>CM031924.1:2850710-3450710 GCA_018703695.1 Prunus fruticosa
GCAAGAATCACTAACAGCGAAGGAGCCAAAATCTTTGCGGGAATAATCAAATGACCTTTTTGCGCGACGAACAATGTGTTAGCGTCGCGCTAGATGACTTTGCGGGACGAATATCGTCGTCGCGCAATAACATAATTTTTTGACATACAAGTGAATTTTCCGCGAGACTTCTAAAAAATCGACCGGTCGTCGCGTCTCTCCGAACCGGTCGCCTTTCCCGCGACGAAGAAGATTATTGCGTCGCACATGGATGGTTTGCGGGACGTAGAGATTAGTCGCGCACAATAGAAAATATCTCCAAATGGTGAAAATTCTTAGTGACCCTTGCGCGACGAGAGGCCCCTATTCCGTCGCAGGATGATAGATTTAGGGACGAATATCAGTCGTCGCGCAAAAATATATAAAATATGGAAAATTTATAAGGAAACTCTTTGCGCGACGGATAGGGAACCCTTGTCGCAATGATGACTTTGCGCGACGAATATGCTCGTCGCAAAAGGTACTTCACAATAATAAAAATTATAATGAATTTCCAAAAATTATAAGACCATGTTGCCGCGACGGAGAATGACATGTTCGTCGCGTAAAATCCTTTCCGACGACTCTATTCGTCGCGCAAACATGTTTGAAGTCCGAAAAAACTGTTAAAGTAGTCCAATAATAGAAAAAAAATATAAAAAATTTCATTTGCAGCTCAAATAATTACACTTTAAATCTCAGTAAATTGGTCACGACCTTCGTTGTGCGGGAACGCCTATTTTATAGCTGGGAGAGAACAAGGAAGACAAATGTGCGAAATATATTTTGAAACTAAAAAGTGTTCTTTCAACTCTACAAAACTAGTTTCAACGATCCAACCATCAACCATGTTTGTATATACTGCAAGATCGTATACCCCAAAAATCACAAAAAACAAATATTCAGAAATCTTGTAACGAACCAAGGTACTTCAACGGTTATAAATGAAAAATCACGTTTTAACGGTTATTTTAATTCCGATTTTCATAATTTTTTACAACTAGACTCATTGACCCTATATAAATACAATGATTGAATTTGATCTTCAATTAAAATGATGTACAGTAGTGGATACCACAAAATCTAAAGGTATATATAACAAAAGTATAAGCAAACTTTCTATTGTTATAGAGAATGAATTGGGTTTTGATGGCATACGCATTATACGAAACTCGTTTCAACGATCCAACCGTCAAACGTGTTTGTATATACTGTGAGATTGGATACCCCAAAAATAGAAAATAAAAAATATTCAGAGATCCAGAAATGGGACAATATATTTAACGGTTATAAATGAAACTGTTTGCGAGACGCATTGTTTCGTCGCGCAAATATCATTGCGCACGCTGCTGTATAATATGTCGCGCAAAATAGTTTCGCGAGACGGACATTATCGTCGCGCAATGTTATAGTTTTGGATTTAGGGTTTAGGGTTCCAGGGTTCAGGATTTGCGACGCAGAGATATTTACGTCGCGCAATGCGGCGAAATTGTGGCGCTTTCATTTTGCCGCGCATTAAAAAATATATGCGCGACTAATGGTTGTTTGGTCGCGCAAGACGCAAATATCGAATTATCGAATTTGCGTGACGCGTTTCTCCTTTTGTGTCGCGCAAGATTGAAATATCGACGTTAGCGACGTAAATTGTTTTGTCGCGCAAGATTAAATTATTCGTTTTGCGCGACGTTATTAGACTTGTTGGTCGCGCAAGGTTAAAAATTGAATTTGGGCGACGGATAAGGTTACGTCGCGGCAAGGTCCTGTATATTTTTCATTAGAACGCGACTCTCTGTTTCACTCTGTCTTCCTCCGAAAATCCCCATCTCTTCCTCCAGCCGTGCCCTTCCGTCCAGACCACCACCAGCCGTGCCTACCTACGCCGTCACATTCCTCCAGCTCGTCTCCCTTTCCTCCTCACTGACCTCAAATTCTCTCCCTCTCTCTCTGCAACCCAAACTCCCCCGCCCACCGTCGACGCCCCCTAAGTTCAAAAACCCTCTCTCCCTTTCCCTCACTGACCTCAAATTCTCTCCCTCTCTCTCTCTCCAACCTAGCCTCCGCCGCACCGTCAACGCCGCCTAACCAAACCACAAACCCTCTCTCCCTTTCCCCCTCACTGACCTCAAATTCTCTCCCTCTCTGTCCAACCCGAACCCCCCATTGGTGAAAACACACGGTTTCCTCCCTCTACGTGTCTCGTCGCCATCTCCTTGTTCCTCTCACGCTGCCTCTCGCATCCACCGCCTCTCACATTCTCTGGTATAATTTCTGTTTTATTTTTCTTTAAATTTTGTTAATCCATTGCTGATTTTGTTTAAATTTTATAATTTCTGTTTGTGATTTCTGTTTCCTTAGTTCTGATGGTTGGTTAGGATTTTATGTTTCAGAATTGATTTCTGATTTTATGTTAGGATTTTGTGGGCAGTGAAATTGCTTAGTCTATTTCTGATTTTCTTTAAATTTTATAATTTCTGTTTGTGATTTCTCTGTCCTTAGTTCTGATGGTTGGTTAGGATTTTATGTTTCAGATATGATTTCAGATTTTATGTTAGGATTTTGTCAGTGTTGAAATTGCTTAGTCTGTTTCCTTTTTGTTTTGTGCTAAGTTTCAAACAAGTTTCTCTGCATTTTTTTTTTGGGAAACTACAGTTTGATTGAACTTTGAAAATTACAAAATACAAAATCTGTTAGGATACGTACGCATTCATGTTAGGGTGACTGCATTGTGTTGAAATTGTATTATTTGATAGCAAAACAACGATTGTATATGTCAAAATCCCGTAGGTTTCTAATTATGTAAATCTGAAATTTTTTGGAATTGTTGTTCTTGGGTTTGTTTTATTGTTCATATTGCATTTATCCATTTCATTTTGTAAATTTGAATTTGTTTGGAATTGAGGTTCTTCGGTTTGCTTCACATAATGGAATGATGTGTTTTTCTTTTTTATTTAGGTAGAAATTATTCTAGTATATCAAGGATTGATTCCATGAGTTTTTGCAATTTGATTTGTTCGTATTTGGTGAATGAATATGTTTAATATTGAATTTGTTCTTGATTAGTTGTTGGGGTTATTTTTATTATAAATGTTTGTTTCGTGCAGATGTCGGAGCTTATCAGAACTCGTAAGGCGATGAAGACTGCACAGCCTTTGCCTCCCCCGACTTCGACGTCGGCTGCCACTGCCCCACCACAGGTGGACGTTATGCCGGTTTCTCCTCACGTCTCCCATGTGGCGGTGTCATCTGAGTCATCAGTGGCGCAACCTGTTCAGCGCCAGGCGGCGTCATCGCCCCCCCATATGATGGACACTTCGCCCCCTGCCGGTGCGTGCGTCAGATTCACAACCACCAGGTAAAGATTTCCTTCAACTCCAGCAGTTTCAGACCAATATTTTGGTAGGATTATATATTTAATGTTAATGTTATATGTGTTTGCAGCGAAGAGGAACACCCGGGGACCTTGTCGCGAGTTGAAGACGGCGAAGGCCACCCGGGTGACCAACACTCGTGTCAACATCGGATACGACGAGCGACATCGAGCTGCACCAACGCGGACCAACATAGCTCATTGGCACACGACATTGGTCACGTCGTTCGGACCCATTGTCCGATGAAATGGAAATCTTGGAAGGTCATACCTGACGAGATACGGACGGTGGTGCGCGGACAGCTGTCGAAATGTATGCTTTTTAATTGTTTTGCTTTCAAATTTTATATATTTATAATACTTAATGAATATAATTAATGTATTGCAGGCGAACTACAATTTAGAGAACCTCCCTGATGAGTCGTTGGGGTATGTCAACAGACTCTTTGGTGACAGGTACAAGCAGTGGAAGAGCGATCTGCACCACCATTTTATGGCATATGATGATCCGCAGGTCGCTCTTCAGGAGGGTTGCCCGAAGGAGCTTGAGGGGCGCCAAGATAGTTGGGCGTGGCTCTCCAGTCATTTTCAAGACTCTGATTATGTGGTAATTTTTTTATATTAAGTTGAAATTTATTATATGTTTCTTACTAATGTTTATTTATTTTGTTTTAATTTCATTTCATTTTTAACTAATACGTTTATTTTTGGTATAACAGAAGAAGGCGAAAGCAAATAAGGGCAATAGGGACAAGAAGACTCTTCTCCATCATTCGGTTCCAGGCCCTTCTCATATAGGATGGAGGCGCGCGGGTAATAATTAAATCATCTTTTTTATAAAAATTCTAATATGTCATTAATATGAATTTGTTTTTTTTGTACTAACAATTTTCTTTTCTTGTTCAATCAAGGGGGGGTCCAAATTCCCGGAGATCGACGTGTTTGGCGACGTTTATGTTAGACCCGGGAATGAGTTGGCGGAGTCCCTTCATGTAAGTATTCTTTCATTTTAATTATTGTTTTACGCATTCAAGTTCATAGTATGTGTGTTTTTAATTCATATTTTATGTTATGTTAAATAGACGACCATGATAGAGAAGAGCCAGTTGGTTCTTCAAGAGTCCGCCTCCAGCTTCCTCCCGTACTCTGCTCGATGTTGTGGATCCTCCACCGGATGCGGGGTTTCAAATACTGACGGAGACCTTAGATCAGAGTCTCGGGAGGAGGCCAGGGTCATATTGTCGAGGGATGGGGAATGCCAGGACGGCGGGAACCTAGAGCTCCTCCATCGTCCCAATCAGAAACTGAAGTGATTGCTTTGAAAGCGGAGGTGGCCGAGCTTAAGAACCAAATGGCTAGCCAAATGGCCTCATATAATACCCAGATGTCACAGCTTATAGAGTCCCTCTCTCGGTCCGGCATTCCACTCCCGTCACATTTTGGTTCCTCGTCGACTTCCGAGCCCCTCAACCAGAGCATGGCCACCACACTTCTGCCCCTGTCGATCATGCCCAGACTTCCGAGCCGCATTTGCAAGACGACAACATAGATGTTGCTACATTTTTTAATTAGTTTTTAACTTTCTTAATTACATTTTAAACATTTTGTCTTGTATTATATAAATTTATATTATCTTTTCCACTTCATTATGGTTTTTTTATTGTAATTTTATTCTATTACAAAAAGATTTTATATATTGCAAAAAAAAAAAACCGTATACAATTAAAATTAAATCAAATAGATTTTATTATAAAAAACACGTAAAATTAAAATAAATAAAATATATTTAATTTTGCGCGACGAAAGTAATTTCCGTCGCGCTAACACAATAGTATAAATTTAAATTAAATTTGAAAACTCTATATTTATTTTTACGCGACGAAAACGATTCGTCGCGGAAAAGACAATGCGACTAATATTATTTGTCGAGCAAATTTTCTAGAGACGAATCCATTTCGCCGCACTAAATTTCGTGTGAGTACAAATATTCGTCGCGCAAAATAAGATGTGACGATTATTTTATTGTCGCATCTATTTTTGTGAGACGAATGTTGGTCGTCGCGCAAACTAATATGCGACGATTACGTTGTCGTCGCACTTATTTTGTGAGACGATATTAGTCGTCGCGCAACATAATATGCGACGATTAAGTTGTCTTCGCACTGATTTTTGTGAGACGATATTAGTCGTCGCACTTATTTTTGTGAGACGAATGTTAGTCGTCGCGCAAACTACTTTGCGACGATTAAGTTGTCGTCGCACTTATTTTTGTGAGACGAATGTTTGCGCGACTAATATGAAAGGAACATAACGACATCGTTTCTAGCCCAGGTTTCCTCATGTTTTTTTTTGGCATGGTCTCCAAAACAATGTCGTTTTGGCCTAGGACTTAAAAAAAAATAAAAATTAGGCGCGCTGCGCACATGCAGTGCATCAAATGAACTTGGGTGAGGCCTTTTGTTGAACATCTAGAGTCCACCGCTACCAGCTTGAATAGAGGGGCAATTTGCAGCACCTACAAAGGTTTTTTCCAGTGAGAGGAGATGTAGCTTCACCTCCTTGCGCCTTCATAGGTCCGTCATTAAGCACAAGAGAGATAACACTCGAGGAACGGGGCATGACGGAGGATTTGAATTTGGACATCTTCCAACACTGGTTATACCAATGCCCAAGACTTGATGTATATAAACAAGAGAGCACCTGACTACACTCTCTCACACTCTCACTACTCTAGAAGTGGAAAAAAAAAAAAAAAAAAAACTTTTTTGCAGTGCAGATAGCACTTTTTGCTATCTCGGGCCAATAATACAATAACACGTGGAAAAGTGATCCCACGTGTCATTGTGTTATTGGTCTAAAATAGCAAAAAGTGTTATCCCTGTTGCATGAGAGTTTCTCTTAGGAGTGATATACACAATCTCTCTCACTCTCACTTTCCTTGAAGTGGAACACTTGATTCTTGGATGCTTGGAATGGTGAGCTATCTTGGCTGACGAAGTTAATGCCACTTATCACATGGCATTGGAATTTATAAAGACAACTCAAATATCCAAGTTCACGTACCGAACATAATTGATGGATGAACCAACCACCAAATTTATTGGAAAATGAACAATTTCATCTTCATGCACCAAACATAATTGATGGATGAACCAACCACCAAATTTATTGGAAAATGAACAATTTCATCTTCATGCACCATTTTTAGAGCATCCGCAATGGTGAGGGTCATTTCAATTTTATTTTAATAAATTGAATTTTTGACTTCCAAGTGGTAAGGTTCAGTTCATTTCAAAGATCAATATTTCATTTCAGGGATTAATAGTTCATTTTAGAGATCAATAAAATGAACTTTGAAATGAAATTCATTTGAAAAGCTGACCCACCATAATAACTCTACAGCCTCTCTCTTATTGACACATGGACAACATTTTTGGGCCCTAGTATGTGTTGAGCCAAAAAAGTTCATAATTTTTTTTGCCAAGGTTGTATTGGTCAAAGCCCAGGTCTAGCAAACCTTATCCAATCTTGTTGGCGACATCCTAATTCTATTAGGAGATTTATTTCCTATTCTTGCGGAGGATCCCTGGTGTAGAGAGTTTCGATTTCATCACATAATCTGACCAAGCTCTCTAGAGTAGTGGACTTCCTCATCCTAGCAATATCATCCACCTGATTCAGCAAATGCACCAAACGCCAGCATTCGCAAGGCTGTAAGCTTTTGCTCCCAGAAGAAGCCCCAAAACCCAGCAGCATCACACTTCTGAACGAAGTATGCATCGTAATTCCAAACATCATGCATGAATTTATTGAACAAATGGGGTTGCATTCTATATCGTCCTCGAAAATCAACATTAGAGTACACAAAATTTGGGATAAAGTAATCTTCCAAAAGATTCTTACCCTAAGAATGCCTATGTTTGTCCACTTTTGGGCCACGGGCGACTTGTGAACCACGGTGGCAGCCTTGCCTTGATAGATCGAGCATACCCACTGCCATGGCAACTTGTTCATCATCTTCTTGCTCTTCCCTTTTTTCTTCAGCTCGTCTATTCCTTCTTTCTTTAATTTCTTGCTCTTGCCTCTCCAATCATCTCCTCATGTCTGACATTGAGAGTGTACTATGAAATCTAAAATCTAAGAAATGAAAGGATAGAGAAGATATGGTGTGAGAGGTATGAGTTGAGCCTCTGGTTTTATAGAGAGATTTAGAAGATAGAGATGACACGTGACGCAATTTTAGAGGGTGAAAATCTTATCTGAAATATGAGATTTGTATTTTATAATAAATATCAACACGTGGCACCCGAAAATCTTATCCTAAAATCTTATCTGAAATTTGAGATTTCTATTTTATAATAAATATCGACACGTGGCAACCGAGAATCTTATTTGAAAATTTTATTAGAAAAATTCATTCGAATGATGAGATATGAATTTTATAATAAATATTGCATGGGAACTGAAAATCTTATCTAAATTAATTGTTTAGGTAAAAAAACTAAAAGTGAATAGTATTTGCCCTTTACCATGACAATGGGTGGAAACATAACAAGCCTTTTGCAAGGGCTGCCACTATTTACATGAATAGTAATAGCCATTGCCTTATCCTTGCTCTTTGCCATGGCAAATGGGTGGGAGTGCTCTTACTGTCCCAAGAGGGTGGTCTAACATAAGCCTCCATTTCTTTGAAGCAAATTCCAAAAATTTCTTCGGGAATTTGGCCGCTCTTTCTACAATGGGAACGGGTTTGCATATGATTCTCTATCTTTAATTTGCACATATGTTGTAACTTTATGTCATATCTTGTTTTCTAAGATCCTCATCGAATTCCAAAAGTGTGTAGTTCACTTGTTATTGTCGGATCCTTTTAACAACTTTAATTTATTTAATGCTTCTTTTAACTTGCGTTGTTTTACTTTTGCTGTCTTAATTTCTTCAAAAATTTTCGTAACTGTATAATTTTTGGCTGGTATACGTGTTACTTTGTTCGTTGATTAAGTGCATGCTAAAATGAAGAATAACAAAAGCAAGGTATATCAAATATTGCTATAGATTGTGAGGGCCCACGGCTATAAAATAAAGCAATGACTGAGTCGGAAAATATAGAGATGGAGGAGATAGATGAGGTTGAAAGAGAGGGAAAGGCACGGAGTCGAATGAAAGGGCTGTTGAAGAATAAGTGCCGATGAACTTGATTAAATAGAGAAGCGCACCAAACATCAGAAACGTGGTCGATTGCAGTCTAGAATCATCTTGAGTTTCAAACGCACCATACTATCTCGTAATAGAGAAACGCCCCTCTAATTCCAAAAGTGGGTAATTTTCAGGTGGGGAGCTGCTGATGTGTGGGTCAGGTCTGGTGGTGGTGGAGGCGGAGGTGATTCGTCGTGATACTTTTGCAGGTGTGTGTATAGCAGGGTTTCAAACGCATTGAGCTGGAATCCGATTCAAAAGGATAACTTGATCATTAAGCAAGGTATCTGATGCTATTAGCAAAAAACTAACCAAAAAAAAAAAAAAGAAAGAAAGAAAGAAAAGAAAGGAGATTTTGAGAGCGCGTGGCTATAAAAGAAAGCAATAAAGAGTCAAAGATATAGCTAGAGATAGAGGAGATGGATGAGGTTGAAAGAGCGGGAAAAGCACGGAAACACACGTAAGGGCCATATCAATGGGCCATGTACGAGAACTGGGAACGCCTAAAACAACACTACAGAGATAATCCGAGAGAACTTCTTGATCCATTGACGACGAATAACGACACTGCACTTAACCTCGTAGCCTTCGCCGGACGCAAGGACGTGCTGGAGTTTTTGATTTCACTGATAAAAGAAGCTCCGCAGTTGCACCGTGCGCTGAGAATGGAGAACGGCCAAGGAAACACCACTCTGCATGAGGTGGCTGCGTCCGGAAACCTGGACGCAGCCATGCTCTTGGTGCGCCTGGATAACAGAGTTAGGGCTGAGCTTGCTAGACTTGATCTCGACCGAAACGGTGCGGATGATGAAGCTTGCTATAGACCTGTGGTGGAGATTCGGAACCAGATGGGAGAGACACCACTCTACAGGGCTGCTGCTTTCGGCCACACAAAGTTGGTCAAATATTTGGTTTCCCAAGTGGAGGATATAGAGCCGCACCTCCTCCAAATTCATAAACTATCCATTCTTTATATCGCAGTCATTGGCCACCACTTTGGTCTCTCTCTCTCTCTCTCTCTCTCTCTCTCTCTCTCTCTCTCTCTCTCTCTTCAAATTTGACAATGGCATAAGTCTGTACTTTACTTATAGGCACGAGTAAACATTTAATATATATTATTATTATAACATGGTTTTTTTTTTGTCTGAATTTATTAACATGGCTTTCCTTCAATGCAGAGACTGCTCTTTGGTTACAAAAAAAGTACCCATTTCTTGCAGAAAGAAAGAAAAGTAATGGATTCACAAGTCTTCAATTGCTAGCCCAAATGCCATCCGCTTTCCAAGGAAATTTACGCAAAAGCTTATGGAATAGGCTTTTTTATAAATGTACGATCTACTCTATCGTCATAATATTAAATATACAATAATGTTATATGTATCACATTTACTGAATACATTGCTAATCACCTCTATGGATGTGAGACCTACTTATTGTTGTGAATTAAAGACTAACTCACTGCCCTTTTAAGATCTTGTTGTTGATGGACTTTAGACAAAGAACTCAATGATGGATGAGTCTTACACACACACACAGAAATTAACCAAGCACAAATGACACAAGTGTTTATAGAGGTTCAGCAAATTGCCTACATCCTCTTTGGTGATCACCTTGAGAAATTTCACTAATAAAGATAGGTTACAACTTTGGTTTACAAAGGAAACCCCCTTAGAACACTACCCTCACAATCTGTTTCTCTCACACCCTTGCTCAACACCTTGATACACTTAGAGAACTCTCTTGTTCTCACCCTTGGCTTTTCTGAAACCTCACAGAAAAACTTATTGTTTCCAGCTTTTGCCACTACATATGTTCAACATGCTTTCTCCCTTGTGTTATCTTACTTCATTCCATTACCTACACAAGCCAATGGACAAGAGATAGGATATCTGATTGTCCTCCACGTTCTTTCCTTTTAGTCACCACTTAGACTAAGGGTCAGATCAGGTAGGTAATACAATCTCACTCAGCCACCTCCATTAAACCAGAAAATGGAGAGGAGATTATTCAAAACAAGATAACCAATTAGCCATGAGTGCTCTCCCAACTATCCAGCAAGTAGTCAACCTTCATTTACCTCAGAAGTGACCCATTAAGCACCTGCAAACTTGTGGAAAGCGATAGCCATTGAAAAGACAGTTGAAAATACGTAAGCAAAACATCACAGGCACGACTGGAGCGACCGGTCGTCAGGAATGGGCGACCGGTCGCCAGAAGTTTTTCCTACAGACGTCGAAATCTGCTTCTCGCGACCGGTCGCAAATGTCTGGCGACCGGTCGCTCGTGCTTCATGCGACCGGTCGCAAACTGAACCGCGACCGGTCGCTCCTTGGTTTAGCTCCAGACCTCGAATCTGCCAGAAAACGACCGGTCGCAACTTCCCAGCGACCGGTCGCTTTTAGGCAGTTTCAAATACTCCCTTTGAGCGCCAAAACCTTTGTAACCTTTAGGTGAGCCATTTTTTCCAACAATCTCCACCATGGCGAGCCTAATACTCCTTGTGGACATCATTGCCTTCCAGGACATCTGTAATGTCTTGAGAATCGCCCTGATAACCCTCAAGAACTCCACCTCAATCTTTAGCATGTAACAAGATTGAGCAAGCTCAAACAATGCTTGAACTTTGCTGCCTGACTGGCTTTGTTAGGCAATCTGAAGCGTTCTCATTTGTATGAACCTTCATTATTGTGATGTCTCCATCATTCACCCAATCCCTTATCCGGTGGTATCTCACATCAATGTGTTTGGACCTCCCATGGAACACTTGATTCTTCACTAAGCAAATAGCACTTTGACTGTCACTTAGAATCACCACCAAGTCTTGAGCTATCCCGAATTCCTTTGCCAATCTCTTCAGCCATACCGCTTCTTTTGAAGCTTCCGTTAAAGCCATATACTCCGCTTCCGTAGTAGACAAGGCACTAACCGATTGTAACACCGCTCTCCAACTAATCGGTCCTCCACCACAAGTGAAGACATATCCTGTGGTGGATCTCCTCTTGTCTAAATCTCCTGCATAATCAGAATCTACATACCCCGATACACATGCATTTCCTTGTTGTCTTTCAAACAATATCCCAAGCCTTTTGGTGCCCTTCAAGTACTTGAGAATCCATTTTGCTGCTGTCCAATGTTGCCTTCCAGGATTCGCCATATACCTTGACACCACACTAACGGCTTGGGCTAAGTCGGGGCGTGTGCACACCATTGCATACATGAGACACCCTACCAAGCTTGCATATGGAACTTTACTCATTTCTTCCTTCTCCACATTCGTAGAAGGACATTCTTTTGCACTTAACTTAAAATGCTCCGCCAAAGGAGTAGACACCGGTTTGCAATCCATCATATTAAACCTTTCAAGTACCTTGGAAATGTACTTGCTTTGTGACAGCCACAACTTGCCTTCCTTTCTGTCTCTCCTTATCTCCATTCCTAGGATCTTTTGTGCAGCACCAAGATCCTTCATGTCAAACTCCCTTCCAAGCAATGTCTTCAAATTCTGGATTTTTGACATGTCCTTACATGCAATTAGCATGTCATCAACATAAAGAAGCAAAAGGATGAAGTTACCATCCTTGAATGCATGAGAGTAAACACAACAATCAGATTCACATCTTCTATACCCAATCTTCATCATGTAAGAATCAAAGCACTTGTTCCACTGCCTTGGAGATTGCTTCAGCCCATACAAAGACTTCTTCAACCTGCAAACCAGATTTTCCTTCCCTGCTTCAATGAACCCTTGAGGTTGGCTTATGTAGATGTCTTCCTCCAATTCACCATGAAGGAAAGCAGTCTTCACATCCATTTGCTCCACCTCCATGTCCTCTTGTGCTACTATGGAGAGTAGTAGTCGTATAGAAGTATGTTTCACCACCGGAGAGAAGATTTCATCATAATCAACTCCCTCCTTTTGTAAGAATCCTTTTGCCACCAACCGAGCTTTGAATAAGGTGGCACCCTTCTCATGCATTTCTTCTTTCTTCCTAAACACCCATTTGCAGCCAATAACCTTGCGACCTTTGGGTTTAGGAACTAACTCCCAAACTGAGTTTTGGTGTAGAGATTCCATCTCTTGCATCATAGCTTCCATCCAACTTTCCCGTTCCTTGTTCTCAACAGCTTCTTGGAACGTGGTTGGTTCTTCTTCACTAGCATTTAGGGCATAGTGAACTGCATCCGTCTCCCATCCAAAACTTTGAGGTGGTTTGATGGTTCTCTTGGGCCTGGACCGAGCTATAGATGATGGCTCCACCTGTTCTTGAGCCTCTTCTTCTTCTTGAGTGTGTTGTTGAAGCTGCCCAGCTTCTTCCTCTTCAATGTCAGACTCCACCTCCTCCTGAACGTCTTCAGTTGGCTGTTTCCGTGAAGTCTTTCTTGACACCTTCTTGAGTGGAACTTCAATGGTTGTTTCTTTCTCAACAACATCCTCCTTTGCCTCTGAATTCTTGACTTTGTTCATAGGTATGGTCTTCTCATCAAACACAACATTTCTGCTAAGTATCTTCTTGTGGTTCACTGGATCCCACAGCTTGTAGCCCTTCACACCACTCTCAAATCCAATGAAAATACATTCAAGAGACTTTGGCTTCAACTTGGATCTTTCATCACTAGGAATAAGTGCAAATGCACTGCACCCAAACACCTTAAGATTCGAATAATCAATTGACCTTTTAGACCATACCTCCTCTGCACACTTGAACTCAAGATTTCTTGAAGGCGATCGGTTAACCAAATAGGCAGCGTGGTTAACCGTTTCTGCCCAAAAAGATTCGGGCAACCCTGCATGAATTCTCATACATCTCTCACGCTCCATGAGAGTTCGGTTCATCCTCTCCGCAGCTCCATTTTGTTGGGGTGTCTTCTTCACGGTAAAGTGCCTCTTAATGCCTTCACTTTTGCAAAACTCAAGGAACTTGCTGTCCTTATATTCACCACCATTGTCACTCTTTAGGATCTTGATCTTTCTTCCGGTTAGGTTCTCTACTTCCGCCTTCCACTCTTTGAATTTGGTGAAGACCTCAGATTTCTCCTTCATGAAGTAGACCCAAACCTTCCTGGAAAAATCATCGAAGAAAGTCACAAAATAGCGAGCTCCACCATTCGATTTAACCGGTGATGGCCCCCATACATCCGTGTGAATATAATCTAGCACACCCGTGCTTTCTTCCTCTTTGTTTCGCTGCTTGAAAGCTATTTTTGATTGCTTTCCCATGGTACAAAATCTGCAGAACTCAAGCTTGCAACTTTGAACACCTTTCAACAACTTTCTGTTGTGTAGTTCCTGCAAGCCCCTCTCACTCATGTGCCCTAGCCTCAAATGCCAAAGCTGAGTTTCATCTTCCGAGTCCTTGCTTGTAGATACAGCTGCTCCACCTATGATTGTTGTACCACACAACCTATATAGACAGTTAGGTTGTATCTCTCCCTTCATAATCACAAGTGAACCTTTTGAGACTATGAGTTTCCCTCCATTTGCTTTGAATGAATAACCATTCTTATCAAGAGTTCCAAGGGAAATGAGATTCTTACGCAACTTTGGAATGTGCCTTACCATTCCAAGCGTCCTAACAGCCCCATCATGCATCTTTACCTTGATTGTACCGGTTCCTTTGACTCTACACATTGAGCCATCCCCCATCATCACTTCACTGCTATCTTCTTTCTCATACGTGTCAAACCACTCCTTGTTTGAGCACATATGATATGAGCATCCGGAATCCAAAATCCAATGGAAGAGGAACACCTTGAAGAATTAGCCAATGCAATTGTTTTAACATTGCTATTAACACACAAAAGCTCACCATCACTTTCCGTGACATCCTCCGCTGTGTTTGCTGCATTCTTCCCTTTGTTCTTCTTCTCCTTCCATATGGGGCAATTCTTTTTCCAATGCTCCTTTGACCCACACTCGAAACAACCATCTTTCGCCTTGGATTTGGACCTTCCTCTATTGCCTTTCTTGCCTTCACGCCTCTTTGAACGACCTCTCTCTCCGGTCTTTGCAACTAGACCTTCACCTTGAGAGTTTTCTCCCGAACGTTGAGTCATCCTATGGTGTGTCATGATGTCTTGCACCACAGGCTCAAAATCAAGAGTAACCTTTCCGAACATAAGAGTGGTTCGGAAGTGTTTATAGGACGAAGGTAAGGATGTCAACAACATGAGAGCCTTATCCTCCGGACTATAATTCACATCCATTCTCTGCAAGTCAGCAACACATCTATTGAAACTACTTAGATGTTCCATTAGATTTCCTCCCTCCTCCATCTTAAGATTCAGGAGCTCTTCCTTGAGGAAAAGTTTGTTGGACAAAGATTTCCCTGCAAACATCTCTTCGAGCTTCTCCCATGTTTGCTTCGCTGTGTCCTTTGTCACGTTGATGAGCACCTCATCGGAGAGATAGTTTTCGATAGCTCCTCTGGCTAACTCGTCAAGAACTCCCCACTCATCATCCGTCATGCTTGCTGGCTTCTTCTCCTTGCCAACCAACACAACATGGAGTTGTTGTTGTGTAAGAGCTGACTTCATCCTTCGTTGCCAAAGAGTGAAGTTCTCCTTCCCTGTGAAAGGCTTTAACTCCACCTTCATGCTTGCTACTTGTGGTTGCTTCATATGCTGTGAACTGCTACCACTCTCAGCTTCCATGTCACTTGCCATCTTCAACACACTAGCACTCCAAGAGAAGAACTAGCTCCAAGCTGCCAAACACAGCTCTGATACCACTTGTTGTGAATTAGAGACTAACTCACTGCCCTTTTAAGATCTTGTTGTTGATGGACTTTAGACAAAGAACTCAATGATGGATGAGTCTTACACACACACACAGAAATTAACCAAGCACAAATGACACAAGTGTTTATAGAGGTTCAGCAAATTGCCTACATCCTCTTTGGTGATCACCTTGAGAAATTTCACTAATAAAGATAGGTTACAACTTTGGTTTACAAAGGAAACCCCCTTAGAACACTACCCTCACAATCTGTTTCTCTCACACCCTTGCTCAACACCTTGATACACTTAGAGAACTCTCTTGTTCTCACCCTTGGCTTTTTCTGAAACTCTCACAGAAAAACTTATTGTTTCCAGCTTTTGCCACTACATATGTTCAACATGCTTTCTCCCTTGTGTTATCTTACTTCATTCCATTACCTACACAAGCCAATGGACAAGAGATAGGATATCTGATTGTCCTCCACGTTCTTTCCTTTTAGTCACCACTTAGACTAAGGGTCAGATCAGGTAGGTAATACAATCTCACTCAGCCACCTCCATTAAACCAGAAAATGGAGAGGAGATTATTCAAAACAAGATAACCAATTAGCCATGAGTGCTCTCCCAACTATCCAGCAAGTAGTCAACCTTCATTTACCTCAGAAGTGACCCATTAAGCACCTGCAAACTTGTGGAAAGCGATAGCCATTGAAAAGACAGTTGAAAATACGTAAGCAAAACATCACAGGCACGACTGGAGCGACCGGTCGTCAGGAATGGCGATCGGGTCGCAGAAGTTTTTCCTACAGACGTCAAATCTGCTTTCAGCGACCGGTCGCAAATGTCTGGCGACCGGTCGCTCGTGCTTCATGCGACCGGTCGCAAAGAACCGCGACCGGTCGCTCCTTGGTTTAGCTCCAGACCTCGAATCTGCCAGAAAACGACCGGTCGCAACTTCCCAGCGACCGGTCGCTTTAGGCAGTTTCAAATACTCCCTTTGAGCGCCAAAACCTTTGTATCCTTTAGGTGAGCCATTTTTTCCAACACTTATATTAGAGAGGTTGTCATCAATATGATCGGCAAATGTGGTACAATTAGCAGCGTTCTTAAATATATTTCATGAACCAAACTTCATATCATTGTAGAGCATACCATAACATATATTGAAGGTAAAAGATGAACACATCTCTTTCAATTCGCCACAAAATGGCGGGATATCAAAACTTTTTAATTTTATCTCTTTTAATTCCTAAAATGAATTTTTTCCTCATTTCTTACCTCAACATACTTTAGAAAACTTATCCTTTTCAATTCGCCACAGAATGGTAAGATATCAACACCTTATAACTTATATATGTTAATCCCCATAAATAAAAAAACCCCTAAACTTTACCTTCTTTTCTTACTTTAACGTACTTTCAATCTTGTAAATGATCCAATCATACGTGCTAAATGTAACCTAAAAGGATTACCATGGATTGTAGTAGTGCCACCTTTATTTATGCAAGCTGTTCTGATGATTAGAATGCTGATCTTTGTCCTCCCCTTATTATGGATTCAGGCATTTCTAACGGTGATGATACTATTGATTGGGTCCCACCAAATCAGAACGATGACTTGGAGAGCAGGATCAATCAGCCTTGGCAATCTTGTTGTTCAAAGAAGATTAAGAGTAATTGATCAAACCTTCAAAAATGGCCCATATATATATATGGAAAATACTAGGGATATCAACTTGGGATACCAACTTGTGTACCAACTCTCTAATAGAGCGTGAGACCCATTGTATTGGTAGGCTCCACCTCTATTAGAGAGTTGGTACACAAGTTGGTATCCCAAGTTGGTCTCCCTAGCATGACCCTATATATATATATATAATTTTATTAAGAGACATCTTTTGGGTCTATGAAGAATTTTATTTCAAGGATTTGAACCGTCTAATTTTCAAGTCTTCATTCATAGATATCCTCGCCAAAAAAAAAAAGAGAGAAAATTGAAAACCATTAAGATTTCTAGTTGTGACCACCCAAAAAATAGATAAACACAGTGTTTCAACAAAACAATAAAAGAACAACCATTTTATTGAGTGGTCAAATGAATTCAGAATCAAGTGATTATATGCAAAGATGATCTTTGAAGCAATACCTAAAAAATAGATGATTCAGATCAGTGCAATACAATGCAAAATAAGCCCTACAAGTTTATTTGAGGGATCCCTCAATTGAAGCTCTCTGTAAGCTTATTTAAAGAAACACCCTTGTCGGGCTTACCATGCATTGTATTTCAGTGATCCAAACCGTCTAGTTTTTAGATATTTCCTCAAAGATCATCTCTGCAAAGAATCACTTGAATCCAAAACTATTTGACCACTCAATTAGATTGTTGTTATTATAGTCTTTTCCTGAAGCATTGTGTTCATCTATTTGTTGGTCCCAATTAGATGCCTTAATGATTTTCCATTTTCCTAAGGTTTTGCATGAATGATCTATGGTAGAAGACTTAAAAAATAGACGGTTTGGATCATTGAAATTTTTTTGTGTGGGACCCTAAAAGTGTCTCTCAAATACTATGTGAGGGATCCCTTAAATAACCTTGTTTGAGTGACCATAGTGGGGTCCATTAAAAATTTTACCTCAATGATCCAAATAATTTATTTTCTAGTTGATTCAAAGATTATCTTTGCAAAAAATTAGAGAAATTGAAAATAATTAAGATATGTTGTGACCATAAAAAAGGATGAGCAATTTATAATTATTATTATCAACAAACTTCTTGTGCACACCAATGTTCATGCCCATAAATCTTTTTAATTATTTTTTTTAAAACTAGTGATGTGAGAAATTCTTCAATGTGCTGGTCATAATGAAACTTGGTATTACCAATCCGCTCATGTCTATTTATTAATATTATACCTAGGACATCTTATCTTTCTCTTCATCAATATAATATCTCTCATGAATATAACTGGTAGGATGGCCACGAATGCGTATGAAGTCCGAGGAAATGCAAAAGCAAAAAGCGCTGTTGGAACTCACTCATCTGCTGGTGGAGAAGGACTATTCATGGGTGGAAAATAAAAAAAGGAACGACGTGCCAATTTTCACAGTGCCGTCGCAGGAAGAAAATGCTATTTCCGGTGACGATGATGGGGAAGAAGAAGAGTCCAAATCTATTCATCATAATGATACCCCATTGTTTATAGCAACCAGCACAGGAATATCACAAATTGTGGAAAAGATGCTTGAACTACACCCTCAATCAGTTGAGGCACACGATGTAGATAATCAACAAAACATTCTGCACATGGCCATTAAGCATCGTCGGCTGGAGATCTTCAAGCTTGTGAAAAAGAGCAAATCAGTAACGTCAAGAATGGCTATGAAGATTGACCGTGATGGCAACACCCTATTGCATCAAGCTGCCTATATGGAATATTACTCTACAAACACTCAACGAGTAGGTGGTCCAGCATTACAATTGCAACAAGAATTGCGTTGGATGGTGGTGAGTTATATGCCTTAATTTTACTATATTAGTTTAATTTTAATATTACATTTCCAACATTAAAAAAAAATGTTTCCATTTGAGGCCAGCGTGTGCAAAAGATTATGCCACGTCATTACACCATGCACTGCAACCGTAAGGGTATGAAAGCGGAGGAGCTCTTCAATAGTGAGCATGCAAAGCTTCTTCAGTTGGCACAAGAATGGATGAAAGGGACTGCTTGTTGTGAATTAATGACTAACTCACTGCCCTTTTAAGATCTTGTTGTTGATGGACTTTAGACAAAGAACTCAATGATGGATGAGTCTTACACACACACACAGAAATTAACCAAGCACAAATGACACAAGTGTTTATAGAGGTTCAGCAAATTGCCTACATCCTCTTTGGTGATCTCCTTGAGAAATTTCACTAATGAAGATAGGTTACAACTTTGGTTTACAAAGGAAACCCCCTTAGAACACTACCCTCACAATCTGTTTCTCTCTCACCCTTGCTCAACACCTTGATACACTTAGAGAACTCTCTTGCTCTCACACTTGGCTTTTCTGAAACTCTCACAGAAAAAAAAAACTCAGACTTGTTTCCAGCTTTTGCCACTACATTAGTTCAACATTCTTTCTCCCTTGTGTTATCTTACTTCATCCCATTACCTACACAAGCCAATGGACAAGAGATAGGATATCTGATTGTCCTTCACGTTCTTTCCTTTTAGTCACCACTTAGACTAAGGGTCAGATTAGTTAGGTAATACAATCCCACTCAGCCACCTCCATTAAACCAGAAAATGGAGAGGAGATTAATCAAAATAGGATAACCAATTAGCCATGAGTGCTCTCCCAACTATCCAGCAGGTAGTCAACCCTCTTTTACCTCAGAAGTGATCCATTAAGCACCTGCAAACTCGTGGAAAGCGATAGCCATTGAAAAGACAGTTGAAAATACGTAAGCAAAGCATCACAGCACGACTGGAGCGACCGGTCGTCAGGAAATGGCGACCGATCGCAGAAGTTTTCCCTCCAGACTTTGAATCGCTTCTAAGCGACCGGTCGCAAATGTCCAGCGACCGGTCGCTCTTGTGGCTGCGACCGGTCGCAAAGAACTAGCGACCGGTCGCTCGTCGATACTACGAGACTTCAAATCTCTTTCAGAACGACCGGTCGCAAATGTCCAGCGACCGGTCGCTTTTAGGCAGATTCAAAATCATCCTTTGAGCGCCAAAAACTTTGTATCCTTTTAGGTGAGCCATTTTTTCCAACACTGCTCAGTCATGCTGAACCGTGGCGGCTCTGGTGACCACCGTGGTCTATGCAGCCGCGTTCACGGCTCCGGGGGTTATGATTCTCAGCGGGCTTCCTCTTCTCGGAATTCCAATTTCTTTGTCACATTCGCCATTACCGACACTGTCTCGCTTATCAGCTCATTGGCTTCTTTGGTCACGTTTCTCTCTATCCTGACGTCCCCGTTTGAGTACCAAGACTTTTACCGTTCTCTTCCGTTCCGGCTGCATTTAGGGTTCACCCTTCTGTTCTTCTCACTGGTAACCACCATGCTCACCTTCACTGCTACTATTGTGCTATTGATTCATCTCCGAAAGAAATGGACAACGTCCCTCATTTACGTGGTTGCATTTCTTCCTGTCCCCTGGACTTGGGCTCATGCACTTCCTTTGTATAACGGATTTTCCCAAGGTTTGAAATACATTTTTAAGAAAATTAGAAAGATTAAATTTTCAATTTGCCCTGCAAGAGGAAGCTGATATGTATTCTTGGTTTGAGCAAGGCCTATTATTGAGTGATTATGTGTGAGCTACAGGTTGCAGCTTAAAAGGTCAATATAGCTCTGAGTTGGAGTTCTCTCTTCTTCTTCCTCTGCGTTTTCCCCTCCTTTTATGAATTGTTCAGAAGAACTTTACAGGCTTAAATACAGTGTATGCCAAACAGTCTGTATGATGTTTTTATATGCAAAAAAAATAAAATATTATTTTAGATAAGATGTTAATTATTTTTGCCTTTTGTGCTTTCTCCATTATATAATTGTAGTTGTAAGTGGGAACAAGTAGAAGTTCACTAATTTATCCTGAACTGCTTGCATAAAAACATTATGTATTTAAGATTTTCACTGTAAAATAAGTTTCTAACTCTGCGGAAAACTTAAGGAAAACAAAAAGCATTAAATTCTTTAAAATTTTACAAATTAAAAGCTTGAAAAGAAAATCAACCGAAGGGAGGCCGCGATGGCAGGCAAAGGAATATAAACATTAGGGTAATGTTAGGCTTACCACATTTTTCATACCACATTCATACCACCTCTCTAATAGAGGTGGAGCCTAGCATTTTCCTAATGTTAGAAAACCATGCATGAAACCAATGCATTAAATCCATCATGTTCATATATACATATATATATATATATATATATATATATATAGTTTGCTCAAACCCGAGCTAAATTCGAAATCTAGTGAAACTATGAACCCATCCAAACCTTTCCTTACAAATCTCAAAACAAACTCTCGAAACACGTGCCCACCGGCACGACGAGCGGGGAAGTATCCTCGCTCAAAAACAAGAACAAATGCATAGCTATATATATAACATAAGAGATATAATATAAGTATATGACACACCTAATTGTACCAGGAAAACAATCCAACAGGGGATTGTTGACTAGCTTACACTTATCCGGCCTTAAACATCCATGTGGCTAGGGATGAGTTGTCCAACTGGGGGACTGATACTCTAACCCAGCACGTACGAACGAAGAATCAAGACCCGTACGCCTGGAACCGTCCTCGCGCGCAGACTACCCAATTAAGGGTCTACAGCGACACCCCGTTAAGGAATGCCCCGGATTCCGACATTTACAAGTATCCCACATTTCCATTTCCATAATCCATTTACAAATCAAGGGGGAGGTACACGGGGTAGTGCTTATAGCACTTCAAACTGACAATCTATACTCACATCTTTCCACATCTCATAATAACAACCCCGTACTTCCCACTCACAACCCAACAAGATAGGTAGTAATTTCTCAAATATCATTTGTATATACTCAAGATACTTAAAATGTCAAAACCCAGAAATATCTCAAATACTTTACGAAAATAATAGTTTCACAATAAAGTACAAGTGACTTGCAATAAATCCTTAAATTCTTATGCATGAAAATTCCAAGATAAAACCATGCTATTTATTTGAAAACAAAGTCCACTCACAAGTAATCCCAAGCTGCGTGACCCCGAGAGGGTCCTGCTCTCTTGAAGGCGGAGTCGGATTACCTATTTCAGAATACGAACACGATATTAAAATCCAACTCTTCCAAAAATGAGACTTTAAAGTAAAATCCTAATTTCCCGGGTTTCCCTTAAGTACGAGGAACGAGACGTCCCTAAGGTCCAACTAAGGGTTTTAAGTGCTGGAAAAGTCTCGGAAGACACTTGGTCAACCGGACGGTCAAAACTTCAAATTGATGATTCGGAACATCCGGGGAACCGATTCACGATCCGTGAATTCCTATACGATCCTAGTAATACCAGGAACAACATATGTGAAATTGGGTTTGATCCAAAGGTCCAAACACATCAAACCCGAAAATCACAGAATATGTCTAATTCGTTCGAGGTCCAAACGATATCTAAATTGGGATCCGTAAACTCCTACGCGCTCGTGACAACGTAAGGATCATTCTAGGACAAAATGTGACCTCTGCCGGACTGCCCACGCGCCGCCCCGTGCGCTGCCGCGCGTGGGTGGCTTGATCACTGTCGAGGTGAACGGAAAAACTTAGAATCTTGGCACCAAACTCCTAAACTAGGTAAAACACCTAATTTGGAGTCACTTTTGTTCTTGGGCACTAGCCAAAAAGTGGCCGGAAATTCAAATTGAAAATTGGCAGATTCTAGGGTTCGAATTCGAGTTGCTAAACTTAGAAATCAGCCGAAACCTACCCAACAGCCAGCTAGAGCACGAAGAGTAGATGAGAAACCATACCTCACTCATCGGAATCGGTGGCCGGACGCGGAGAACGAGCTGTTGAAAATCGCGACAGTTCGGCGACTTTTCTCCAGTTTCCAGCGATCCTCGTGGCTGTCGGCGTCGGGGAAGGGACGGAATGGAGAGAGCACGAGACGACGGTTCTAACGTGACCGGTCTTGTCGTCGGAGGTGGCCGGATGTAGCGGCGGCTGGCCAAAATGGCCGTCGATGACAGTGCGGGGGAGAGGGTTTCCTCGCGAGAGAGAGAAGTCGGGGGAGAGAGAGAGAGAAATGAGAAAATGAAAAGGAAAATCTGATTTTTATACAAAATAATTTTGAAATAATTTCAATTAGGTCCTCAACGATTTTTCGATCGTATCTTCTTCGTTTCAAGTCCGATTCGAGCCTACCGTGTGTCTACGGACTCGGCTCAGTACAACCTTCCTAAAAATATCACCGGTTGCTCCAAACTCTCTTCGGATAAAAATTGACCTTTTTGCCCCCACTTCAAGGGCAAAATTGGAAATTCCATTTTTAAATTAAATTAATTAGTGAATAGTCTTATTTTTGGGTCGGGATGTTACAATCTACCCCCCTTAAAGAATTTCGTCCTCGAAATTTACATACCTGTCAATAGAAGAGGTAAGGGTCCTGGGCCCGCATCTCTCCTCGGGTTCCCAAGTAGCTTCCTCTCCAGTTTGACTCCTCCACAACACTTTCACCATTGGAATGGATCTGGAGCGTAACACTTGCTCTTTTCTGTCCAGAATTTGTACGGGTTCCTCATCATATGACAAATCTTCTCTCAACTCCATGGGTTGCTGTTCCAAAACATGAGAAGGATCAGGCATGTACTTCCGTAACATGGACACATGGAAAACGTCATGGATTAGAGATAGTTCCGAAGGTAAGGCAAGTCTAGGCAGGCAACTGGTTCGACACGTTCTGTGATCTCATACGGTCCAATATAACGAGGACTTAACTTCCCACGTTTACCAAATCTCTTCACACTCTTCCAAGGAGATAGCTTCAAAAATACCCAGTCTCCAACTGCAAACTCAAGATCCTTGGACCGGTTGTCAGGCATAACTCTTCTGTCTGTCTTGTGCGGTCTTAAGCTTCTCTCGAATCATCTTCACTTGTTCAGTTGTATCCCGAATACTATCCACTTTTTCCACTTTCCTGTCATCCACCTCATTCCAACAGACTGGAGTTCTACACATCCTCCCATATAAAGCTTCATACGGAGCCATCTCAATGCTTGAATGGTAACTGTTATTATACGCAAACTCCACCAAAGCAAGGTGAGTATCTGTTGTGTAGATTCAGCTGCACCAAAATGAATTAAGCTGCATCCTCAACTTGTGATACTCGCAAGTGCACGAACCGTTGGTAGTTTAGCGTATGTAAGTGCGAGGTCGATTCCACAGGGATTGGTGATTGAATGATCCAATTTAGTTTCCCTACACAAAACAGAAATGAAGAAGAAAGGAAATAAATAAAACAAGGAAGAAAGAAAATAACTAACTCAAGTAGATAAGTTCCCAAGTTCAATTAGACTAACGGATTGATTCTAGCTAATGTATGATTAAGCCATGGTGTTTGGTCATAACTTTGTGTTCCTAATTCCCTAATTTGATCATTTGTTGTCTAACCTAAAATTAAGCATTAGGAACCCATTAAGCATAGAAGAACAATTTAAACAACCAAGCATGTATCTAATCCCTGTTGTCGAATGTCCATACATACTCTTCCTATTCATAGTTCAATTCGAATTAAAGCATGGTGTATACTCTTAATTCAAACCAAGATAGCTAACACGCAAGCCCAAATGGTGATCAATCATTCAAACTAGCATATTAACTTATAAGCATAATGAATAAGAACAAAAACCATAATTGAAACTTGGAAACTAATTCAACTTGAAAACTTAAGAAAAGAATTTACATTACAAAGAAAAATAAACTACAACTAAGAAGCAAAAGGAAAGCTAGAATTGAGAACTAGAAAGCCAAATTAAGAGAATTTGAGGGAGAGAAGGGAAGGGAGCTCTAGAGAAGTGTTTGAGAGCTCCCCCCTTGGGGGTGTGTTTACAAGCTTGGGAAACCTCACTATATATAGGCCTAAGGAAGCTGAAAATCTGAATTAAGTATGGCTAATGCATACAACACTTTGTTTTATAAAATCTGAAATGGTTGATGCACTTCACTAATGCATACAACACTTGCATTATAAAATCTGAAATGGTTGATGCACTTCACTAATAAATCCCACCAGCAGCCCTAGCTCATCTTCATGTCATCATGACCAAGCTTCCAACCAGAAATAATAGCTCATCCTGAGGTCAGCATGACCAGCAACTTCAAGGGCTTACGAATTGGGCTTCCCTTAAGCAAATTAAGACTTTAAGCACTCAAACTTGAAGTTCAGAATGTCTTCTTTCCAGCCATATATCATTTGGGCCAATCCAAGGTCGGAGGAGGAAGTTAAGGCCAAAACAAATTGCTAACTCATTTTGCGCGCTGATAAAATCCATCCTGAGCATGGCTTTGTGTTTGCTAGGTAACAGACTCCACAATTATCCAATGGGGCTGAATTTCGGATATGTTCTAGTATACACCCATTGGAACAACTTTCATGAAGAATGTGGCCTCATCCGAGCTATGTAGGTTGCTGAAACAAAGCTTGCAATATGACCTACGAAACTGGGCTGGCAGGGGACTGTAGCCAAAATTGAGTTTGTCTTTAAGCTCTTCATCCATTCATCCAAATTAGGCCCTAACATGCATGGATTGCATCATTTACTATCCAAAGCCATCATTATTACCTAAAGCTCAATGAACTGAAAGATAAACACAAAAAGGATTAAAAGCACAAGTTTAACTAAAAAAACATAACCAAATCATAAGCTAGAAGGGTACAAAATGATATACAATTATGAACCGATCAAATACCCCCAAACCTAGATTTTGCTAGTCCTCGAGCAAAACAACACAAAACAAAGTTAAAAACAAAACAAGAAGTTAACTAGACCACTTTCGTAGGTAACTCGATTGCATTGAGCGAATGCAACAAGCCTTTAAACCTCTAGGCATCCCTAGTAGGAGGAGTTGTGTCTCCTGAGGGTTTAACAGTTCCGAATACCCACAAACGTTTTTCTAACTCTACAAAACAAAATGGTTAGAAAACTTATTAGATTTGTTAGTTCTTAAGCAAAACCAAAACCAAAAACAAACATAAAAATAAAAACAAAACACAAAACACAAAAAACAAAAACAAAAAAAAAATCAAAAAAAAAACTCAAAACAATCTTTCCGAACATTTTGTGAAGAGAAATGACTCATGCACATGACTTAAACGTTTTGACAATAAAAGCTCAATTTTAGACATTATTCACAAAGCGGCAAAGTTCAAAACATAATATGCTCAAAGTGTAGTAGTGTGATAGCCAAATGCAACAAATTCCCCAATCTTAGTTTCCACACAATTTCAAAAATCATACCAAGCACAAATGCAACTTCAAATCTCACCAAAGTTGTCCTCTCACAAATGAATCACTCAGAAGAGGGCTACAATGCAACACTCAGTTATAGACATGGGATTAGAGTTAAACCATAAAGGAGTTAACTCAAAATAGGAAGATGAAGAACTTGCATTAATATGATCTCAAGAAGGATGCCAAACACTTAAAAGTAATAAAATGCATGCAATTCAACCATATGACATTTAAGATCAATTTAGGTCTTTATTATAGGTTTTAATGGGGCCAAGGGTGTAAGGTGAGTGAGAAATGAAAGGTATGGATAATACAAAGTCCAAGGAACTCAAAATGTAAGAGCATAAAACAATTGTTTACAAGACTTCGAATCATCACGATTAGATTTTTTCTTTTACACGATCAAAACTCCTTATACCTTCATTTACAATGATTTAAACTCCTTTCCTTAAACACCAATTTATTTTGAAGGCCCAAAAATGAAACCCAAAAATGAAATTTCATTCAACCACCACTTAATCACAACTTTTCTCTTTTCTTTCACCAATTGTGTGATTTTTTTTTCTTCGAAATTCCCAAACTTAGTATGAAAAACACATCCCAATTAAAGCTCATGAGTTCCTTAGAAAGGTAAATATTTGTTTTTCAAGCTAAGGCGAGGAAATATAATTGGTAAATGAAAGAAAAAGGTTTACATGTAGGCTCAAAATGGTTAACAATGGAAAATCATGCTTAAGCATGCATAAAGTTAGCTTGAAAGGTACAAACGATCCAAAGAGGGCCTTAATATCATTTCTTAAATGTCATGAAATCGAATTGCAAAAGAATGGATGACTTTTAAGTATTCAACCAAATCAATGAATAATGAGATCAAACAACAACTTTGATGACAAGAAAATAAGAGTATGTGTATAACACTCATGAAATGAAGCACAAGGCTCAAAAGCTCACATTTATGGTTATATAAGTCTAATTTATGCTTGATACAATTCTTTGGGTCATGCAAATCCTTTAATTGGAGAATTATGAAACAAATGGCAAGTGCAAAGAAGGTTTCGAACATATCATGCTAGAACGATGCCAAATTAATTAATTAATGAATTATTTTATTTTATTTTATTTTACAAGAAGAATTTACAAGGAACAAAAAAATATATATATAAATAAATAAATAAAATTCAATTTTCATTTAAGTCATGCAAACATTTATCACAATCTCATCAAATGTGTTCGGAAAGTGACTCAAAACAAAACAAGACTCAAAATATAAAAAAAAAAAAAAAAAAAAAAAAGAAGCAAGAAATATATATATATATTTTTTAATAAGAGAAACTAAATTTACTTGGTAAACTCCAATACCCCCAAACCTAGATATGAACATTGTCCTCAATGTTTAAAAATTAGGAACAAGCAATGTCATAACAAGAAATGAAAGGTACTAAAGTAAATATAAAATCACAAAACACACAAGAATTGAAATAAAATAATTACAAAATAAAAAATACAAACAAACAAAAATAATAAAAATAAAAAAACGAAACGGTAAAACACTCGAAACAGAAAACAAACAGTCTTACACAAACCAAAACCCAAACGATTGAAAGCCCAACCCAAAAGAAGTTAACACACTTTGAAACCTAACAACGGTGAAAACCCGAAGCCCACAATGAAGTCCGAAGCCCACATGTTATTAATTTATTTTTTTTATTTATTTTAATTTAATGAAACGTGAATTGGGAGTGCGAAGGCGGGTATTTACGAAACAGAAAAAGTGTGGTCCTTGATGCCTTGGTTCCTGGGAAGTCACGGGTGAAAGGGGTGAGGGACGTGTCGCCGCGCAGAAGCGCTGTCACATCCCCCAAGCCAGAATTATTGGCTTCTGGGGTGAAGCGGGACGACTTTTACACTAGAAGGTGGTGAAAGGTGAAAATGCAATTAAGGGGGTTGGGAAACGGGTGCGGCGACATATAGAGATAAGCAGGTAAGGGCCGCACAGAACTCAGAACCGCAGCGGCTCAGGTTTAGCAGACTAAGTCTATAAAAGGTAAAAAGAAAGGGTAAAAAAACACAAACTCAGAAACACACAAAAGAGAAAAGAAAGAAAGAAGAAAAGAGAGTGAGAAATCAAATGGCCTCTTCCTACCCCTTTTCGTTGGATCTCAACCTAGCTCCACCGACTCAGACACGAGGCCAAGCGGCGGCACCAGGTATGGATGCCCTACTTTGCTTCCGCACGGGGCCTGTGACAGGTAACTGACTCGATACTCCTGGACAACGATGTTGCCATTGGAGTGGCTAGAAATTTAGTGACTCCTAAAGATATACGTGTTCTGGGGACAAGGGATGACAACCGGGTCGTGAGCGATGCCCTGGCACTGAGCGTGCAGAGTACGGCAACAGTCGCAAGTTTGGGTCATCGCCTACTGCGAAGTCCCATGAGGTAGAGGTGCTGAAAGGTCAGTTGGCGGCGGAGCGAAGTATGGTTGAGGAGTGTCAGACTGCTATAAAAAGCTTGAAAAGGGAGAGGTCAAGGATAGTGGAGGTGAATCGACACAGCTAGAAGTATTGCGGGACGAGAATAGAAACCTATCAAAGATGGTAGAGTTGTACTCTCGCGACATGCGAAAACAGCTGGAAGACCTAGACCGACCGGGTAAACGCAAGCAAGCAGATCGTGAGAGTAGTTACGCTCAAGCTAAGATTGCGATCTTTGGGAGCTCAAGTGGTGAGCCCCAAGAGGCTGTGCATGAAGCCCAGGAAGAGGACAGCCAGAGGGCCAAACTCAAAGCTCCAATGGTCGAGACACCGAGCACTGTGAAGAAATGACTTCTCCTGCATTATTGATGTTTTTATTTTATTTTGTTGTTTTTGTATTTTCGTTATTTTGTTTCGGAAATAAAAGAGTAAGGTTGCAGAAAAAAAAAAAGAAAAAGAAAAAGAAAAAAAAAAAAAAACGACAAACGGAAAAGAAAACACATTTCCCTAACTAAAATAAGATAAAGATGATAGCCGAAAGGGAAAAGCAAAAACACAAAGCTCTAGAAAATGAAAGTAACGGGCAAAAACATTAAACACCAGGAAAACACGGAAAAAAGAAAAGTAAAGTAAAAGTAAAGGTGCTCCCCCTTGAAGCGATTAGGTGAGACATGCCCGGGAAATCCGAAATGGTGTTGGCTCTCTTTCATCAGCATATGTCTATTTAAACCACACCTCTACAAGCGGATGATACCCAGCATTTCTTCCTGCAAACTCAAGGAAAAACATCAAAAAATTTAGAAGCAAAACAAATGGCATCCTCATGCACTCACCTTGATGATCTCAACCTTGAGTTCTCACTTGCACCACCAAATGCCCAGACAAGGGCTCCTCCAACTCCTGTCTTCCCAAACTCCACATATCATCACGGTACGGCCTCAAACTTTCCTGAGATAATACCGAACTTTTCTGAGGCAATGCCGAAGAGCAGCGCTCCTGGGAGGCATGATTGGTAACAAGCTCACACCGACAGATCACCTGCATGTGGCACAGAGAGGCCTGACAAGGCAGCGGTGGAGGAGTCCCACAATTTAACTGTACTCCACGCGGTCTCGGCTACCAATTTGGGCATGCGATTCCTGGCGAGAACACGGGAGTGTGCCGCGATGAGCGAGGAAATAACTTCCTTGAAGGCTATGGTGGCGGACTCCAGAAGCGGCTCTATTGTGCCAATCAGCACGTGGAAGCACTGGAGAAAAAATGAGGACCATGTGGAGCCTTGGAGATTCTGCAAGTAAGAGAAAACGGAGGCATGCCATGAAGATGAAGATGAAGATGAAGAAGTTGTTTTTATTTTTAATTTACTTGAATGTTTTTTTTTTTTTTTTTTTTTTTTTTTTAAAACTTTTTATCTTTTTGAATGCAATGTTTGAATAAAAATGTGTTTTTAACACTCAGAAATAAACTAATTAACCACACCACGTAAATAAATAAACTAACCTAATAAAACAACAAAAAAAACATAAAAGAAAACAAAGAAGTTCCAAATTGCAATTTACAAGGAAAAATAAAAACCCAAATTTCAATTTTCAATATTTTTTTTTTTAATATATTTATTATTATTGTTTTTAAAACACACAAATATACAAGCAACTCACGGATGACCGGTTAAGGGCCTCAGAAAACACAGCCAGGGGATCCGGGAAGGTTGGAGGGGTCACAATGGTCCCGCTTAAAACCCAAACTTCTTAGACACCGAAGGTGTCGCCTATAGAACTCCTAGACACTGTATTGACGGAAGTGCTCAGCTGGAGTTACCATAAGTCAGCTCATATGAAAAATCTTTTTAAAATTTTTAAGATAAGAAACAAAAACAAATTAAGATAAAATGGAACAACAAACCATAAACGAAAATGAACTAAGTACTCTAAACAAATTCAAACAAACAACATAAATTGTTGTACTAAAAGAAACAAACCAAGAAACCAAAGAAAAAAAAAACAAACAGCACTTTCTATCACCCGTTTATCACCATTTGGACAGATTCGTTTCTATGTTTTTCAACTTCGACCTCTGTTCAGTTTTTAGGCTATAACTTTCCAACCGTAAGTCCAAATTTCATGTTCTTTATATGGTTGGATTCAGCACAGAAAAACAAAGAACTCAACGCGTACCAAAAGGTAAAAACAATGACGGAAATAAACATAATTCAAAGAAGAGAAAGGATTGAAATGCTCCCCCTTGAAGCGATTAGGTCGAATGTGATGCATTTGGAGGTCGCGACTTCTCCCACTACTCCACACTTCCTATCTTTGAAGTTGCCATCTCTCTCCATTTTTATTGAGCTATTTACATTGCTAAAACAAACACATACAAAAACTTGAAACGGAATTAAAGGATTACGAAATATATAAAAAAAAACTAAAAATGAAAGGGAAAAATCAACACAAGTCCAATTCCATGCTTCAAAGCAACAAGCACCAATGGGTTGTGTAAGCTGGGACTTAAACCCAGTTCTCTTGCTTGTTGGGCAATTGTCCTTTTCTGTTGGACTACAAACACAACTTGTCCATTAACGTCATTAACTTTAAAACTTGAAATTGTCTAGTTAAGAAAAAAAAAAAAATAAAGTAGGAAAGCCAAATAGAATCAAACAATGTTACCGATCCCGGCAACGGCGCAAAAACTTGTTGCGTAGATTCAGCTGCACCAAAATGAATTAAGCTGCATCCTCAACTTGTGATACTCGCAAGTGCACGAACCGTTGGTAGTTTAGCGTATGTAAGTGCGAGGTCGATTCCACAGGGATTGGTGATTGAATAATCCAATTTAGTTTCCCTACACAAAACAGAAATGAAGAAGAAAGGAAATAAATAAAACAAGGAAGAAAGAAAATAACTAACTCAAGTAGATAAGTTCCCAAGTTCAATTAGACTAACGGATTGATTCTAGCTAATGTATGATTAAGCCATGGTGTTTGGTCATAACTTTGTGTTCCTAATTCCCTAATTTGATCATTTGTTGTCTAACCTAAAATTAAGCATTAGGAACCCATTAAGCATAGAAGAACAATTTAAACAACCAAGCATGTATCTAATCCCTGTTGTCGAATGTCCATACATACTCTTCCTATTCATAGTTCAATTCGAATTAAAGCATGGTGTATACTCTTAATTCAAACCAAGATAGCTAACACGCAAGCCCAAATGGTGATCAATCATTCAAACTAGCATATTAACTTATAAGCATAATGAATAAGAACAAAAACCATAATTGAAACTTGGAAACTAATTCAACTTGAAAACTTAAGAAAAGAATTTACATTACAAAGAAAAATAAACTACAACTAAGAAGCAAAAGGAAAGCTAGAATTGAGAACTAGAAAGCCAAATTAAGAGAATTTGAGGGAGAGAAGGGAAGGGAGCTCTAGAGAAGTGTTTGAGAGCTCCCCCCTTGGGGGTGTGTTTACAAGCTTGGGAAACCTCACTATATATAGGCCTAAGGAAGCTGAAAATCTGAATTAAGTATGGCTAATGCATACAACACTTTGTTTTATAAAATCTGAAATGGTTGATGCACTTCACTAATGCATACAACACTTGCATTATAAAATCTGAAATGGTTGATGCACTTCACTAATAAATCCCACCAGCAGCCCTAGCTCATCTTCATGTCATCATGACCAAGCTTCCAACCAGAAATAATAGCTCATCCTGAGGTCAGCATGACCAGCAACTTCAAGGGCTTACGAATTGGGCTTCCCTTAAGCAAATTAAGACTTTAAGCACTCAAACTTGAAGTTCAGAATGTCTTCTTTCCAGCCATATATCATTTGGGCCAATCCAAGGTCGGAGGAGGAAGTTAAGGCCAAAACAAATTGCTAACTCATTTTGCGCGCTGATAAAATCCATCCTGAGCATGGCTTTGTGTTTGATAGGTAACAGACTCCACAATTATCCAATGGGGCTGAATTTCGGATATGTTCTCGTATACACCCATTGGAACAACTTTCATGAAGAATGTGGCCTCATCCGAGCTATGTAGGTGGCTGAAACAAAGCTTGCAATATGACCTACGAAACTGGGCTGGCAGGGGACTGTAGCCAAAATTGAGTTTGTCTTTAAGCTCTTCATCCATTCATCCAAATTAGGCCCTAACATGCATGGATTGCATCATTTACTATCCAAAGCCATCATTATTACCTAAAGCTCAATGAACTGAAAGATAAACACAAAAAGGATTAAAAGCACAAGTTTAACTAAAAAAACATAACCAAATCATAAGCTAGAAGGGTACAAAATGATATACAATTATGAACCGATCAGTATCCCAACTACCTTTCAACTGTAACACACAGGATCTCAACATATCCTCCAGAGTCTGTATGGTTCTTTCTGACTGTCCATTCAGTCTGTGGGTGGAAAGAAGTCCTGAAACGTAACCTGGTGCCCATAGCCTCATGTAGACACTTCTAGAATCGAGAGGTAAACCTAGCATCCCTCCGACACAATGGACATAGGAGCTCCATGCAATCTCACTATCTCATCCACAAAGAGCTTCGCCAGCTTTGACAAGGAATAGGTTTCCTTTACAGGTAGGAAGTGGGCTGATTTGGTGAGTCGGTCAACTGTCACCCAAATTCCGTCATACCCATTTGCAGAATGTGGAAGTTTGAAGACAAAGTCCATTGTAATATGCTCCCACTTCCATTCAGGGATCGGGAGTGGCTGCATAAGTCCAGAAGGCTTTTGTCGCTCCGCTTTCACTTGTTGGCACACCAAACACCTGCTCACATACTTAGCAATGTTACCCTTCATATGCGGCCAAGAGTAGTACTCACGTAGAGTCCGATACATCTTAGTACTACCTGGATGCATAGAATAAGTTGAACAGTGAGCTTCCTCCATAATTTCTCTCTTCAGGTCGTCATTCCTAGGTACACAGAGAGACGAGTTCCAGTTACTAAGGCCCCATCTTCTCTTATTGCATAATCCCTCCGTATGCCACTTTCTACTTCTGATCTTATCACACAAAGCTTAGGATCTTCCAATTGGGCTGCAATCACCCTCTCAATCAGAATAGGCCTCACATACAAACTAGCAAGTATTGCACCCTGTTGACTCCATTCTAACTCTACCTCTTCCTTCCGTAGTTCTCCCATTAACGGAATGTAAACCCCTTTAAAATGAGCTATACTCACATTAATACTCCTACTCAAAGCATCAGCTACCACATTAGCTCACCGGGATGATACTCAATTATGCAATCGTAATCCTTAATCAACTCCATCTAACGTCGTTGTCTCAGGTTCAACTCCTTCTGAGTGAAAATGTACTTGAGGCTCTTGTGATCAGTGAAGATCTGACACGTCTCACCATCCAGGTAGTGTCGCTAAATTTTGAGAGCGAACACCACTGCGGCAAGTTCCAAATCGTGAGTCGGATAATTCTGCTCATGCTTCTTAAGTTGCCTTGAGGCATAAGCAATCACCCGATCATGCTGCATCAAAACACATCCCAAGCCTTGCAATGATGCATCACTGTAGATCACAAAGTTTCCCGAATTGTCTGGAAGAGCTAAAACAGGCGCGGTGGTCAACCGCTTCTTTAACTCCTGGAAACTCTGCTCACACTCCTCCGACCACTCAAACTGAACATCCTTCCTCGTTAACCGCGAAAGAGGTGCTGCTATCACAGAGAACCCTTCCACAAACCGACGATAATAACCTGCTAACCCCAAGAAACTCCGTATTTCTGTCACACTAGTGGGTTGCACCCAATTCACAACAGCTTCTACTTTCCGAAGGTCTACATAGATTCCTTCTGCTGATATCACATGCTCGAGAAAGTCCACTCTATCCAACCAAAACTGACATTTCCTGAACTTGGCATACAACTCCCTCCTTTTCAATGTCTTTAATACCAACCTTAGATGCTTCTTATGACCCTCCAAAGTTCTGGAATAGACAAGGATTTCGTCTATGAATACAATCACAAAGCGATCCAAGTAAGGTTGGAACACTCTGTTCATGAGATCCATAAATGCTGCTGGAGCATTTGTCAATCTGAAAGGCATCACCAAGAACTTATAATGGTCGTAACGAGTCCTGAATGCTGTCTTCGGAACATCCTCTTCTCGTACTCTGAGTTGATGGTAACCTGATCTCAGATAAATCTTAGAGAAATACTTGGCACCCTTCAATTGATTAAACAAATCATTGATTCGAGGCAAGGGATATCGATTACGCACTGTCACCTTGTTCAATTGTCTGTAATCGATACATAGCCTCATGGTTCCATCCTTCTTCTTTACAAACAACACCGGTGCACCCCAAGGGGAAACACTAGGTCGAATAAATCCAAGATTAACCAACTCTTTCAATTGAATCTTCAACTTCCGTAACTCTGCTGGTGCCATCCTATAAGGAGCTTGATAAATTGGATTCGTGCCTGGAAGGAGTTCAATAGTGAACTGGTTTCTCTCTGAGGAGGCAAACCAGGAAGATCATCCGGAAAGACATCTGGAAACTCACGAACAATTGGAACATCTTCCAGATTCAAAGTGATTTCCTGAGTATCAATAATGTGGGCCAAGTACCCCACGCATCCCTTCTTAAGTAACCTTTTTGCCGTGATGGCAGAGATGAGACAAGAAGGAAGAACTCTATGCTCTCCACAGAACATAACTTCAGGTTGTCCCGGACTTCTAAACACTACCTCCTTCCTGAAACAATCTCCTGATGCACGATGTTTCTCCAACCAATCCATTCCCAAGATAATATCAAGATCTACCAAGTCCAAGGGAATCAAATCCGCATCCAACATTGCATCTCCCACTTGGACATAACAACCTTTAAACACCATGTCCGCAAACAGGACATCCCCGTAGGTAAAGAAATACTAAAACTTCCTGCCATGGGTGTGGGTCTAACACTGGCATAAGGTACAAAAGTACGTGCAATGAACGAATGGGTAGCCCCAGGATCTACCAATACACGTGCAAAGTAACCAAAAATAGGGACTGTACCAGTAATAACATCCGGTGTGGCCTGGGCCTCCTGCTGGGTCATGGAGAACACACGGGCCTGAGTAGTAGCACGCCCTCGACTGACCCCTCTGACTCCTGCCACCCCGCCCACGGAAGGTAGACTGAACTCCGCTGCTTGAAGAAGATGCCCCGCCCCGGGTCTGACCATGTCCTCTACCGCTTTGCCCTCCTGGGCCCCAAGCTCCTGTTGTACCCGCTTTGCCCCTGTTGTACCCCGCGGCAGTAATGAGTGGACACTCACTCCTATAGTGTCCAGACTGCCCACAATTAAAACATGTTACCCCGCTCCTCTGGTGCTGACCGCTCTGTTGTCCACGTTGCGGGCAATCCCTCTTGCGATGTCCTGCCTGTCCACAGGAAAAACAAGCGGAAACTGGTCATAGGCTGATATCCAGATGGCTGACTCCAAACTGGTCGTGAGCTGAGACCTGCCACTGCTCGAACTGGATCCCGTCCCCAGACCAACCACTACCCGCTCGCTGGAGCTGGATCCTCCTCTCTTTGTGTCACGACCCAAATTCGAAAATAAGGAATATTCCCGAATCATGGTGTGAGTCATACCATAGTCATAAGAATAAAATCCTACAACTATGATATGATAAGAAAAAGAGCCACAAATAAAACAAATTTACTTAACATTACAAAATCAGAGTCGTAGTAGCTTGTAGTTAACTACACACTAGGATCTTTAACAAACAGTTGACTACTTACAAATATTAATTACACAAATCAACAACAAAAACCTAGCAGCTTAGTTGAAACCCGCTTCCTCAAACTTCGTCTTGAATCCTTTGAATCCTGCACAATCTATTAGGGTATGAGCATTCTAATGCCCAGGAGAGTACCGTCAAACCCCTCAAAGTCAGCTATCACAGTTAATCAAAGTGTCATGTATCAAACAACACAAGATATACAAATTATGCAATGATACCAGATAAATAAATTTGTATATGCAGTGATGCCATGAACTCACTCCCTTCTAATCCCACTAATTCATATCCTAGGGCAACAAGCCTGCATGTCCCATACCATGTGTTTTACCACTATGGCTCCGAATACCCTAAAATATGAACTAGCGCCCATCCGTCCCTTAACCCATTTTTCTTTTGTTTACGAATTTCTCAACTTTCACTTTTCATTAGAGGCCCTGCTCCCATCACCTTAATATATTCAAGCTCTCTCCCGTCACCTGAATATATTCCACATTTATTCAGATATATCTAAAGCCTTCTCCCACCCCTTAGATATATCTCAAACGCACACACACACACACACACACACACACTCCAAACACCACTGTCTTTATGATGCATATGTAATGCAACGCAAACATCATTTATCTCTCAGAATAATAATATAGATAATAACAATAATATTCCAGGCTTAATCATATGCATAATAATATTCACTCAATGTCAAATAATATCCATAGAGAAACATCAACAATAATATTCATATAACATCAAATAGTATTCATCGAGCAACACAACAATAATATTCATATTTATAGTACTATATATAATCACCAAGATTAAAAGTGATATAGCCCAATCATCGGGAATTCAGGAAACCCTACCTCAAGTCCAGCTAGCTTAACCTTGTGCTGTTTCGTCCTCGAAAGTATGCAGAGTAGAACACCTAGTTAAGATAATTTATTGATTAAAATTCATTGGAAAATAAGGAAACAAATTTGAGTGTCATACTAGCGCACGTAGACCTAAAACCCCACAAAACACTGGACAAGCCCTTCTTTTAAGATTATCAATGTACATATTTGTCGTTAATGCCTTGATTTCTAATATGTATTTTAGTGACAATTAAATTATGAGATATTTGTAGAAATGTCACCTGAACTTATACCTTAGTTTCAATTTGTCACATGAAAAAAAAATTTAAGAGAAATGTCACCTGAATTTTTCAAAATCTATAATTTGTCATCTAACTTTAAAATCATCCAATTTTTCATCCATGATTAAGGGTATTTTCAGTCTTTTCATTTTTAAGAGTGGTTTAAAAATGGTAAAATTGTATATATTTTAAAATAAACCATTAAAAATCAAGCTTCTTTCCTACCAAACATTAAAAAATTGAAAATTGCATTTTTTTTCCATCCCCTTGTCGTCTCTCTCTATTATCCCTTCCTCCCCAACCACACCTCCCCTCTCCTTTGTTTTTTTTCTCCCCCAAGACCTGAGCAACCCATCCCCACCTGCAACCCACCAACATAAACCACACTCAGCTAGTTCCACATTTTTGTTGATGTAACAGCATAAATTATTCAAGGCTACTTCAAACGTCAATTTTGTTAGCGACACAAATTTTGTTGATGTAACAGCAAATTTTCAAAAGGTATCCTCACCTATCGTGATATATTTTAGGACCTTTCCTATTGAGAGGGGCGATAGCATACTAAACTCACACACACTATACGGATGCTAAGACTCGAACCCAAAATCTTGCCTGATGGAGTAAATACTCCAAACCACTACACTTGTGGGTCCTTTGCCGCCTATCGTATATATATCTCATATATGATGAGTAAATTCATCAAAATGTAACAACATGTATCAATAATTATTTAATTAACAACTCTACAGTTCACCGATTTATTTAAATTCCACAAGTAAGTTTATAGGTATAATACTATCCTTTCCATGGATGTGAAGGTAAATGATATAGTTGATTTTTCAAATCTTATTTATGTTCAACCATATCACAAAAAGAAAAAAGAAGAAACAAATTAAGAAATTATTTAACTACATTTTTATTGAAATGGCTTCTTAGATATAAGTCCATTTTTATCAGGATATAATGGATGCAGTCCACATGCTTTCTCTTTTCAATTGCAGTCCAGTCTCACCAATTAAGCAATTAGTATGTTCATAATTTTTAAAAAATTTACAGCATATGCCACTATCATAAATGGAATTATATGAAAACACTTTCCTAATATTCAGTGTTTCCTTATATATATGTGTATGTGTATGCATTTCCTTATATATATAATGCGTTTTCCTTGTATATATATGTACATGCCTTACAGGTAAGTGTTTTTTTCTTGAGTTTTCTTAAGTAGTTTTTTCTGGAGCTTCATATTTATACACATACGTACATGTCTTCCATGTAATAGTGTTTTTTTTTTTCCAAAGAAATTTTGTATGGATTTTTATCTCAGTTGAGTTTAAAGATCCAAACCAAGATATTATATGAGTTCAATTACCTGGGCTAGAAGGTATAACTACCTAGACTAGAGGTAATTTATGGATTTAATTATCTGGATCAGAGGTAATTTATGGATTTAATTACCTGCATAGTGCATACGAGGTGTATGCATAGGTACCTTACCTATTGTTAAGGTATGAAGTTGTTATGAACTCTTATTACAAATTTTGATGTCGGTATACCTTGGGATAATTTCAAAATTCAATAAATAGATTTGCAATTAAATTCAAATCAAATATGATAATTAATGTCCTACAAATCAATAACTTACCAGTTTTTCGAATTCATAATTTACCTTATTTATGTTTTAGGTGTATAACTGGAACAAAAAATAAAAAATAAATAAAAGTAAATATCAATAAATTGAAAAAGGCATGTAATCTTATGTGGCACAAAAGTCAAAGGACTTGGATCAACAACAATTTCTGTGTGGATTTCACCCAATATCTCTCCTCATAATTGGACTTATGCCAAATTTTCTATTATTGAAAAGACAAAACATTACAATTACTCGTATTTTTGAAGAAAGTTTATTTATTCATATCCAATATGGAAACACATAGAATGTTAACATTTATGGGTTTTGTGTAAAGATCTATAACATGGGCGATGACTTCGGCACACCTTCCATTACTCTCTTAACACATTTTCTATATAGGCATGCTCACTTCGAAGGTGTATATTGCCTCTATTGCGTGCAAACGCTTTAATATGTGAGAGTGTGTACGACAGTTGTGTACTGCACATTTCACCGATTTTAACGAGTTTCAAGCAACAACTCATACTCATCCCTCGACGTCGTCTGAAGATGAAATCATACATTTCCAGCCCACATTTCTTGGTCAGCACACGAACGCAGCTTCTCAAATATACATCGTATCCCTTCCATGGTTGGGGAGGAAGTTGATATCCTTCCCACGGATCTTTCCTGTTCTCATCATCTTGTTTATCACTCATTGATTGTGCAATGCAGGCCCCACATAAGAATAGTAATATCATCAACATCATTTGGTACCCCAGAAACTGTTGCGCCATGCTTGATCACTATGCTCGAAATTCCAAGATAGATGATAATGTTTCTCAAGAGAAAAAGAATCCCTTGAGATGAGTGAATGTTGTAGGAGATTGAGTTTTTATAGTGCAATATACATTATGAACGTCTACTTATTTATTATATGCGAAGTTAATTTGAAATTAAGGAACAAGGCAAAACTGTATAATTGATGGAAACAGTAACGAACCAAGTGTTTTTATTGCCAACCTATGTTCTAGTAAATGTTAAGAAAAATTAGGGCCCGTTCGTTTATGTTTTGAGAGCCCATTTTTCATTTTGAGAGAACAAAAACAAACAAAAAACCTGTTCGGTGGGCAAAAACAGAAAACATGGAGAACGTTTTAAGAAAACAAAAACAATTTCACGTCTACTTGTAGAAAACATAAAAAAGCTGTTTTCATTCTCACAGGAAACAAACACTGAAGACACGCTGCTTCTCTCGCTCAATCTTCTCTCCCCATCAGACCAAAACCACCGTCAAAACGCTGCCAGCAGAGAACCACACGCAGAGCTTGAATCACCACCATCACCCAGTCAAAATCACCACCGCCCATCAGGAACCAGATTGACATCACCGCCACTCAATCGAACCCAACAGAATCTCTATGCAATTGAATTGAACCACCATCGTTGAACAACTAATTGCCGAATCAATTTTCAGTCCAAGAAAAGGAAAAGGAGATGGGAAGCTACTGGAAGGTGAGGTTGCAGTGAGAGAGAGAGGGTGCAGCAGCATGAAGAGAAAGTGGAAAAGAGGACCAAGAGCCAATTTACATGAATGAAATTGGAAGCTGGAAATTTCAGAGCCAAGAGCCAATATCTCTAAAACTAGAATTATCTCTAAAAATAAATAAATAGGTTTATGGAAGCTGGAAATTTCAGAGCCAAGAGTTGGGTGTGCAGAGGAAATTAGAGGAAGAAGAAGGGTGCTGTTGGGTGGGGTTGGTCTGATTCTTCAATTTTGGAGAGAGCGAGAGAGAATGAGAGAGGTATATGGAGGGAGAGAGAGAGAGAGGGGAGTGATAGAATTGGGGCGGGTTTGCAGAGAGTGAAAGAGAAGGTTGGGTTGAGGTTTCATTTTAATTTTTAAAAAGATAATTCTAGTTTTATACTTTAAAATTTTATTCTATTTTTTAAATGATATTCTTTTAGATGATTAAAAAAATACTTTTTAAAAATAATATACGTACTAATTTTTTTTTTGAAACTCACATATTGATTACATAATGTTGTATTAAAAAAAACTTAAGGCATTTTAATTAAAGTTACAAATTCACTGTTTTTGTCATTTTCACATATTATTGCCAGACGCGTTTTCACTGTTTTTGATTAAGCTACCAGACGCGTTTTTATTTTCTTGAAAATGCGTTGAATGAAAACATTCTCTAAAAATGCTCTCTAATTAGCATATGATATGTTACCTATTTTTGTTTTGGATAAGGTGGATGAGTTTTAAATTTTATTTTGTTAAAAGCCAATGGCCCTACCCATGTGCTCTTTAAGCTTGTTTAATTTGTACATGAAATAACGTTTTTACCCTTTGTATTTGATATGGGAGCCAGATCACGCCCAAGCTTTGGATTCAATCTCAAAACGGAGACCACGAGGTCGCAAACTAACTGCTAGACAACACTTCAGAATATCAAGGAGTGAGTAATTAGACTATTTTACAACTTTTATTGTTAAGCTTGGATCCTTACTTATATTGAATTGCAATATATTTTGTCACACTGTCAAGTAGGACGTCTCCCATCACTACTACAAAAATTGAAATAGACGACGGGGAAACACCGTCGTTTTTTTCTTTTTCAAACCGTCGTAAATCGACCGTCATCTTTTTGAAAGTCAAACTACGACGGTAATTAACCGTCGTCTATTATATGTAGGGGTGGTTGCGGTTCGGTAACCGCGAATTTTTGCCCAAACCGCAAACCGACCGACTATTTGCGGTATGGTAATTTTTGAAACCGCAAACCGACCGCTTTTTGCGGTTTACCGTGAATTAGCGGTTTAAAACCGCAAGTTCTTTTTGTGTCATAAAAATCCAACTTCTCAAGCATTCACAACCTAAAGAAAATTAAAGTCCAATTCCAAGCATTCCAATTAAAGTTAAACTTCTCAAGCATTCCAATTCCAAATTCTTTAAAGTTACAAACCAAAAGGAAAATGCAATGCAAAATGAATTAAAGTTACAACTCAAAAGAAAATCCAATTCAAAGTTAATTAAAGTTACAAACTAAAAGGAAAATGCAATGCACCAATGTTACAAACTAGAGAGAGAGAGAGAGCGCTTGAGTTGAGTGAGCATGGTGGAGGTTGAGTTGAGAGAGAAGAGACAGAACTTAGATTGATAGAGAGAGAGAGAGAGAGGAGGAGATGAGTTCGATTCGGGTCTATGAGAGAGAAGCCGATTTTGAGAGTTGAGAGAGAGAGAGAGAGAGACGAATGAGAATCAGAGAGTTGAGAGAGTGAGATCGCATAAGGAGAGAAGAGAGGCTTAGGTCTGATCGCATCTAACGGCTACGATTAATGGGTGTGAATAGAAAATATTGTATGAAATATGTTGTATGAAATATATTTTACATACAATATAATATAGACAATATTATTTAAAATATATTTGCGGTTTGCGGTAACCGCAAGTTTTGAAAATCAAATACCGCAACCGCAACCGCAAATGCGGTTCGATTCTAAATACCGCAAATGCGGTTTGGTTTACTGTGATTGCGGTTTCATTGCGGTAAATTATCGGTTGGTTTTTGCGGTTTTTTGGTTTTTCGGTATAAAATGTCACCCCTAATTATATGTAAAACGACGGTTTTTAAAAGAACCGTCGTCTATTACATGTAAAGACGACACTTTTTCTGAAAAAACTGTCGTCTATTTAATGTAAAGACGACACTTTTTTTTATAGAACCGTCATCTATTAAATGTAAAGACGACACTTTTTCTGAAAGAACCGTCATCTATTTAATGTAAAGACGACACATTTTCAGAAAAAACCATCGTCTATTTAATGTAAAGACGACACTTTTTTTTTTATAGAACCGTCGTCTATTTAATGTAAAGACGACACTTTTTTTTATAGAATCGTCGTCTATTAAATGTAAAGACGTAAAACCGTCGTCTATTTAATGTAAAGACGACACTTTTTCTGAAAAAACCGTCGTCTATTTAAATGTAAAGATGACACTTTTTCTGAAAAAACCGTCGTTTATTATCTGTAAAAATGATAAATCTAAAAAAGACGGTTTTGTTCCAAAAAACCGCCGTTTATTATCTGTAAAAATGATGTACTAATTTCATTTTAGATATCCTAAAAAATTATTTCTTTCATAAAACTTGAAGATTCAATTGTAATTACATTGTTTACCAATCTTGATTCCTACTATATCCATACAAAATACCATATTTATAACATTATAACCTATAATTACAAAATACCATATCCAAAGCATTAACCTATGGTTGTTGTATCTTCCACAATTTGTACTTGTTCTCCACATTCAGCTGTCATCTTGGAGTAGTGTTCTAAGTCATCTTGGTCAAATGGATCTTATATTCTTCTAAGTTGCCTACCAACTGGGCCTTTGAGCTGCACTCGATATAAGCTGTAGCACCTATTTGCCATGTCATCTTACCTAAGCAATCAAAAACCACAGTAAGATTACATTATCTTGCTGTCATCTTAACTAACACAATACAGAAGAACATTTTGATTAACTTAGAGTTGCTTTTGTGGCGTGGATGGCGAGCTCACCAAGAAGGCGCGATGGAGAGTCTGTCATCGAACCTAAGGCGACATCGAAGACCAAATCTGATGTTCTAGGATTTTCCCATCTCGCAAGGTCTCTAGATCTGTTTTCAAGGTCATCTTAACTAACAAAAAATATGCATCATCTATACAAGCATAAGCTTATGCAGGAAAAGTTCATTTGTAACACAATACAAAAGAACATTTTGACTAACTTAGAGTTGCTTTTGTGATGTGGATGGCGAGAGCTCACCAAGAAGGCGCGATGGAGTTCTGTCATCGAACCTAAGGCGACATCGAAGACCAGATTTGATGTTCTAGGATTTTCCCATCTCGCAAGGTCTCTAGATCTGTTTTCAAGGACATCGTCGTCGTTGACTGTGAATATGGCGTCGATGGCGGCTGGTGATGACTGATGCGAATAACGAAGGTGTTGACGGCGTCGCTGCGTCGATGGCATTCACGGCGTCGTTGCGTTGATGGCATCGATGGCTGGTAGGTACGTATGAGGAGTAGAAAGGTGAGAGATGGAGTGTTTCAGATAGCTCAGGACGGTTTCAAGAAGAGAGGAGCTCAGGAGGTTTCAAGGAGGGAAAGATAAAGTTTTAGAGACGGGGGAAAATCTGAAAATTTGTCGAGCGTGAATTCACTTAAGTGGCCTTTTTTTAGTGTGTTTTAAAAGATGACGCTTGTTAATGAGAGATAAGGTTTTCAAAGACGGGGGGAAAATTTGAAAATTTGTCGAGCGCGAATTCACTTAAGTGGCCTTTTTTTAGCGTGTTTTAAAAGACGACGCTTTTTATAAAAAAACCGTCATCTTTACATATAATAGACGACCATTTATATAAAAAAAACGGTCGTCTTTACTTCATAATTGATGACCCTTTTTATAAAAAAAACCGTCGTCTTTACTTCATAATAGACGACTCTTTTCATATAAAGAGGGTCGTCTTTACTTCATAATAGACGACCATTTTTATAAAAAAATCCGTCGTCTTTACTTCATAATAGACGACCCTTTTCATAAAAAAACTGTCGTCTTTACTTCATAATAGACGACCCTTTTCATAAAAAAACCGTCATCTTTACATATAATAGACGACTCTTTAAAAAAAAAAAACCGTCATCTTTACATATAATAGACGACAGTTCTTTCAAAACAACCATGTCTTTACCAAAAAAGGACACTTGATTTTTAAAAGACGACGCTTGTCATACCTGCTGTCGTTGTTTTTTAGTCAGATTTTAACTCTTGAAGAAAACCTTTTTAATATGACGACGCTTTTTTATTTGTGTGCGTCGTTATAAAAAAAAAATTCAACAGTACCTCCGTTTTTTAGTTGTTTAAGTCACTTATCCACGACGGTTTTTTGTTACCGTCGTCTTTTTTAAAACAACGACGGTTTTTTGTTCTACCGTCGTCTTTTTCTAGTCGTCTTTTTCACTTTTTGTAGTGGTGCATGCGTTTTTATGGTGAAAAGAATGAGGTCCTTATCTTATTAAAGGATCCACCTGCTCAAATGTTGGTTGTTAAGATGTTCTGAGTCCAATTTGCCATTGGACCTTATCTTGAAGGCACCTAATGTTTGATGACTGATGAGCACCCAATTTTAAAATAATCAAATCTTACATGCATCAGCTAGACAAAATAACTAATCTTATACAGGTTAAATACTTTACCTATTATGCCTTTCTTTTGGGAAGGTCTCCAGTTTCTTTTAGCTTGTTATGGAATTTCTACCTTATGTTTCTTGTAGTTCAATTTATGTTTGCATTGCAGTTTTGCACACACTGCATTGCTGATTTTTATGTGTTGCACTATAGTGTATATTTTTATTTGTTGATCTGATTTGTTTAGGTTGTTTGTTCCTAGGTTTTGTCATGTAGTTTTTTGTCTTGGGTTGATGATTTTGGTAGTGTTTGGCTCAAATTCGGCAGTGCAGTTTCCGTTTCTCTATAATTGGTTTTTCTAGAAACTGCTGCACAACAGTTTCCGTTTCATGTTCACTTGTGTAGGGATCATTTGGATTTTAGTATGAATGTGTGAAGTATATGAAACTTATACAATTCTATCAGCAATGTATTTGTCTTGTGATTGTTTTAGTACTTTCATCATGGTTTTGCTTTTTATTGTGATTTAGATAGGTCATGTCATTGTGAATCCTTGGTTAGTTATTCGTGCAAGTCTTACTATGTCCCCTTAATTGATAACACTTCTCTTCCTATTTGTCAACCCATCCTTAATGATTTGAAAGGCTAGAGCACCGCACCTTTTTAGGTACAATTTTATGATTCTATTATTGCTCGTGGGATAGTAAATACTCGTGATGTTGTTGGAAGGAAATAGCCTACTCCTATTTATCTCCTCACTGGTGTGTACCATGTGCATAAGGGATCCAAACTCACTGATCAGATTTTTCCTCATTGCCCTATTGCCTTGAGTTCAGGGGTACAAGCTATTCCTGTTAGCGAGTTTGAGCTGGGTGGTTCCCCTGCTTGTGCTTGGAAAAATACCAAAGTTTTAGTGGAATTGTAATGTGTTGGCAATTGTCTGATTGGATGGAAACGAGTAGCAAGATGTTTGTGGGTAAGGGTCCGTAGGCAGTGGATTCTTATGTGATAGGGTTGCCCGTCATTATGGGCTTCAGTTGTAGATGAGTTTAAAGTTTGTTCTTTCTTTGGAGACAACTGTTTGTTTGGGTTTCTGTGTGTTATGGTAGGCCTGGTTGTTAGATGTATTTGTTAGTTCTTTTTAAAGGTTATATTGCTTTTCTGCAATTGTAATGTTGGAAATGGTTGATGCCATCACTGTCATATGATATTTTGCAATACCATTTAAGCTTTAGTTCAGTGAAATTTTATACTGGTTCTGCATTGTAGTTTTGCACAAACTACATTGCAGTTTTGGTAATTACAATTGGATTTTTGCTCTTTCTTGGCCTTCAACCTCACCAATTTAAAGAGTAAAGGCTACCCAAATGAGGAATTGGGTGGGCAAGAGAAGATGGAAACTGCATTGTAGAAAAGGGAAACTGCAATGTAGAAAATGAAAACTGCATTACCAGAAAACGGAAACTGCATTGCAGAAAACAGAACATGCAATGCAGAAAACAGAAAGTGCAATGCAGAAAATAGAAACATGAATAACCTATTTTACATCCTAGGTGGTCTTCAGTCTGATTCCCCCTCTCCCAACATGTCTTGAATAAATAAAAATATTGTTTTATTTTGTTTAACTCTAGAGCTGAGCATTTTTGCCCATACTCAGCATTGCAGTTTTCTGTTTATGCATTGCAGTTTCTGCTTCTACATTGCACTTTCCATTTCTGCATTGCAGTTTCCATTTTAGTACTTTTATCTTGGTTCCTCCATTTTGCTTCTATAAAATTAATTATTGTTTTTGTTGCTGTTTTTGTTTTTGTTTTTTTTTATATTCATGTTGCATTTTTGTTGCAGTTTTTGTGTGAATGTGTTGAAATGATATATATTTTTTTAAATCGTTGATTGTTTATATAAATATTGTATAACTGAATAAATATTACAAAATCAAGTTTGGTGTAGTGGTTTGTGAGTCAGCCATCCTCCTTTGAGGGTCAAGGTTTGAGTCCCTTCAATGACAATTTTTTATTTTAAAAAAAGGTGAATAAAGGGTGGTGGCGGCCGCGGCGAGTGGCCGGTTCCTGCGAGTGGCCAGCGGGCATCTGACGGTGGCTGTGGCAGATGGCCGCGGCGGGTGGTGGGTGGCCGACGACAAGCGTTCGACGGAGGCGGCGCAGATGGCCGGCCAGCGGTGGCGGTTGGCTGGATGTGAACATGTGGCATAGTATGCTTGCCTTAGAAGGAGTGGCATTGTGTGTAATTTTGATATTTTTTAATGATATTTTTGTAAAATTAGGTACTACATTTTGGTCTTTGGCCTTGTATTCCTATCTTCCAAATTAGTAAACTATATTGTGTTTTAAAACTAAATGTTATGCACACCACATTATAGATGATATTGTAGAGCCAAATTATAGATCACTACGTTTGTTGAGATAAAAGTTTTGAAAGGAGAGAGAGAGAGAGAGAGAGAGTAACACTTTATATTACAAAAATAACCTATGAAACTAAATCATGTTTAACATGAACGCGATCACTTTAGAAAAAAAAAATTACTCAACTTATTTCAAAGAACATCGAAACTAAAAATTGAACTCTCTAGGTAATTTAGGAAAAATGAATTGAAGAATTAACGTGAATAAGAACCATAGTCTATAGAATATTTCTAAATTTTTAAAATTCATGATAACTGACCATATTTTCTATTTTCTGCTCCTTATCAATAGGGCAACAGTATTCCGACTTTGGACTTTTTTTTAGCATTTTAAAAAGAAATATTAATAGAGTAGGATCTTGTTGGTACTGACTTTCTACTAAAGATGGAATTGAAAAACAAAAGGATTTCACCACTTTGAAGAGGATGTGAAAATAATAATATGATGTTCCAAGTTATTCAAGAATTATGATACAATATGCGGATCTCAAGCCTCTACATTTAGGTATTGTGCATTTACCCGCATTTCACAACATCTAGACCATCCTAATAATCTAACCGTTTAAGACATGACACATTGCACATAAGGAAACTTTGAAAAAATAGATAAATAATCTAATAACTTAATTCAATTTAAAATTTAAAAAGTGAAAAATCAGAAAATCCAAGGAAAAAAAGAAAAAAAGAAAGGCAACTCCCCCTTACCACCCTTATCCCTGCCACCTAGGCCACCATACAAGCCACCATTTCTCTGTCTCTACCATAGATCTACCCCTACAACCATGAAATAAGCAGGTGTCAATACAAATGCAAAATACAAATCAAACTAGTTCTCTAAATTGTTAAATGTAGGGATTTTTTTTTTTTGGTAAATTGATTATATTGAGAAGGGGCGATGAGTGGAGAGGTTTATTCAAAGGATATTCCATTTTGATCTTCCATATAACACTTTTTCATGTACTTTGAAGGTTATGGATAACTTTCGTGGATTTTTACTTTATTTTTTATTTAAACAATAAAAGGCTTGTTAATTTTAAACACTCATTTTTATGAAAAAAAAAAAGAATTTAATACTTAAGTTGTTGATGTGTCATGTTTTAAATGGATAGATTAATAGAACGGTTTAGATGTTGCGAACTGCGGGTAAATGCATAACCTCTAAATGTAGAGGCTCGGGATCCACATTATGCAAGAGTGCTGCTAAACGAACCCTAAAATTAACTGAGTACACCCTAATATTTTCATTAAAATGTAAAATTAACTGAGTACACCTTATTTAACTACCAAAAATACCCATGGTGCACCTTAATATACTCACACAACATCATAATGCCAATCTTAAATCAGGTTTCTCTTTTTACATGAATTCATGCCCTCTTTTCAAATTTTAGGTTTGCATATCTGACTAATAAAACTAAAATCATAAACCAACAAGCAGTAAAACCCTCCTGAAAGCAGCAAACCCAATTTGTTCGCGAAATTGAGTTTTAAAAAACCCACGGGGACTCTACCCCATTTTAATGTTGCATGGGCTAGCACAACACCCTTAGGAAAGTTGTGCTCTTGGAATTGGTGCAAGACCTGCATAGCACAATTAACCACTTCCAACATCCCAGGTCGTCTGCCTGTCCATAAAATAGAATTCCTCTCATTCCAGATCGCCCACAACACCATGAAAACTTGTTCTACAAACTCTTTAGATGAGTCACCCAACAGTTGCAGAAGCCAACATTTAAAATTTAGGTCGTGACTATTTTGTAAAAGCCTCCACCATAGAGAATATTCATGAGACACACATATGCTTATTTATTATACCTTAATATTCATTTATGTTTTAAGGTTTAAAGTTTTCTCTTTCTCTACCTATTTTTATCCAATATTCTAGTCTTTCCCTTTATACTTCTTTACTTTCATATCACGTAATTAAATTTATATTATTAGATATATTATTTGTAATTTTATCATATTAAAGGCTTGTTTGGGACTGCTTCTCTAGGAAGTACTTCTACTTATAAGCACTTCTAACAAAAGCGCTTTTATTCTTGAAGCATGTGCTTTCTCTAGGAAGCGCTTCTATAACCCAGAAGCACTTCTAAACTTTTATGTCAAATGCTGTCATAAGTGCTTTTAGTTGTCAAAAATCGTTTTTAACCTCACTCCCAAAAAAGGCCCTAAGATAACTTCCAGTTCACTAATGACTCATTTTCTACACAAGTGATTCTTGAAGAGGTAATTGAAGAACTTATAATTGTTGACATTAAATTACATTTCATGATAGTGCCGATGACGAGTGGAAGCTTAGGCGAGGGCTCTAGGTTAAATGGAGGGCGCTCTGGCCCACCTATGAAGTCCCGAATGGCCGCCTTCAACCCCTTCCACTTCTTGCCTAGGGCCGCTGCCACCAGCCCATCGTCATCATCCCAAGGCCGTTTTCCAGCGACATGACCTCTTACCTTATTGGCCGTGCCTGTTGGACCCTTGGCCTGCTTCCCTTCAGCCTTCCTGGCCTTATTAGCCTTGTCCCTCTCTCTCCTCTCCCTTAACTTCTGCTGCTTGTTCTCCTCATCAATTTTCACCATCTTCGGTGACCCTTCGACCGTAGTCACCCTTTTTGGAATTCCTACCACTACCATTCAACAACACGAAAGAGTTAATCCAAACAAGCAAAGAAATAAAGAATACCAAAGACACTACTTACTTCCTTTCAACAACCCTAACTCCAAAAGGAGAGCTGGCGTCACTAAGTTCTTCACCTCCCGCCTCTCCGTCAGAACTAGAGTTCTCACTAACTCTATCTCATCCTCCTTGTCCTTTGATAGCTTGCACTTCATAGAACCTACACACAAACAAGGAAACCATTAGTTTTACCGCTTCCGCAGCGTGAGCATTTATACCAAACGTGCATGTCTTCTGACGGTCTTCCCAAGCCAACACTCCCGGTCGCCGAAGGCAAAGAACCACCGATTCCTCCATGTCTTCTGCGATGACGGTGGATGCCCTATGAAGTAACCTCTCTCCTTTGCCTTTCGGCAGTTAACCTGCACCCAGCCAAAGTTGCCCTATTGTCTGGATCCAGAGTCCAGATGCATGAATTGCTCAAAGGTTGGCTCTCTCCGCTTCGCCAATTGCCAAGCAATGTACACCCCATGTAACACAATCCAAAAATTAGGATTGTACAACCCGGGGGCATAGCCCAACCTCGATAGCATTATCTGCACCTTGGGATGTAATGGTAGCCTCAGCCCATACCTATACATGGCTGAGAACATCATCACGCAACCCTCAAGCGGATACCTCACTACCTCTCGAAGTTGGAAACCTTAGCCCCACTGCATCAGGAATCTCATACTCTACCTTCAACATTTCCAACTCATAGAGAGTCAGCAAGTTCCTCCTCGGCAGAGGAACCCCTCCTGGAACGTTCACACCAGCAGAAGCCACCACCACCGTGCCAGACCCGGGGACCCCCTGAACTCTCGGAACCCACTTCTGGTGCCTGAGCCATATCTAGAACCTAATTGGCCATAGCCTCTAATGCAACATAATTCCTTTGTATTTCCATATAAGCCTCCCCTCCAGAGCTTCCTGATTGCTCTTCTTCCTTCTCCTCTTTTACCCTCCTCTATCAACCCTTCTACTACACCTTTCGACTCGGTATCTTCCTCATCAGTACCTACAGCTTCCTTTTGTCTATCACTCTCCAATTCCTCCCCACTGAATGCATGGGTACTTTGGGGACTTTGGCTATCTCTTTCAGAATTATCAGACATATACAAACACAAAATGGAGACAGACTAATGGGCATGCTAAGATCAAAACAGGATCCCTATAGAATGGCATGCCTAGCTTTTTCTACTATATGCATGATCATCAATGTTCATACGAATATGCGAACAGTTAATATGCAAATTCAAATAAAAAAGGCATTTCATTCCGAAAAAACGAACAAAAACTAGTCGTACCTTTTATCACCGCCACAAAACACGCCGGAAATCTCCTTTGCCTTTGAGATCACAATCGGAAAATTGTCTCCGCTGCACCGCATCGAAGTTGGAAATCGCCTTTTCCTCTCACACTTTCTCCGGAAATCGCCTCCATTATTCTCTCAAAATTTTGGAAGAAGCTAAGTACCCTTACTTCTCCCCTTCGAGCCCATTTTATAGATGCCCAAGGACAGGTCGACGTACGAATTGTCGACATTATCTCCCAAGCACCCCCACTAAAAATGCCTCGATTCCTACACCAATGAAACCCTAAAATGAAACTGTTCAAATCCCACACAAACACAACTATGATGTCACACCTTCCGTTCGGCACCCTCCGTGCCAAATCTACAAGGGACTCACACGACTCGCGTTTGTGACGTCACACCTCCCGTTCGGCACCCTCTGTGCCAAACCTACAAGGGACTCATGCGACTCATGTACATGACGTCACACCTTCCGTTCGGCATCCTTCATGCCTAACCTACAAATCGCTCATGCAACCTGCGTATGACGTCATAACTTCCCTTAGGCACCCACCGTGTCAAACCTTCAAAAGGCTCGCACAACCGGCGTATGATGTCATTACTTCCCCCTGGCACCCTCCGTGCCAAACCTACAAATGACCCACGTAACCCGCGTATGATGTCATAGCTTCCCTTCTGCAACCCTCCGTGTCAAACCCTCAAATAACCCACGCAGCCTACATATGACGTCACTCCTGTTTACACCATAATCAATTGAGCACATTCGGTATTAGAGGACTGGTACATAGGTAGACACGCTGGCTGCCAAAAGGGAAAAACACTCCAAGACACTCAGACAACCTTTAGAATACGAGTGACACCACCACCTTCCTCACCTACTAAAGGAGGACCTCCCTCTGAAGCGACAGCCACCTGCCAATGCTCTCAACTCCAGAACCTAGAACCATGGACACATGTCGCCACCACAACAATTTGCACAAAGTCCCATATCGAAACTTTGTGCAAACTCTCACTTTCACTTCCCTATAAAGGGGGGAATGGTGCCCAGGTAGAACGGGTAACTACTTTCTACTTTTGCTGTTACTTTGCCAAAATTACCACGCACTCCATCCTGTTTGTGCCTAATAAATCACGGTCATAAAGATGACCGAAGGGGCTTCCTCTCGGCCCTAGCACTTACTCATGAACTAGAACGAGGTGTTTTTGCTTCCCAAAGTCAAAGGAAAAGCCGCGAAGGCATAATCATCTCGGCCTCAACCGCGACATTATGGGTCGAGGCCGAAGGACGAAAGAGACACGGCCGAAGGAATTAGAGTCAAATCGCCACGTGGGAGCAGGGTCCCACGCTTCATTTAATGAAGTAACGCATCTGACTAGCAAACCCACTAGCCGCAAAAAGGCATTTAATGCATGAGGGAAGAAGGGAAGTGACTAAAGTTAGGATTTGGTGATAAAAATCAGAGTGGTTAGGCGCAAATATTCTTACAAATATTCTTACAACCTAAGGTCAGATCACCAACCACCAGACCAGGGCATTAAATGCGTCCCACGGCAAAGAGCGCAGAACCCACGAGGGGGGCGGCCGGAGATTTACCAAGATTTATGGGGTCACACCACCATGCTTCACAATCCCAAATGTCAATTAGACTATCCACTTGCTCTGATCAGGCTCCACCATGCAGATTTTCAGCCTTGATTACTCATCCAAAAGCACTTCCTATAAATACCAAGCTCAAGCTGCATTCAAAGGGTTCAAACACCAAACCAAAAGCCTCCCACGGAGCAAATTATATTTTCCTGTAATGCACTTTCAATATCTTTACTTGCTTTCTTAGGAGTAGTGATAGATTGTAAGGAAAATCTATTCATCAATATATCATACGACCCTTGATTTTCAAGGCGCCGAAGCACCATCTGTGTTACTCTCTCATTCACCCCATATATCATACGACCGTCACTCTCTGAGCAACGCGCGGAGCACCGCCCAAAACCCACCATCAATACCACCACTAAAACGGCCTTGTAGCTCAGGCCGTGAACCTGACGGCCGAGATCAGTTCCTCTCTCGGCCACAATCGTTTGATTAGGAGTCGAATTCAAAACAGGCGCACCACTTAACCATTTTACCCAAACCACATCACCATCTCGACGCATGATAGACCGTGCTGGCACGCCCGTGCACAACCGCACCGCATCCAAAAGAAGGACGTCACGTGTTAATGCATATCCCCTCAGCCCGGAGCACCAGGCCGTGAGATCTGCGCAGCCAACACTTTTGGCACTGAGTGTGCAGAGTACAGCATGTGTCGCAAGTTTGGGTCATCGCCTACTGCGAAGTCCCATGAGGTGGAGGTGCTCAAAGCTCAGTGAGCGGCGGAGCGAAGTATGGTTGAAGAGTGTCAGAGTGCTATAAAGAGCTTGAAAAGGGAGAGGTCAAGGATAGTGGAGGTGAATCGACACCAGCTAGAAGTATTGCGGGACGAGAATAAAAACCTATCAAAGATGGTAGAGTTGTACTCTCGTGACATGCGAAAACAGCTGGAAGACCTAGACCGACCGGGTAAACGCAAGCAAGCAGATCGCGAGAGTAGTTACGCTCAAGCTAAGATTGCGATCTTTGGGAGCTCAAGTGATGAGCCCCAAGAGGCTGTGCGTGAAGCCCCGGAAGAGGACAGCCAGAGGGCCAAACTAAAAGCTCCTATGGTCGAGACACCGAGCAACAAGAAGAAATGATTTCAACTTTTATTTATTATTTAATTTTAAAGTGCATTCGTTTTTATTATTATTATTTTTTTTATTTTTTTTAATTGGGAAATAAAAACGTTATGCTATCTCAAAGAGACGATTGACCCTAAATTTAAAGAACGACGACCAAACAAAAACACGAAGACCCAAACATGAATTTTTTTTATTTTTAGTTTAAGTAAACACACAAATAACTGCTTCTTCTTTTAAGAGAAAAACTTAAGGATGACCAGTTAAGGGCCTCAGAAAACACAGCCAGGGGTTAGGGGGAAGGTTGGAGGGGTCACAATGGTCCCGCTTAAAACCCGAACTTCTTAGACACCGAAGGTGTCGCCTAAAGAACTCCTAGACACTCTATAAACTGCGGTTGCTCAGCTGGAGTTACCAAAAATTTAGCTCCTTCAAAGAATATCCTATGAGTTTCAAATTATACTACCTAATTAAATAAAAACTAAATAAATAAATATAAACTGAAATAAACACGCAATTCAAACAAGAATTTAAAAGAAGAGTTGGAAATCTTGCACCAGGTGTCCAAGACGCATCTTTAATTTTGTCTTTTCTTCCAACTACATTCTTAAGAAACCTGTCAAACAAGAAGAAAACAATTGAAAAATAAAATAAAATAATAATAATAATAATAAAAATAAATAACAACTGAAAAAGCAAAAACACAAACATCAAAAAACAGGGAGGCAAAAGTAAGTGAAAGTGTAGACATGCTCCCTTTTAAAAAAAAAAAAAAAAAAACACGCTCGCAATTTGCGCCGAGAAATGAAGGGATCCGAGAAAAGAGCACAGGATAGCATCCGCGAGATCCAAAGTGCTTTCGGCTCCCTCGTCTGCATAAGTTTATTTAAACTCATCTCGGTGAAGTAGAAGAGTACCCTCATTTCTTCCTGCAAATTCAAGAAAAACATCAAAAAATCCAAAAACAAAACAATGGCATCCTCATGCACTCACCTTGATGATCTAAACCTTGAATTGTCCCTTGCGCCACCGAGTGCCCAAACAAGGGCTCCTCCAAACCTTGTCTTCCCAAACTCCACATATCATCACGATACGGCCTCAAACTTTGCTGAGATAATACCAAACTTTTCTGAGGCAATGCCGAGCAGGAGTGCTCCTGGGAGGCATGATTGGCAGCAAGCTCACACGGACAGATCATCCTGCATGTGGCACAGAGGGCCTGACAAGGCAGCGGTGGAGGAGTCTCACAATTTAACTGTGCTCCACGCGGTCTCGGCTACCAATTTGGGCATGCGATTACTAGCGAGGACACGGGAGTGTGCCGCAATGAGCGAGGAAATAGCTTCCTTGAAGGCTATGGTGGCGGACTCCAGAAGCGGCTCTCCTTGCCAGTCAGCACGTGGAAGCACTGCAGAGAAAAAATGAGGACCATGTGGAGCTGCTGCAGATTCTGCAAGTAAGAGAAAATAGAGGCATGCCATGAAGATGAAGATGAAGATGAAGATGTTGTTTTTATTTTTAATTTACTTGAATGTTTTTTTGTTGTTGTTTTGTTTGTAATGCAGTGTTTGAGTGAAATAAAAATATGTTTTTAACACTAGAAATAAACTAACTAACCACACCACAAAAATAAATAAACTAACCCAAAAAAAACAAAAAAAAACAAAAAAGAAAACAAAGAAGTTCCAAATTGCAATTTACAAGGATAAATAAATAAATAAATAGAAACCCAAATTTCGAATTTTTTTTTTAAACACACAAATATACAAGCAACTCATGGGTGACCAAAAGTCAGCTTATATGAAAAATCTTTTGTTAATTTTTATTTTTTTTTATAAAAAGAAACATAAACTTAAAATTACTAAACAAAACAAGTAAAGAGAAAGGATCGAAATGCTCCCCCTTGAAGCGATTAGGTCGAGCATGGGTGCATTTGGAGGTCGCAACTTCTCCCACTACTCCACACTCCCCATTCTTATGATTGAGGTTGCCATCTCTCTCCATTTTTATTAAGTTGTCATAAATTGTTTAAAACAAATATAGAAAACTTGAAACAGAGTTAAAGGATTAGGAAATAAAAACTAAAATGAAAAGGAAAATCAACACACGTTCAATTCCATGCTTCAAAGCAACAAGCACCAATGGGTTGTGTAAGCTGGGACTTAAACCCAGTTCTCTTGCTTGTTGGGCAATTGTCCTTTTCTGTTGGACTACAAACACAACTTGTCCATTAACGTCATTAACTTTAAAACAAGAAATTGTCCAGTTATATACAAAAAATAAAAAAAAATCAAAAGTAGGAAAAGCAAATAGAATCAAACAATGTTACCGATCCCCGCCAACGGCGCCAAAAACTTGTTGTGTAGATACAGCTGCACCAAAATGGATTCAGTTGCATCCTTAACTTGTGATACTCGCAAGTGCACGAGCCGTTTGGTAGTATAGCATATGTAAGTGCGAGGTCGATCCCACGAGGATTGGTGATTGAATGATCCAATTCATTTTTCCTACACAAAACAGAAATGAAAAAGAAAGGAAATAAATAAAACAAGGAAGAAAGAAAATAACTAACTCAAGTAGATAAGTTCCCAAGTTCAATTAGATTAACGGATTGATTCTAGCTAATGTATGATTAAGCCAAGGTGTGTGGTCATAACCTTGTGTTCCTAATTCCCTAATTTGATCATTTGTTGTCTAACCTAAAATTAAGCATTAGGAACCCATTAAGCATAGAAGAACAATTTAAACAACCAAGCATGTATCTAATCCCTGTTGTCGAATGTCCATACATACTCTTCCTATTCATAGTTCAATTCGAATTAAAGCATGGTGTATACTCTTAATTCAAACCAAGATAGCTAACATGCAAGCCTTAATGGTGATCAATCATTCAAACTAGCATATTAACTTATAAGCATAATGAATAAGAACATGAACCATAATTGAAACTTGGAAACTAATCAAACTTGAGACTAAAGAAAAGAATTTACATAATGAAAAGTAAAGTGGAACTAAGAAAAACTTAAGGAAAATTTCAACACAAAAGATTTCATTACAACAATTGAAAACTAGAAAGAGAAACTAAGAGAATTTGAGGGAGAGAAGGGAAGGGAGCTCTAGAGAAGTGTTTGAGAGCTCCCCCCTTGGGGTGTGTTTACAAGCTTAGGAAACCTCACTATTTATAGGCCTAAGGAAGTTGAAAATCTGAATTATACAATTGAATTATCTAAACACACTAACTTCACCTAACACACTACACTTAATTCACCAACTTAACCTAACACACAATTGCATTTGAAAACAATTCCTCTTGTCTTTAGGCTTAGTGTTGCACCCCCACTTCATCATCTTTTGGCTGCTGCAAAATTCCACTCAAAATAGGTATTGAATATGCTTCACCAAACTTTCCCACAATCAACAACACTTCATCATACATATGTCATGCATGACAATGCATTGCAGCCAGCTTGTGGGCTCGTTTTGGGCTTGTGGCTTCATTCTGAAAAATCTGGAAAAATATGGATCTTGAAGCTCTTTGAATTATCTTTCCAAGCATATGCAGCCCAACTCAAGGAAAAATAGGGAAGGCCTTCAAATGTGATTTTTGGCCCAGTAACGCAGATGCTGCCGAATTTGACCTTAAGTTGCCAAAACATGTATAACTTTCTCTAGAAGACTCGGAATCATAAACCGTAAAATTATACAGAAACTAGACTTCCGTATCTTTCCAATGATGTATGGCTCATCATCTGGTTCTTCTTGAGCAAGTACAGTCCAATCCGTGAAGTTGACTGATCTGCAGACACCGTTTTGAGCTAACTTGTCTCCAAAATGCAATTAGTGAGTCTCAAGCTTATAACACTGAAACAAACACAAAACTTATTAAAAGCACAAGTTTAACTCAAAAACATAACCAAATCATAAGTTAGAAGGGTACAAAATGATATGTAAATATGCACTGATCAAACCCCTCTTCCCGGAACTATTGATTGCTAGAATTCATGTTATTCTCCGGGGATGGGCAGACCTCTTCCATTGAACACATAGGCCGTTTCATGGCCCAGTGTGGAGAGGCCGATTCGGACGCCCAAAAGCTCCGTTTGTTTGTTCACTCCCTGACCAGCGCGGCTTTCTCATGGTTCATAAACCTTCCACCGAATTCGGTGAGGGTTTGGTCTAACATGGAAAGAATATTCCACGAACATTTCTATCAGACCAACTGATAGGATTTTTTGTACCTGCGCAAACAAGGTTAAAACTCCTATAAAACTTGCAAGAATGACAAGGTTATTGTAGTATAAATGATTCTCGCAAGGTCATTCTCCGCAGGGATTATTAAATAACTCGTATCAAACCAAATCCTAATTAATTATTGTAAGAGAGAAATTTGAGAAGTTTGATTTGAAGAACTTAAATTAAAGCGAATTTAACTAATAAAAATAAGGCAATAAGCAAGCTTAAAACTCAGGGCAAGAGAAACAATTGTGTTTTTAGAAATCAAATTAAGAAAGCACTAGGGATCCGCCGTCACCTTAACAATTCTATATAGTTCTCCCAATTACTTATAACCTATACATGCATATTTCGAAGGTTAGGTATTCCTAATGTATGCCTACTTGGACCCCCAACATAGAGCGTATATCACACATGCAATCCGTCTGTGGTATTCAGATCAAATCTAAACATACATGACTCATTAAGTTATGTGAAACCTTTTGAAAAACCATGCAACCCTTAAGATGTGGTATTCATCCTAAGTGAACTTGCACATATTAATCACAAGAAGCCTTCGTCAATTTCAGGGACCGGACCTCCGACCAAAACTGCATCAAATTACTTTTCTAAACATCCTAATGGTGATCAAGCATCAAGACACTTAGATAGTTTAACCCAGTGATGAATAATTCGAAAACCTGCATGCATATAATCATAAGCAAATTGGACAGAAACTACATATTCTTGCTAAGGCTCGTGGCCTCACCCTAGCAAAAGAGAGTTAGTTACGCATGTTCATAATAAAAACCAAATAAAATATCATTTGAATGAATAAGAATAAAAACACCGTGAAGAAGAAGTTCTTCAAAACCCTAGCAAAGTCGCGTTCAAAAGTCAAAAAAGAAGTCCTAAATTTGCTGTGAAAACTAACTTAAATACCTCCTAAAAACCAGCTGCCCAATCCCCACAAGGAAACTAGGTTAAAATAAAATATTACTAGGATATAAAATCCAAATTGGATTAGGAGAATCTGCCCCCAATCTGCCCAGCCACGTTTTGGCCTCAAATCTGCTCCAAATCCGGCCCAAGACAGCTCGTTTTAAAGATAAAAACATTCTGAACACTTCTCCAGAAGGCCACAAACCCATCCGAGATCATCTTGGGCTCCAAAAACGCAATAAAGGCCCAAAACGTCACTTTCCAGCACTGCGCACTGCTCCTTTATTTTATCGCCAGAAAATAACGGCTTGGTAGAAAAGTCTGAAATTTTGATACGATCAAGCCAAGTGACTCACGAACGTCCTCCAACTGGAATTACTCCAAAATTCGTCCATTTGATTATGTTTTGCTCCAGAGAAAGTCGAAAGTCCTATATTGAGAAAACAATTCAAAGTATCAAAATTCTTCCAAAATATGAACCAAAATGTACCAAGAATGAGGTTAAATATATAATATAAAATATACCTATCACCCACCGAGAGATAACGGTCGCGAGCTGGCAAGGATGAGTCAGGCATAGACGAGTCACCTCACGACTACCTGCAGTGGTTCAAAACATGCAGGAACTGGTGCCGAACAAACCTATTGGAGAGGGAATTTGTCAAGATGGCCGAAGAGGGGTTGGAATTCGAATCCTGGAAAAAATTCTAGGGAATCGAGTTCAGGAGACATGCATGACTTGATCAACAAGGTGGACAGATATGCATCCTTGTTGAAGGAAGAAATGCAGAAAAAGACGGCTTCTAAAGGGACTTACTCCAGGAATCCCATTGTTAGCTACGCCGAAGCGGACGGCTCCGCGGAGGCTGAGAGTGACGAAGTGGAGATGAGCTCAGCTGAAGTCAGCATAGACAAACCATTCGTCTGCAAAGGACTTGTCAAGGCCGACAATAGCCACACAAAAATTCCCAACGCCAAGTTTGCGGCTTGGGAAACGAAGGCCCACACTTTTGATTTGACAAGGGCCGAGGCTATCTTTGACCTGCTATTGGCCTAGAAAAAGGTCAAATTGTCTTTCGGCCATAAAATCCCGAAACCCGACGAGCTCAAAGGAAAGACGTTCTGCAAATACCACAGTTCTTGGTCTCACAACACCAACAACTGCGTTGTCCTGCGAGACGTCATCCAGAAGTTGATAAACGAAAAGAAGCTCCAGTTCCGGAGAAGGCGGCAATGCAGGTTGACTCCAAGCCATTCCCTCCACCCTGTCGTCAACATGGTCAACGCCCAGCTCAGGGCCGAATATAGGGAAATTCGTCGGCTGACAAAAGGAAAGGAACCGTTAGCCGAACAGAGCCGGTGCTTTGCGATCGATGCAAGGGTGAGGTCGGTCAGCCCAGCCTCCAGGAGAACAAAAGGAAGGCCGCCGAGCCATCTCAACCGACTATGAAGAAATTCGGGGGGCCAGGATGACCGTCGGCCAACTAGCGGAGCTTTCGAATCGACTGGGGGCACAAACCCCCAGGACCTCGGTGGGCCACAAAGACGAGGCCGCCCTAGGCTAGTAAAGACTTTCAAACCGCCGGTCATACGGGATGACCGTTGGTACCATGCACTACCTGGGGGGAGGGCCGAACCACTGACAAAAACCCAACTGAGAAGGATGCAGAGACAAGCTCAGGAGGCCAGGGTACAGACGACCCAGGCCGAGGGTTCCAAACGCCAAAAGAAAATGGTGACCGTAGACGAGCCACCATCCGCGCCAATCGTCCCTCTCCAGCGAAGACGGCCAGCATCCAGCCTCCGAGGAGGACGTGGCGCCCTGAGGCAGGACGAGAATCCTCGTGGAACGGCGGCCGTTTCGGGTGAGCCGAAGGCCGCGGCCCTGGAGAAAACAGGACGAAGTTATCATTGACGTCTACCACCGAAGGGACCCCCCTTTCTCGGCCAATGGTTTGTCCTTTCTCATGGGATTACATAAAGACCACTCGGCCACTGACCTATACAACATGACTCTTGCTTCAATTCAGCTGCACCAACATGGATTCAGCTGCATCCTCAACTTGTGATACTCGCAAGTGCACGAGCCGTTTGGTAGTATAGGATATGTAAGTGCGAGGTCGATCCCACGAGGATTGGTGATTGAATGATCCAATTCATTTCCCCTACACAAAACAGAAATGAAAAAGAAAATAAATAAAACAAGAAGAAAAAGGAAATAACTCAAGCAAATAAGTTCCCAAGTTCAATTAGATTAACGGATTGATTCTAGCTAAAGTATGATTAAGCCATGGTGTTTGGTCCTAACCTTGTGTTCCTAATTCCCTAATTTGATCATTTGTTGTCTAACCTAAAATTAAGCATTAGGAACCCATTAAGCATAGAAGAACAATTTAAACAACCAAGCATGTATCTAATCCCTGTTGTCGAATGTCCATACATACTCTTCCTATTCATAGTTCAATTCGAATTAAAGCATGGTGTCTACTCTTAATTCAAACCAAGATAGCTAACGTGCAAGCCTAAATGGTGATCAATCATTCAAACTAGCATATTAACTTATAAGCATAATGAATAAGAACAAAAACCATAATTGAAACTTGGAAACTAATTAAACTTGAATACTTAAGAAAGAATGTACATTACAAATAAAAGTAAAGTGGAACTAAGAAAACTTGAAGGAAAATTTAGTAAAATCATGTTGTTACAACAATTGACAACTTGAAAGGAAACTAAGAGAATTTGAGGGAGAGAAGGGAAGGGAGCTCTTAGAGAAGTGTTTGAGAACTCCCCCCTTGGGGTGTGATTTATGAAGCTTGAAGACTTCTCTATTTATAGGGCTAAGAGGGAGGAACATCATGATGAAATCCAACACCACCATTCCTCTTTTAATACAACCCATAACTCACACTTCATCTTGTCTATGTTAGTGTGGTTGGAATCAATTCCATCCCATACTTCTTTTGCTGCATTCCAAGCTTTCCTCACATGGGTTCAAAGGTGTTGTGGCTGCCTTTTGCTGCCAACCCATGTGGTCTTCTTTTGGTTGTTGAACAAAAACGAGTTTTCTGAACCAGTCTTGGTGTAGGAAGGCCATAGGTTTCAACATGTATCCAATGAGGCTCAACTTTGGATATGTTATACTAGACACCCATTGGAACAACTTCTATGAAGAAAGTATTCCCATCGGAGCAGTAGAAGTGTGCGTTTTAGGCCTTGCAATTTGGCTGCCGAACAGAGACTGGAATTGACTTCATTTCATTTCATTTCTTTCTTTTTGCTTCACATGCATGCACATGCTTTCTCTTTAATAGCTCCATCATGTACCAACTTGCTCCTTTAGAATTTCATAGCTGGAATGCCTCCCTACTTCACTCATTATGTTGGGTACAAAGTCAGTTATAGTTGGGGTGAGGCACATGGCTAAAAGGAGGCACATGGCAAAAAGCTGGCAGCTGCAAATCCTCCTGAGCAAGGTTGAGTGTTGGACGGGCTAAGCACTCCAAATATGTTCAATTGGGCGGAAATTTGGATATGTTGTACTAGACATCCATTGGAACAAGTTTCATGAAGATCATCACCTCATTCGAGCCCCATAGCATGCTCATCTAAGGCCAAGAAGTTGACCTACGAAACTGGGCTGGCAAGGAGTTGTAGCCAAAATGAGTTTGTCTTTAAGCTCTTCTTCCATTCACCCAAATAAGGCCTTAACATGCATGGATTGCATCATTTCCTATCCAAAGTCATCATTGTTACCTAAAGCTCAATGAACTGAAACATAAACACAAAAAGGATTAAAAGCACAAGTTTAACTAAAAAACATAACTAAATCATAAGCTAGAAGGGTACAAAATAATATATAAATATGCACCGATCAATGACCCCTAGAACTGTGAAATCGTGGAGTTGGCCCTCAAAAACACTAAGGCGGAGGGGCTCCTCATTACCAGCGGATTTGACTCAGCCATTAAAGCCGTATACCAGGCAAACAGGGAAGCCAGAGCGAGAGGGATGCCAGGTTACCAACCTGACCTAGGAAGATTGGAGGCTAAGGCCCCCTTCAGCAAGGGCGACTAGAATACCTCCGCCAGGATTTTCCTGTGACTCCGACCGACACTATCTTTGGTCTGACGACCGAGGAAAAGGCACGGGTAGGTCGATTGGACGACTACTAACGGCCAGGAGATACGTTGGCTAAGGCTAGACGAGCCCTCGAGGAGAAGGTCGAGGCCTCGGACCCCCTAAGATCAAAGTGTCCACAGACGATATCCCTGGGACTGCAAGGCCTATGATTGAGGGCCCCGGTGATCCTTTCTTTGGGCATGAGGCTGAAGACGACCCCACGTTGGGAATCTCCGATGAAGAATACGAGGGGATCCTCTGGGATGGTTGAGGAAAAAACCCTCGCCAGGGACGGCGTGAGCCCGAAGAGGAAGCTGGTAGGGGAGACCAGAGGAGCCAAAGGAGGTCAGCATGAACATGGTCTTGGTGCTACCATATAAGTTTTCAGCCCAGGAGGGCAGACCAACGGCCTGGATAATGACGTGGCCGAGGAGCAGCTGGAACAAATACTGACATCTCAAGCCGTTGTACATCTCGGCTCATGTAGAGGGTGTACCCGTGTCCAAAGTCAACATCCTTCCCTACTCCCTGATGAGGAAGCTGGATAAGTCAAAAGAGGACCTCATCCCCAGCGACGTGGTCATGAGCAGCTTTGTCGGCGATAAATCTAAGACCATCGGGGTATTGCCGTTAAAAATCACCGTGGCCGACCGGACAAGAGTCGTGGCCTTCTATGTAGTCGAATCCAGTGTGGACTACAATATATTGCTCGTCGTGACCGGATCCATCAATCCGGATGCATACGTCCTCCCTCTTTCAACTATTGTTCTTTTGGGACGGCCAGAGGGTGTCCATACACCCAGCCGACGAAAACCCTTCGAAACCAACGCCGTGCAAGCACGGATTTACGACGACGACGTTGGATGGGTTGTCCCTCACCGGTCACGATGGAAGCGGTCAACCAACCAGGACAACGGCCCAAGAAAGTGCAGGAGTTAGGCGTCGAGAATGTTCGCAGGATTTGGCGCGCGAAGTATTGATCGACCTCACTAGCCTTTAGATGACAGACAAAGCCACTAAAGAAGAAGGAGCAGCGGCCGTGACCGACCTCCTGGAAAGACTGCTGGAACATTGGGCGGAGGAATCCTTTTGACGACCTAGAAACGGTGCCCGCTGAGATGGAGGATGACTACCCTGAGGTCCAGGACCCTTTATTAGAAATAAATGTAGGGTCGGAGGCCGAACCACTAGCCTCTTTTTGTAAGCCAACTTTTGAACCCTGAGTTAGCGGCCGAGATTATCGGCCTGCTCCATGAATATAAGGATTGTTTTGCTTGGGATTACCATGAGATACCTGGATTGCCAAGAAGTTTGGTTGAGCATGAATTAAAGATCAAGGAGGGGTTTAGGCCTTTCCAACAGTTGCCGAGGTGGTTCTTGACCGAAGTACAACTTAAAGTCAAGGAGGAGATTGAACGGCTCCTTAGAGCCGGCTTCATCTGAACGGCCCGGACGTTGAGTGGTTGGCTAACATCGTACCAGTTTTGAAGAAGACTGGGGCTTTGAGGGTTTGCACCGATTACAGAAATCTGAATCTCGCAACCCCCAAGGACGAGTGCCCCATGCCTATGTCAGACCTCCTGGTAGATGGAGCCGCGAAGCACGAGCTCCTGTCTTTCATGGACGGCCATGCTAGTTACAACCAAATTTTCATAGCCGAGGAAGATGTCCACAAGACGGCGTTAGATGTCCAGGCGCAATCGGAACCTATGAGTGGGTGGTCATGCCGTGCGGCCTAAAGAATGCCGGTGCGACATACCAGCGAGCTATGAACCTTATTTTCCACGACCTTATTGGCCGGACCGTTGAAGTCTATATCGACGATGTGGTTGTAAAGTGCCCATCCAAAGCCGACCACGCAGGACATCTTCGCAGGCTTTCAACTGAATGCGGGCGCACGGCCTAAAAATGAACCCTAAGAAATGCGCTTTCGGCGTCATTGCCCGGGAACTTCCTCGGTTTCTTGGTTCACCAACGAGGAATCGAGGTGGATAAAAATAATGCTACGACCATTATGGCAGCACCTCCGCCAAGGACCAAGAAGGAACTCTAGTCCTTCCTCGGTAAGGTCAACTTTTTAAGGCGGTTCATATCCAATTTGGCAGGGAAAATCCGGCCATTGACTCCTCTGCTCAAACTAAAAGACACGGAACGGTTCGTATGGGGGGCAAAACATCAAGCGGCCCTCGACGACATTAAGAGATATTTATCTCAACCACCGTCCTTATGCCGCCAAAAAGAGGGAAACCCTTGAGGCTTTACATTTCGGCTTCAGAGGGCTCTATCGGCTGTCTGCTAGCTCAGAACAACGAGTCTGAACGAGAACAAGCAGTGCACTCTGAGCCGCACCCTTAACATGGCCGAGCTAAACTATTCACCGATCGAGAAATTATGCTTGGCACTTTATTTCGTAGCTACCAAGTTGCACCATTATATGCTTACTTCGGTCGTTCAGATCATCTCCAAGACCGATCTCATCAAATATATGCTCACTCGGCCGATCACACGCGGCCGAATTGGGAAGTGGACGATGGCGTTGTCCGAATTCACCTTCCAATATGTGGTTCAGAAGTCGGTCAAGGGTTAGGCATTGGCCGATTTCTTGGCTCACCACCCGGCTAGGGGGCAGGAAGAAGAGTTAGAGGTCGAGATCGGCATGGCCCGCATGGAGAAGAACTCCTGGACCATGTACTTCGACGGCTCCTTGCAGGAGGCCAGGTCTGGGGCCGGAGTCGTGATCGAGTCCCCTCAAGGACAAAGGTGGCAATTTGCGTTCCAGCTTGATTTCAAATGCACCAATAATCAGGCCGAATACGAAGCGCTCATCATCGGTCTCGAAATTTTGAAAGAAATGAAGGCGACCCGTGTCTTGGTCTACGGTGATTCCCAGTTGGTAATTAACCGCTGGATCGGGGAATACCAGTGCACAAGCGAGAATTTAACTATGTATTATGTAACGGCCCTCAATACGGCCGACGAGTTTTCTAGGATCTCCTTTGTCCACGTACCACGCGCCGAAAACCATGAGGCCAATGAGATGGCTCAAGTAGCGTCAGGCGTGAATATTCCGGATAGTGACCACGATCATGTGATAAGAATCAAGAGGCGTACCTTGCGGCTTTGGCCGAACGGAGAATGACAACGCAAGTGTCATCGGCCGAGATCGCTGACGAAGTCAACACGGCCGAAACCGACTGGCGCTACCCCATAGTGAAGTATTTGCGACCCCCTGGGCAGCCATGAGAGCACTACGCGTTTCCGAGCTCGGTGTTATTTAATTTATCAAAACGAGCTGTATCGAAAGGGATCAGACGTGTTATTGCTTCTATGCCCCAGCTGCCGAAGATATTAAAGTTATCATGACCGAATCCCACGAGGGGATTTGCGGGGCTCACCAGTCTGGCGTCAAGATGAGATGGTTGGTTCGGAGGCACGGCTATTACTGGCCGACCATTTTAAAGGACTGTATAGAAATGTGAAAGGGTGTATCAAGTGTCAAATCTATGTCCCCATACAAAGGGTACCGGCCGAAGCCCTCCACCCGGTTACTAAACCGTGGCCGTTCAGAAGGATGGGCCGTGGATATCATTGGCAAGATCTATCCAGGAGCGTCCAACCAACATGCATGGATTCTGGTGGCAACCGACTATTTTACTAAATGGGTCAAGGCGGAGTCCTATCGGTCAATTTCTAGCGCACAGGTGGTCAAATTCTTCGAAAATCACATCGTCCACAGAATTCTCTATACCTGAAACTATCACGGCCGATAACGGCCCAGTTTTGCGTCAGGAGAGACTCGGGAGTACACCGAAAGGATAGGGATCAAATTGATTCACTCAACACCTTACTACCCCCAATCTAATGGACAGGCTGAGGCGAGCAACAAGGTAATCAAGGGCATCCTTGAGAAAATGCTACGGGCACATCTCCTTATGCATTAACCTACGGTCACAACGCCATCGTTCCAATGGAGTTAAAGGTTCGGTCTCTCTGTGTGACCGAACGGCCTGGGCAAGGAAGGAAGGACTATGCGCAAGCCATGGCTCAGGAGTTAGAAGATTTAGAGCAGTCTACACTCGATGCTTAAAACCTAATGTAGGCACAGAGAAGCGGGATTGCGGCGAGGGCCTACAACAGAAAGGTCAAGCAAAAGACTTTCGCCGAAGGCGACTTGGTATGGCGAGCCATGCTTCCTATCTGGACTAAGGACCCTCGGTTCGGCAAATTCTCACCCAACTGGGAGGGGCCGTTATTATCGAACGAATTATCGGCCGAGGTGCATTCCAGTTAAGGGATAGGGATGGAGAATGGCACAACTTACCAATAAACGGCCAGGATTTAAAGAAATATACCCCCTTAGGATGAGAGACGGCCGAGAATGAGTTATGAGGTTTGCAATTGACAAATAAATGAAGTAAACAACACAACGAAGATGAAAGGAAAAGCATGCATTCGGGCAGAAGGAAAAAAAAAATCATACTTCATTTAGATTAAAAAGGGGTCGCGTTTACAAAGGAACGGCCGGTCATGGTTGATTACAACATATAAACATACATGTGAGAAAAATAGATTACATCCTAAGTCTACGAACAACGGCTTTGTGATCCCCTCCTGGAAGGGCAGATGATTCTTCCCGTGGCAATGTCTCCGCCACCCGTATCTTCACTAACCACGGCCCCACCAAGGCCGTCACTCAGGACATGGGTACGGCCGGGTGAAGCCAGGGCGGCGTCATTCCGGCCAGGGGAAGGGCTGTCACTCTGGACATGGGTACAGCCGGGCGAAGCCAGGGCCGTCATTCAGGCCATGGCTAGGGCCGTCACTCCGGTCATGGGAGGGCCGTCACTCTGGCCAGGGCCGTCATTCAGGCCATGGCTAGGGCCGTCACTCTGGCCAGGGCGGTCACTCCGGCCATGGGTGCAACTGGGTGCTTAGCCAAATGAACATGGCCAAGTTGGAATCATCATACTAGGACCTCCCATCTTCATCAATCGCATTGCAGTTTCTCCTCGGCCTCATAGGGAGGAAGGTCATCCTCCTCCAGGGCAGGGAAGGAATCTCGGCCGCATCATGGCATTGGCTCACGTCGACTTTCCAAGACAAAAGACAGTTGGTGGACAGCAGGAGAAGAAAAGCCATCTGGATCAAGCCAAACTGCCAAGTCGCGAGGTTCAGCGGATATGGCTCGAACCCCGGTTTTGGAAAGGCTACAATGGGGGCCATTAGAGCAGGTTCAAATGGAGGAGAAAGGGCTAGAAGAAGAACGAAGCCAAGGAATCAACGAAAGGCTTGAAAATTTTGGAACAAGTAAAGAGGTCACTAAGCAAGAGAAGAGTTTTAGGATCAAAGAGAGGAGGTTGAGAAAACTAGGAAATTCAGAGTATACTTTTGGGGAGCATGGACTTAAGGATTTTGAAGGCGTGAAGAAAAATGAAGAAAGGCAGGGTTTTTATACTGGCGCTAGAATTCAAAAACAAGGCATGACCTTCGAAAGACGTAACGGCCTGACAACATATTCGGAGCACGCAAAGACATGTCAAAAACCTGGGGGCCGACGTTCCGATTGACGAGGCAAAACAAATGGCTCGCACAAATCGAAAGCACGATGACGTGTCGGAAGCCCAGAGGTCGTCGTTTCATTTGACGAGATGAAGCGACGCCTCGCATAAGTCTGGGCAATGATGGCCTGCACGACAAAAGCTCAAAACCAAACCAAACTAAACCATATACGGTCCGGTTTGGTTTTCAAACCTAATTAATCAAGGAGATTTATTTCTTTGATTAATTAGGGGATTTACTTTCTTATTTCATAGAGTTGACATATCCTTGTATAATTAGGAGAATCTCCTAATTGTTTACTATATCTATTTCCTTATAAAGCACTCATGTAAACTCCTATATATACTTCCTTATGGAGAAGAATACAATTAATCTAAAGTATTCAAACCATATTTATATTTTAGCATGATATCAAAGCAATCGATCCTAGGTTACACTAAACCCTCAAATCTTACACATCTCAAATCAAATACTCTTATCAAACTCCTTAAACACATACCTTCCAAAATAAATTCCTAAATTAAATTCATACATCGAAGTCCTCAAATCAAATTCCTCAAATTACTCAAATTCCTCAAATTCTCAAATCAACTCCTTAACTACAAACACACACTCATACCAAATATTACTTCCGCTGCAATGTCAGAACCCCTACGATTTACTCCCTCCTTGCAGACTCACAGAAGCATGTGGTCACTCCTGCCTGAACTAGCTACCCGAGCTCGTGCTTCTATCACCACCACCAAAGGTTCTGCTTTTCATACGTTCTCTCCAAAGCCCGCATGGATTATTGATTGGGGTGCTATGGATCACATGACATTTGATCTTGGTGAACTTATTAGTCGTAGATCAATCACTCGGTGGTGTCTAATGCTAATGGTACCCCCTCCCCTGTGGTTGGGGAGGGCTCTCTATCTCTCCCTAACTCCATACATCTGGATTCTGTATTGTTTGTTTCCTCTTTGGACCACAACTTGTAGTCTATTGCACAACTTACTACTACTTTGTAGTGTACGGTAACCTTTTGACTGAATCATTATGTTTTTCAGGACATCCTCATGGGAAAGACGATTGGTTGTGGGACTAGGCGGGGGAAACTCTACTACTTGGACTGGGCACCGGATAGTGAGACCAAGGTTGGTCTAGCTTTCATAACTAGTGGAGCTAGTTCTAGAGACAGAGAGACAAAGTTTGGTTATGGCACAAACGTTTTGGGCATGCCTTGTTCAGTTATTTGAAGAAGTTGTTTCCATCATTATTTTCCAGTTTTAATGTTTCCAGCTTCCAGTGTGATACGTGTGAATTGGCTGAGAGTCATCATGTTCCGTTCCCCTTAAGTACAAATAAAAGTTTGGTTTCCTTCTCCCTTATTTATTTTGATGTTTGGGGGCCTGCTCAAATCGCTACTCCGGCTAGAGCTCGATGGTTTGTCAATTTCATTGATTACTGCACCCGAATGACCTGGGTTTCCCTTACCAAAAGGGAAGTTCGTTAACGTTTCATCAGTTCCATAAAATGGTGGCGACTTAGTTTCATGCTCAAATACAGGTTTTCTATTCTGACAATGTCGGAGAATTTCTTAATCATGATCTCAAACAATACTTACAAGATCATGGCATCGTCACTCTGATACCATGCTAAAATATCACTACTAAAAAAAGGCTCAAAATCAGTCCATTTTGCTTCCTTTAGGTACTTAAAACAGTGCCTATTGTGGTATTAGGGACTTCCATATCAGTGTCTTTTAAAGGGGCCCTCTATTGTTAATATCACACGGATTGTAAATCTCTGTGACTTTTATTTGGAACGGGTCCCACATTCCTAACAACCAAATACGCGTACATCTATTCTAGTACATCCACGCCTAATATACTAACCTAGGTACTAATGCTTATCAGTCCCTTCAAAAATAGAAATATATTATATTATTTTCATACATTTATATTTATTTGATGTTTTATTATATTATATCTAATCTATCCGTGCCTATAAAACATACATATTTTTTAAAAGTTTTAACATTAATAACCCATCACTACTACAAAAAATGAAATAGACGACGGGGATCCACCGTCGTTGTAATGCTTTGAAAACCGTCGTAAATCGACCGCCATCTTTTTGGGTGTCAAACTACGACGGCTTTTCACCGTCGTTGTTTATCTGTAAAGACGACGGTTTTTAAAGAAAATCGTCGTTGTTTAGAGGTAAAGATCGTTAATTATAGGAGGAAATACGACGGTTTTATTAAAACCGTCGTGGATTGTAGGTTAAGATGACGGTTTTTTATGAAAACCGTCATGGATTGTAGGTTAAGACGACAGTTGTTTTATAAAAACCGTCGTTAATTATCTATAAAGCCAATGGTTGGTTTATAAAAACCGTCGTTAATTATCTGTAAAGACCATGATTTATTATGAAAACCGTCGTCTAATAAGTTTCCAAACTGCTACATTTTAGTTCTTTTTTATTTCATATGATGCTATACAATGATTTTAACTGGAAAACCAACCATAATGATTTATTAATGAATATATACACTCAAAAATAGTTTCTTTCATAAAACAATAGTTATTACATAGTTAACCAATCTTTATTCTACAACAAACATAATTCCTACCAATTAAGTGGTACAATCTTTTCCTAACAAGACCTACGTACTCCTAATCCAAGCCTTCCTCATCCAAACATACAAATGATGCACAACTGAAGTCTCCTCCATCATCCCTGTAAATAAATCAAAATGACAGAGAGAGAAAAAAAAGCTAAGATTATAAATATATAAAATTAGGTGGAAGAGAAATTTTACCATTGGACCATATTTCCATAGAAAATTTGTAAAATGAGCATAAAAAAGATCATCGAGAACCTGCAAAAGGAAAAATATATAAGTAAAATGATGGTGAAAAGAGAAGGTAACAAATTTTCAACAACAAAAAAACATACGACTCACAATAGAAAACCTGCAAAAGAAAAAGTTATAAATCTGCAAGCTTCTTTCTCATCTCCTTAGAACCAAATCAGAAAATCTAAAAAGAAACTAGAAATAAAAAAAATATATGTAAACAAACCAAACAAATCAAGAGAGACAGAAAATCTGAAATCAGGGAGACAAAGAACATACCAGAAACGCAAAGAGACTAATCCAGAATTCACTAGCAAGATATAGAAGGGTATTGAGAGATTAGGTAACTTTCAAATCGAACCTTTCATGAGGGTGTTTTAGAGAGCTCAAGAGAGTTTCAAGGAGGAAGAGATAAGGTTTTCAGAGACGGGGGAAAATCTGAAAATTTGTCGAGCGCGAATTCACTTAAGCGGCCTTTTTTTAGCGTGTTTTAAAAGACGACGCTTGTTAATGAGAGATAAGGTTTTCAAAGACGGGGTAAAATTTGAAAATTTGTCGAGCGCGAATTCACTTAAGCGGCCTTTTTTTAGCGTGTTTTAAAAGACGACGCTTTTTTTAAAAAAAAAACCGTCGTCTTTACATATAATAGACGACCCTTTTAAAAAAATAACCGTCATCTTTTACATATAATAGACGACCCTTTTTATAAAAAAAAACCGTCATCTTTACATATAATAGACAACCCTTTTTTTTTAAAACCGTCATCTTTACATATAATAGACGACAGTTCTTTCAAAAAAACCGTGTCTTTACAAAAAAAAGGCCACTTGATTTTTAAAAGACGACGCTTGTCACTAACAAGCGTTGTCTTTTAAAAATCAAGCAGCCTTTTTTTTGTTTAGCGTGTTTTAAAAGACGACGCTTGTTAGTGACAAACGTCGTCTTTTAAAAATCAATCTAACGCTAGTAGTGTATAAGATGATATATCATGACGGTTTTAAAAACACCGTCATCTTTTAAAACATAACGACAGTTTTAAGATGCACCGTCGTCTATTTTGTGTTGTGGTTTAACTATTTTGTAGTAGTATGTTCAATCCGTGCCTTTCAAGTATTCTTTTTTTTTTTGTGACAAAAATGTATTCATTGTTTTTTTTCATTTTCAATTAATTTAATTGGGTTTTCCATATTGCAAAGTAGTCAAATGACCCTTCAATTGGAGTGATACCGAGGACAACTAAGTGGAGGAGAATAAGGGTTGTCGAAAAGAGAGAATGAGGATTGAATTATACATACTTTTCTCTATTCAAATATCTTTCAATTCATCTTGACATTCCAAATGATATAAACTATGCATAAGTCATAACAATTTCTAAATTCACTACTCATATAAAGCAAAAGTTAATTGAGATACAGCTTTATGATAGTTACAAAATGATACAAAAGTCAGCCCATACATACAGACTCCCTAATTTCAACAAACATATGTGCATATCCTACTTCAACCATGCCCAATGCTAGCAAGTTGCAAAAGATAAATACCCATGAGCAACATATATACACAAAAATACATCTAAATCTATGCCATATGTACCAACCAAGTTCCATCAAAACTATTAATCCTAGTATTTTAAACGTCCCCACCTATTTCCATCCAAACCAGAAAATTCAGCAATTGTCAAACAAAAATTTCTGACCATTAGTGTTAAGTCATGGGCTGGGTAACTGAAAATCTCATGTACCTGGTACTAGCACCTGATTTTGAGCCACATAAGTCTCCTCTGTCAACATTGCATTTGAGGTAACAATTGGTGGGGTGGTTTGAGGTTGCTTATAGCCTGCTTGTCTTGACAAAAGCTGCATCAAAGACTCTATAGTCAATGATGCCATCTCTACTCCTGTACCTTCGACAATACCCGCAAAGGGATTGGCGTTTCTCTCATTCAACAGAGCCTCAAATTCTTTGAATTTTTCCTCAACCCTTTTCTCCCTATGTTGCATTTATTGCTCCTTCATAGTTGTTTCCTCTTTCATTCGTTCCACCTTAGCACGTGCGTGTTCAACAATGATCCTTGCTTGTTCGGCAGCAACACGTTGTTCCTCGCATTGAGTTCTCAATGATTGAACTTCACTAGAAATCCCTTGCTTCTTATTAAGTATCCTCGGAACATGTCTCCATCTCATCCTATGCCAAAAACCCTAGCATCAAACATAAAGCTTGCATTGGATGCTAATGAGTAGTCACAAGAGTTATTTGCTGATGTCCATTTACTTTTGCCTAATTTTTATAATAAGCATTACTATTAAACAATTACTTCCCAAATATTAATCTTGGAAACTAAATTTACAAATTCTTTTGCCGCTTCATAATTAATTGGATTTGGAATAGGATCCTTCTTAGTGTAAATAAGCCTGAAAAATGTGCACAGGTCCAGTACTTCACAAGGGTGACTAAGTTGTTGCATTACATACAATCCATACATTATACACAACATGCATAAGTTGATATAATACTTTATTGGGGTTCATATTTCAACTAATGTTCTTGTAGATTTTGTAGTACTATATTTTTAACTTTACCATAGAGGACATGTTGCTTGTGTCCTAAATCCTAATGATATCCATGAAAAAATTAAATATTGATCACTGTAAACTATTGACCAACACTATTTCATAACATCTGCATCCCTATAAAGTTTCATGATAAACATATATTCAAAGTGCATATTAGTTAGTTTGGCTATAAAATATGAGCATTGAGAATAATAGAATCAAAATGTTTTGTGACATGAAATTTCAATTCTACATGTGCAAATACAGAGCTGGGTGACATTCAATCAACTTGACTCAATTAAATTTTAAATAAAACAATTTGTAATGTCAAGTTCCAGCCATGGCCTCTAGTAGAGAGAAAATTGAGATATAATAGAGACAGAACATTTGAATTATATTTGTGAAAAATTTAGAGAGAGAAACACAAGTGAAAAGAAAAAAAAAAGGCAAAACTGAACAAGAATTTGACAAACTTCTTAAATTTGAGCTATTATTTCTTAAATACACGCATTTCATTAACATGTACTGTATTGCACACTTCTCGACTGCAGTTATGTCAATTCGAACCCTGGCATAGCAGACAAGCTCTACTAGAAAACACTAAATCCTTCTTTTAGTCAATCACTCACTGTATGCATAATGCAAATGATCACTACACAGAAGAACATCATATATAGGCTACGTGAATTAAGATAGTTGATTAGAGCAATGTGTTCATTCTCTTGTGACTAGATTTGAATCCCCTGTCCCTAATTAATTAGAGTAGTTAAGAACACGACATTATAAAAAAGTAAAAACAAAAATAGAACAAATGCATTTAATTCATTGGAACAGTATAGTTGGCATAACAGTAGCATTCGATTCCATTTAACACAGATTAAAGCACTTTGCTAGCATCATATTAGAACCTAAATTCTTTTTACATATACTACTCTTTTTTCTTTTTCTTTTTTTTGGTCAAGTACATATTCTACTCCTATTATATCATATTTTGGGTTTTTTGACCCTGAAGGTATAACTTTTATCCAACCAAATTGAAATAGGAAATTATTCTCAGTTTATACAGAAAAATTATAAACTTTTCATGGGATTGAAACATTTTTTTTCTTTATATGTTATATCTAACATCCGTATGACTCCAAGCTAACCTAATAACACCCTAAATGCATGTACTCAATTCATTATATACCGCTTCCCTTTCCAATCTTTAGGATCTCTTCAAATATCATAGATTGTCACTCTTTCCCTCAATCAATTGTCTCACTCTTTCACTCAGTCTCCAAGATTAAAAAAAAAAAAAAAGAACACTTACTTTGGGTGCCTGAGAGAAGCATCAAGATGACCCACCCAGAACTACGACTGCATTTCAAGTTTTTCGATGTTGATGTGGGAGTCTGATGCAGCAGTTCAAATCACCATTACAATCAGCGGAAATTTTGATTTATTACCAAGGAATATTATAACTCAAATATGGAAATAACCATGTGTAGAAGATCAATCGAGGGATACTGTAACTCAAATCTGGAAACAAAACAATAAATCAATCAATTTTTCTAAATAATTATAACAATATGAAAAATAGAGGCCCCAAAAGCAGAACACAAAAAATAAAAACAGAAAACCTAAAATCAATCTCGTTTGATTTACCAAATTTAATTGAACAAACCACACATATTCAAAACCCAATATCCCAATGCTTGAATTCAACTATTATTTTCATTGACACTAATAAATCAAACCATAATATGCCATCATACCTATAATTTCCACAAATGCAAAAATTAAAAAGAAGCTACACACACAAATGAAAAGTAACGATGAAATTGAGCATTGAAATTACATACTGATTCTATATTCTATAGTGGTATGTATAACGTGATTTCAATCCTCTCTTCAAGCAGCGAGAAGTCGATGGGTCTTCAAGCAGGAACAAGTCAGTGGGTCTTCAAAGACTGAGAAGAGGATGGGTTGGTGAAGATGAGCGAGGAAGGTTGAGACAGTCTCTAATACATTGAGGGATTTTGTCTTTGTTTTTTATATCCGTGCCTAATGGAAAATTAAGTACATTTGTTTTCCCAATATACGGTGGTATTGACGTCCATTCATTTAAATATATGGATGCTAATAACAATAGGGATTGTTTTGTGTCACTAGTATTGCAATAGGGACGTTTTTGTGTCCCTTGATGTTTATAGGGACGGTTTAATAAAAATCTGTGCCAAAAACTAGTTTTTACGGACTGTTTGTCTATTAGTCTCTAACAAAAGGGTTCTTATTGCCCAAATTTCTAGTAGTGTATGAAACTTATGAGAGAATATTGGTAGTGATAATTTTCTATGTATTATTCTCCTAGTAAGAGGTTGTATTTATAATACAATAAAGCCTTGTAAGTTAAGGAAAGTAATAACTCCTAATTCTATTTAGAGTAGGAAATCAGGAATTAAAGTAAATCAATTACATTTAATATAGGAATCATTGGCGTGTAAGGAAATTAAATGCTGGTCCACAAGTCACGCCAAGAATAGATAGCTCTGAGATTCGATGACCCAACAATAGGGTTGGTTAGCTGGAGGAGATAGATGAGGTTGAAAGAGAGGGAAAGGCACTGAGTCGAATGAAAGGGCCATATCAGTGGCCATGTACGACCATTGGGAGGGCCCAAAACGACAGACAAATCTCAGAGGGGAAGCTTTGTAGTGGGAATGAAAGGTTCATATCAGTGGGCCATCTATGACAACTGGAATGCCTAAAACGATTAGACAAAAGCATCGAATAGGTGAAGCTGTGTAGTGGGAGAAGAAGTGGTTGATCGTGGTCTAGAATCATCTTGAGTTTCTAAACAGAAAGTACATGGCTCCTTACATATAAATTAAAGCCGTCAGTCTGATATGTGTGCAGAAACTATGATTAGTTTTAATAAGAAGTTTTTTCATATGTGTGTCATTGCGATTTGTCTGTAAGGGGAAAGGACTCCTTAATTACGTGTGAGGAGCAAGCTGTTTGTGCAAAAATCCTCGTGGGAGAATATTCGCTTCTAGATCCTTCGCCCTTTGATCTTCCTTCTCTCTCTTCCTTGATTCCTATAAAAAGGTCCGGAGTAAATAGTGTTGTGAATTAATACTAACTCACTTCCCCTTAGGACCTTGTTGTTGATGAACTTTGTGACAAACTCAATGATGGATGAGTCTTACACACACACAGAAATTTAACCAAATAGAAATGACACAAGTGTTTATAGAGGTTCAGCAAAGTGCCTACTTCCTCTTTGGTGATCTCCTTGAGAACTTTTACTAATGAAGATAGGTTACAACTTTGGTTTACAAAGAAGGAAACCCCCTTAGAAATCTACCCTCACAATCTGTTTCTCTCTCACCCTTGCTCAACAACTTGATACACTTAGAGAACTCTCTTGCTCTCCCCTTGGTATTTTCTGAACTTACAAGTTTCCAGCTTCTATACAACTCTCTATAGTTTGCACAGACTTATGCACTTAACAACTTAATGTTCTCTTGCTTCCTCTTCCCTCTTATATAGGCCTTTGGACTCCAAGATAAGGTATCATTAAGTTCCGCACGTTCTTGCTTTAGTTACACAACTTTAGACACCTGTTCTTGGCAGCTCACAAAGCAAGTGAACAATGGATGATAGCTGCCATATATCTCTTGAACCAAGAGAGTATTCACTCATTGAAGCAAGTCATCAATTTGCCAAAGTGTTCTCCCCATCTTTCCAGCTGCTTGCCACCTTCTAATATCTCAGAATTGATCAGAAATATCCTTACAAGTCGATAGAAAGTGATAGCACACAAAGGAAGACTTGAAAACGAGTAGAAACTGAAACAGCAGACGTGCGGGCGACCGGTCGCCAGGAATATGCGACCGGTCGCTTTACATCAGAGTCTCCAGACTTCGATTTCTCTCCGAACCGACCGGTCGCTCATAACATGCGACCGGTCGCTTTGGCAGAGAGTCAAACTTTGCAACCTGCTGGAAACCGACCCGGTCGCTCATAACCTTACCGGTCGCTAGTCTTTATTTTTGTATCTTTTAATTGAGCCATTTTTCTCAACAATCTCCACCATGGCGAGCTTAAAAACTCCTTGTGGACATCATTGCTTTTCCAGGACATCTTTAATTTCTTGAGAACCGTCCGGATAACTCTCAAGAACTCCACCTCAATCTTTAGCATGGAACAAGATTGAGCAAGCCCAAACAATGCTTGAACTTTGCTGCCGCCTGACTGGCTTTGTTAGACAATCTGAAGGGTTCTCCGTTGTATGAACCTTCTTTATCATGACGTCTCCATCTTTCACCCAATCCCTTATCCGGTGGTATCGGACATCAATGTGCTTAGATCTTCCATGAAATACTTGATTCTTCACTAGGTAGATTGCACTTTGACTATCACTTTGTATCTCCACCAAGTCTTGGGCTATCCCGAATTCTTTAGCCAATCTTTTCAGCCACACCGCTTCCTTCGAAGCTTCCGTGAGCGCCATATACTCCGCCTCTGTAGTAGACAAGGCACTAACCGATTGCAACACCGCTCTCCAGCTAATCGGTCCTCCACCACAAATGAAGACATATCCCGTGGTGGATCTCCTCTTGTCTAAATCCCTTGCATAGTCAGAATCAACATACCCTGACACACATGCATTACCTTGTTGTTTTTCAAACAATATTCCAAGCCTCCTAGAGCCCTTCAAGTACTTGAGAATCCACTTCGCTGCTTGTTGCGTAGATACAGCTGCACCAAAATGGATTCAGCTGCATCCTCAACTTGTGATACTCGCAAGTGCACGAGCCGTTCGGTAGTATAGCGTATGTAAGTGCGAGGTCGATCCCACGAGGATTGGTGATTGAATGATTCAATTCATTTTCCCTACACAAAACAGAAATGAAAAAGAAGGGAAATAAATAAAACAAGGAAGAAAGAAAATAACTAACTCAAGCAGAGATAAGTTCCCAAGTTCAATTAGATTAACGGATTGATTCTAGCTAATGTATGATTAAGCCATGGTGTGTGGTCATAACCTTGTGTTCCTAATTCCCTAATTTGATCATTTGTTGTCTAACCTAAAATTAAGCATTAGGAACCCATTAAGCATAGAAGAACAATTTAAACAACCAAGCATGTATCTAATCCCTGTTGTCGAATGTCCATACATACTCTTCCTATTCATAGTTCAATTCGAATTAAAGCATGGTGTATACTCTTAATTCAAACCAAGATAGCTAACATGCAAGCCTAAATGGTGATCAATCATTCAAACTAGCATATTAACTTATAAGCATAATGAATAAGAACAAAAACCATAATTGAAACTTGGAAACTAATCAAACTTGAAACTAAAGAAAAGAATTTACATAACAATGAAAATTAAAGTAGAACTTGGAAAGACTTAAAGGAAAATTTCAGCACAAAGATCTCATTATAACAATTGAAAACTAGAAAGAGAAACTAAGAGAATTTGAGGGAGAGAAGGGAAGGGAGCTCTAGAGAAGTGTTTGAGAGCTCCCCCCCTTGGGGTGTGTTTACAAGCTTAGAGAACTTCCCTATTTATAGGCCTAGGGGAAGTGAAAATCTGAATTCAATATGGCTAATGCATACAACACTTGTTTTATAAAATCTGAAATGGTTGATGCACTTGTATTAGAAAATCTAAATTGGATGATGCACTTGTATTAGAAAATCTTGAATTGGTTGATGCACTTCACCAATAGATCCCACCAGCAGCCCTAGCTCATCTTCATGTCACCATGACCAAGCTTCCAACCAGAAATGATAGCTCATACCTAGCTCACCATGACCAAGCATCCAACCAGCACATGCTGAGGTCAGCATGACCAGCAACTTCAAGGGCTTACAACTTGGGCTTCTCTTAATCAAATTAGGACTTTAAGCACTCGAAATTGAAGTTCGGAATGTCTTCTTTCCAGCCATATGTTATTTGGGCCAATCCAAGGTCGGAGGAAGAAGTTAAGGCCGAAACAAATTGCTAACTCATTTTCCGCGCTGATAAGATCCATCCTGAGCATGGTTCTGTGTTTGCTAGGTAACGGACTCCAGATTTATCCAATGGGGCTGAATTTTGGATATGTTATAGTACACACCAATTGGAACAACTTTCATGAAGAATGTGGCCTCATTCGAGCTATGTAGGTTGTTGAAACAAAGCTTGCAATATGACCTACGGAACTGGACTGGCAGGGGGCTGTAGCCAAAATGAGTTTGTCTTTAAGCTCTTCATCCATTCATCCAAATTAGGCCTTAACATGCTTGAATTGCATGAATTATGCTCTCTAAAGCCATCATTATTACCTAAAGCTCAATGAACTGAAAGATAAACACAAAAAGGATTAAAAGCACAAGTTTAACTCAAAAACATAACCAAATCATAAGCTAGAAGGGTACAAAATGATATACAATTATGAACCGATCACTGCTGTCCAATGAAGTCTACCCGGATTCGCCATGTATCTTGACACCACACTTACGGCTTGAGCTAAGTCGGGGCGTGTGCAAACCATTGCATACATGAGACACCCTACCAAGCTTGCATATGGAACTTTGCTCATTTCTTCCTTCTCATCATCCGTAGAAGGACATTCCTGCGCACTTAATTTGAAATGCTCTGCCAAAGGAGTAGACACAGGCTTGCAATCCATCATATTGAATTTTTCAAGTACTTTGGAAATGTACTTACTTTGTGACAGCCATAGCTTGCCTGCGTTTCTGTCTCTCCTTATTTCCATTCCTAGGATCTTTTGTGCAGAGCCTAGATCCTTCATGTCAAACTCCTTTCCAAGCAATGTCTTTAATTCCTGGATTTTTGACATATCTCTACATGCAATTAGCATGTCATCAACATAAAGAAGTAAAAGGATGAAGTTACCATCCTTAAATGCATGACTATATACACAGCAATCTGATTCACATCTTCTATATCCAATCTTCATCATGAAAGTATCGAAGCACTTATTCCACTGCCTTGGAGATTGCTTCAGCCCGTATAAAGACTTCTTCAACCTACAAACCAGATTTTCCTTGCTTGCTTCAATGAACCCTTGAGGTTGGCTCATGTAGATGTCTTCCTCCAAGTCTCCATGGAGGAATGCAGTCTTCACATCCATTTGCTCCACCTCTATGTTCTCTTGAGCTACTATGGAGAGTAGCAGCCGTATAGAAGTATGTTTCACCACCGGTGAGAAGATTTCATCATAATCAACTCCCTCCTTTTGCAAGTATCCTTTGGCCACCAATCTAGCTTTGAACATGGTGGCTACCTTCTCATGCTTTTCTTCTTTCTTCCTAAACACCCATTTGCAGCCAATAACCTTGCGATTTTTGGGTTTAGGAACTAACTCCCAAACTGAGTTTCAGTGTAGAGATTCCATCTCTTGCATCATAGCTTCCATCCAACCTTCCCGCTCTTCATTCTCAACAGCTTCTTGGAACGTGGTTGGTTCTTCTTCACTTGCATTTAGGGCATAGTGAACTGAGTCCGTGTCCCATCCAAACCTTTGAGGTGGTTTGATGGTTCTCCTGGGCCTGGACCGAGCTATAGATGACGGCTCCACCTGATCTTGAGCCTCTTCTTCTTCTTGAGTTTGTTGTTGATATTGCCCAGCTTCTTCCTCCTCTATGTCAAACTCCTCCTCCTCCTCCTGAACGTCTTCAGTTGGCTGTTTTTGTGAAGTCTTCCTTGACATCTTTTTGAGTGGAACTTCAATGGTTGTTTCTCTCCCAACAACATCCTCCTTTGCTTCTGAATTCTTGACTTTGTTCATAGGCATGGTCTTTTCATCAAACACAACATCTCTGCTGAGTATCTTTTTGTGGTTCACTGGATCCCATAGCTTGTAGCCCTTCACACCGCTCTCGAAGCCGATGAAAATACACTCAAGTGACTTAGGCTTCAACTTGGATCTTTCATCACTAGGAATAAGTGCAAATGCACTGCATCCAAACACTTTAAGATTAGTAAAATCTATTGACTTATTTGACCATACCTCCTCTGCACATTTGAACTCAAGATTTCTTGAAGGTGATCGGTTAACCAAATAGGCAGCGTGGTTAACTGACTCCGCCCAAAATGATTCGGGCAATCCTGCATGAATCCTCATACATCTCTCATGCTCCATGAGATTTCTATTCATCCTTTCCGCAGCTCCATTTTGTTGGGGCGTCTTCTTCACGGTAAAATGCCTCTTAATGCCTTCGTTTCTGCAAAACTCAAGGAATTCATTGCCATTATATTCACCACCATTGTCACTCCTTAGGATCTTGATCTTTCTTCCGGTTAGATTCTCCACTTCCGCCTTCCACACTTTGAATTTGGTGAAGACCTCAGATTTCTCCTTCATGAAGTAGACCCAAACCTTCCTGGAAAAATCATCCAAGAAAGTCACGAAATAGCGAGCTCCACCCTTTGATTTAACCGGTGATGGCCCCCATACATCCGAGTGAATATAATCTAGCACCCCTGTGCTTCCTTCTTCTTTGTCTCGCAGCTTGAAAGCTATCTTTGATTGCTTTCCCATGGTACAAAATTTGCAGAACTCCAGCTTGCAGCTTTGAACACCTTTCAACAACTTTCTGTTGTGTAGTTTCTGCATGCCCCTCTCACTCATGTGCCCTAGCCTCAAATGCCAAAGCTGAGTTTCATCCTCCGAGTCCTTGCTTGTGGACACAGCTGCTCCACCTGTTATTGTTGTACCACACAATCTATATAGACAATTAGGTTGAACTTCTCCCTTCATAACCACAAGTGAACCTTTTGAGATTATGATTTTCCCTCCATTAGCCTTAACAGAATAACCATTCTTATCAAGAGTTCCAAGGGAAATAAGATTCTTACGCAACTTTGGAATATGTCTTACCATTCCAAGCGTCCTAACCATCCCATCATGCATCTTTATCTTGATTGTACCGGTGCCTGTGACTCTACAAACCGAGCCATTCCCCATCACAACTTCGCCACCTTCTTCTTTCTCATATGTGTTGTTGACGCCAAAAAGTGGTTTCCTGGCTTTCAGGGTCAACTTAGTAAATTTATGTCTTCGGTAGGCTTGATGCTTCGGTAGACTGTGCGATCTACAATAAAGGCAAACGCACGGTAAGACCTAGGGCACCGTGTGGTACCGGCCGAAGGTTCTCCGATGCTTAAGTAAGTTCGGGAATAGAAAATTTAACTGGAGGATCAATAGGTTTGTATGCCGTAAGTTCTGATTACCTCTACTTTGGGATAGTTGGCCTCCTTTATAGGCCTTGGGAGGTGTGCATTTTGTTGATAATTTCGATGTGGGACTGTGGGCATTACTTGGGAGCGCGCCACGTGTACCTGGAGAGGGCGTTGCCCTAATGAAGAGATCGCAGGGTAGAGTGCCGAGGGCTCCTCTGACCAAGCCCAATTTCCTCCACGTGTCTTGCCCTTATTGGCTGTTAATTTTGGGTGTAAACAGGAGTCCCCCAAGTTCTCGAGCGAGATTTCTCGGTTGGGGACTTGTATGTCCTTCGGAGCCGTTCGGTCAGTCTCACCGTTCGGTCAGTCTACCGTTCGGGAGTCTGCGAGGGAGGCGCGCTGGGGTCTTATCCTGGTACCGATCGACTTCAAAGTTTTGTCCGGAAACTCAAGAGTCGCCATTTCGAGGGTTACCGTTCGGCAGGTCTTAGTATGTTAAAAAGGTTCCGAGGGATGCTTGCCGATGTCTTGTTAACTTAGGCGAGTTTGATTTTCTCATGCGTCTCACGCACAGTGAAGGGTAATGATGGGAGAGAATGACGCTTCGTCTTCTGCACCCAGCGTGCTGCCAGAAGTTCCACCCAGCGCGCGACACGTGGCGTGTCTAATCACGCGCGAGCGGCGCCATTAATGCGCCGTTTGGTCTTTCGAGGCATACCGTTGCGACTTTCGCCCTATAAAATAGAGGAAGTCGCTGAGGTGAAGCTCACTTTGCGTTTGTGAGTGAGGCGAGAGCTCTGCCCAGGCGATTCTGACGAAGGCGAACGGTAACACAGGCGATTTTCCGGCGTGAGCAGACGGCAATGCAGGCGATTTCCGGCAACAGCAAACGGTACTAAAAGCAATTTGAGCCTTTTACCTCCAACACACAAGGTACCGTTCGGTAACTTTGCAATTTTCATTTCTTCTTTTCGTTGTGCATACGTCCTTCCGTGGTTTGAACTAGACTAGAACTTTATGCAAGTGGGATGTGGTTCGGTAGTCTAGTTGCCATAGGTAGAGACGTAGGCATCGGTAGGATAGTCCCCTGTATGGCCCTTAGTTTCCTTCCGTTGTTTTTGTAGATGTCTGATAGCGAGTTAGGATTCGAGAGCGAGCCTAACGCGTTCGAGAACGAGTCTCCAGAGAGGAGAAGGGCTCCGACGGTGAGGAGTCGGGGTTTGATACTGATAGCGATAGTGGTTCAGAGGTGGAAGTAGTTGGCGAGAGGGTTAGACCCTCGCCCACCCATGGAATCGGTAAGGGGCTCATGACCAGTCAGCCCATGCCGTTGGCTGTTGTTTACAGTGATGGTCGGCAGGCTGGGTTGAGCCAGCGTCCCGAACCTCAGGCGGAAGACGCTCGGATGCCGGAGGCATCTTCCAGTCACCGTGAAGAGGCTTCTACTTCTGGCCGTGAGGAGACTTCCGAGCCAGTACCCTACCGAGGGTGACAATAGTGAGCAGAGGGAAACAAAGGATACCGATGGGGGTACCGAGGGAGCAGCTCTTTGACGTAGATTACCTACCGCCCAATAAGTTGACCTACCGAGAGCTGGAGAGGATTAGGGCGGAGTATAGGATTCCCAACTCGGTAGGGATGAGGATCCCGAGCCCTACCGAATCCCTGAGCAACCCTGAGGACGGTGAGGTTGCGTTCTTCACCGACGTCCTTCAGCAGGGCGTCCGCTCCGTTGCAGCCTCCAGTTAACGGATCCTGGCCCCAGATTGGGTATGCTCCAGGGCAGTTCAATCCGAACTCCTGGGCCGTTCTGATGGGGGTTGTAACGGCATTCGGTCTTGCCGATGAGGAGGGGCCTTCATACGAGCAGTTCTCCCACCCGTCCAGGATTACCAAGTCCAAGAGTGCCGACCATGGTGGCTGGGTTCAGGCGAACTGTCTCAAGGCCTCCGAGAGAGGCCACTTTTTGAATGCCGTGCCGACTTCTCAGAAGTCTTGGAGGAATCGGCGAGTGCTGCTTCTGGCGATTGGGAATCGCCCTCCTGGAGTGCCCGTGCGCTTTCATATTCCCACCACCTTCCAGGATTGCCGGAGGTCGCCACCATGCCGATAGGGAGATCACTCTCTTTCTTTTTGTTGTTCGGAAGACTAACTCATTTTGTTATTTCTCAGGCAAACTGAAGCAGCCAACGGCAACCCAGGTAGAAGCTTCGGCAGATCGATACGGTGAGGCTGAGAGTTCCTCCGGTGACAGGGAGTACCCACAGTTCCTCTTCACCGAGAACCTTGTCAGAGCCGGTCTTGCTAACCCTGCCGAGAGTAAGTGCACTTGAGTTTTTCTTTTTTCTCCCTTATTTTTTTTATTTTTATTTTTTTTGCTAACTCCACCGTTCCTGCAGTGTCCGAGGCCAGGAAGACTGCCGAGGCTAAGAGCTCTCGAGACTTCCAAGCGACGTCTCCTGGTGGTTGCCAAGGGAAGAAACAGAAACGACAGCCGGAGGCCTCTGCGAGAGGGTCGCGGAGGCAGGGCGTCGAGGAGCAGCTGTTGTGTAGATTTAGCTCCACCAAAATGGATTAAGCTCCATCCTCAACTTGTGATACTCGCAAGTGCACGAACCGTTGGTAGTATAGCATATGTAAGTGCGAGGTCGATCCCACGAGGATTGGTGATTGAATGATCCAATTCATTTTTCCTACACAAAACAGAAATGAAAAAGAAAGGAAATAAATAAAACAAGGAAGAAAGAAAATAACTAACTCAAGTAGATAAGTTCCCAAGTTCAATTAGATTAACGGATTGATTCTAGCTAATGTATGATTAAGCCATGGTGTGTGGTCATAACCTTGTGTTCCTAATTCCCTAATTTGATCATTTGTTGTCTAACCTAAAATTAAGCATTAGGAACCCATTAAGCATAGAAGAACAATTTAAACAACCAAGCATGTATCTAATCCCTGTTGTTGAATGTCCATACATACTCTTCCTATTCATAGTTCAATTCGAATTAAAGCATGGTGTATACTCTTAATTCAAACCAAGATAGCTAACATGCAAGCCTTAATGGTGATCAATCATTCAAACTAGCATATTAACTTATAAGCATAATGAATAAGAACATGAACCATAATTGAAACTTGGAAACTAATCAAACTTGAGACTAAAGAAAAGAATGTACATTACAAGAAAAATAAATTACAACTAAGAAAACATTAAAGAAAGCTAGAATTGAGAACTAGAAAGCAAAACTAAGAGAATTTGAGGGAGAGAAGGGAAGGGAGCTCTAGAGAAGTGTTTGAGAGCTCCCCCCTTGGGGTGTGTTTACAAGCTTGGGAAACCTCACTATATATAGGCCTAAGGAAGCTGAAAATCTGAATTAAGTATGGCTAATGCATACAACACTTGTTTTATAAAATCTGAAATGGTTGATGCACTTCACTAATGAATCCCACCAGCAGCCCTAGCTCATCTTCATGTCACCATGACCAAGCTTCCAACCAGAAATAATAGCTCATCCTGAGGTCAGGCATGACCAGCAACTTCAAGGGCTTACGAATTGGGCTTCCCTTAAGCAAATTAAGACTTTAAGCACTCAAACTTGAAGTTCAGAATGTCTTCTTTCCAGCCATATATCATTTGGGCCAATCCAAGGTCGGAGGAGGAAGTTAAGGCCAAACAAATTGCTAACTCATTTTGCGCGCTGATAAAATCCATCCTGAGCATGGCTCTGTGTTTGCTAGGTAACAGACTCCATATTTATCCAATGGGGCTGAATTTTGGATATGTTATATTACACACCCATTGGAACAACTTTCATGAAGAATGTGGTCTCATCTGAGCTATGTAGATTGCTGAAACAAAGCTTTCAATATGACCTACGAAACTGGGCTGGCAGGGGACTGTAGCCAAAATTGAGTTTGTCTTTAAGCTCTTCATCCATTCATCCAAATTAGGCCCTAACATGCATGGATTGCATCATTTACTATCCAAAGCCCTCATTATTACATAAAGCTCAATGAACTGAAAGATAAACACAAAAAGGATTAAAAGCACAAGTTTAACTCAAAAACATAACCAAATCATAAGCTAGAAGGGTACAAAATGATATGTAAATATGCACCGATCAGCAGCCGATGGCCGAACGGCAGAGGCAGCGCCAGGCCGAGCCCTGTGATTAGAAGGGCGTCGGTGGAAGGACCGACACTTGGTCCGAGGCAGGGTCCTGAGGCGCCTGCCTCCAAGGCATCCGGGAAGCGGCCCGTTCAGGTGGATCTGGATGCCGTATCCACTCCTAAGCGGGCGCGGCTTGCCGATTCCCAGAGGGCCATTTTTGCCGCTGAGGAGGAAGGGGGGCCTACCAGGAGGCGGTCACACTGGCCTGTCCTTCGAAGACGGTCCAGTTTGCGAACCATATGATCGTGGGTTCGCAGATGGACCTCGCTGAGATCGACGAGCTGCCGAAGAGGGCTCTTCGGGAGGAGGCTGGGCGCGCCTTCCGTCTCTGCAGGCCACGGTAACCTTCGAACTCCGATCGTGCTTTTGTCAATAGTTTTCTTCCGTTTGATATTGACTTGTGTTTTTTTTTTTTTTTTTTTTTATAGGCGTCGATGGACATGTTGCTGTGCATGAAGAGAGCCATCAACGCTGCCGAGCGCGCGAAACGGCTCTACGAGGACGGCCGCTCCAAGGTTGCCGATGCCGCGCTCCAGGACCACGCCAGCCTGGTGCAGGACATGCATGCTGCCGAACGGCAGATTCAAGCGCACGAGGCCAAGCTTGCCGAGATGCGTGAGGCTCTAGACGGCGCTGAGCAGGCGGCTAGGCATGCCGAAGGAGCGAAGGTGGCGGCGCAGACGGCATTGGAGGCTTCCGAGCGGTCGAAGGCAGGAGAGAGAGGCTGCCGTTAACGAAGCCATCGGGGGATACCGTTCCTCCTCTGAGTTCACCTCTTTGGTGGATCCTGAAGTGGCTTCGGAGATGGCGGACCTCATCTACCGTTTCAAGCGGTTTAATCCGGGCCAGAAGCTGAACCTGAACTTCGCTCCGATCCCCCTCCCCTACCGGAAGGCCTCACGGAAGAGATGATTGAGGAATACGAGGGGGAAGATGCCCCTGAGGATGCCGAGGGTCCGGATGCGGAGGATGCCCCTGATGCGACCGTCGATGCCGCGGTTGAGGCTACCGAAGAGCAGGGAGGTGCTGCCGAGGCATGAGTTGTATTTTGATAATAGTATTTTTTTTTGTATTTTAATTGCCGTTGGCAAAATTTTCGAACATATTAATGCTGAGGGCATTTTTAATTTTTAAAGTGATTTGTCTTTTCAAACTTGTGTTTTTGTTGATTTATGCTTGAATTCGTATCCATGCTTGTTACTGCCGTAGGCTAATAACTGTAGGAGTTAGTTTGCTTTGGATTTAACCAAAGTGTCCTAACCTTCGGTATACAAACCAAAGTATTATGCGCATTGGTGGGAACAAGGTCCCAATAGCCTTTCGCCTATGGAGATGCCGTGAGCATGTCTAGGATACCGTATAGTTTGTAGTCAGCTCGGTGAGAATACCGTAGGTAATTCTAGGGCATTGTACTGCCGTAGGCTTGTACATACTGCATTAACTTGGAATAAAATTGACAAGCTAAGTTGGAATCGGTAGTAAGCATGTAGTGGTGTAATTTGAATTGTCGTAGGCAATGTTCCTGTGGCTCATTTTGGTGAGCCCTACCGAAACAATTTTTTTTTTGAACGGATACCGCTAGGATGTTACGTTCCGAATACATGGGACTGGATAATCTCGTTTTATTTATATATGCCGTAGGCAAAAATACAAATTCCTCCCTGCCGTTGGCTAGGGGGCTTTATTTAAAATAACTCTTGAGATGGTCCACATTCCATGGGTGACCGAGGGTCTTTCCATCTGTGCCTCGGAGCCTGTAAGTACCGGAACGTAGGATGCCGATGACTTCGTAAGGTCCTTCCCAAGAAGGTCCGAGGGTTCCTTCCGTTGGGTTTTTGGTTGCAAGCCAAACCTTGCGCATGACCCAGTCCCCGATTCTGAAGGAACGCGGTTTGACCCTTGAGTCGTAGTACCCAGAGAGACGCGCTGTTTGTAAGCTTCATTCCGAAGGTTGGCTACCGTTCGCCGTTCTTCGATTAAATCCAGGCTTAACGCGAGTGCTGCCTCGTTAGCCTTCGGCTCGAAGCTTTCCGTTCGGTAAGAAGACTCACCGATCTCAACTGGGACAACGGCTTCTGAGCCGAATGCAAGGCTGAAGGGAGTTTCCCCTGTGGAGGTTCGGTAGGATGTTCGTATGGCCCACAGAGCTTCGGGAAGCTTCTCCGGCCAAGCGCCTTGGCACTGTTGAGTTGCCGTTTCAAGAGTTTCTTGATGATCTTATTTACGGCCTCAACCTGGCCGTTCGATTGAGGGTGAGCCTGCGAGGCGAAGAACAGGTTGATTTTGAGGCGAGTGCAGAAACTCCTGAAGAGCGCCGAATCGAACTGTCCGCCGTTCTCAGTGATCATGGCGTAGGGAATGCCGAAGCGGCAACAGATGTTGGTCCAGACAAACTCTTCAACTCTAGCTGCCGTTATGGTGGCTAAGGCTTCGGTTTCAACCCATTTCGTGAAGTAGTCCACGGCAACGATTGCGTATTTGACTTGTCCTTTGCCTTGCGGCATTGGCCCAATTAGGTCGAGTCCCCATTGGGCGAATGGCCATGGGCTTACGATAGGCGTGAGGGGTTCGGCAGGTAGGTGCGGGATGTTACCGAACCTCTGGCATTTGTCGCACTTCTTTACCATCGCGATTGCATCCCTGTGCATGGATGGCTAATAGTAGCCCTGCCGAAAGGCTTTGTGGGCCAGGGATTTAGAACCGGAGTGATCGCCCAGGACACCACTGTGGATCTCCCGAAGGACATATTCGCTCTGCCTCTTCGGTGATGCATTTCATGTAGGGGGTCGAGTAGCCACGTTTGTCCAGAATGTTGTTGATGACAATGTACCTCGTCGATCGGTAGCGCAGCTGCCTGGCCTTGGCCTTATCTGGAGGGAGGGTACCGTTTGTTAGGTAAGCATGAATAGGCGACATCCACGTATCGTTGTACTCTACGGTGCAGACTCGGCAGTGGCGGTGCTCGGAAGGGCCAGTATCTCGACGGGGATCTTTCGACCCACTTTGTCGTTGATTGCCGAAGCCAGCCCAGCGAGGGCGTCAGCATGACTGTTTTCGTTTCTTGGTATCTGCCGAATCTCATACACCTGGAACTTGTTTAGCAGTTGGTGTGCTGCCGTAAGGTATGCCGTCATGGACGCGTCTTTAGCTGCGAAGTCGCAGGTCACCTGGTTCACTATTAGCTGCGAGTCGCTGAGATGCTGATCTGAATTGCCCCCATGCTTCTGGCGAGCCGTAGGCCAGCCAAAAGTGCCTCGTATTCGGCTTCGTTGTTGGACGTTCGGAAGCCAAACCTGATGGCATATTCAATTTTGGCTCCATCGGGAGAAGTGAGTACCAGACCTGCTCCGCATCCTTGTTGGTTTGCCGAACCGTCGACGTGCAGGATCTAGAAAGGAGTTGACTGGTCGAGACGACTGCCGTTCGGTAGGCCTTCCAGTGGAGGGTTTTTCTCAGTTTCCGAAGTCTCAGAAGGTGTCAGCTGAGCGATGAAGTCTGCTACGGCTTGTCCCTTTTCGGCAGGCCTAGGTTTGACTGCACGTCGAATTCTCCTAGCTCGATCGCCCATTTCACCAGTCTTCCGGACGTTTCTAGTTTTTGAAAAACTTGCCGAAGGGCTGGTTGGTCAGAACGATGATGGTGTGGGCCTGAAAATAGGGCCTTAACCGCGGGGAGAACGACAGAGCCAAAGCCAGCTGCTCGAGTGGGGGGTACCGAGACTCTCCCCTGAAGGGCCTTACTGACGTAGAAGATCGGCAGCTCTGCCTTCTCTGGATTCCGTATCAGGAGTCCTAGCTGACGGCAGTGCTGGATACCGCAGATAGAGAGAGCGTTTCTCCAGGGAGGGGTTTCGACAGGAGCGGTGCTCGGCCCATGTAGTCCTTCAAGTCTTGAAACGCCTTATTGCATTCGGCAGTCCACTCTATATGGTGTTTGCCCCCTTTCAAGGCTTTGAAGAACGGTGCACATTTGTCTGTAGCTTTGGAGATGAAGCGAGTGAGGGCTGCCACTCGTCCGGTAAGGCTTTGGATGTCCTTTTGTGTCTTTGGTACCTCCATGTTGATTATGGCTTTGATTTTATCGGGGTTTGCCTCAATACCCCTCTGGCTGATCATGAAACCGAGGAATCTTCCGGACGATACGTCGAAGGCGCACTTCGTCGGGTTTAGTCTCATTCGGTAATCCTTCAAGATGCCGAACATGGGCGATAGGTTTTTCAGGTGCTCCCCTGCCGTTCGGCTCTTTACCAGCATGGCATCCACGTAGACCTCCATGGTGCTGCCGATCTGCTCAGCGAAGATTCGGTTGACCAGTCTCTGACAGGTTGCCCCGCATTCTTTAAGCCGAACGGCATGACGTTATAGCAATAAAGGCCTTTGTCAGTTATGAACGCCGTGTGTTCGCTATCGGCAGGGTGCATGAAGATCTGGTTGTACCCAGAGTATGTGTCCATGAAGCTGAGCAGTTCATGACCGGGCAGTGGCGTCAACCAGCTGATCGATGCGCGGCAACGGGAAGCTATCCTTCGGACAGGCCTTATTGAGGTCGGTGTAGTCCTGGCACATTCGCCATCCGCCCTTTGCCTTCCGAACCATAACTGAGTTTGCCAACCATTCCGGATATATGGCCTCTCGTATGAAGCCGATGGTCATGAGTTTGTCCACCTCGTTCTTCATGGCTTCATACCGTTCGGTATCGTAGGATCGCGCTTTTGCCTGATAGGTTTGAATGCCGGCGAGATGCTCAGCTTGTGGCTGATGATGTCAGGTGATATGCCCGGCATGTCGTTGTAGGACCAAGCAAAGACTTCTGAGTTCTGCCGAAGGAGCTGGATGAATTCGGCACGGAGGGTGGCGTTCAGCATGGTACCGATTTTCACACACCGGTCCGGTTGACTCCGTCCAGCGCCACCGTTTCCAGATCTTCGCAGGTTGTGCCACTGGAGTGGGCGTTTCCTCCCTTGGATCGTCCACTGGTTCATTGCCGTTCGGCAAGTCCGCGACCGTGAAGGTTTCCTTCTGCTTGTGGGGAGCTGCCGATTTCAATGCTGTGGCGTAGCAGTTCCGAGCGCTCAATCCATCGCCCCCCATTGCCCCCGTGCCGTAGCAGGTTGGGAACTTCATGAGTAGCATGTGGGGGGACAAATGGGCCTTTATTGCCGTTAGCGTCGTTTCGGCCGACAATTACGTTGTACGCCGTAGGACAGTCTACCACAAGGAACTGGTCGTAGACCATGGTCATTCGTGGTGCCTGTGCCGAAGGCGATTGGCAAGCTGACACTACCGATTGGCTGGACCAGGTCTCCTGAAAAGCTAAGGAGAGGCGAGAGTTGCCGATTGACTTGGCTGTCGTCAATTCCGAGTTCTTTGAATGCATCGGCGAAGATGACGTTTACCGAACCTGCCATTGTCGATTAGGATTGGTGATGGGTTCCCATCTGACCTTCGGCATCTTTGTATGCCGGCTGCTTTCAATGCCGAGGACTTGGGGATCCTGTGCCACCCTGACATACTGCTTTATCGAACGGTTAGATGCTCCGGCAAGGGTTAGGCCTCCGCTGATCGTGCTGATCATGTTGATCTGCCGATTAGCGTTCGGGACTGGCGCCTGCGAGGTCTGGCTATGTATTGATCCAATTTGCCTTCCGGAATTAACGCTGGACGATTTTCGCAGGCTTATGCAGTCCTAGGTATTGTGGCTGTTGTTCCGCGGTGGTATCGACAAACTTCCCCGTATCCCTACCGTCTTGTACAACTGGGCTTTTCGAATGCTGGCTTCGGGATTATCTCGTTTTCGTTCATGAGCACTGCTTCGTAGGAGGTATTGAGCAGGGTGAACACCTCCGACCCCTAGTTATGTGCCGTTAGTGGAGCTCGGTAGTTGTCCCTGCCGTGCCTGCCTCTTGTTTTTCTTGGAATGCCCCTTTTGGGAGCTTCGGCATCTTTACGTTTGTGATTTTCAGAGTACGCCGCAGCCTGGGTTGGTGGTGTGTACAGCGATGCCTGTGCCGTTGGCAGATGATGCATTGGTTCGCCTTGCCGAGCCGTGGGCTCGGCCCTCGAGTTGAAGTATTCAGCCTTGGCGTGGATTGCTGCTTGCTTCATGAGTTCATCATACGTACGCCAATTGCTCCTGTGTACTAGATACCGAAAGTGTGAGGACCGTAGGCCACTCTTGAAGGCGCCGCGCAGGCTGCCCTGTCATCGGTATCCGGACATCTCGAGTACTCATGACTGAATCGTGCGGCATACTCACGCAATGGTTCATCATCTCTTTGTCGGATGGTATACAGGTCATCGGCAGAGTAGCAGCCTGTCCGTCTGAATCATGAAGTGGTTCAGGAAGATTTGCTTCAGCTCCTCGAAAGAATTGACAGTCCCTGGTTCCAACGGTAGAACCAATTCAGAGCTGCTTCCGTGAGTGAGGAAGGGAACAGGAGGCAAAGGCCTTCATCGGTTAGCCCTCGGCACCCCACTGCCGATTGAAAAGAATGAAGGTGTGTCAGTGGATCCTCCACCCCCGTGTAAGGTGTTATGCGGAGGGCTGTACGTCCCTATCCTGCCGTGAGTGCCGTATGCGCTCGGTGAATGGTCCTGGCCGAAGCCTTCCCCAGTCTGGCTCCTGTGAACGAGTTCGATCGTCCTCCATCTTCTGTACCCTTTGAAGGAGGAGGCGAATGACGGGATCCCTGCCCGGTATGTCCTCGGCATCTGGTGTGCCGATCGCTCCTGGGATCTAGCAGGATTGGCCTCAGAGAACTTCGTCGGGGTTGCCGAACGGTAGGATGATGACCGGTTTGCGGAAGGGACGTACTCGTGGTCAGACTCTGCCGTGGATTCCAGGACCGGTATCCTTCGTATCTGGAGACTCCTCCCCATGTTCCTCAGTCGGGGATCGTCCAGGCGGGCGTTGATCCTAATCGGCGATTCCTGCCGTTCGGGACTGCCGTTCGACTTCTCGTTCCAATAGCCGGTGTCGGGATCGGAATAGACCTTCTTCGGTACATGGGGCTTATTTTTGGGTGCCGGGACTACCAATTGTTTAGACGGCGCAGGCGTTGCCTTTGCCACCTTCTTGCCCTTCTTCTGCCGACGTGGAGTCTGCAGGCTTTCGGGACGATCGATCTCGGCATGTTCTGTGTTTGCTGCTGGTTCAACAGGAGTTGCGTTTCTTCCACTCTGGTCGAGAGGAGATTGTTGTGTTCTTGCATCTTAGCCATGTCCTGCCGAAGGGACACGACTTGTGCTAAAAGCTCTGCGTTCTCGGCAGCTTGGATCGCAGGGGGATTAGTTGCCGTTGTGTAGGGGGCTGGCGCGGGGCTCACCTCGCTTGGCATGCCGAACGGCATCCCCTCTCGTGGTACGACGTAGTTTTTTCAGTGGTCCCCATATGTTCGGGATAAAGGGTCGATTTGATCGTTTCCCACGAGACGGCGCCAAACTGTTGACGCCAAAAAGTGGTTTCCTGGCTTTCAGGGTCAACTTAGTAAATTTATGTCTTCGGTAGGCTTGATGCTTCGGTAGACTGTGCGATCTACAATAAAGGCAACGCACGGTAAGACCTAGGGCACCGGTGTGGTACCGGCCGAAGGCTCTCCGATGCTTAAGTAAGTTCGGGAATAGAAAGTTTAACTGACAGATCAATAGGCTTGTATGCCGTAAGTTCTGATTACCTCTACTTTGGGATAGTTGGCCTCCTTTTATAGGCCTTGGGTGTGCATTTTGTTGATAATTTCGATGTGGGACTGTGGGCGTTACTTGGGAGCGCGCCACGTGTACCTGGAGACGGCGTTGCCCTAATGAAGAGATCGGGGCAGGTAGAGTGCCGAGGGCTCCTCTGACCAAGCCCAATTTCCTCCACGTGTCTTGCCCTTATTGGCTGTTAATTTTGGGTGTAAACATGTGTCAAACCACTCCTTGTTTGAGCACATATGGTATGAGCACCCGGAATCCAAAATCCAATTGGAAGAGAAACACCTTGAAGAATTAGCATATGTATTAGTTTTAACATGGCCATTAACACATAAAAGCTCACCATCACTTTCCGTGACTTCTTCAGCTGTGTTTGCTGCATTCTTCCCTTTGTTCTTCTTTTCCTTCCATATGGGGCAATTTCTTTTCCAGTGCTCCTTTGACCCACACTCGAAACAACCTTCTTTCGCCTTGGATTTTGATCTTCCTTTCTTGCCTTTCTTGCCTTCACGCCTCTTTGAACGACCCCTCTCTTCGGTCTTAGCAAATAGACCTTCACCTTGAGAGTTTTCTCCAGAACGTTGAGCCATCCTATGGTGCGTCATGATGTCTTGCAGCACCGGCTCAAAATCCAGAGTGACCTTCCCGAACATAAGAGTGGTTCGGAAGTGTTTATAGGACGGAGGTAAGGATGTTAGCAACATAAGAGCCTTATCCTCCGTACTATAAATAACTTCCATTCTTTGCAAATCAGCAACACATCTATTGAAACTACTTAAATGTTCCATTAGATTACCTCCTTCTTCCATCTTCAGATTTAGGAGTTCTTCCTTTAGGAAGAGCTTGTTGGACAACGACTTCCCTGCAAACATCTCTTCGAGCTTCTCCCATGTTTGCTTCGCTGTATCCTTCAACACTTTGATGAGCACATCATCGGAGAGGTAGTTTTCTATGGCTCCTCTAGCTAACTCGTCAAGTACACTCCACTCCTCATCTTTCATGTCTGCTGGCTTCTTTTCCTTGCCAACTAACACAACATGGAGATGTTGTTGTGTAAGAGCTGACCTCATCCTTCGTTGCCAAAGAGTGAAGTTCTCCTTGCCTGTGAAAGGCTTTAGCTCCACCTTCATGCTTGCTGCCTGTGGTTGCTTCACATGCTGTGAACTACTACCACTCTCAGCTTCTTGTTCACTTGTCATCTTCAACACACTAGCACTCCAAAAGAAGAACTAGCCCAGCTGCCAAAACACAGCTCTGATACCACTTGTTGTGAATTAATACTAACTCACTTCCCCTTAGGACCTTGTTGTTGATGAACTTTGTGACAAACTCAATGATGGATGAGTCTTACACACACACAGAAATTTAACCAAATAGAAATGACACAAGTGTTTATAGAGGTTCAGCAAAGTGCCTACTTCCTCTTTGGTGATCTCCTTGAGAACTTTTACTAATGAAGATAGGTTACAACTTTGGTTTACAAAGAAGGAAACCCCCTTAGAAATCTACCCTCACAATCTGTTTCTCTCTCACCCTTGCTCAACAACTTGATACACTTAGAGAACTCTCTTGCTCTCCCCTTGGTATTTTCTGAACTTACAAGTTTCCAGCTTCTATACAACTCTCTATAGTTTGCACAGACTTATGCACTTAACAACTTAATGTTCTCTTGCTTCCTCTTCCCTCTTATATAGGCCTTTGGACTCCAAGATAAGGTATCATTAAGTTCCGCACGTTCTTGCTTTAGTTACACAACTTTAGACACCTGTTCTTGGCAGCTCACAAAGCAAGTGAACAATGGATGATAGCTGCCATATATCTCTTGAACCAAGAGAGTATTCACTCATTGAAGCAAGTCATCAATTTGCCAAAGTGTTCTCCCCATCTTTCCAGCTGCTTGCTGTTGTTAATATTATGTTAACTCGCAATTGTACGGGGCAATTAGTAGTATAGCAAGACAAGTACGAGGTCGTACCCACGAAGACTGAGAAGTTAAAACTAGTTATGTACTTAGATTACCAAATTCAAGAAAGTAGGAGGTTATGTCTAAAACAGAATTTAAAACAAGAGTGGTTGTGATTGTTGAACAAAAGAAGCAAAATGAAATTGCAAACAAAAACAAGTAAACAAATGTAACAAAGAGTGGTTTTAAGAGTTGGAAAACAGATTTTGAGACTAGGGCATTCGAATCACCATAACAATTCAATTCTGGGTTATAAAGATTCAAGTAACAAGTCTAATTCAGATTCAAAGATTGATTCTAGCTAAAGTATGATTAGGCCATGGTGTTTGGTCCTAACCTTGTGTTCCTAATTCCCTAATTTGATCATTTGTTGTCTAACCTAAAATTAAGCATTAGGAACCCATTAAGCATAGAAGAACATTTTAAACAACCAAGTATGTATCTAATCCCTGTTGTCGAATGTCCATACATACTCTTCCTATTCATAGTTCAATTTGAATTAAAGCATAGTGTATACTCTTAATTCAAACCAAGATAGTTAACAAACAAGTTCTAATGGTGATCAATCATTCAAACAAGCATGTTAACTTATAAGCATAATGAATAAGAACATGAATCATGAATCAAACTTGAAACTCCAAACTTATAAACCCAGAATATTCATGTTAGGTTACATCGAAGCCCTAGTTATGGATTTAGCTACTCATAATGGAAAAGAGACTTGAACAGAAATGAGAAAACATAATGAATACAATAAGAGTAGAAAAACCCTTTTTCTGAAGTTCTTGTGGTGTCCAAGGCTTCTCCAAGTGCTTCTCCACTTCTAATGCTTCTCCAAGAGCTTCCCCACTTCTAGAAAGATGTATGAAGGATATGGAGGTGATTTGGGATGAGTTTGAGTGAGTGGTGATGGCTAAGGAAGATGAAATTCGTAGGGAAATGGAAGAGAGGTTTGCTGGAGTTGTTTTGGTGATTGTTGGAGTGTTTGGGATTTTGAGAGTGTTTGAGGATGGTTGGAGTGAATTGTGGGGGTTGTGAATCTCAGGATTTGTTGTGTCTTGAATGTGGAATGGATGTGGTATTTACAGGGAGAGGGGAGTGACAAATCTGAATTCAATATGGCTAATGCATACAACACTTGCATTATAAAATCTGAATTGGTTGATGCACTTCACCAATAGATCCCACCAGCAGCCCTAGCTCATCTTCATGTCACCATGACCAAGCTTCCAACCAGAAATGATAGCTCATACCTAGCTCACCATGACCAAGCATCCAACCAGCACATGCTGAGGTCAGCATAACCAGCAACTTCAAGGGCTTACAACTTGGGCTTCTATTAATCAAATTAGGACTTTAAGCACTCGAAATTGAAGTTCAGAATGTCTTCTTTCCAGCCATATGTCATTTGGGCCAATCCAAGGTCGGAGGAGGAAGTTAAGGCCAAAACAAATTGCTAACTTATTTTGCGCGCTGATAAAATCCATCCTGAGCATGGCTCTGTGTTTGCTAGGTAACAGACTCCATATTTATCCAATGGGGCTGAAGTTTGGATATGTTATAGTACACACCCATTGGAACAACTTTCATGAAGAATGCTGCCTCATCCGAGCTGTGTAGGTTGCTGAAACAAAGCTTGCAATATGACCTACGGAACTGGACTGGCAGGGGGCTGTAGCCAAAATGAGTTTGTCTTTTAAGCTCTTCTTCCATTCATCCAAATTAGGCCTTAACATGCTTGAATTGCATGAATTATGCTCTCTTGCTCTATTGGCCTACAAAACACACAAAGGGAGGGAAATAACTTAGAATTATAGGAACTAAGCAAAAGAAGTAAGTAAATTGGGCATGTATATGTATGAAATTATGAGCTTAACACTTGCCACCTTCTAATATCTCAGAATTGATCATAAATATCCTTGCAAGTCGATAGAAAGTGATAGCACACAAAGGAAGACTTGAAAACGAGTAGAAACTGAAACAGCAGACGTCGGGCGACCGGTCGCCAGGAATATGCGACCGGTCGCTTTACATAGAGTCTCCAGACTTCGATTTTCTTCTCTGAACCGACCGGTCGCTCATAACATGCGACCGGTCGCTTTGGCAGAGAGTCAAACTTTGCAACCTGCTGGAAACCGACCGGTCGCTCATAACCTGCGACCGGTCGCTAGTCTTTATTTTTGTATCTTTTAATTGAGCCATTTTTCTCAACAAATAGACCACACCCGGGGGAGAGTGTTGGCCAAAGGCCCTCCGATGCCTAAGTTAGTTCGAGTGTTTGTAGGAAAACAATAGCTAACAAAAGGGTACGGAGATGTATGTATGGTGTGAACTGGGTGGCAGAGAGCCGTGTGGAGAAAATATGGAGAGTGGAGAGTGGAGAGGGAGAGAGCTTCAGATATTTTTCTTGGGTTTTAGGAGTAGGTTTAGATGTACCTTGAATGATGAATGCAGTCATCTATTTATAGGAGCCTCGGGGGCTAGGGTTTCGTAGGGAATAAACTCTTATTAAGAGGAGTTTATTCTTTACCCAAATTGTAGAGATTGAGCCCATTAGGGATTTGATTGGGATCCAAATCTCCTAATTTGATGATGACTTTATCCCCTTATTAGGATAATATCCAAATTAATGATATTATCTTATTAAATAAAGATAATATCTTATAATTAAGATATTATCCCTATTAATTATTTGGCCAAATAAATTGGTTCAATTAATTAATTTAAGGGATAATCTTCTTTTCCACGTGGTGTGCTGTGATTGAAGACGAAAATATTTGCTCCCACAAAAGCAATATCCTTTCAACCGGGTGCAAACATTTATGTTTTTCTGTTTTTTTTCAGTTCAAGTTTGAACATGGGCTCTGGGTATTCGTTTGGGTTGGTTTTAGTTTTACATCTCAACCACCAAATTCATATCACAGCTAATATTAGAACTCATTAATGAATCCGCACCATACTATTCCCCTAATAGAGAAGCGCGCCTCTATCAATAATTGACCTAAGTCATACCGAAACGTGATATCTCAGTATGTTGTGTTAGGATCGTTTTAGCAGTGCCAGAATGGGAAAACACAAACTCAACCAACAATATGAACATAAAAATAAAGAACATTAGAAACCAAGGAATTTAATGTGGCCATGCCTACATCCACGGGGAACAATATAAAATTTTCTTCCACTATAACAATAATGGGTACACCAAGAACAATCCTACCAAGACAATGCCCAAGGCTTGATGTAAACAAACAGGGGGAGTACAAAACAAACTATACTGTCACACACTCTTAACCTTACTCACACACACAAGGAGTGGTATACAATATCTCACCCTCACCCTCAACATGGAGTGGAACACCCTCACTCTCTACATGGAGTGGAAAGCCCTCACCCACCCTCTACTATCACTACTACAAAAAACGAAATAGACGACGGGGATTCACTGTCGTTGTGATGCTTTGAAAACCGTCGTCAAATCGACTACCATCTTTTGGAGTATCAAACTACAACGGCTTTCCACCGTCGTTGTTTATGTGTAAAGACGACGGTTTTAGTAAGACGACGGTTTTTACTAAAACCGTCGTTGTTATTACTAAAGACGACCATTTTTTGTTAAAAACAGTCGTTATTTATGGGTAAAGACGACGGTTTATAAAAAAGGTCGTCATTTATGGGTAAAGACGACGGTTTTGTTTAAAACCGTCATAATTTATGGGTAAATATGTCGATATTTTGTTACAAACCATCGTTGATTGTATATAAAGACAACGGTATTTTGTTGAAAACGGTTATTAATTATATGCATAGACGACAGTTTTTCCAATAAAACCATCGTTTTATTATCTTTAAATATGTCGTCTAATAAGTTCTCAACCTTTTACATTTTAGTTTTTTGTTTCCTATGATTCTATACAATGATTGTAACTAGAAAACCAATTATAATGCTTTATTAACGAATATATACACTCAAAAATTATTTCTTTCATAAAACTTGAAGATTGAAAAGTTATTACATAATCAACCAATCTTTATTCTATTACACACATACTTCCTACCAATAAATTAAAATAAAGGAGCTCACAAATTCTACTAATTTGATATGAACTTTATCAATTTGTTCTTGGGTTGACATAGCTCTGCCTTCTTGCACATTTTCCAAGTTGTTGTATTCCCCTCCCCTGTAACAATATCAGCAACAGCAAGCCCTTCTACAAGACTTGCAAAATTAACATCAAACTCCACAAACACAATTCTTACTTCAGCAGTCATGTGTTGTTTTTGTCCATGCACATTGCGTCTTGTGTGAGCTGCTTTGAGAAAAGATAACTATAAACAAAGTATTCTTGAAAATAACAATAGGGATAAAAAGCAGAGCCAAAGTGAAGGGGTTTAACTGAACTACTTCAATTATCTATAATCAATACCTAAATCCAAACCTATAACCCATACCAACAGCAGCAATACTGAACTCAAAAACAAAGATTCCTTTAATTCTTTTAAAGAAACATACATGTATATGGTAACAGCCATTCTCTGTGGCCATTTCAGCCACTTCTTCTTTCTCCAATCTGCCAAACTAAAATGTATTAGAATTGCTTTGAGTATTTTAAATAACCCTTTTCTTGATTATCTGATAATTGCTTTTAGTTCGAGCTTTACCAGTGAGATGGTCCACCAAAGAGCCATTTGAGATGTTCTCAAGAACAATAAATACAGTGCTAGCTGTAGTTAGATGGTCCTGATAAGTGACAGTGCAGTGTCCAAGAAGGCTAACCAAATGCCTATGCCTCAGCTTTGACAAGGCTTCCATGCTCTAGTTCAAGTTTTGAGGCAACTGCTTCTACTTTAATTTCACACATTTCACTTGTACCGGTAAACCATCTCTGAGCCAGCCTTTGTAGACCTGTAATATAAATATTGCACATAAATAATGCTATCAAGTTGATGAACAATAATGTTGGCTCAATCAAATAATGCATTCAAAGCCAACAAACAGCACAAATTCAATGTTAATACCAGTCCTTGAGATCCTTCTCCCATCAAATTCGGGCATCAAAATTGTTTGTTGCATCATCAATTTCTTCCAATGTAAAGACGCGATATGGTGGGAGCCCAAGTGTTGGTAACCTCATCATCTGGGGCACACGCCCTGAAAAATCCAAATCAATATAATCAGCTTCAATGCTTCACGAACTAAAAACCATAAAGCATGCATCTATGTTTTCTGGTTTTTTTTTTTAGTCATTAAAATTATAGACTTTCAAAGGAATTAAGGAAACAAAGAGGGTCTTACTTGCATTGATGTTCGGCTTTGGGGAGCTTCGGACGGAAATTTTCTCAACCATGGATCTGTTAAATTTATCTTCTCTGTTCCTCTGCCCTGCCCTTTTGATAATGACCAAAATCAGCAACCCAATGACTACAGCCGCACACACAACACGAAGAGAATACATAGAGCCCAATGACTGCAGCCGCACACACAACACGAAGAGAATACATAGAGAGAGAGAGAGAGAGAGAGAGAGAGAGAGAGAGAGAGAGAGAGAGAGAGAGAGAGTTTGGCTACCCATGAGAATCCCGGAGAGTCTGAGATCCATGGGAACTGAAGGATTCAAAATATCCACGCTACAAACAAAAAATCAAGAAAATTTGCATCGGATTTTTAGACAACAAATCAGAAGAAGCCTAAGCTAACTCCTAGAAAAGTAGCTTCGTACCTTTCTGGCCCACGAGGAAGAAGATCTAATCTAAAGCTTATGAAATGGAAGATGGGAATCTAGATGGGGGCTTAAAAATGGTCGCGATGAGGAAGGGTAGCTTCCATGGGCAGTGCGAGGGAGATGGCGAACGCGGCAAGCTCGGTGACCTAAACGGCTCGACGGAGATGGCGATCAAGGCAAGTTCGGTGGACGGCGCGAGGGAGATGTGCTTCATAGATGTGAGAAAAGGTTTTCTGAAAGGTCGTGATGTAGCATAGTGTTTGAGAGATCGTGGGTTTTCTGAAAAGCTCCGCGCTCGCGAACTTAAAAGTTAAATTTTGTTTAGCGCCTCCTAAAAACACGACGGTTCTAATAAGGTGTCATCGTAATTTTATAAATTAACCCAACGCATCAGCGTATTAGGTACCTTATCACGATCGACGGTATTATAACACTCGTCGTCTTTTAAAACACCACGGCAGTTTTTATATAAATAGTCGTCTATTGGGTGTCGTATAGTTTAAACATAATTGTAGTAGTGTATGGAGTGGAAAACCTCCCACTCTCTCTCCTGGAGTGGTATGGCTCTGACGCGGCTAAGGTCCTCACTGGTGCACAACCCAGCACTCCAACACTCCTTTATATAGGAAAAAGGGAATGCTGATTTTATCTCCAAAAAATCAGCCAATACATATGCCGCTGACCATGCAATGATGGCACCCAATAAAGACTGAAATATCATCCTCCACCAACCTGTTTCGGACAATAAACAACCATCAATAATTAACCATGATGTCCTTTTTCCTTCTCCAATGCACCGACCTTTCCAAATTATCTACCTAGGCCTGGGCGGGGATCGGTTTGGAACGGTAGAAGGCTCTTCCGTTAACCAAATCAAAGACTTCGGTAGACCACTTTCTCTTCCGTTAACCAAACTAAAGACTTCGGTAGACTTCGGATCTGTTAACCTAACATTCGGTTCGAAAAAATCGGTAGGCCGGGCAATAGTACCGTAATAAAAATATACTAATAAAAATACAATTTATAATATTTTCACATGACATAAGTTCTTGAACAAATACCCAAATTATCAAATAACTTAGTTTTAAAGTTACAAACGAACATTAAAACTACATAATAAAATAGCAAATAACGTTACAAAACAATAAGAAATTAGTTTAAATGCTTAAAAGAACCAAAAATTGCAGCATAGAGGCCTAGTAATCTTCAATCCAAATCTGATTTGTGTACTGCACCCAAAGAACAACAAAGTTAAGAATAAATATCACGTACATGGTGATGAGCACATAATTATCACATTTTCTATCCTTAAATTATATTTGTTAGTAATTGTTTTTCTTACAATGTTAGTTAATTAGGTGTGTTTTCACTTATATGCTTGCTTACTATTTTCTGCACCACTTTTTGATTTGTAATATTGCACTTTAATGTTTGTAGTGGGGAGCCAACCATGCATTGCAAGTGATGATAATTGAAGCAATCCAATTAATTGTGGCAGTCGACACTAGAGAAGAATTAAGGTGCAGCTTCCACAAGCCAAGAAGAATTATAAAATGAAGAATGTGGTTACAGCACAATAAAAGCCAATTGAATTGATTACATATGTTGATGTGTATTCCAATAAAAGAGATGAAATTGCATAAACAAAAGAAATTGGATGGGCTTGGCGGCAAGGTGGATGAACAAAATAAATGAAGAAATATTTGATTGGCTTTGTGGCAAGGTGGAGAAATTATTTATTCAAATGAAGTTAGAATTGTCCAGGAGGTGTTGCTCTCATTTTCCTATAAATAGGAAGCTCTACAAGCCTTCAAAGAACACACCAAGCTCACAATCTTCTCTTGAGCTCTCTCTCCTTCCTCCAATTCTTCTAGTTCTAAATTTCTGTTTTAGTTTTATTTTATGGGGAACTAACTCCCTAGCTAAGGCTAGGGGGAAAGCTTTTAATATGAGTGTGTAATTGTTATTAGTTTGATCCAAACTTAAGCTTTAATGTGAATTTGTAGATTTTGTTCAAATGGAATTTGTAGTTTTCTTTTTAATTAATTGATGAATGTTTGATAATCTATTTCATGGGTTCAATCATGTTTTTCCCATTGTGTAGTAAAAACTTTCATGCTTTTAAAAGAGAAGAGAATTACTTAGATTAATAGAATTTTGATGAAGATTATTTTTTGATAGTTTGTTGCCAATGGTACAAGTTATGCTTAGAATACTTCTAAAGGAAATTAAAAAGAGCTTTAATTATTTTGAACAACTACAATGGAAAATATTTTGTGGATCAAATTATTAAGAGTTGCATGCTTATGTTAAAAGTGGAAACCCAATGCCTTAGTGTTTTAATCAATTGAATTTTCTTGAAAACAATTCTTGCATACATCTACTTGTCAATCATAATTGTTCTTTTTCAGCTCTGTTATCTTTACACCGCTCTCTGTGGATACAACACTCGGACTTCCGAGCTACACTACTATACGATACCTTCCCTTGGGTTTTGCAAAGTGGTGCGAACACATGGGCATTTATTTGAGATAAAGGAATGGCATATGTTGAAATATCCACAGCTTGTGCAGAGGTTGGTGTAGGAGTTGAACTTGCGTTTGACATAGGACTAGTAGATGAACTGAAGGTTTTTGCAATTGAAACACAAATTAATTAAATTAAATAAAAAGACATGAGTGATATTACATATAGCTCTCTGCAATTGAAACTAAAGATTAAAGCTATAAATGATTCATTCATTACAATATTTAAATACTAAGATTCCTTGTGTACATTTGAAAAGTCAACATATTTTCCAATTCATGTAGCTTTAATCATGCTGTACCAAAAAAGAACGACGAGAAGTTGCAGGTCTCTGCAACTTTCATCTCCTTTTAGTTTTTCTCTTTTTTTTTTCTGCTGGGCTAAGAAAAAATAATACAAAAAATAAAAAGCAAAATACCTTGTAGAGAGATTGCTGAAGATCAGTGTGAAATGAGGCTGGGTCTTACAATATGCTGAATTAACATACCTGCTTAGAGAGATGAGAGTGATGGTTGTGCGACTAAGCTAACAGAGAGAAGAGAAAGTTAAGATGTTTGGGGGTTAGAGGGCGGCTGGATGAAACAAAAAGATGGAAAGTTAATTTTAGGGTTAATGTAGGTAGTGTTTCAAGTGTTTTGTAGTCTACAATAACTTAATATCCAGCCACTAATAAACAAATATATATATATATTAGTATTTAAATAATAAAATAATTATAAATATCGGATCGGTACGGGTTTCCATCGGATTGGGGTTATTGTTCACCGTTAACCAAACCAAATGTTTCGATACGATCGGAATAATTAAAATTAAAAAATAATTATTTAACCAAACCAAACCAACTGTCACGACCCGACTCCCCTAGCACAATATTGTCCGCTTTGGGCCCCCCTCTGCCCTCACGGTTTTGTTTCTGGAACTCACGAGCAACTTCCCAGTGGGTCACCCATCTTGGGATTGCTCTAGCCCCCAACTCGCTTAACTTCGGAGTTCCCATGACTCCGAAGCCAGTGAGCTCCCAAAAGGCCTCGTGCTAGGAAGAGAAGTGCACACACATTTAAAGCACTTCACCTTTCCCTCCCGAGCGATGTGGGATTGCTCACCGTTCTTGTTTTCCCAAGACACGGGTCTTACAATCCACCCCCCTTTGGGCCCAGCGTCCCTCACTGGCACCCTTCCGGTCGGGGTCCAGCTCTGAGACCATTTGTCACGACCCGGCTCCTCTAGCATGATATTGTCCGCTTTGGGCCCCCCTCTCCCCTCACGGTTTTGTTTTTGGGAGCTCACGACAACTTCCCAGTGGGTCACCCATCCTGGGATTGCTCTGGCCCCCAACTCGCTTAACTTCGTAGTTCCCATGACTCCGAAGCCAGTGAGCTCCCAAAAGGCCTCGTCCTGGATGGAGGTGGGCGTGTACATATAAGGCACATCACCCCTCTCCGTTGGTCAATGTGAGATCTCACAATGGGTCTTACACAAACCGTCGGTACGCAGATAATTCGGATGAGATGCCCACCCCTATATCTACCACCATTACTTTATGTCTGTTTGTACCAAAAATCGTATTTTTGCCTAAAATGGAAGATAATGTTCCATGAACATCAAAATGGCCAAAATATGGCTAGATATGCATTGCTGTAGTCAGTTGGAGTGGGCCCAAACTTCAACTTCCAGCTCTCAAATCAAGTTTCATCCTTCATGCAAGTTGTTGTTCATCTCTATGTCTACTGCAACATATTCAAATTTGGGATCATTTGGATAAATGTGGGATCCTCGCGACATCAAACATCAGAAGCATACCAGCAACACCGAAAGCAAAAAATAGTGGCAATTTGGGCCTAATTATGGCCTAATTCGGGCCAGCTTCCAGTCCTCAAATGAACATTCGTTCTTCATGAAAGTTGTTCCTTTGGATGTCTACTACGACATATCCGAATTTGACATCATTTTCATAAGTATTGAATCTTCAGGGCATTAATCATGATTTCAGTTCCTGACAGCAGCCCTGTGACGACCAGTCAGTTACAACCATGCTAAATCAGATTTTCTATTGCTCAAATGGAATTAAGTTCCTCATGAATGTTATTCCTACTTATGTGGAGAACAACATATCTGAAATTGGCAGCAACTGGATCAATCTAGCATTCCCAGTTTATTTTGAATCAAGGCATGTTCGAAGAAGAAATTTAGTAGCTGCTAATCAAGTTTCACTTCATCAATGGAGGGACTTCATCACAGGTGAGTTGATTCAAAGAAGAATAAAATAGTGATGGGGTGGATGGAAACATTTTAATATTCTTTGTGATGAAGAATATTAAAATAAAGCCAAAGCTTAACATACACGTGAAAAGGATGAAAGAAGAGAAGAAATAGTGCAAGTGGACTTAAAGAATAAATAAAGAAAGAAGTAGAGATGGTGATCATTATCTCTACATTTCTTTTTTCTTTTAGTCAGCTACTTTTGGCTGTCACTCACTAATCAATGGCAAGTGGACTAATACTTTGGATTTCTTTAAGTCTAATAGTGGCAACTTTTGTCATTTCTCATCAAAGCCTCTTAGCAACTTTTTTGGGTTTGCTTGTATTTTCAGCAACCCACTCACCAAAATCAATGGTAAGTGGGCACTCTAAATTGGCTGCTTGTCCCAACACTCAACCGACCTCATTCTCTGTAAATTGAAGGAGAAATCATCATAAAAAAGAAAATGACTCTCTCTCCAAAAACCAAATGCAACGCCTCGAAAATATTCGAAAAAACTCAAGATCTTTTCAAACATGCTTACTTGATATTCAGATAACCAGTTGACAACTCATGCGTTTATCTTTTGTTTCTCTGCCATCTTCACAGTATGATTTCTTTTGAATGATCAATTTGAATTTATGTATTACTCAAACTGTATAGAGAAATCTCCAAGTCTTTCCTGTATTGTAATTGGTGTTTTGACTTAGTTAAATGGAGAAATCTATAACTCTTGTCTTTCTTTGCTATCAATCCAAATTAGATAAAGAGATCTTGAAGTTTGTCTTAGTTATTTTATCAAATATTAGCTATTTAACTGTTCTTATATATTCCTGTATAATAGTTTGCTTTCCCGCCTTTATATTATTCAAGCCTATTATTCGCACCCAAAACAGAGGTCTAGGCCCAAATAGGGCTCTATTAGTTCGAAAATAAGGGCTAGTTCAGGCCCGAATTATATCATTGGGCCCGAATTGATTAGAACCTTGACCTAATCTAGGGCCATTTTGGATTTAAGATAGGTTTTTGAACTCAAATAGGGCAACATTAACCACGACGCTGGTTTCCCTCTTGTTTGATCAGGTACTATTCGTATCTATCGAACTGACAACGCACAAATGAAAAAATATTGAAGTCCTCTTGATTGAGGCATAGAAAAGAACTTATCCAGGCCAGTACTCCCCTTGAAGCACAATGGCTTGAGCAGAAGTCCAAAACAAGCGCAAATATGACAAGTCAATATCCTACACTACATATACAAGATCAATTGGGCTGGTCTCATACCCAATAATGGCACGCTTACGCAATTCATGATCAGGACAAAAGGAACAAGTAGTTAGGGTCCAGCCTGAGCTCGCCTGTTCTTTTTTAACCTGGTCCAACTTTCAGTTTTGTTCTTTTAACTAACCTGGTCCAACTTTCAATTTTGTTCAGAAGTCTCCTTGCAGGCCAGACATCCAATCGGGGCATTTGTGTTGACCCGACGACCTTCCCACTCTCCAGAGCAGCTCGATCGAGAGTACAACAAAAAGAGTGTAGGCGTGAAAAGGGTCGACCAACAATGTCTTGCACCAGCCATCATTATGTTCGAACCCATTCCAACATTATTATTAACATTAAATAATTATATTTGACTCCATCATGGGATGGAATCCTATCCCAACATGTTGTCTTTGATTCTCTTCGAATTCCCAAAGTGGGTAATTCAGGTGGGGAGCTGCTGTGTGGGTCAGCTGTGGTGGTGGTGGAGGCGGAAACGATTCGTGATGCTTTGCAGGTGTGTGTAGTGTAGAGCAGCGTTTCAAACGTACTGAACTGGAATCCGATTCAAAAGGATAACTTGATTAAGCAAGGCATCTGATGCTATAAATCAAATAAAAAATAAAAAAGCAATAGCTGATTGCTATATATGGAATGGCAGAGCAAAGAAGCAATGATTGAGTTGAAAAATATAGAGATGGAGGAGATGGAGGAGGTTGAAAGAGTGGGAAAGGCACTGAAACGCACGCAAGGGCCATGTACGATAACTGGGAACGCCTAAAACGACACTACAGCGATAATCCGAGAGAAGTGCTTGTTCCATTGACGACGAACAACGACACTGTACTTCACGTCGTAGCCTTCACCGGACGCAAGGACGTGCTGGAGTTTTTGATTTCACTGATAAAAGAAGCTCGGCAGCTACACCATGCGTTGACAGTGGAGAATGGTCAAGGCAACACCGCTCTGCATGAGGTGGCTGCGACCGGAAACCTGGAAGCAGGAATGCTATGGGTGGGGCTGGATAATAGAGTTAGGATCGAGCTTGCTAGACTAGATCTTCACCAAAACAGTGCGCGTGGTTCTGCTAGCTATAAACGTGTGGTAGAGATTCGGAACCAGTTAGGAGAAACCCCACTCTACAGGGCTGCTGGTTTCGGTCACACAAAGTTGGCCAAATATTTGGCTACCCAAGTGGGAGTGGACGATATAGAGTTGCACTTCCAAAGACATGTAGATCAAGTATCCATTCTTCATATCGCAGTCATTGGCCAACATTTTGGTCTCTCTCTTCAAAATGACAATTGCATTACTTTTTACTTTCATTATATATATATATATATATATATATGTATGTTATTCATGAAAAAAATGCATTACTCTCTATTTGTACTATATTTACTGATCATATTGTTATCACCCTTCTAATACTGATGGCAGCGGCGGAGCCACATAAGGACCAGAGGGGTCCTAGGCCCCTACTCAATCTCTCTCTCTCTCTCTCTCTCTTCCAAGCCATTTTTACTCTCCTTTTCTTTCTCTCTCTCCCTCTCCCTCTCAGTGTAAATAATTTAATGTTGTGTGTGTACGAATTGAATAGATTATTGAAAGATGATAAAAGGGTTATATATACAATAATCAGAACTTGATGTGTAAAAGCTGTAATTTAAAGCTTATTTCTTGATTTTACTTTAGGGAATATTGGTCCAGTTGTATGAAAATTAATGATAGTGTTTATGCTCTCATTCCCTTTATTTTTTCTCTAACATTAATTTCTGACTCCGCCATTAACTGATGGGTCAACAATATGATCAGTAAAGTGGTACAAATATGTCCTCTTATATCATACATCAGTTAGTAAGATAAGATACTTAATAATGCTGTCAAACTATAAAAATGGATTATTTGAGTCTTGCTATAAGTTTGGCAAGTAAACATTTAGTCTATCATATTTGATTTTATTATTATTATTATTAACATGGTTTTCCTTCAATGCAGAGACTGCTGTTTGGTTACAAAAAGAGTACCAAAATCTTGCAGAAAGAAGGGAAAGTAATGGATTCACAAGTCTTCAATTGCTAGCCCGAATGCCATCTGCCTTCCAAGGAAAATTTCGCAAAAGCAAATGGAAGATGCTCATTTATAAGTGTACGATCTACTCTATGCCATAATACGTATTAAAATATAACACATATGCTATGCTGCATTTGAATTTTTCGCACTCCAAAAGTGGGGACTGTATTTACCAATAACGTAGTCAGAAAATTTATTTGGGACGACTAGCTAAAGTTTTTTTTTCTAGTGATGAGATTCGACTTAGGCTTTCTTTTATCTGCAATCATGTTTCCTATTTTGTTAATTAGAATTTAGTTCAAAATACTATAAAATAATTTTAAGAGATCTTTATAAAATTTCAACTTCAACCATATACTCCCTAACTTAAGGAGACATAAATACTTTAATTATTATTTTTATTCAATTCTTGATTTCATCTCACCACTGCGGTGGCACTTGTTTTGTTAATAATATAAAGGGTTGTTCCAATATAGGCCCATACAAATACTATATCTTAGACTTATACCCACCTACTTTTAAATCTTTACTTAAAACTCAAATTTAAAATAGGTTGCCATGTAAGATAGATTTGTCCTAGTATTATTAACTAAATTACAATACATGTCATTTACCTTCATATTTATTTTCAAACATGTCATTAACTGTCTTAATTATAATTTATTCTTCCTATTAATAGCATATCAAACCCCTCATTTCTTTTGGTTGGCATTCCCTCTAACCCATCGACAATTTATAAAATATTTTGAACCCAAAAAAAAATCCCTAAATTATATATCCAATAAATAATGTACCTATAAAAATAATACATATATATATATATATATATAGGTACATTTTTTACAAACAAAAGTAGGTAAATTACTTTTACAATATACCTACAAATGTGTATAGGCAAACTATTTACAGTAAGGCAAATTATTTTTACAATATACCTATCAATGTACCTATATTTTGCACGTTCAACAATTTACCTAGAGATATATGTAACTAAGAAAAATGTAGGTAAATTAATGTGCCTAAAACATAGGGATCAAGACCTATAAAGAGCAAGAACAAGTGTCTTTCTTAAATTTGAAATTAATTTCAAACCATAACAATTATTAAATTTGAAATTTTGATATAAATAAAAGGAAATAACTAACCAATCAATATGAAAATTAAAACAAAATATGAACAGGTAGTCGGACTTGGAAAAACATACCAAGTTTTAATTATATATTTCGTTTACAAAATATAACCAATCATAGTAAAAAAACATAATAGGTACATTGGAACAAAATCAATTTAAAAAACATACGACACTAATTACACACCAAGTTTTAATTATATGTAAAATAAATAGATAAAACTGACCCACAAAACGTTTGCAAAATTGAAACACCATTATGGCATTAAATAGCAAACAATTTGTAAAAAAAAAAAAAAAAAGGTCAAAATGCAATTAGGGGTGTTTTAGGAATTCAAAAAATGTGACATTTAATAAGTTAAGCTTGAGTAGGTAATTTGCTTAGGTGAATCTTAGTCATCGAGTTTTACTTATAAAAATTGGGTTTAATTTATAGAAAAATAAAAGGATGGCTTGAAGGTAAGAAAAAATGAATTTGAAGGGAAACCCCAAATTTAATTTATCCTAGTCACAACCACCTCTCTCTCTCTCTCTCTCTCTCTCTCTCTCTCTCTCTCTCTCTCTCTCTCTCTCTCTCTCTCTCTCTCTCTCTCTCTCTCTCTCTCTCTCTCTCTCTCTCTCTCTCTCTCCTGCTCCAACTCCATATTGGGTTGGATTAACTTCACCGATCCAATGCAAACCGTCAAAGTCGCTGCTAAGTTTGGGATTTAGGACAACCGAGTTGGTCAGTTCGGTTGGTGGCACCGTGCTGCATATATATTTTCGAAACTATAAATTTAGGACAAAATGTATCTACATATATATTCACAATATAAAAATAACGTAACGACAAATATATGTTAGAGTTAGAAAGTTAAATATAAAATAAAAATTCATTCCAATTTTCTGCAGCTGTTGTTTAATAGATTTGGATTATATTTGGAAGCATGCTGAAAAACTAATTACTATATATCTATCTTTCCCATTCAATATCTCTCTCATGAATATGCATGCATGATCATAATAACTAGAAGGATGGCCACGAATCCGTATGATGTAGAAGGAAATGCAGAAGCAAAAATCACTATTGGAACTCACTCATTTGCTGGTCGAGAAGGACCATTCATGGGTGGAAAGTAAAAAAAAAATGGATGGGACAATTTCCCTGGTGCCGTCACAGGAAAAACATGATGCTATTCGCTTCGGCGGCTGCGACAGAGGAGAAGAAGAAGAGACCAGATCTATTCATAAGTATACCCCATTGCTTATGGCCACCAGCACCGGAATAGCACAAATTGTGGAAAAAGTGCTTCAGTTGCACCCTCAAGCGGCTGAGGCACACGACATTGATAATCAACAAAACATTCTGCACATCGCCATCAAGCACCGCCGGCTGGAGATCTTTAAGCTTGTATAAAAGAGTAAATCAATAACGTTAAGGATGGCTATGAAGAATGACCGTGATGGCAACACCATATTGCACCAAGCTGCATATATGAGATATTATTCTGCAAACACTCAACGAGTAGGTGGTCCTGCATTACAGTTGCAAGAAGAACTGCGTTGGATGGTGGTGAGTGAGTTACATACACTTTAATATAATTTTCAATTTATTTCATTAATTAATTGAATTCATCTACTAGGACATGCATGCATGCGTTTTCTTGATTCTATTACTATACTCTCATGCATGCGTGTCACTACACCAAAATTGACATGCATGCATTTAAAATACAAATTTTATTAGTTCCCCATCCCCCAAATAAGAATAGGTAATGAAATTAATTATTAAATTCACTATGTAACTATTTTTTTCTAGAAAAAACATCTATAAAATGTTTTAAATTACTGAAAATATATATATATATATATATTAACAAGGTAACATCTTCCAACAGTGCAAAAAAGAAATTCCATTTTATATGGTATACTAGTGATTTACCCCTTGAACTTGTACCTAACTTTCATTTGCCCTCTATCCTATTTTTTAAAGAAAATTAAGGATATGAACTTTTTTTTTTGCCAATTTTTCCCCTACCATCTAAATCCTCGACATTTCATCCAATTTTCAGTTAAATCATTTAAAAAAATTATTTTTTTGAAAAAAATTGAAGAAAAAGAGTACCATCCTCCACCTCCATAGACCTTTCCCCCCACCTCCCCCTTATGTATTTTTCATCCCCCGAACCTAGCCCACCCTGCCTCTCCTCCAGATTTTTCTTCTCCTCTCATTCCCCATGACCACCACCCTCCACTCCCAGACGAACCCCCCACCCCACAGACCCCTCCCTTCACCTCCCCCTTTCTGTTTTTTAACCCCTGAGCCCAGCCCCCCTTGGGTTTTCTTCTCTTCCCATTCCCTGGAGAATCCCACCTCAGGAAATTGCACATCGGAGCAAGATTTGGAGCTTCTGGGCAACTACACCCTCTGCGACAAATTACCACAGAGAGAGAGAGAGAGAGAGTTTATTTCAATTTTCTGTTTTTTATTTTATTTTTCAGTTTTTATTTATTTTTAACGTACAAAATGACCACTTTGCCCTCATATTTAACGGTAAATTGAATAAAATGTTGCAGATTTAGACAGTAGGGGGGAAATTGGCCCAAAAAAAGAAGTTCATATCCTTAATATATTTTCTAAAAAAAAAGGATATGGGCAAATATAAAGTTATGTACAAGTTCAAAGGGTAAATCACTAATATACCCCATTTTATATTGTTAATTAATGTATTAATCCTCAACAATTTTTCCATTTGCGGCCAGCGTGTGGAAAAGATAATGCCACCTCACTACACCATGCACCACAACCATAAGGGTCTGACAGCGGAGGAGCTCTTCAATAGTGAGCATGCAAAGCTTCTTCAGTCGGCACAAGAATGGATGAAAGGGACTGCTCAGTCATGCTCGACCGTGGCGGCTCTGGTGGCCACCGTGGTCTATGCAGCCGCGTACACGGCTCCCGGGGGTTATGATTCGAACGGGCTTCCTCTTCTCCGGGATTCTGCTTTCTTTGTCACATTCGCCATTACCGACACTGTCTCGCTCATCAGCTCATTAGCTTCTTTGGTCACGTTTCTCTTTATCCTCACATCGCCATTTGAGTACCAAGACTTTTACCGTTCTCTTCCGTTCCGGCTACATTTAGGGTTCACCCTTCTGTTCTTCTCACTGGTAACCACCATACTCACCTTCACTGCTACTATTGTGCTATTGATTCATCTCCGAAAGAAATGGACAACGTCCCTCATTTACGTGGTTGCATTTATTCCTGTCCCTGTGCTTGGGCTCATGCAGCTTCCTTTGTATAAAGGATTTTATTCCCAAGGTTTGAAATACATTTTTAAGAAAATTAGAAAGATTAAATTTTCAATTTGCCCTGCAAGAGGAAGCTGATATGTATTCTTGGTTTGAGTTAGGCCTATTATTGAGTGATTATGTGTGAGCTACAGGTTGTAGCTTAAAAGGTCAATATATATAGCTCTGAGTTGGAGTTCTCTCTTCTTCTTCCTCTGCGTTTTTCCCTCCTTTTATGTATTGTTCAGAAGAACTTTACAGGCTTAAATAAAGTGTATGCCAAACAGTCTGTATGATGTTTTTATATGCAAAAAAATAAAATATTATTTTAGATATAAGATGTTAATTGTTTTTGCCTTCTGTGAAGAGAGCTAGCTACAAAGGAGGGAGAGCTGGGAGCTGTCCTGGAAACTACCTTGCTGCCACCAGCTAGTTCTTCTATTCTCTTTATTCTATCTATGTATTTCTTATTTTCTGTATTCATAGTTATGTCTAGCTAATCCATTTAGTTAGGGCTTAGGATGAAGCCCTAGTCATGAATATTCAATGTTATGGATGATTTCATAGTTAATTGATTTCCTTGCTTTCATTGCCAAGTTGTTAATCTCCAGCTTATTATGTGCTTGATGTATGTTTTCTTGGAGTAGCTAACTAGGATTTTATGCATCTAGCACAGGTTGGGAAGGGGTTTAGATTCACCAATTCTACTCTCCTTTCACAAGCAACACATGAATGGCCTAAGAATCTCTTTGTGGTGAATTTGAATGTGTGTATGGGAGTAATGGATGAAGTGAATGTGTCTGTCTTTGAATGTGGAATGGAAGTGGTATTTATAGGGAGAGGGGAGTGATAATTCTGAATTCAATATGGCTAATGCATACAACACTTGTATTTAGATAATCAGAATTGGTTGCTGCACTTCACCAATAAATCCCACCAGCAGCCATAGCTCATCTTCATGTCAGCATGACCAAGCATCCATCAGCTCATCCTCATGTCAGCATGATGTGTATTTTCATGGGCTCACGAATTGGGTTTTGCTGAATCAAATGATGACTTTAAGATGTCCATTTTGAAGTTCAGAATGTCACTGATCCAACCACACAAGTATTGGCCCAATCCAAGATCGGATGAAGAAGATAAGGCCGAAATGAACTTCTAACTCAGTCTCCAGTTTTTGCACGTTTTTTTGCACCATTTTGCTTCAAATGCCTCAAGTGGTATTCCTCTCATGCCAATCAGCCCTTAATATGCATGGATTGTATCAAATGTGATGTCTTGCTCCCTTAACCTACAGAACACACAAACATAGGTAAGTGACTCGAAATAAAGAGAAACTAAACAAAATTACTAAGTAACGAAGGCATGCAAATGTGTGAAATTATGTACTTATCACATATATACATATATATATATATATATATATATATGACACATCTAGTTGTATCGGGGAAACAATCCAATAGGGAATTGTTGACTAACCACATGTAAACCGTCCTCCAAAAGACCATGTGGCTAGGGACGTACGGTTCAACTGGGGGACTTGTAGGAATTTCAAAACATTTTTCCAAAGTTTATTTGAATATTAAACATGCATTTAATCAAATTAATCGCAGCGGAAGTCTAAGGTGGTTGTTTAAATCCAAAAACAAAACTTCTTCCAAGTATCTTAAGCCATGAACATTGATATGTTTTTCATAAATGAAAATTCAAGAGAAAGGATAAGATCTAATTACCCTTGAAGCAATTATATGAACCAATTTGTGTTTGGTCTTCTCTTGATGATTTCCTCTTTGTTGATCTCCTCTTTGATCTTTGATCTTTGCTCCTTGATCTTTCTCCTCCATGTGAGCCACAAAAGTATATGGCCTCTAAGTCTCCACACCAATGGAACCTTGAGATGAGAAGAAGTATCTTGAGAATACTTGGATGCTAGTGCAAGATTCTCAAGATTGGTTTCAATCTAAACCACTTTGAAAGATGAAAGTGTTTCACTCTTGAAAACTCTCTTTTGTCTCTCTTTGATCTCCCAAACCCATTTGGTTGATGTTGGATTGTGTTTGTGTGTTAATGAGCTTATGGAAACAATTCCCATACACATTCACTTAAGCATTTTCGGCCAAACCCCATTGGGCTTCCAAACTTGGGCCTTATGACACTTAAACCATAATATTTAGGTGTCTTAAGCCCTTGGGCTTGATACCCAACCATTTGGACTTTCCTTAACTATTACCGAGGCCCAAATACGTTTTTACACGTAGTAAATCATCCACATCAAATCAATCAAATTGATTTCCTCATTCTCATTTGTATTACTCAAAGTTAACCATTTAAGGTGTGCGATCCATTTGGTTCTAATTAGCAAGGCAGTGGGAAAATATTAGAACTCTTTCTAACCAACTGGAATTAAAACCCCTTTTTAATTCTTCCTTTATTTGGATCGATCACAATCAATCCTAGGACTTCCACAAGCCAAGAGTGACATCTAGCAATATATCAAGGCTACCCAAGCTAACCAGAATAGATGAAGAACCTATTCAGTTGGAATTGCAATGCAATACGGTCCTTCTCTTATACAATGTTTCAAATCATATTATTAGGGTACGGATTGTTTATGTCAAACCCTTAATATGATTTATAACCTCATGTGATTCAAAAGAACATGATTAAGAACAACTTTCTAAATCAAGCTCAAAATACTTTGGCCAAAGATTTACTGAATCACATCTTGAAACATTCTCCTTCTTTATCGAAAGTAGAGATTCCTTATTGTACATTCACATGCCCCTATGATGAATTAAGAGATCCCAACAACACTTAAGACAAATCTTTTACGGCTTGTGATCGGTTCATAATTGTATATTATTTCTTACCCTTCTAGCTTATGATTTGGTTATGTTTTTGAGTTAAACTTGTGCTTTTAATCCTTTTTGTGTTTATCTTTCAGTTAATTGAGCTTTAGGTAACAATGATGGCTTTGGAGAACATAATTCATGCAATTCAAGCATGTTAAGGCCTAATTTGGATGAATTGATGAAGAGCTTAAAGACAAATTCATTATGGCTACAGCCCCCTGCCAGTCCAGTTCCGTAGGTCATATTGAAAGCTTTGTTTCAGCAACCTACATAGCTCGGATGAGGCCACATTCTTCATGAAAGTTGCTCCAATTGGTGTGTACTATAACATATCCAAAATTCAGCCCCATTGGATAAATCTGGAGTCCGTTACCTAGCAAACACAGAACCATGCTCAGGATGGATCTTATCAGCGCGGAAAATGAGTTAGCAATTTGTTTCGGCCTTAACTTCTTCCTCCGACCTTGGATTGGCCCAAATAACATATGGCTGGAAAGAAGACATTCTGAACTTCAATTTTGAGTGCTTAAAGTCCTAATTTGATTAAGAGAAGCCCAAGTTGTAAGCCCTTGAAGTTGCTGGTCATGCTGACCTCAGCATGTGCTGGTTGGATGCTTGGTCATGGTGAGCTAGGTATGAGCTATCATTTCTGGTTGGAAGCTTGGTCATGGTGACATGAAGATGAGCTAGGGCTGCTGGTGGGATTTAGTGGTGAAGTGCATCAACCAATTCAAGATTTTCTAATACAAGTGCATCACCCATTTCAGATTTTCTAATACAAGTGCATCAACCATTTCAGATTTTATAATTCAAGTGTTGTATGCATTAGTCTTATTGAATTCTGATTTTCACTTCCCCTAGGCCTATAAATAGGGAAGTTCTCTAAGCTTGTAATAACACCCCAAGGGGGGGAGCTCTCAAGCACTTCTCTAGAGCTCCCTTCCCTTATCTCCCTCAAAGTTCTCTTAATTTCCTTAATGTTTTCGTAGTTGTAATTTATTTTTCTTGTAATGTACATTCTTTCTTCTTGTTTTGTTTCTTTTGTTTTTATTTATGTTTTGTGTAGGAAAACTGAATTGGATCATTCAATCACCAATCCCTGTGGAATCGACCTCGCACTTACATACGCTATACTACCGAACGGCTCGTGCACTTGCGAGTATCACAAGTTGAGGATGCAGCTGAATCCATTTTGGTGCAGCTGTATCTACGCAACAAGTTTTTGGCGCCGTTGCCGGGGATTGGTAACATTGTTTGATTCTATTTGGCTTTCCTACTTTTTTTTTTTTTTTTTTTTTTCTTAATTGGACAATTTTAAGTTTTAAAGTTAATGACATTAATGGACAAGTTGTGTTTGTAGTCCAACAGAAAAGGACAATTGCCCAACAAGCAAGAGAACTGGGTTTAAGTCCCAGCTTACACAACCCATTGGTGCTTGTTGCTTTGAAGCATGGAATTGGACGTGTGTTGATTTTTCCTTTTCATTTTTAGTTTTTTTTTTATATTTCGTAATCCTTTAATTCTGTTTCAAGTTTTTTGTGTTCGTTTTAGCAATTTATGATAGCTTAATAAAAATGGAGAGAGATGGCAACCTCAATCATAAGAATGGGGAGTGTGGAGCAGTGGGAGAAGTCGCGACCTCCAAATGCATCCATGCTCGACCTAATCGCTTCAAGGGGGAGTATTCCAATCTTTTCTCTTTAGTTGTTTTGTTATTATTTTAGTAATTTTAATTTTCTATTTCTTTTATTAAAAAAAAATTAAAATTTTTTTTTATATTAGCTGACTCGTGGTAACTCCAGTGAGCGTCTCCGTCAAATAGTGTCTAGGAGTTCTTTAGGCGACACCTTCGGTGTCTAAGAAGTTTGGGTTTTAAGTGGGACCTTTGTGACCCCTCCAACCTTCCCGGATCCCCTGGCTGTGTTTTTCTGAGACCTTAACTGGTCATCCATGAGTTGCTTGTATATTTGTGTGTTTAAAAAAAAAAAAAAATACAAAAAAAAAAATTTTAAAAAATTGAAATTTGAGTTTTTATTTTTTTTATCCTTGTAAATTGCAATTTGGAACTTCTTTTTTATTTATTTATTTATTTTTCTTTGTGTGGTCAGTTAGTTGTAAATAATAATAAATTTTTAAAAAAAATCAATTTGGAACTTCTTTGTTTTCTTTTTTTTGTTTTGTTAAGTTAGTTTATGTATTTATTTACGTGGTGTGGTTAGTTAGTTTATTTCTGAGTGTTAAAAACATATTATTTTTATTTCACTCAAACACTGCATTACAAACAAAAAAAAAAAAAAGTAAAACAAAAAAAAACAAAAAAAACAAAAAACAAAAAAACATTCAAGTAAATTAAAAATAAAAACAACTTCTTCATCTTCATCTTCATCTTCATGGCATGCCTCTATTGTCTCTTACTTGCAGAATCTGCAGCAGCTCCACATGGTCCTCATTTTTCTCTCAGTGCTTCCACGTGCTGATTGGCAAGGAGAGCCGCTTCTGGAGTCCGCCACCATAGCCTTCAAGGAAGCTATTTCCTCGCTCATCGCGGCACACTCCCGTGTTCTCGCCAGCAATCGCATACCCAAATTGGTAGCCGAGACCGCATGGAGAACAGTTAAATTATTGGACTCCTCCACCGCTGCTTTGTCAGACCTCTGTGCCACATGCAGGATGATCTGTCGGTGTGAGCTTGCTGCCAATCATGCCTCCAAGCAGCGCTGCTCTGTTCGGCATTGCCTCAGAAAAGTTCGGTATTACCTCAGCAAAGTTTGAGGCCGTACCGTGATGATATGTGGAGTTTGGGAAGACATGGTTTTGAGGAGCCCTTATCTGCGCATTCGGTGGTGCAAGGGACAGTTCAAGGCTAAGATCATCAAGGTGAGTGCATGAGGATGCCATTGTTTTGTTTTTGGATTTTTTGATGTTTTTCTCTGAATTGGCAGGAAGAAATGCGGGGTGCTCTTCTACTTCACCGAGATGAGTTTAAATAGACTTATGCAGATGAGGGAGCCGAAAGCACTTCGGATCTCGAGGGTGCTATCCTGTGCTCTTTCTCTCGGATCCCTTCATTTCTGGCGCAAATTGCGAGCACGTTTTTTTTTTTAAAAGGGAGCATGTCTATACTTTCACTTACTTTTGCCTCCCGTTTTTTCTGATGTTTGTGTTTTTGCTTTTTCAGTTTTTATTTTATTTTATTTTATTTTCAATTATTTTCTTCTTGTTTGACTGGTTTCTTAATAATGTAGTTGGAAGAAGAGACAAAATTAAAGATGCGTCTTGGACACCTGGTGCAAGAATCCCAACTCTTCTTTTAAATTATTGTTTGAATTGCGTGTTTATTTCAGTTTATTTATTTATTTATTTATTTTGTTTTTTATTTAATTAGGTAGTATAATTTAAAACTCATAGGATATTCTTTGAAGGAGCTAAATTTTTGGTAACTCCAGTGAGCAACGCAAGGTCTATACAGGTGTCTAGGAGTTCTTAAGGCGACACCTTCGGTGTCTAAGAAGTTAGGGTTTTAAGCGGGACCATTGTGACCCCTCCAACCTTCCCGAACCCCTGGCTGTGTTTTTCTGAGGCCCTTAACTGGTCATCCTTAAGTTTTTCTCTTAAAAGAAGAAGCAGTTATTTGTGTATTTACTTAACTAAAAAAAAAAAAAAAAAAAAAAAAAAAAAAATCTTGTCTGGGTCTTCGTGTTTTTGTTTGATTGTCGTTCTTTACATTTAGGGTCAATCGTTTCTTTGAGATAGCTAACGTTTTTATTTCCCAATTAAAGAAAAAAAAAAACACACATACACTTTAAAATTAAATAATAAATAAAAACTGAAATCATTTCTTCTTGGCGCTCGGTGTCTCGACCATAGGAGCTTTGAGTTTGGCCCTCTGGCTGTCCTCTTCCAGGGCTTCACGCACAGCCTCTTGGGGCTCATCACTTGAGCTCCCAAAGATCGCAATCTTAGCTTGAGCGTAACTACTCTCGCGATCCGCTTGCTTGCGTTTACCCCGTCGGTCTAGGTCCTCCAGTTGCTTTCTCATGTCGCGAGAGTACAACTCTACCATCTTTGATAGATTTTTATTCTCGTCTCGCAATACTTCTAGCTGGTGTCGATTCACCTCCACAATCCTTGACCTCTCCCTTTTCAAGCTTTTTATAGCACTCTGACAGTCTTCAACCAAACTTCGCTCCGCCGCCACTGAGCTTTAAGCACCTCTACCTCATGGGACTTCGCAAGTAGGCGATGACCCAAACTTGCGACACATGCTGGACTCTGCACGCTCAGTGCCAGGGCATCACTCGTGACCCGGTTGTCATCCCTTGTCCCGAACACACGTATATCTTTGGGAGTCACTAAATTTCTGCAAACTCCAATGGCAACATCGTTGTCCAGGAGTATTGAGTCATTGACAGTCACAGGCCCCGTGCGGAGGCAAAGTAGGGCATCCATACCTGGTGCTACTGCTTGGCCTCGTGTCTAAGTCGGTGGAGCTAGGTTGAGATCTAACGAAAAGGGGTAGGAAGAAGCCATTTGATTTCTCACTTTTTTTTTCTTTTTCTTGCTTCTTTTCTCTTTTGTGTTTCTGAGTTTGTGTGTTTTTTGTTTTTTGTTTTTTTCCCTTCTTTTTCCTTCTTATAGATGTAGTCTTTGACAAACAAACCCTAGCCGTTGCAGCGTCTAAGCGTTTTTCTGAATATCCAGCGTTCCTCGAGTCCCACAACCTTCTCACTTTCCAACCGTTTCCAACACATTTGTCACGACTTGCTTTGTCTGAACGGACGCGTTCAGCAAAGTTGTCGCGCCTTTCCATGAGCCCGTAATTTTCGCTTGTGGATCTCGCGCCTCTATGCGTCGACACGTGGCTCCTGCTTCTGCCCGAGACTATCCATGAAACGACATCAGGGACCACATTCCCTCTTTTTAGAAATCCCGCTTTGCGCTCATAATTCACGTTTTATCTTTTTAAGAAAAAAATTAAATTTAAACGTGTGGGCTTCAGATTTCATGTTGGGTCGGGTTTTACCGTTGTTGGGTTAATTTCATTTTGGGTTGGGCTTTCAATTGTTTGGGTTTCAGTTTGTGTAAGACTATCTGTTAGGGCTTACTGTTTTGAGTGTTTTACTGTTTCGTGTTTTTTTTATTTATTTATTTTATTTTATTTTATTTTATTGTTTGTTTTGTAATTTTTATTTTGTAATTGTTTTATTTTATTTTTGTATGTTTTGTGATTTTTATTTGCTTTAATACCCTTCATTTGTTGTTATGACATTGGTTGTGGCTAATTTTTAAACATTGAGGACAATGTTCATTTCTAGGTTTGGGGGTATTGGAGTTTAGCAAGTAAATTTGGTTTTTCTTAAAATTAAAAAAAATAATAATTGAAAAAAAAAAAAATATTTATTTTTTTGCTTGTTTTTATTTTAAGTATTGTTTTGTTTTGTTTTTGTTTTGAGTCACTTTCCGAACACTTATGATGAGATAGTGATAAATGTTTGCATGACTTAAATAAAAATTGGATTTCATTTTATTTTAGTGTTTTTTTTTTCTTTATTAAAAAATAAAAAAAAATTTGGCATTGTTCTAGCATGATATGTTTGAAACCTTCTTTACACTTGCCATTTGTTTCATAATTTTCCAATTAAAGGATTTGCATGACCCAAAGAATTGTATCAAGCATAAATTAGACTTATATAACCATAAATGTGAGCTTTTGAGCCTTGTGCTTCATTTCATGAGTGTTATACACATACTCTTATTTTCTTGTCATCAAAGTTGTTGTTTGATCTCATTATTCATTGATTTGGTTGAATACTTAAAAGTCATTCATTCTTTTGCAATTCGATTTCATGACATTTAAGAAATGATATTAGGCCCTCTTTGGATCGTTTGTACCTTTCAAGCTAACCTTATGCATGCTTAAGCATGATTTTCCATTGTTAACCATTTTGAGCCTACATGTAAACCTTTTCTTTCATTTACAAATTATATTTCCTCGCCTTAGCCTGAAAAACAAATATTTACCTTTCTAAGGAACTCATGAGCTTTAATTGGGATGTGTTTTTCATACTAAGTTTAGGAATTGGTGTTACATTTTGAAGGAAAAAAAAAATCACACAATTGGTGAAAGAAAAGAGAAAAGTTGTGATTAAGTGGTGGTTGAATGAAATTTCATTTTTGGGTTTCATTTTTGGGCCTTCAAAATAAATTGGTGTTTAAGGAAAGGAGTGAATCAATGTAAATGAAGGGTATAAGGAGTTTTGATCAGGTAAAAGAAAAAAATCTAATCGTGATGATTCGAAGTCTTGTAAACAATTATTTTATGCTCTTGCATTGCGAGTTCCTTGGACTTTGTATTATCCATATCCTTCATTTCTTACTCACCTTACACCCTTGGCCCCATTACAACCCATGTTAAAGACCTAAATTGATCTTAAATGTCATGTGGTTGAATTGCATTCATTTTTCTACTTTTAAGTGTTTGACATCCTTCTTGAGATCATATTAATGCAAGTTCTTCATATTTCTATTGCGAGTTAAGTCCCTTATGGTTTAACTCTATTCTCATGTTTATAACTGAGTGTGCATTATAGCCCTCTTCTGAGTGATTCATTTGTGAGAGGACAACTTTGGTGAGATTTGAAGTTGAACTTATGCTTTGTATGATTTTTGAAATTGTGTGAAAACTAAGATTGGGGAATTTGTTGCATTTGGCTATCACACTACTACACTTAGAGCATATTGTGTTTAGAACTTTGCCGCTTTGTAAATAATGTCTAAAAATTGAGCTTTTATTGTTAAAACGTTTAAGTCATGTGCATGAGTCATTTCTCTTCAGAAAATGTTCGGAAAAATTGTTTTAAGTTCTTTGTGTTTTTGTGTTTGTTTTTGTTTTTGGTTTTGCTTAAGGACTAACAATCTTTAAGTTTTCTAATTACTTTGTTTTACAGAGTCAGTAAAACGTTTGTGGGTATTGATATCTGTTAAACCCTCAGGAGACACAACTCCTCCTACTAGGGATGCCTAGAGGTTTAAAGGCTTGTTGCATATGCTAAATGCAATCGAGTTACCTACGAAAGTGGTTTAGTTAACTTCTAGTTTTGTTTTTAACTTTGTTTTGTGTTGTTTTGCTCGAGGACTAGCAAAATCTAGGTTTGGGGGTATTTGATCGGTTCATAATTGTATATTATTTCTTACCCTTCTAGCTTATGATTTGGTTATGTTTTTGAGTTAAACTTGTGCTTTTAATCCTTTTTGTGTTTATCTTTCAGTTAATTGAGCTTTAGGTAACAATGATGGCTTTGGAGAACATAATTCATGCAATTCAAGCATGTTAAGGCCTAATTTGGATGAATTGATGAAGAGCTTAAAGACAAATTCATTATGGCTACAGCCCCCTGCCAGTCCAGTTCCGTAGGTCATATTGCAAGCTTTGTTTCAGCAACCTACATAGCTCGGATGAGGCCACATTCTTCATGAAAGTTGCTCCAATTGGTGTGTACTATAACATATCCAAAATTCAGCCCCATTGGATAAATCTGGAGTCCGTTACCTAGCAAACACAGAACCATGCTCAGGATGGATCTTATCAGCGCGGAAAATGAGTTAGCAATTTGTTTCGGCCTTAACTTCTTCCTCCGACCTTGGATTGGCCCAAATAACATATGGCTGGAAAGAAGACATTCTGAACTTCAATTTTGAGTGCTTAAAGTCCTAATTTGATTAAGAGAAGCCCAAGTTGTAAGCCCTTGAAGTTGCTGGTCATGCTGACCTCAGCATGTGCTGGTTGGATGCTTGGTCATGGTGAGCTAGGTATGAGCTATCATTTCTGGTTGGAAGCTTGGTCATGGTGACATGAAGATGAGCTAGGGCTGCTGGTGGGATTTAGTGGTGAAGTGCATCAACCAATTCAAGATTTTCTAATACAAGTGCATCACCCATTTCAGATTTTCTAATACAAGTGCATCAACCATTTCAGATTTTATAATTCAAGTGTTGTATGCATTAGTCTTATTGAATTCTGATTTTCACTTCCCCTAGGCCTATAAATAGGGAAGTTCTCTAAGCTTGTAATAACACCCCAAGGGGGGGAGCTCTCAAGCACTTCTCTAGAGCTCCCTTCCCTTATCTCCCTCAAATTCTCTTAATTTCCCTTTGTAGTTCTCAATTGTTGTAATATGATCCTTTTACTAAATCTTCAAACACTTCCCAAACACTTCTCTATTCTCTTCCAAGCATTCTCCAATTCCTCAAACACATGTCTCTTCCCTTCCAAAGTTCTCAAAGTTCTCCAATTTTCCAAACACTCTCTCTTCCAAAATCCACAAAGTTCCCAAACACAATTCCCATTCTCTTCCAAATTCCCCATGTTCTCAAACACTTCTCCCATTCCTTCATCAAATTCTCTAAACTTCTCAAACACCCTTCTCTCCCTTCCCTAAGTTCTCAAATTCTCCAAGTTCATAAACATTCTCCAAACTTCTCAAACACTTTCTCCTCCCGTCTCTACGTTCTCAAATTTTCCAAGTTTCCAAAATCCACAAAGTTCCCAAACACCACTTTCCTTTCTTCTCCAAAAAGCCTACATATTCTCAAACACTCTCCAAACACTTCTCCCATTCCTTCATCAAATTCTCAATGTTCCCAAACACTCCTCCCTTCTCTTTCTCAAACACATCTCTTCTCTCTTCCAAAAGTCTCCAAATCTCTCAAACACATGTCTCAACCTTTCCAAAATCCTCAAAGCTCTCAAACACATGTTCTTCCAAAATCCTCCAAGTTCTCAATACTTTCTTCTCCCTCTCAAAGTTCTCAACACTTTCTTCTCTTCCTCAAAGTTCTCTTAATTTCCTTAATGTTTTCGTAGTTGTAATTTATTTTTCTTGTAATGTACATTCTTTCTTCTTGTTTTGTTTCTTTTGTTTTTATTTATGTTTTGTGTAGGAAAACTGAATTGGATCATTCAATCACCAATCCCTGTGGAATCGACCTCGCACTTACATACGCTATACTACCGAACGGCTCGTGCACTTGCGAGTATCACAAGTTGAGGATGCAGCTGAATCCATTTTGGTGCAGCTGTATCTACGCAACAGCTTGCCTTTAAGAGCTATCAAAGATCAATAACGCATCATAGGACAACCATGATGCCTCAGGTCTAAGGACTAATTTGCATTATTGCAACTATGAGTTCTCATTTGACATGTAGATAAATACTCCATACGAGAACTACGGTTGATCGCGTTCAGTGTACTCATTCACTAATGAGCACCCACATACTTGTATTAGTGTCAACTACACAAATGGTTTGAGACTAACCATCCTCCCAATTGAGCATACATAATATGCGCTAATCTTGACGGTTTATCAATGCCCATTTGATAACCTATGATTAGGAACATTTTGGGATGCTACAGTTAGAGATTAAAGGTCTCCGAATCTAATCTTCTTTAGATTACTTTATCTCTTATTTAGCATACCCTGGACATTTGTTTCTTTACACGATGTAAAAGATAACAAATTAAGTTTGCCCTTTATATATCATATACGAAATGTATTCTAAGGAGATTACATCAAATGTATTGGCTCTTAGGGCACATTTCTAACAGGACTAACTCTCAGCCAGCACGTACGGACGAAGAATCAAGACCCGTACGCCTGAAAACAGTCCTACTCGCGCAGACTACCCAATTAAGGGTCTACAGCGACACCCGTTAAGGTATGCCCTGGGTTCCGACATTTCCAAGTATCTCACAAATCCAATATCAGGTGCCAAACCAGGGGAGGTACACGGGGTCATGCTTATAGCACTTCAAACCGACAATCTAAACTCACATCTTTCCACATCTCATAACAACAACCCCGTACTTCCCAAACATAACCCACTAAGATAGGTAATAATTTCTCAAATATCATTTGTATATACTCAAGATACTTAAAATGTCAAAACCCAGGTATAACACAATTACTTTACAAAAGTAATAGTTTTAGCCATAAGGTATAATGTGAATTTCAATAAACCCTTTTAATTTCTTATGCATAGAAATCCCATCATGAAATCATGCAATTTATTTGAAAACAAAGTCCACTCACAAGTAGTCCCAAGCTGCGTGACCCTGAGAGGGTCCTGCCCTGTGTATGTGGTGTCGAATTACCTATTTCAGAATACGAACACGATATTAAAATCCAACGCTTCAAAAGAAGACTTTAAATTAAAATCCTAATTCCCGGGTTTCTCTTAAGTACATGGAACGAGACGTTTCTATGGTCCAACTAAGAGTTTCGAACGATGGAATAGTCTCAGAAGACGTTCGGTCAATCCGGCAATCAAACTTTAAGTTAATGAATCGGAACATCCGGGCTCCGATTCAAGATCCGCGAATTCCTATACTATCCTTGGAATACAGGGAACAACATACATGAAATTGGGTTTGATCCAACGGTCCAAACACATCAAACCCAAAACTCACACAATCTGGAAAATTTGTTTGAGGTGCAAACGATATCCAAATTGAGATCCTTAAACTCCTACGCGCTCGTGGCAACGAGGAGATCACATTGGGACAAAATGCCCCCTGCTCCAGTGCCCACGCGCCGCCACACGCCGGGCGCGCGTGGGTGTCCAAAGCAATATCGTATCGCTGGAAAATCTTAGAATCTCGGGCCAAGACTCCTACCCTAAGTAATACCCCTAATTTGGAGTCACTTTTGTTCTTGGACATACCCCAAATTATCGACGGAAGTGGCCGGAAACTCAAATTGAAAACCGGCCGACTTTGAATTCGAAAATCGAACTACAAACTCTCAAAATTTCTGGAATCCTATCCAACAGGCAGCTAGAGCACAAAGAGTAGATAGATTTCCATACCTCACTCGTCGGAAAAGGTGGCCGGACGGCGGAGATTGAGCGGCTGGAAAAATCGCGACAATCCGGCTTGTTTTTGACGGATTTCCGGCGAGCACAATGGACGGCGATGACTGATGCTATTCGGGAATTGACGGGGGAGGGAAGATGCGTCAAACCGGTCCAATCTCGTGGCCGGTGGTGCGGCATGCGGCGGCGGCAGCTCAAGGAAGGCGACGGCTGGAGGGAAATTCGAAGGGAGGGGGGAGTTAGGTCGTGGAGAGAGAGAGAGAGAAATTCTAAGTTTTATTAAAATTCGTTTTCCACTTATTTACAGTTTTGCCACTAAGGGTTTTTACCTCATAACTTCTTCGTTACTATCCCGATTCAATCCTATCGCACGTCTACGAATTTGTCTCTGGTACGACCTTCCTAAAAATACCACTTGTTGCCCCAAAATCTTCTCGTAACAAAGAGTGACCATTTTACCCCTGCCCTTGAGGGTAAAATTGGAAATTCAGATTTTAATTTAATTAAATCAAATTAATTAGTGAATAGTCTTAATTTTTGGGTCGGGATGTTACAAACTCTGTTCTAAATTTGAAAAACAAAGTGTTTTATTTTGGTATAGACGTCGCACGTTTAAATAACCGACGTTATAAAATAAACACCATGACGATTTTTGAATAAATCAGACGTCTAGATAGAATTAATACGACAGCTTAAATTCCGGAGACGGCCGTTTTGTTTTAAGTTTACTCACGCATACACTCTCCCTCTCTCTCTCTATTTCACTGAACTTTGTGGTGCACAATTTCTGGAAAAGAATGCATATTTCAATCGAGTTTTTTCACTTATTCATTAAAATTTACGACGGTTTTATCTCATCTAGATGTTAGAATATTTATAAAACGACGGTACTTTTATGCAGCTGTATGAAATTAAGTCCTACGTCTGTTTGTTCAATAGTCCGTTGTCTTACTTTAAATACTACAACGGTCTTTGATTTATGTTTTAATCTGTTTCATTTTGAATATACGACGGGTTTTTTTTCTCCGACGTTGTAAATTATAATCAACGACGGTATTTAAATACCGACGTGTTAAATTAATACTACGCCAGTTATTTCATAAAACCGTCGTTGTTTATAATTTACAACGTCGGTTTATATATCTGTTTTACACTCTCTCATGTCTAACAATCTCTCTTTCTCTCTTTTAGGATGATTTGCAAAAGCAAGTCTCCGAAGGCACTCTGACTGTCTCTAGGAGCAATGATGTCTTGACTCTTGCTTTGGGAACCCTCGAGCATGGTGGGAGAGTCAGAGGAGTTGGTGTCTGGCGTTTCCCCAACTCAGTTCTTCAATTTGCCGAGACAGGCAGAGAGTGAAATTTGGTGACAAATTGAAGGAAAGTCTTATAGAGGCAGTCAAAGAAGAGACCTTGAGGATTGAGGCGAGGTCAAGGGAATGTATAATGGAAGTAGTCAGAGCAGAGAGGGAGGTTATATTGGCACAATTCCGTCAACTAGTTCCTAATTTTGATCCCAACATGCTCAAAACCCCAATTTCTCCAATTCCTTTACCCCCTCAAGATCAAAGCCCAAAAAATCCAATGTCTGATAAGGCAAGCTGCTCTAGGGCCACTAATATCAGCCATTAGCTTTGGGGGTAGAAGATCCAAAGCCTGATGCTGATACTGCTGGAAAAAAGCAAGATGACACGGTAAAATCTATGATATTTTCTTTATCTGCCTTTTAAATTTTAAATAGACATCGCTCTTTTAATATCCGATGTTAACATTTCAAACAACGACGGTATATATTTACCGACGTTGGAAAATAATAATACGTCTGTTTCTTCCAAGAACCGTCGTGTTAAGTTAAATACCACGACTCTTTTACTTGTTTTGCAAATTATTGGGCATTAAAAATGTAGAAAATTAGTTAAATACCCATTTCTAGACATAAAACTATAAAAATACCCTATATTATTTAATGTATATAAACACACCCAAAATAAACCCAAAAATCAACAGTTGTATATTTTTTAATTTAATTATGAAGATGAAATACCTTTATTACCCTTTTAACATAAAATTGAAATTCCTAATAAACACCATATCAAAACCCACGTCCTCTAGTCTCTCATCTTCATCTTCAACCCCAATTTTCAGTTTTTGTTCTTCCACCTTAGTTTTGACGATGAAATCCTAAGCTCTCTCTCAAGTAACCTCTCTCTCTCTCTCTCTCTCTCTCTCTCTCTCTCTCTCCAACCTTGCCGATCAAATTCATGAATTTTCCCCTTCTCAAGAGCAAGAGACAGAGAGAGAGAGAGAGAGAGAGAGAGAGAGAGAGAGAGAGAGAGCAAGAGATCAACAGTTGGAGAGAGATTGAGCAACGCAAATGGCAACAGTTCAAATGCAGAGAGTTGCAGGATCGCCACAGGAGCAAGCTACTATTGACGCAGCGAAGAAGAACATAATTTAGGTTTCCAATACCAAGAAACCACTCTTCTTTTACGTCAATCTTGCAAAGGTATGTTTCTGTAGTAAAATAATTTATTTATTTATTTATTTGACAAATGAAGGAAAGAAAAGGAAAAGGAAAAGGCAAAGGAAAATTAAATTTAGTATGCTGTGAGTATGCTGGATCTGTGAAAAATTTGGAGGATTTGCAACATGAGCAAATGGACAATGACTTGGCGGATTCATGGGATGAAATGGCTCAGTATAAAATCCTATTCGATTTGCGATTTTCAATTTTGAGGTATTTGATTTTTTTAATGTGAATTCATATTCAATTTTATTGTAGTCTGATTTGGGTGATTTCATGTTCGATTAATTAAGTTGCTGGTTAAGTTTTCATAATTTTTGCAGTTTTGAAGTTTAAATTTGAAATGTAGATCCAATTCTTCTTTATTTTATATGTTTATTTTTGTTATTGATGATTTGGAGATAAGCTATTGGATTTTCTGATTTCGTTCTAATTTGTATTTAGATATTCGTTTGAGTTTTAAATTGTGATTTTAATTTCTTTTTGTTTATAATTTGGATTGATTTCATATTCGGTTTGGTTATGGATTTGCTTTTGTGTTTTGGTTTGAGCTGTGGTTACAAATTTGTGATATTTGATTCAGTTATCATATTAATTGAGGTATGTTTTTTCAATTTGAATCTGAGTATATTCGTGTTTTTCTGTTTATGCACTATTGGTTTTTGAGTCGACTATAATTTGCTATTAGGTAGCAGTGTTATTACCTTATATTGGAACTTTATAGACATGCATTAGAAATAGGATTTTATATGAAACTAGCAGTGTTATTACCTTATACTGGAACTTTACAAGGGGTAGACATGCATTAGAAATAGGATTTCAAAGGAATCTAGCAGTGTTATTACCCTATACCTGGAACTTTACAAGGGTTAGACATGCATTAGAAATAGGATTTCAGAGGAATCTAGCAGTGTTATTACCCTATACTGGAACTTTACAATGGTAGACATGCATTAGAAATAGGATTTCATAGGAAACAAGCAGTGTTATTACCCTGGACCTGGAACTTTATAGTGGTAGACATGCATTCAAAATAGGATTTCATTGGAAACAAGCAGTGTTATTAACCTATATTGGAACTTTACGGTGGTAGACATGCATTCAAAATAGGATATCAGAGGAAACAAGCAGTGTTATTACCCCATACTGGAACTTTACAGTCATTAATCAACATGAAAGTAAACTAGCAGTGTTAAGAATGAGTATATGACTAAATATCTCTTTCTTTTTTGAGTTGCTGGAAATCGACTATTTTATAGTCATATGCAATCAGTTCAATAATGAAAATCCAATATAGTTTCAAGATTTTGTCCCAGATTCAAATCTAAAATACTGTTATTACCCTATACTAGAACTTTACAGCAATTAATCAACATTACAAGTAAAGGTTTGGTTTTTAAATGTCTTACTTTTGAAGCCTTTTCTTGTTGAAATTGTTCTCTGAAATTTTTTCTTTGTTTTGTAGGTGGAGGTTAGTGTGTGGTGTTGGTTTTTGAAAGTAGATCAAGCTTCATGCTCGGTTTTCATAAATGATGAAGATGATGAAATGAAACGGACGTTTTGCAGAGATTGTTTAATGAAGATGTATGCTTGTAGTTACAGTTTTCAAGACACTTTTGTGTTGTAATAAAATATTTGGGCTTTTTTATAAAATTGGGTTGGGCTTGTTTTGGGTGTTTTTTGAGTTTTTTTTTTTTTTTTTTTTTTCTGTTGGGCATCAGTGGTAGTCTTGTAATTTATAGGAACTTTAACACTAATTTCTTATATAATAAATGAATTTTGGGTGTGTTTCTAAAGTGCATTCTATGTGGGGTTTTTTTTATAATTTCAGCCTTTATTTTGGGTATATTATTGAAGCTCCCTGAAAAATAACGACTGTGTTTTTTGCCGTTGTCTAATTCTTTTATAAACCATCGTCTATTTCATGATAGCATTAACTGCATTTTAATTAGACGACTTTTTTTTAGTGTAGCGACGTTATAAAGTTTACACAACGACAGTTATGTATTTACCGACGTCTATAACCTTTTCTCCATCAGTATTTACTAGAAACTGTCGTTTATATTATATACCACGTCTGTTTTTTAGGTTTAGTTAGAGTCGTTTATTTTAGTTCACACACAAACTAACTTATATTTCTTTATTTATTTCATGTAACAGGATCTCTCAAAGCTAGACATGTCACCTCCTCTGTTAGCCTTATGCCAACTTGTCCAGACCAAGTTGTTGCCTATGAACGAGACTCTGACAATTCACATGCCCAAGGAAGTGTTTGGCTTTGAGCATGATACCTTCCTCTTCACTGAAGATATTTTGCAGTTTGGTTCCATGGTTGAGATTGGAACCATAGTGATATCAGTATACATGAGGTAATTCTAGAAATCCCATTTTGTTTTACATTTCCCTTTCTTTTAAATTAAAATCTCATTTAATTGAATTTCATATATTTAGGCACCTATTTGACTATTTAAAAATGGCAAATATGGTAAACCTTGTTGGCCTCGTGGACCCTGGGCTAGTCACTCTCAATCTGGATCTCTATCAGACCAAACAAAACAACTGTCAAACCGCCTGAAAACAGCAGATGGGGATTAATTTTTCTTGGTCCCTTATAATCCAGGGTTAGTCCCCTTAACTATTTAAAGTATTTTCCTTGTAATATTTTTCTTTGTAGTACTATTAACCTATATGGATCATTATGTGTAGGGGTCATTGGGTGTTGGTAATTGTGAGACTAGCTAAGGAGACTGCTTATTACATGAATTCACTGCCAAACCGCTCCGTTGACGACGACATGAAAAGTATAGTGAATACGTAAGTTGATTTATTTTGATCTAAGATTTTTTTCCCTTTAAAGCATTTGAAGTATACGAACGGTAAGTTATTACCGACGTTTTAAATAATTTATTACGTCAGTATTGTCTTTAAAACGTCGTGTTAATTTAACTACCACGTCGTTTGGGTTTTATTTAAGAACGTTTTAATTTTTTCTGTTCAATTTTTTGTTATACGACGTTTTCCTCTTACCGACGTTATAATGTTACACAACGACGGTAGTTTTTTACCGCCATTTGAAACAAAATACCACATCATTTGTTTTAAAACTCCGTCGTTTTGACTGATTTACCACGACGGTTACTATTTGTATTTAAATTTTTCGTTTTGTCATTAACACTCTTTGTTTTCTTGTAACAGGTCAATTAAAATGTTGAACATTCATATAAACAAAATATCATCACGTAAACAGGACATTTGAAAAAATCTACACGGCACTCCTGAACAACCAACAAGTGTAGAGTGTGGCTATTACGTGATGCGATTCATGAGAGATATAATTCGTCGGTTTTTTTACTACGTCAAATTTTTCTTTAAAACCATCGTTTGTATCTTTATAACACGTCGGTTTTTTGGTTTATTTTGCAGTTTGAAAAGAAAAAAGATCGAGTTCAAGGTATACACAAGAACATATTGACGAACTTAGGCATGAATGGGCAGAATTCGTTAACATGCAAATACAGAATGATAATTGATGTACATAAATATTTTAGTTTATTTAAAATGTAAATAAATATTTTTGTTGTAATCAATCGAACAACCATCAAAAAAATTATTGTTTAGTTCCCAAAAACCGACGTCTGATTCTAATTTACACGTCTCATATGTGTACACAATGGTCGTATTGCTATAACTGAAAATATAACATCGACGGCAATTCTTAAAAACGACATGTAACAGTCATAAACACGATGATTTATAATTAATTCATCTTGTACAAATGAATTTTGTACCGATATACTACGTCTGTTAGTACAACCACATCGACGTCTTAATAATATACAAAGGCGGTTATTATAAAAATTTGACGTCGTATAGATAAACAACGTCGATGATCCAAAATAAGATGACGTGGTAATACAATAACCCACGTCGGTTATCCAAACAATTGACATCGTTTTATGTTCGTTTCGACGTCTAAAAAAATATATGACATCAGTTTGTGATGTTTAACGTCATTGTAAAATGATACAATGTCGGCTAGGTCATTTGGCATTTAATTTTAAATGACTTTTATATTTTGTTTAATTCCATATTAAATTCAAAACTAATTCCAAAAATTAAACTGACAACTACCAAGCACTCATTGAAATATTTTTTATTGTATTTAATTACTAATATTAATAATATATTCAAAACAAAATCCGAAAAATATACCGACAAATTCTATGCACTCATTGAGACAATATCTTGCCCGTTAAGGCCTGAAAAATGTAATTTTAGTTTTCAAAGTTCAAATGATAACAAAATTCAAACAAATTTAGAGACAAAGCACGGTACTCCTTATACTTTACATAACATAACCCTAAAGTTTATGTGATCCATTGGTGTCCCATAAATTCAAAATGATGAAATCCATATTTTAGTCTACTATTATAGAAGGCATTGTTGTAAGGAGTCCGTAGCAATTTTCGGTTCATTTTTCTCATACTTGTGTATTTTTTTAAAATTATTGTAAAATTTAGGGTTTAGGGTTTAAGGTTTATTGAAACGACACCGGTTTTCTCCCGCGTTTTTAGTCAACTACGTAAACCCAGACTAATTGTATCATATTTACGACGTCGGTTATTAAGTGGCGACGTATGTTCTGTTTACAACGTCGGTCTTGTGTGGAAACCGCCGTCATAAGTACATATTAGACATCCATATATAATTATTTACCGTCGTCGTTGAAAAACGCGGTACTTTAAATTTTTTGACCGCGATCTAAAATTTTCAGAATTTCCCTTTAACCCTAAAATAGTTCATTCTCTCTCTTCAACATAAATTTGTCTTAAAGTTTTCGCTCTCTCTCAAAGCATTGGGTATATTCTCAGCTCTCTCTCAAGCTTTTGTTATATTCTCTCAGCTCTCTCTGAAGCATTGGTTATCTTATCCATGTAAGTGCAAACCCTAATCTCTTTATTTAATGATATTGCACGGCTTCTTAAATCCATAAGTGTTTTCGTTCATAGCTATATTTGGGTTATTTTATGTTTTAGTATTTGCATTCTTGTAATAAGTACTCTCTGTTTGGGTTCTTTTATGTTTGTTTGGCCATGGGTTCTTGGAAAAGGGATGGGGATGGGAGATTTAAGCTGTTTTTTTTAAACCATGACGACGGTTGATGGATCAAACCATCGTCTAAATGTTTATTTTACGTCGGTTGTTCATTTACTCCCGTCGTCTGAGTTTTAAGCCGCAACTGTTAGCCTAAAGACAACTGTTTCTCCATTAAACGTCGTCTTTAGGTTACCAGAACCCCATACAAATTTCTGGGTTTGGGTATCTTAATGACGATGGTAACTATAGATGCCGTCGTCTGAATTTATATTAAACGACGATTATGTTGTAAAAACCGTCGTCTTGTTCATGTTTTATTTTTTATTTTCAATTTGTCTCTGCTATTTGAATGAGGTAGTGTTTCATTGCTGGCCTTTATATATATATATATATGATTTTATAAAGTGTGAGACGAATAAGTCATGGATACATGTGGATAGAAGATTGAAGGCATATCAGTTAGGGGTGGAAGGATTTTTTAATTTTGCTGTAGAAAATCTTGGAAATACAACTCATATTCGTTGTCCATGTGTTAAATGTGGGAATATTCGATTGTTTGGGGTTTGAATTATACTTTAATGGAATTGACCAAAGCTATAAGATTTGGACATGGCACAGAGAACCTTGGGAATGGACTACCAATGCTAGTAGAAATGTGGAAGAAGATGAGCAAAGTAGGTTCAATTATATTTCTGAAGAATTAGGGATGGATGATAATGATTTTGCCAATATTGGATCTAATCCTTATGAGTTTGCCAATGTGATTGGGGATGGCGATGAACCCTTGTACCCTATTTGCAGTCATGGTATTAAATGTCGATATTATCTCCAATATTATCCCAATAATATTGGATTTTTGGGGGGCCGATATTTTCGCAACAAACCATGGTGTTATCGTCAATATATCAATATTTTTATTCGATATTATCCCGATAATATCGGGGATGATAATATCAACATTTTTATGAATGATTTGGGCAATATATGGCGATATTATCAATAATATCCTGATAATATCGCGATACGAAACCCAAAAATATTTATATACATGGTTTTTGTGAAAACCATTTTACTCCTTCAACACCTTAACCACCATATCACTTATGTTTTTGTGAAAATATGCTAAAATATTTATATATATACATGGTTTTGTTTTGAATTCTTTTTGCAATAAACAAATTTTCACATGAGATGAGTAGTGTAGCATCCCGAACCCAAAAATAAGACTATTCACTAATTAATTTAAATTAAAAATGGAAATTCCAATTTTGCCCTTGAAGTGGGGGCAAAAAGGTCAATTTTTATCCGAAGAGATTTTGGAGCAACGGGTGACACTTTTAGGAAGGTTGTACTGAGCCGAGTCCGTAGACACGCGGTAGGCTCGTTTCGGACTTGAAACGAAGAAGTTACGATCGAAAAATCGTTGAGGACCTAATTGAAAATTTTCAGAAATTATTTGATTAAAAATCAGATTTCTTTTTCATTTTCTATTTTCCCTCTCTCTCTCTCCTCCCTCGTGCCTTCTCTTCTCTCTCTCTCCCCGATTCCGTCACTCTCTCTCTCTCTCTTCGAAACTCCGGCCACCGTCCACGGCAAGCCACAAGACCGGTGGCAAAAGGACCGGGCCAACCTCCCCGACGCAACCCAGCAAATCTCCACCGCCAGCAGCTCGGATTTTTGCCGGAAAAAGCCTCTGAAGTCGCCGGAACTGTCGCGAATTTTCAACCGCTCGTTCTTCGCCATCCGGCCACCGATTCCGACGAGTGAGGTATGGTTTCTCATCTACTTTTCGTGTTCTAGCTGGTTGTTGGGTAGGTTTCCAGGAATTTTGAGAGTTTACAGATCAATTTTCGAAGTTAGGTTTCAGCCGGTTTTCAAGTGGAATTTCCGGCCACTTCCGGCCACTTTTTGGCCATTGTCCAAGAACAAAAGTGGCTCCAAATTAGGTAGATACAGCGCGTGGTGTTGTGTAGATACAGCTGCACCAAAATGGATTCAGTTGCATCCTCAACTTGTGATACTCGCAAGTGCACGAGTCATTGGTAGTTTAGCGTATGTAAGTGCGAGGTCGATTCCACAGGGATTGGTGATTGAATGATCCAACTCAGTTTTCCTACACAAATAATAAATGAAAACAAAAGGAAATAAATAAAACAAGGAAGAAAGAAAATAACTAACTCAAGCAGATAAGTTCCCAAGTTCAATTAGATTAATGGATTGATTCTAGCTAAAGTATGATTAAGCCATGGTGTGTGGTCATAACCTTGTGTTCCTAATTCCCTAATTTGATCATTTGTTGTCTAACCTAAAATTAAGCATTAGGAACCCATTAAGCATAGAAGATCAATTTAAACAACCAAGCATGTATCTAATCCCTGTTGTCGAATGTCCATACATACTCTTCCTATTCATAGTTCAATTCGAATTAAAGCATGGTGTATACTCTTAATTCAAACCAAGATAGCTAACATGCAAGCCTAAATGGTGATCAATCATTCAAACTAGCATATTAACTTATAAGCATAATGAATAAGAACATGAACCATAATTGAAACTTGGAAACTAATCAAACTTGAAAAACTAAAGAAAAGAATTTACATAATGAAAAGTAAAGTGGAACTAAGAAAAACTTAAGGAAAATTTCAGCACAAAAGATTTCATTACAACAATTGAAAACTAGAAAATGAAACTAAGAGAATTTGAGGGAGAGAAGGGAAGGGAGCTCTAGAGAAGTGTTTGAGAGCTCCCCCCTTGGGGTGTGTTTACAAGCTTAGAGAACATCCCTATTTATAGGCCTAGGGGAAGTGAAAATTTGAATTCAATATGGCTAATGCATACAACACTTGTATTATAAAATCTTGAATTGGTTGATGCACTTGTATTAGAAAATTAGAATTGGTTGATGCACTTCACCAATAAATCCCACCAGCAGCCCTAGCTCATCTTCATGTCACCATGACCAAGCTTCCAACCAGAAACAATAGCTCATCCTGAGGTCAGCATGACCAGCAACTTCAAGGGCTTACAAATTGGGCTTCTCTTAAGCAAATGACGCCTTTAAGCACTCCAAATTGAAGTTCAGAATGTGTCCGATCCAACCACACAAGTATTGGCCCAATCCAAGCTCGGATGAAGAAGTTAAGGCCAAAACAAATTGTTAACTCGTTTTGCTCGCTAACAAAAATCCATCCTCAGCATGGGTCTGTGTTTGCTAGGTAACGGACTCCAGATGTATCCAATGAGGCTGAAATTTGGATATGTAATAGTACACACCCATTGGAACAACTTTCATGAAGGATGCTGCCTCATCCGAGCTGTGTAGGTTGCTGAAACAAAGCTTGCAATATGACCTACGGAACTGGACTGGCAGGGGGCTGTAGCCAAAAATGAGTTTATCTTTAAGCTCTTCTTCCCTTCATCCAAATTAGGCCTTAACATGCTTGAATTGCATGAATTATGCTCTCATGCTCCTTTGGCCTACAAAACACACAAAGGGAGGCAAATAACTCAAAATTATAGGAAACTAAGCAAAAGAAGTAAGTAAATTTGGGCATGTATATGTATGAAATTATGAGCTTAACACGTGGGGCGGCACGTGGGCAGTCCGGCACAGGTCACATTTTGTCCTAGAATGATCCTTACGTTGTCACGAGCGTGTAGGAGTTTACGGATCTCAATTTGGATATCGTTTGGGCCTCGAACGAATTTGACATAATCTGTGATTTTCGGGTTTGATGTGTTTGGACCGTTGGATCAAACCCAATTTCACATATGTTGTTCCTGGCATTACTAGGATCGTATAGGAATTTGCGGATCGTGAATCGGAGCCCCGGATGTTCCAATTCTCCAACTTAAAGTTTTAACTCCGGTTGATTACCGAGTGTCTTCCGAGACTTTTCTAGCGCTTGGAACCTTTATTTGGCCATTAGAGACGTCTCGTTCCTCATAATTAAGAGAAACCCGAGAAATTAGGATTTTTACTTTAAAGTCTCATTTTTGAAGAGTTGGATTTTAATATCATGTTCGTATTTTGAAATAGATAATCCGACTCCGCCTTCAAGAAGGCAGGACCCTCTCGGGGTCACGCAGCTTGGGATTACTTGTGAGTGGACTTTGTTTTCAAATAAATTGCATGAATTTTATGATGAAGTTTCTATGCATAAGAATTTAAGGGTTTATGGAAATTCATTTTATACTTATTATTCGAAACTAATATTTTTATAAGGTATGGGTGTTATGTTTGGGTTTTAGACATATTCAAGTATCTTGAATTATTTATGCATACTATTTGGGAAAGTACTTTATGTTGAGTTTATGTGGGGGTACTTGGAATTGGTTGTAAGGCATGGTAAGATGCGAGAGTAGAAAGTCAATTGGGAGTGCTGTAAGCACTACCCTGTGTACCTCCCTTGATATGGATTGTGGAAATGGAAATGTGGGATACTTGTAAATGTCGGAACCCGGGGCATACCTTAACGGGTGTCGCTGTAGACCCTTAATTGGGTAGTTGCGCGCGTAGGACGGTTCCAGGCATACGGGTCTTGATTCTTCGTCCGTACGTGCTGGGTTAGAGTATCAGTCCCCCCATTGGGACGACTCATCCCTAGCCACATGGATGTTTGAGGCCGGATAAGTGTGAGCTAGTCAACAATTCCCTGTTGGATTGTTTCCCTGGTACAATTAGATGTGTCATATACTTATGTTATATCTCTTATGTTATATATATAGCTATGCATTTATTCTTGTTTTTGAGCGAGGATACTTCCCCGCTCCTCGTGCCGGTGGGCACGTGTTTCGAGAGTTTGATTTGAGATTTGTAAGAAAAAGTTTGGTTGAGTTTATAGTTTTAATGGATTTCGGATTTAGCTCGAGTTGAGCAAACTGTATATATATATGATGGATTTAATGCATTGGTTTCATGCATAGTTTTCTAATGGTGGGGTTATATTACTTTGGTTTAAATTGAACTAAACTTGTTTTGTCCACTCACAATTTTCTGTTTTGCGCCCACAGCCAGGAGTTGACTAGAACGAGCTGGAGCTGCCGTGTTTTGTGCCCCTGCTATCACGAGCCGCAGGACTTGAGCTTTCTCGGAGCCTCAGTGCTATGTAAATTCATAATACTTCATTTTTGCTGGTTTATTAATTTCTGTTAGATGCTCTGTTATTGCCCTGTATAGGATTTGGTATTTTGAGGCCGGAGGCCATGGTCTGTAACACTATACTTTGTGTAATGCATGCTGGTTGTTGGGTTGTAAATATCTGTGTCTTTGATAGGTTTGAAATTTGGGTTTTGTCCGTTTACAGGGGAGACTCTGCCAAAATTTTGGTAGAAAGTCTCGGGTTTTAGTAAGTGGGCCCGGCATTTGTAGGATGTCGGATATTAGACGGGATCCGTCTCGGTTTCCGAGGAAATTTGGGGCGGGTCCTGTCAAGTAGTAACTATGGTTATACTCATAACCAACCATTTCCCTACCGTTCATATCCCATTCCTGTTGGGATGGAATCAAGCGACTCATGGAAAGAATCCGAGACTCAATCTTCAAATGATTTTGCTTATGGACAACGTCAACCAATCTCGGATCCATATGGGTGGCATGTTAACAATGCAAAACTATTTTGGGGATTTATCATTTGATGACTACTCTTCACAATATACTTACTCTACACATAGAGATTATGAAGATAGTGAAAATTTTGAACCTCATAGGAACTCTATGTGGTACTAAGTTACTCATGTATCTTACCATGCAATGTATAAAGTGTAAAATATTGTAGTAATTCATTAGATACAAATGATTATAGTGTGTTTAATCTTCTTTCACTAATTACTACATATTTTCTACACTTACAGTGTTTGCCAGCTGGTTATACAATCAACTTAAATCAGTTAAATCCATCATGCAATGCATTTTCTTCCAATTTTTTGTTATAAACTAATAGATAATTGACTAAATAAGCATCCTGCAAAGTTTCAATAAAAATTTCCAAGTTTTTCTTACAATTTTCGTTGTTTTTATTCACTTTTTACCGATACCGATAATATCCCGATATTTCCATCGACATTTTCGTGTTTTTGGATTTCCAATATTTCCGATACCATCGATATTTTAGACCTTGGTTGTAGCCTTTCTACAATGTGTGATTATTTTTGTGGATCATTTTGTAGCTTTGTGCAAGTCAAGTCAAGTCAGCTAGTACAATTGCTAAACTAAAATCTGATCTAGCTTAATTACTCTTTGCAGGCAACCGCTTCTCTTTCTTGGTCCATGTAAATATGTGTAATGCTTTAGTGTGCTAAGCCTAACTTACGTGATATTATGTTAGTATTTCAGAAGTTGTTTGAAAGTTTTTTTAGATCAGAAACACTACAGAACAATCCATTATTCTAGGGGTGGGCATTATTATCGAAAACCCAACCAAACCGGCCGAATCGGACCGTTTTAGGTGGTTTGGTTCGGTTTTTATACTAAAAAATCAATGAACCGGCTGAACCAGCTCTGAACCGGGTTGGACCCGTTTTTTTACTCCAAACCGTCGAAAACCAGACCGGACCGAGTATTTTAATTATATTATTAATTAAACAAAATAATACACGTGTCAGCGGATGATTAATGGCTTCATTGGCGTATCGTACTCCTACCTACACCAAATTATGCGAAACCCTAACATCTGAAGGGCTTCGAAATGTTTTCTCATTGTGCCTCTTTCTTCTTCCTCTGTCACCTGACTCTCTCGCCTCCGCCGCTCTCAATCACTCTCGCATGAGTCGCCTCTGCCTATTTTTTTTCCAAATTTTCTCAGCCGATCTCTCGCTTTCCCTCTCACCTGCTCTCTCTCATCACTCGACTCTCTCACCTCTGCCCTCTCTCAGTGACTCAAGTTCCTCTTTTTTTCCAGATTTTCTCACCCGATCTCTCATCACTCAGTCTCTCACCACTCACTCACTCTCTCTCTCTCTCTCTCTCTCTCTCTCTCTCTCTCACTTGTTCTGACCTGTCATCTCCCTCAGCCAATTTCTACATGGTTCTCTCTCAGCCACTCTCGCTCTCTATCAGCCGCTCTCTCTTAGTCTCTCTCGCTCTCTCTCAGTCATTCTCAGTCTCCTCTCTCGATTATTGTCGGTTCGAGGTATGAATATGTGTAAACCCTAATTAAAAAATTTAGGGATTTGACAATTTTTGTTAATTCTATTTATCTGATCTGACTCTGTTGTGATTTGTTGTGGACAGAATTGATTTTGGGATCATAGGAAACGATTGGCTTGCTCTAGGTAATTTCTGGTAATTTTTGTTGTTGTTGCTGTTTGATTTATCATTTATTTCTGGTGTTGTTGTTGTTATTGTTCTTCAAATTCAATGAAAGCTTGAATTTTTTTGAAAGTTTATGGGTATTTTTCTTTCTAGTTGAGATTTTCTGGAAAAATTCTGGGCACCTGATTTGTCTGTTGCTTATTTTGTTGGTTTTCTGCCGATTTGCTTGTATTTTGTGACTGGTAGCTCCTCAGTGATCATCCAATTGTAATTTGTGGGTTTTCATTTATTATATGTTGTGAAATCTTGGGTTTTATGGATCTGGGCTTGCTATTTTTGTGAAGTTGATGGGGTGCTGATTAAGGGATATTTTGTCAGTTTTTTAAAGGAGCAGAATGCATATGGGATTCGTATCTTGATTCTGTTGAGTTGAAATTTTGCAGCATAGTTGATTCAATTGGTAGAGAATATATGTAGTGGCCAAGTTGGAATTAAGTGATGTGATTCAAATTGCTGCTCATGGCATGGATTTCTATGAGGATATGTTCTCTCTCATTTGTTATTAATTCATATATTTATTAATTGTTTTTTTTTGTTTGTGTGCAGAGGTGCAAATTTGATTTGAGAAGTGTAGAACTCATGGAATTGTTTGTGCATATGTAATGGAAATTTATTTGTTTTCATTTGGATTTTCATTTGAACTTTGCAAATATGCAGATTGTGATTGAGATTACTCTCACAATCTGAATTGGTCTGTAATAATTATTGGATTATTCGGACATGTGTGGTGGATGATGATTTTTTTAGGTTATAAGGGTTTTTTAAGTATTTGAATGATGATAAACTTTAGATATGCAAAGCTGGAGAAACTGAAAAAACAGAATGGGCCTGGAAAACTTTAAAAGAAAAAAAGGGCCTGGAAAACTTTAAAAAAAGGGATGGGACTGGAAAACTTAAAAAAAAAACACTTTCAATTCTTGCTGTCACTGGGCTTCGGCATACATCCGAATTGAACCAACCTGACCCGCCAAATTCGGGTTTTCCAATTTCAGGCGAAAATGGGCCTAATACATAGGTGCACGGTTTACCATTTGGGCTTACCGACTTGGCTAGTTCGGCGTACGGTTTGGGCCCATAACCGGGCCCAACTCGAACCCATGTGCAGCCCTACATTATTCAGTAATATGACACTGGATATATATAATAAAAAAGTTAATACAATGCTAACAAAGTGTTGGGGTCCATTTAACAATATTATTAAAATGATTCGACTAGTTATTTTTTAGGTTGTGAATCAAATATCATCTTTACAAGAAGTTAGTCAAGTTTGAAAACATTCATCAGTCATCTAATTGTACAAAAATAAATTAGACGAACACAATACTTCTATAAACAATAAAAAAATTCAAGATAATAATTAAATGAAGAAACGATTTTTGATGTGGCTAATATTTTTCTTATTAGCCTACAAACCGAGTTAAGCATAGAGCCATTGAAATTTATATCTCCAAATAAATGATTCTGGTCCACTCCCATCAACTTGGCAATAAATTAGTCTATATATTATTTTCAAGCAAATACACTATTCTCTCCGCTAAAGTCAAAGGAAATTTCCTTTCAGGTGATGACTAATGAAATTTTCAAAAGGAAGACTTTTAAGTCTAGTGAAGCAAGAATCCAAGTCTAAGCAGTCAATGTAGAGGAAGACTTTGAAAATACACTTACACAATAGGCCAAAAGAATCCACGCGCATGGAAAGAAAATTATGTCTGATTGTTCTCATCCTATTCCCAAAGAAAAGAAGGACAAAAGAAAAAACAAACAAAGAAAGTGCAATGAGAATAAAACAGTTGTTCCACAATAGTCAACTTACGCTTCTCTCCAACCCACTCCTCAAGTCGGGAAATATTTTCAGCAGTAATGATTATTTGGACTTCATGGAAGCAATTTGAGTCCCACATATATATTTAATGATAAAACATGTTACCTTTTATCTTTATTTAAATTATTTGAAAAAATAACAGAATTGTAAGAAAAGACTGATGAGGTTTCAATCATGGTATTAAATGTCGATATTATCCCGATAATATTCGGATTTTTGGGGGATTAATATCAGATTTTTGGGAGGCCGATATTTTCGCAACAAACCATAGTGTTATCGTCAATATATCGATATTTTTATCGATATTATCCCCGATATTATTATCCCGATAATATCGGGACGATAATATCAACATTTTTATGAATGATTTGGGCAATATATGGCGATATTATCGATAATATCCCAATAATATCGCGATACGAAACCCAAAAATATTTATATACATGGTTTTTGTGAAAACCATTTTACTCCTTCAACATTAATTACTACAATTTTTAATCAATACCGATAATATCCCGATATTTCCATCGACATTTCCGTGTTTTTGGACTTCCAATATTTCCGATACCATCGATATTTTAGACCTTGGTGAAGAGTAGTCATCAAATGATAAATCCCCAAAATAGTTTTGCATGTAATTGTTAACATGCCACCCATATGGATCCGAGATTGGTTGACGTTGTCCATAAGCAAAATCATTTAAAGATTGAGTCTCGGATTCTTTCCATGAGTCGCTTGATTCCATCCCAATAGGAATGGGATATGAAGGGTAGGGAAATGGTTGGTTATGAGTATAACCATAGTTACTACTCATCTCATGTGAAAATTTGTTTATTGCAAAAAGAATTCAAAACAAAACCATGTATATATATATATATATATATATAAATATTTTAGCATATTTTCACAAAAACATAAGTGATATGGTGGTTAAGGTGTTGAAGGAGTAAAATGGTTTACACAAAAATCATGTATATAAATATTTTTGGGTTTTATATCGCGATATTATCGGGATATTATCGATAATATCGTCATATATTGCCCAAATCATTCATAAAAATGTTGATATTATCATCCCCAATATTATCGGGATAATATGAAAAAAATATCGATATATTGACGATAACACCATGGTTTGTTACGAAAATATCGGCCCCCAAAAATCCGATATTATCGGGATAATATCGACATTTAATACCATGCTCTTCACAATATACTTACTCTACACATAGAGATGATGAAGATAGTGAAAATTTTGAACTTCATAGGAACTCTATGTGGTACTAAGTCACTCATGTATCTTACTATGTAATGTATAAAGTGTAAAATATTGTAGTAATTCATTATATATAAATGATTATGGTGTGTTTAATCTTCTTTCATTAATTACTACATATTTTCTACACTTACAGTGTTTGCCAGCTCGTTATATAATCAACTTAAATCAATTAAATCCATCATGCAATGCATTTCCTTCCAATTTTTTGTGATAAACTAATAGATAATTGACTAAATAAACATCCTGCAAAGTTTCAATAAAAATTTCCAAGTTTTTCTTACAATTTCCGTAGTTTTTATTCAATTTTTACCAGATACCGATAATATCCCAATATTTCCATTGACATTTCCGTGTTTTTGGACTTTCGATATATCCGATACCATCGATATTTTAGACCTTGGTTGCAGTAAGTACACGAAGTTGTCGGCTTTGGTGAAGTTATATAATTTGAAAGCAAAACATGGGATGAGTGATGTTTGTTTTACAGAATTATTGATACTTCAAGGAGAATTGCTTTCAGGAGGAAATACACTACCTTCCTCTATGTACGAGGCAAAAAGGACTTTGTCTGCTTTAGGGATGAGTTATTAGAAAATCCACGCATGTCCCAATGACTACATTTTGTATCAGAAGGAGTATGAGGATTCAACTAATTGTCCTAATTGTGGTATCTCAAGGTGGAAGGAAACCAAAGATGGGTTCTTGAAAAAGGGTGTGGCAACGAAGGTGGCGTGGTATTTTCCTCCAATTCCAAGGTTTAAAGGGATGTTTTAATCACATAAGACAGCTAAGAGTTTGACTTGGCATGCTGCAAGAAAATCAGTTGACGGTCATATGTCTCATCCAGCGGATTCCCGTCTTGGAAACTTGTTGATGATAAATGGCCCGACTTTGGTAATGAGCCAAGAAACTTGAGATTAGCTCTCTCATCTGATGGATTCAATCCCCATAGTTCTTTAAGTAGCAGATATAGTTGTTGGCCAGTTATCTTAGTTACATACAATCTCCCACCATGGCTATGCATGAAGCGGAAGTTCATGATGTTGACCTTATTGATTTCCAGTCCTAAATAGCCCGGAAATGATATAGACGTCTACTTAGAGCCTTCGATTGATGATTTAAAATCTCGGTGGGATGGGATTAGAGGAGTGTATGATGCCCACATAGGAGAATACTTTACACTCAGAGTTGTATTACTGTGGACAATTAATGAATTTCCTGCCTATGGAAACTTATCTAGTTGTGTCGTTAAAGGTTATAAAGCTTATCCAATATGCGGCAATGATACACCTAGTCACAGGTTAAAAAATTGCCACAAAATTTGTTACATTGGGCATAGAAAATGGTTACCAATCAATCATCCATAAAGGAGGCAACGTGCAGCTTTTAATGGGAAACTTGAATATGGCATGCCTACCGAGCCATTAACTGGAGAAGAAGTGCTGCATATGGTTGAAGATATTAATTACATACGGGGCTTTAAAAAATGGGGGAAGTGTTGGTGAGAATGATGGGGGCTATCATATAAGAGCTATCTTATTAATGGTGTCAAATTTAACACCAAGGCACAAGATGATGTGCGAACTGTCCAAAATAGTGGAGTTTATTTACTTGCACATACTATGCAAGTTGCTAGTGCCAAGGATAAAAACCCTATTGTCTCCAATATGGGTTTTTATGAGGTTATTCAAGAAATTTGGGACCTTGACTACCAAAAGTTTAGAATCTCAGTCTTGAGGTGTGATTGGATAGATAACACTTCGGGCCTTGTAGTCGACGAACTTGGATTTACCCTTGTAGATCTGAGTAAAATTGGACATAGGAATGACCAATTTGTTATGGCTTCTCAAGTCAAACAAGTATTTTATGTTGACGACTCAATGCATCGTGGTTGGTCGGTAGTGTTATCAATGCCTAATAGAGAATATAATGATGTTATTGGTGATGATGTGCTAGGTGATATTAGAATTGAGTGTGAGCCATTTACCAGAGGGATATCAAATGTTGACACATTTGATGACCTAGTGGGTGAGTTTGGGAGTGACAATATTGGAGATGGGTGTGAAGATATATGGATTGATTGATTGTTGTAATGTATGACATTAGTTATACAGTTAATTGTATGACATTAATTAATAGGTCTGTATATCATTTTAATTCCGATCACATTTTCATTCTGCAGGCTTTGGGCACGACAAATCAAAAATTAAAAATAATGGGTTAAAGCTGAAAATACGACGGTCAAGTTACAAAAATCGCAAAAAGAGACGTCTAAAAAATAACCAACGTCCGGTTTTCACAAACGACGTGGAATGCCAACGCAAAAATGAAATAAAAACCGCCATTTGAAAAAGAAAACACGTCGGTTAATTAAAATTAATTTAAACACGGTTAATAAATATTAACAACAACGACGTAAAGAAAATAATCAACGACGTACACTAAAGAATAACACGACGGAAGAGAGCTCAAACCGACGAATTTAAGGATACCATCGATTGATGATTACCGTCGTAAAAACAATGTTGCACGTCAGTTATAATAAAACAATTGACGTCTCGGAGAATACACACGTCAAAAAAGGTTATAAAAGGGACTTAACAAAGACTATCCACGTCATGCAATAAACAAACCACCGACGTAGTAAGTTTTATAGCAACGTCGGATAATTAGATTCTTGGGACATAGTAAAGTCCTAACCACGACCTTCATTTTACAATAACCGACGTCAAATCCATAATTCAAGGCGTTTCCTTACTTCTTAACGACGGTTAGGCTAAAAGCAATGACGTCTCAGAGATTACACACATCTAAGTGGCTCACAAAAGAGACTTTTAAAATGCCAACCACGTCAAAGCCTATAAAAACCGACGTTGTAAACAATTAACCACGTCCCAAAATGTGACTCCTAGGCCATAGTAAATGGATTAAACATGACAGATATTTTAATTAACCGATATGCAATTAAATCCATGTCGTTTATTTCTCTGTTCAAGCCGTCAAAATCATTTTCAACATCTATGGTGACCTAAAAGGTCGTGGTTATTTGTTTGTTACGTCAGTCCAAGTAAATATGTGCCATGTTAAAGCTTTCAAACGTCACTTTTTTTGGACAAAAGTGACGTCTAATTTACCATGTTATATGTTTTAGACGTCAGTTTTTTTATTTAGTGAACGTAGTATATATTAACCACGACGGTTTCTACGTTTTACACTTCGGTTTTATTTCAATTAGAGACGTTGATAATCATATTTTAAGTCAGGTTTGTAGTTTTTCTTGACATTTAACATTATTTAAACGTCTGTGTTTTACTAAAACTGTTGTCTAATATAGTCGAAGTTGTCTTTTTAAGCTATTTATGTATGAATTAAACGTCAATTTTAGTGTTTTTTGTGACTTGTAATATATTAACGACGTCGGTTATTTTCTGTCGTTATTTTATGTATTAAAAGATGGCGGTTGATTTCACGTCGGTTTTAAAACATGCTACACGACGGTGGATTTCCGTCGTCTATTTCAATTTCTGTAGTAGTGATAAAACTAATTGATATTGTCAATCACAACAGCAAACTCCTTTTTTCTCCACTAATGGGGTATTTCCAATAGGACCTGGCAGCTCTAAAAGTGGATCTCGATAATCAGATAAGGAAGGTGTGAGGAAATTTCATTCCAACATGTGGTCTCCACTCCCATCATTTTACAACAACTTTATATTTTTCTGTTTCCCATTTTTTATTTTTCTGCTTTTTGTTAAATGAAATTTCTAGACCACGCCAGTTTAGTCGAGGAAACACACGCTTTTGGGTTGAGTTATAATTGTATTAATATCTCAATTATGGAATGGGAAAGCAAAGAAAGCAATGACTGAGTTGAAAAATATAGAGATGGAGGAGATGGAGGAGGTTGAAAGAGTGGGAAAGGCATTGAAACGCACGCAAGGGCCATATCAATGGGCCATGTACGATAACTGGGAACGCCTAAAACGACACTACAGCGATAATCCGAGAGAAGTGCTTGTTCCATTGACGACGAACAACGACACTATACTTCACATCGTTGCCTTCGCCGGACGCAAGGACGTGCTGGAGTTTTTGATTTCACTGATAAAAGAAGCTCGGCAGCTACACCATGCGTTGACAATGGAGAATGGTCAAGGCAACACCGCTCTGCATGAGGTGGCTGCGACCGGAAACCTGGAGGCAGGAATGCTATGGGTGGGGCTGGATAATAGAGTTAAGATCGAGCTTGCTAGACTAGATCTTTCCCAAAACGGTGCGCATGGTTGTGCTAGCTATAAACGTGTGGTAGAGATTCGGAACCAGTTAGGAGAAACCCCACTCTATAGGGCTGCTGCTTTCGGTCACACAAAGTTGGCCAAATATTTGGCTACCCAAGTGGGGGTGGATGATATAGAGTTGCATTTCCAAAGACATGTAGATCAAGTATCCATTCTTCATATCGCAGTCATTGGACAACATTTTGGTCTCTCTCTTCAAACTGACAATTGCATTACTCTTCACTTTCATTATATATATGTATGTTATTTATGAAAAAAAAAAAAATGCATTATTCTCTATTTGTACTACATACATTTATTGCCGGTGGAGCCACATAAGGACCAGAGGGGTCCTAGGCCCCTACTCAACTCTCTCTCTCTCTCTCTCTTCCAAGCTATTTTACTCTCCTTTTCTTTCTTTCTCTCCCTCTCCCTCTCCCTCTTAGTGTAAATAATTTAATGTTGTGTGTGTACGAATTGAATAGATTATTGAAAGATGATAAAAGGGTTATACATACAAGAATCAAAACTTGACGTGTAAAAACTGTAATTTAAAGTTTATTTCTTGATTTTTACTTTAGGGGATATTGGCCCAAGGGTATGAAAATTAATGATAGTGTTTATGCTCTCATTCTCTTTATTTTTTATATTTTGCAAGAGGGATCCCTCTAACATTAATTTCTGACTCCATCATTAACTGATGAGTCAGCAATATGGTTAGTAAAGTGGTACAAATATGTCCTCCTATATCATAATAATGCTGTCAAACTATAAAAATGGATTATTTGAGTCTTGCTATAAGTTTGGCAAGTAAACATTTAGTCTATTATATTTGATTTTTTTTTTTATTATTATTAATAACATGGTTTTCCTTCAATGCAGAGACTGCTCTTTGGTTACAAAAAGAGTACCAAAATCTCGCAGAAAGAAAGGAAAGTAATGGATTCACAAGTCTTCAATTGCTAGCCCGAATGCCATCTGCCTTCCAAGGAAAATTTCGCATAAGCAAATGGAAGATGCTCATTTATAAGTGTAAGATCTACTCTATGCCATACTACGTATTAAAATATAACATATATGCTATGCTGCATTTGAATTTTTCGCACTCCAAAAGTGGGGATTGTATTTACCAATAAAGTAGTCAGAAAATTTATATGGGACGGTTAGCTAAAGTTGGTTTTTTTTTTTTTTTTCTAGTGAGATTCGACTTAGGCTTTCTTCCATCTGCAATCAGGTTTCCTATTTTGTTAATTATAATTTAGTTCAAAATACTATAAAACAATTTTAGGAGATCTTTATAAAATTTTAACTTTAACCATATACTCCCTAACTTAGGGAGACATAAATACTTAATTATCTTTTTATTCAATTCTTGCAATGATTTCACCTCACCACCACGGTGGCACTTGTTTTGTTAATAATACTAGCCCCTTGGCACATGCGTGGCCAATTGGTTTTCTTTTTTCCTTTTTATTTTATTTTTAGAATTAAGAAAAGATAATATGGGTAGTTATGTTCCATAAAAGTAGGACCTTTTATCTGATTTTGTTTTTATTTTTATTCTTCTAATATATAAAAAATGTGAATTTACCATATTATCCTCATTTACTTAATAATTTCAATTGTTAATGTTTTAATTAACCAAGGGCATTTTTTGGTATTTTGAATGTTTCACCATTCTATGCCTTTTGCTTTATATATAGACTAACCTCTCTACACGCGAGAGGCTTTTTTTAATCACGCACCAATAAAAGAACCACCTTTATCCCTTTTGGGGATTTTTTTAGGAAAACCCTCTCTCACAGCTTATGCCCCTCTCTGGAATCAGACCCAGAGCTCTGATACCATGTTGAATCCGTATCAAACTTTATATTTTAGGTTTAAAAACAAAAGCTGAAACCTTTAGGAGAAATATACGCAGAGAAAGAAGGATAGGAAACAGAGGATTTTGAATGTTCAGTATATTTCACTATAAAAAAATACAGAGGAATTACATGACTATATTCCTCTTCTTAGTCAAAAATTCAGATCCTATTTTTTAGGGAGCAAGGACTCATCTCCAGCCATACAGACCATAGGAGGCTACGATCTTTCCACTTGGAGAAAGATCGGATGACACAGTACAATCTAAATGGGATAAGAATGACAGCTGTATAAGTTTCTTAAAAAAGGAAACAAAACTAGTCGTTGCTAGCTAAAGAGCTAACAGCTATTCCAAAAAAAAGGCAAATTCTTCATCTCTTCAATTTTTTCGTTCTCTTCACTTCCAATCTGTAGGATTGTCATCTGCAGGTTGATTTAAGCTAAGTATGCAGCTTAATTCTCAACATTAACAAGGTTCTCTTCACTTTTGCTCCTCGTCTTTGTAATAAGGCTGCACATGTTGTTGCCAGTTCCGTAACTAAGCAGGGGTTAGTCATGTTTGGGACCATGTTGGTACGGAATGGTTGTTTGATATACTTGCAGAGGATGTAAACCTTGATATTCGTTTTTGATTTAGGACAATTGAGTTGGTCAGTTCGGTTGGTGGCGCCGTGCTGCAATCTTCGAAACTGTAAATTTAGGAGAAATTCTATGGTTTGACTGTCACACATACGATAACATTTAGGTTATATTGACACCACGATAAACTGTATCTGCATATATGTGCATAATATATTAATAACGTAACGACAAATATATGTTAGAGTTAGAAAGTTAAATATAAAATAAAAATTCAATCCAATTTTCTGCCGCTGTTGTTTAATTAAGATTTGGATTATATGTGGAAGCATGCTGAAAAACTAATTACTATTTAGGGAGTTTCACTAAAACACCCAAAATGGGGGTTGAAATTATAAAAAAACCCAACACCCAAAACACTTTATAAACACACCCAAAATCCATCATTACACACACTCAAAACCCATTTATAAACACACCCAAAAAATATACAATTGTTGATTGTGGGGTTGATTTTGGGTGTGTTTCTATGTTTAAATAGTGTTTGGGTTTTTTTATAAATACATGTCTAGGATTGGGTTTATTTATAAATATCTATACTATTTATCTATCTTTCCCAATCAATATCTCTCTGATGAATATGCATGCATGATCATAATAACTAGTAAGATGGCCACGAATCCGTATGATGTACAAGGAAACGCAGAAGCAAAAATCACTATTGGAACTCACTCATTTGCTGGTCGAGAAGGACCATTCATGGGTGGAAAGTAAAAAAAAGATGGATGGGACAATTTCCCTGGTGCCGTCACAGGAAAAACATGATGCTATTCGCTTCGGCGGCTGCGACAGAGGAGAAGAAGAAGAGACCAGATCTATTCATAAGTATACCCCATTGCTAATGGCAACCAGCACCGGAATAGCAAAAATTGTGGAAAAAGTGCTTCAGTTGCACCCTCAAGCGGCAGAGGCACACGACACTGATAATCAACAAAACATTCTGCACATCGCCATCAAGCACCGCCGGCTTCAGATCTTTAAGCTTGTAAAAAAGAGTAAATCAATAACGTTAAGGTTGGCTATGAAGACTGACCGTGATGGCAACACCATATTGCACCAAGCTGCATATATGAGATATTACTCTGCAAACACTCAACAAGGAGGCGGCCCTGCATTACAGTTGCAAGAAGAACTGCGTTGGATGGTGGTGAGTGAGTTACATACACCTTTATATAATTTTATTTTATTTCATTAATTGAAGTTCATCTACTAGAACATGCTTGCATGCGTTTTCTTGATTCATTACTGTGCTCTCGTAGATGAGTTTTGAACTCAGGACCTCCTCCAACTAGGTACATAAACTCCGTGGCACTACACCAAATTGACATACATGCATTTAAAATACAAATTTTATTAGTTCCCTATCCCCCAAATAAGAATAGGTAATGAAATTAATTATTAAATTCACTATGTAACTTTTTTTTTTTCTAGAAAAAAACATGTATAAAATGTTTTAAATTATTGAAAAAATATGTATATATATATTTTTTAACAAGGGTTACATTGCAAAAAAGAAATACCAATTTATATTGTTAATTAATGTATTAATCCTTAACAATTTTTCCATTTGCGGCTAGCGTGTGGAAAAGATAATGCCACCTCACTTCATCATGCACCACAACCATAAGGGTCTGACAGCGGAGGAGCTCTTCAATAGTGAGCATGCAAAGCTTCTTCAGTCGGCACAAGAATGGATGAAAGGGACTGCTCAGTCATGCTCGACCGTGGCGGCTCTGGTGGCTACTGTTGCCTATGCAGCTGCGTACACGGCTCCCGGGGGTTATGATTCGAACGGGATTCCTCTTCTCCGGGATTCTGCTTACTTTGTCACATTCGCCATTACCGACACTGTGTCGCTTATCAGCTCATTGGCTTCTTTGGTCACGTTTCTCTCTATCCTCACGTCGCCGTTTGAGTACCAAGACTTTTACCGTCCTCTTCCGTTCCGGCTACATTTAGGGTTCACCCTTCTGTTCTTCTCACTGGTAACCACCATACTCACCTTCACTGACTCTGTTGTGCTATTGATTCATCTCAAGAAATGGACGATGTCCCTCATTTACGTGGTTGCATGTCTTCCTGTCCCTGTGGTTGGGCTCATGCAGTTTCCTTTGTATAAAGGATTTTCCCAAGGTTTGAAATACACTTTTAAGAAAATTAGAAAGATTAAATTTTCAATTTGCCCTGCATGAGGAAGCTGATATACATATGTAGTCTTGGTTTGAGTACGGCCTATTATTGAGTGGTTATTTGTGAACTATAGGTTGTAGCTTAAAAGGTCTATAAGAATGCAGCTATAGCTCTGAGTTGGAGTTCTCTCTTCTTCTTCCTCTGCGTTTTCCCCTCCTTTTTTGTATTGTTGAGAAGAACAGGCTTAAATAAAGTGTATGCCAAACAGTCTGTATGGCAGACCTATTAAGACGCATGGAGGCGCAAGTAAATGCCTTTGTCCTTTTATTTTTATTTATTTTTATATTAGTCCATTTACATAAGTTTACAATGTAAATAAACAAGTACCCATTGTCACATCCCGGATCGGCTCCGCCGTAGCACGATATTGTCCGCTTTGGGCCCCCCCTCTCTAGCCCTCACGGTTTTGTTTCTGGGAGCTCACGACCAACTTCCCAGTGGGTCACCCATCCTGGGATTGCTTTCGCCCCCAACTCGCTTAACTTCGGAGTTCCTACAACTCCGAAGCCAGTGAGCTCCCAAAAGGCCTCGTGTTAGATTGATGCGGGTGTGTACATATAAGGCACATCAACCCCCTCTCCGTTGGTCGATGTGGGATCTTACAATCCACCCCCCTTAAGGGCCCAACGTCCACGTCGGCACATTCGTACCACACGGCAGAGTGGCTCTGATACCAAATTGTCACATCTCGGATCGGCTCCGCCGTAGCACGATATTGTCCGTTTTGGGCCCCCCCCCTCTGGCCCTCACGGTTTTGTTTCTAGGAGCTCACGACCAACTTCTCAGTGGGTCATCCATCCTGGGATTGCTCTCGCCCCCAACTCGCTTAACTTCGGAGTTCCTACAACTCCGAAGCCAGTGAGCTCCCAAAAGGCCTCGTGTTAGATGGATGCGGGTGTGTACATATAAGGCACATCAATCCCCTCTCCGTTGGTCGATGTGGGATCTTACAATCCACCCCCCTTAAGGGCCCAACGTCCACGTCGGCACATTCGTACCACACGGCAGAGTGGCTCTGATACCAAATTGTCACATCTCGGATCGGCTCCGCCGTAGCACGATATTGTCCGTTTTGGGCCCCCCATCTCTGGCCCTCACGGTTTTGTTTCTAGGAGCTCACGACCAACTTCTCAGTGGGTCATCCATCCTGGGATTGCTCTCGCCCCCAACTCGCTTAACTTCGGAGTTCCTACAACTCCGAAGCCAGTGAGCTCCCAAAAGGCCTCGTGTTAGATGGATGCGGGTGTGTACATATAAGGCACATCAATCCCCTCTCCGTTGGTCGATGTGGGATCTTACAATCCACCCCCCTTAAGGGCCCAACGTCCACGTCGGCACATTCGTACCACACGGCAGAGTGGCTCTGATACCAAATTGTCACATCTCGGATCGGCTCCGCCGTAGCATGATATTGTCCGTTTTGGGCCCCCCCTCTCTGGCCCTCACGGTTTTGTTTCTAGGAGCTCACGACCAACTTCTCAGTGGGTCATCCATCCTGGGATTGCTCTCGCCCCCAACTCGCTTAACTTCGGAGTTCCTACAACTCCGAAGCCAGTGAGCTCCCAAAAGGCCTCGTGTTAGATGGATGCGGGTGTGTACATATAAGGCCCATCAACCCCCTCTCCGTTGGTCGATGTGGGATCTTACACCCCCCTTTTGGATTCAAATATAAATAATAGAAAATCAAATTCCCACCAAATCAAAATATGAAAAATCGGTTTTAGTGCAAAATACGATTTAGGCTAAAAATGATGGCTCATTAAGTCAATATATACTTCATAATAAAATCCCATAAAATCAAGTTTTCTTATTTGATGTGTAAGGAATAAAAGCAGCTAAAAATTATCTTGAGAAAATAATTATTCCGAGAAACCATTTTTCATACTTAGTCAATATTTTTACGTAAAACAATTTTTCATGTATGATATGAATGCATGAAGGGATAATATGAATGCACGAAGGGACCTAAAGTCAATATAGGTAAAAGGCCTTAAATGTTCAATCCACAAAGAGTTTTTAGCTTTTTAAAATCGCACCTCCGCTAAAAAATTCCCAGAGTCCGTCAATGTGTATGATGTTTTCATATGCAAAAAATATATTTTTATTTTAGATAAGATGTCAATCTACATTATATACTTGTAGTTACATAAAAAAAAAATTATGTATATTTAAGATTATCATTGTAAAATGAATTTTTATCTTCGGAAACTTAGGAAAAAAACACACCCAAAAAAAAATCAACCAAAGGGAGGCCACCGATGGCAGGCCAAGGGATATAAACATTATGTATTTAAGATACAGTTTATATCAATATTGATACATCAAGTCAATGTATACTTTATACTAAAATCGTGTTTGATTATTTAAGTTGTAAGGAATATAAACCACCAAAAATATCATTGAAAACATTAGTATTTCAATAGTCCATTTTTCATACTTAGTCATATTTTTATAGAAAATAATTTTTCAAGTATGATATGTGGTAATATAGGTTGGCACAACTAAATATATGCATATCCCAACTAGATTGGCACTTACACACTTATCAATCACTTTCACTTTACAACCTTAAGGTACAAAAATAATGTTAGCATTATGTTAGCCTTACATAACTTTTAAACAATAATATAGATTACCACATATATCATACTTCAAAAATCGTTTTCTCTCAAAATTTGACTAACCTTAGCCTATGGGCCGTTCCCTTTCAAACCTTAGCCTAGCTCGGCCCAGCTTGGAAAAAGAAAAAGCTCAACCCGAGCCCAAAAATTTGAGGCTGAAATCAGCCTAACTGAATGACGAACCCTAGAAAAGACTAAGCATTATTACAGAAAACAAGAGTGAACTGACCAAATCAAACTAGTTTTGGCGGTTTGGTTCGGATTTTTAATTAAAAAATACAATTGAAAGAAAAATTGGTGAAACCGGCCCTAAACCAATGTCAAGTCAGTTTGATTTATCTGAAAGAACCAAACTGGCAAAACACAGGAAAGAACCAGACCAGCAAAACACCGGAAAACTGAACCAAACCGGCCTCCTTTATTTCTAATTTTTTTTATTTAGAAAAAAAACCTTTTCCGCATGGCAATTTTAACTGGCCACACTTCAAAGTTACAATGGGCCTTCCCACACCAGATTCGATCTAATCCTGACCTCTCTTTCTTTCTTCTTCTTCTCTCTTATCTTCGAGAAATTTTTAAATGTTCCAGGTACACCACGTGTCTGGTGTACCATCCAATAAACATAGAACATGTGGAATTATTAACCAACTTACTGCATTTCTTCTTATGACATGTGGCGGACTGCATTGGACATATTCCATATGTCTTCCGTCTATTGGATGGTACACCAACCACGTGGTGTACCGGGAACACTCAAAAATTACTCCTTATCTTCGCTTGTCGTCTCCTTCTTCTTTTTTCTTCTCTCTCGATTGCCGCTCTTTCTTCTCTCTTCTAGCCGCCTCTCTCTTCTCTTTCTTCTCCCTCTAGTAGCAAAGTCGTCATCTCCGTTCTTCTCTTTCTCCGTCGTCATCTTCTTCTATCTTCTCCTCAATCATTTTTGTTGCGAAATCATGGTCTTCTCTCCCGAAACCGCACCAATTTCTTCGCAAATCGACTGTAGGCGGTCTCTTGTCCCATCGGAGCGGCATTGGTCTCCGTAAAAGCGATCCTGACGACATTTGGGCCGATGGTGGGTAACTCCCCAATGGCACAGTTATCAAACCGTGCTTCTCTTAACTCGGGCCTGCATATGAAGCTCGATAGAGGTAATTGAATATTTTTTTGTTACTACAAAGCTTAAGAAATTTTCCTACTTATATATTGTCAAGAAGAAGAAGCACGTGGAGCTATCTTGGTCGTGTGCCACTACCAAAGGTTGCCTTCAATTTTTAATTTTTTTTAAAAGTAAAGATATATCTCATTGTTGATTTTTAGCCCAAATTGAGTATGAGCATTTAACTTGTAGATTTGGTCAAAAACTTGGGCCGTCACATTTTGCATATTTTGTCTCATGACAACACTGGCAGAAATTTGAGCCATGAAGAAAGTTGAGGTTCCACCCCAAAATCAATTAGCAATGGGGGGAGTAGCCCAACTCCTTATAAACCCAGGCTTGGTTCCTTAACTTTTCAATGTGGGACAAATACTCTCAAAACGCCCCCGCACGTGTGGTGAACTTTCAAGCCTAACACGTGGACAACACATATTGGGTGACGTGGGAGCACGTGTGGCCTTTGGGCCCAACACGTGAAGCCTTGCTCTGATACCATGAAGAAAGTTGAGGTTCCACCCCAAAACCAATTGGCAATGGGGGGAGTAACCTAACTCCTTATAAACCCTGGCTTGGTCCCTTAACTTTTCAATGTGGGACAAATACTCTCAACAAACAAGCCAAAAACACAAATGGCTTCTTCAATAAGACTCCTAGGAATGGCTGTTAATAACCCAACACACAAAGTGACGTGGCCAACTAAAGAGCTCTACAAGCTGGCTTGTTGAGAGTATTTGTCCCACATTGAAAAGTTAAGGGACCAAGCCTGGGTTTATAAGGAGTTGGGCTACTCCCCCCATTGCCAATTGGTTTTGGGGTGGAACCTTAACTTCCTTCATGGTATCAGAGCGGGTTAGCCCACGTGTGAAAGACCAACGGCCACACGTGCTCCACGTCACCCAATATGTGTTGTCCACGTGCTAGGCTTGAAAATTCGCCACACGTGTGAGGGCGTGTGAGAATGTGAAGGTAAAAAGTCCCACATTGGAAAGTTGAGAAATTGGCAATGGGGGGAGTAGCCCAACTCCTTATAAACCCAGGCTTGGTCCCTTAACTTTTCAATGTGGGACAAATACTCTCAACACGCCCTCGCATGTGTGGCAAACTTTCAAGCCTAATACGTGGACAACACATATTGGGTGACGTGGGAGCACGTGTGACCGTTGGGCCCAACACGTGAAGCCTTGCTCTGATACCATGAAGAAAGTTGAGGTTCCACCCCAAAACCAATTGGTAATGGGAGGAGTAGCTCAACTCCTTATAAGCCTTGCTAGGTTTCTCAACTTTCCAATGTGGGACTTTTTACCTTCACATTCTCACATTGTTGGAGAAGCCATTTTGGCTAGTCGGATGGACCAGAGTTTGTAGTGTGTACCAACCCATGTGGATATAGAAGTCTGACTAGGGATCCAAGAGCTTTGTGAGAGAAACATTAGAGAGCATCTCCGAGCCTCCTTGAGAGCACTCCTAGCATCCTATTTGTTCTTGAGAGAGAAATTCTTTCTTGAGCTGGAAAGGAAGAGAATAAGCATCTTGCCTTCATTGTTGGTGTTGTGGTGCTTGGATTGCTAAGTTGGAGGACAAAGGAAACCACCTTGGTGCTGGTGTGGGTTGGCTTCTTTCTTTGATGATGTGAGGTAAACTTCTCTTCCACTACACAAGATTGTTATAGTAGAATACCTACGTGTACGTGCTCTAATTTTTTGGAGGAATCGTTCCTCGTAGTTATTGGGATGATGTAGGTTATGCAGTTGTCTATCTCTTGAACCATATGCCTTCTCGTGTTCTTGAGTTTCAGACATCGTTTGATGAGTTGGAAAAACATATTTTGTTGCCCTCAGTTTTGACATTGACGACAATGATCTTTGGTTGTGTGGCATTTGCTCATCTTTACAAAAATAAAATAGATAAGCTTATTCCGTTTGCATTGCGATACGCTTCCATTGGCTACTCTCCTCATTAGAAAGGATATCGTTGCTACATGCTCCCACTTTTTTTTTTTTTTTTTTGGTTACTATGGATGTTGTTGAAGTGAGTCTCCTAATTAATCAAGGAGATTTATTTCCTTGATTAATTAAGGGATTTACTTTCCTATTTTATAGAGTTGTCAAATCATTGTATAATTAGGAGATTTTTTCCTAATCCTTTACTAGATCTAATTCCTTGTAAAGCACTCATGTGAACTCTTATATATACCTCCTTATGGAGAAGAATAAAATAACAACCTAACATATTAAAACCCCATATTCATATTTTAGCATGGTATCAGAGCAATCGATCCTCGGTTGTCTCTAAATTCTCATATCAAAATTTCTCCTCCCCCTCCTCTTTAAGGAGGGGAGGGGGAGTGAAAAAGGATATGTTTCTCTTTCTCATGGAGATTTTGCCTCTTTCTTGACTCCGACATACCCTTCTCTTTAGGGGGAGAAGAGGATTGAAGAGAAGTTTCTATGTTCTTAAGCCGTGTTCACAGGGTTTTTGTGTCCTTAGCCGTGTTCACAGGGTTTCTGTGTTCTTAGCCGTGTTCACAGGGTTTCTGTGTTCTTTACATTCCTCATATCGTATTCCTCGTACCCAAAATCACATTCCTCATATCGTATTCCTCGTATCGTATCGAATTTTCTTGAACTACAAACCCAAAATCACATTCCTCATATCGTATTCCTCGTATCGTATCGAATTTTCTTGAACCACAAACCCTAAATCAAATTCCTCATCTCGTATTCCTCATATTTCCATATCTGAATCCTCGTATCGAATTTCTCGTATCGTATTCCTCATATTCTCGTATCCTAAATCAAATTCCTCGTATCCCTGAATCGTATTCCTCATACCGCCTTGTTCAAATTCAGATCTTCATACCCACATCCTCATATACTCTTATCCCGAAACCCTAGACACATCTTTTTTATCTTATTCTTAAATCCTTCCGCTACCATGGATATCGTTTCCAAAACCACCAAATCCACTTTCTCATACTCAAATCAAATCCCTCCAATCTAAAGTCCTCAAATGCCTTATCTCAAATTTCTCATACTCAAATCAAATCCCTCAAATCTTATACACATACCTCTCAAATCCAATTCCTACATCAAATTCATACATCAAATTCCTCAAATCAAATTCCTCCAATCAAAATCCCTCACATTCTCATATCACTTTTTACTTCCCTTATTGCAGACTTCCAGAAGCATGCAGACTTGTGCTTCTATCAACACCACCAAAGGTTCTATTTTTCATACGTCCTCTCAAAAATCCGCATGGATTATTGACTCAGGTGCTACGAATTTCATGACTCACTTACCAAGTTGGGCATTTGTGACGTATATGCACCAACTTGAGGAGGAGTGTTGAAGAGAGTCTCCTAATTAATCAAGGAGATTTATTTTCTTGATTAATTAAGGGATTTACTTTCCTATTTTATAGAGTTGTCAAATCATTGTATAATTAGGAGATTTTTTCCTAATCCTTTACTAGATCTAATTCCTTGTAAAGCACTCATGTGAACTCTTATATATACCTCCTTATGGAGAAGAATAAAATAAGAACCTAACATATTAAAACCCCATATTCATATTTTACCATATGTGAACTTGGTGGTGACGGAAATGTATTTCCATGAACCCGTGCCAAGTCGTCGGGTTCCATTGGACCAGACCATGATATTGAGGATATTCGTGAGTTAAGTACAGATTTAATTAGTACCTCTATTGGTTCTACCATACCATTACATGCTAACCGTGGAAAACCACGTGAAGGATTTTGTTCATATATCATTAAGAAGTTCCCGATTGCTAATCATTTCTCCACACACAGACTTTGTCCGTCCTATGAGGCCTTTGCGCATATGATGGCTATAGTATCAATACCGAATAAAGCACACACTAGTAAAAAACACCCCTTGCGCGACCAAATTTTGCGCGACGAAACACAATTCGTCGCTCAAAGTGACTTTGCGCGACGAAAATTAAACTTCGTCGCTCAAAGACTAAATTTTGCGCAACGAAATACAAATCGTTGCACAAAGTCACTTTGCGCGACAAACCTTTGCGCGACGAAGTGTAGTTCGTCTCGCAAAGTCATTACAAAAATAAATAAAATAAATTTTATTTATAAAAATCTTTGCATGACTTTGCACGACGAATTTCTAAACTTCGTCTCGCAAAGTCTTTACAAAAATAAAAATAAATAAAATAAAAAAATTATTTTGTTAGAAAAATATAATATTTTAAATGTATTATATTTTAAATTGACGATCAAATTGGTTCATTGTATTCATATAGGGTCAAGGAGTGTAGCTGTAAAAAATCATCAAAATCGAAATTGAAATAACCGTTAAATAGTGATTTTTCGTTTATAACCGTCGAAAAGTTTTGTCCTATTACTTGATCTCTAAATGTTTATTTTTTCCGATTTTTGGCGTATATGATCTCGAAGTATAAACAAACAAGTTTGATGGTGGATCTTTGAAACTAGTTTCGTAGAATGCGTATGCCATCAAAACAATATATTCACTAACAATTAAGAGTTTATTTATACTTTCATTAAATACAACATAAGATTTTGTGGTATCCACTAGTGTAAATATTTTAAATTGAAGATCAAATTGAGTCACTGTATTCATATAGGTTCAAGGAGTGTAGCTGTAAAAAATCATCAAAATCGGAGTTAAAATTACCGTTAAATCGTGATTTTTGTTTATAACCATCGAAAAGTTTTGTCCCATTACGTGATCTCTGAATGTTTATTTTTTCCGATTTTTAGGGTATACGATCTCGAAGTATAAACAAACAAGTTTGACGGTTGGATCGTTGAAACTAATTTCATAGAATACATATGCCATCAAAACAATATATTCACTAACAATTAAGAGTTTATTTATACTTTCATTTAATATAACATAAGATTTTGTGGTATCCACTAGTGTAAATATTTTAAATTGACGATCAAATGTAGTCATTGTATTCATATAGGGTCAAGGAGTGTAGCTGTAAAAAATCATCAAAATCAGAGTTGAAATAACCGTTAAATCTTGATTTTTCGTTTATAACCGTCAAAATGTTTTGTCCTGTTACTTGATCTCTGAATTTTTTTTTTTTCCCGATTTTTGGCGTATATGATCTCGATGTGCAAACAAACAAGTTTGATGGTTGGATCGTTGAAACTAGTTTCGTAGAATGTGTATGCCATCAAAACAATATATTCACTAATAATTAAGAGTTTATTTATACTTTCATTAAATATAACATAAGATTTTGTGGTATCCACTAGTGTAAATATTTTCAATTGATGATCGAATGCAGTCATTGTATTCATATAGGGTCAAGGAGTGTAGCTGTAAAAAATCATCAAAATCAGAGTTGAAATAACCGTTAAATCTTGATTTTTCTTTTATAACCGTCGAAATGTTTTGTCCCATTACTTGATCTCTTAATGTTTATTTTTTCTGAATTTTGGCGTATATGATCTCGAAGTATAAACAAACAAGTTTGACGGTTGGATCGTTGAGTAGCTTTAAAATTGTTGATTTTGTACGTATAACACTTAAGAAATTGAATAGTATATATATTTATTAGTAGCTTTAAATTTTTTTTAAGACTTTGCGTGACCAATATAATAATTCGTCGCGCAAAGTATACTCTAAAAATTTGGGCGGGTACCAAAAATGCGAATTTTTTTTAAAAAAAAATTACTACTTTGCGGGACGAATATATATTTCGTTGCGCAAAGTTTTGCGAGAACAATATATAGTCGTTTGTCGCGCAAAGTTTACCCGAAAAATTTGGGCGGTACCAAAAATGCAAATTTTTTTTAAATTTTTTTTTCCAACTTTGCGCGACCAATATATAGTAGTTTGTCGCGCAAAGTATGAATATTCGTCGCGCAAAGTTGATAGTATTCGTCGCACAAAGTAGTTATAATTCGTCGCGCAAAGTATCTTTGAGCGACGCTAGTATTCGTCGCGCAAAGTATCTTTGCGAGACAAAAAAAAAATTTCGTCGCGCAAAACCTTTTTTTATGATCTTTGCGCGACAGAACTGCGCGACGAAATTGTACTTTGCGCAACAAAATTATTTCGTCGCGCAAAGTGTTTTTTGTAGTAGTGACATGAGGCTTTAGTTGATTCTAGCTGGGCTAAGGCTATGAATAAAGAGATGCAGACCCCTGAGAAGAATGGAACATGAGAGGGTCATTGTTGATGTGTAAATTGGTTTTACTGATTTACTTTTACAGTTTTACAGTTTTACAGCTGGTTGTGACTAAGTAACAGCTTAGGTCCCTTTTACGATTGTGAGAATTTTGTGGCTGAAATGCCTATAGACACATAGGCAGATCATTTTTGTACTGATCCTTGTGTAAATCGTTTTGACGTATAGATGAATATAGCTGAGCTCATATTGCTCCAATATATTCAGTTTTGCAGAGAAGAATTTGGGGCAGTCTCCTTCTTCTTTCTTCTTCTCTTTTCTCTCAGAAAATTCAGTTTTGCAGAGAAGAACTTTGGGCAGTCTCCTTCTTCTTTCTTCTTCTCTTTTCTCCCAGAAAATCCAAATAAGAATCTAAGAGTTTATTAGCCGGCCCTGGCCCAAGGCAACCAGGGCCACAGCCCGGGGCCCAAAATACAATGGTGCACAAAGTTTTCTTAGTCCATGTATATATATATATATATATATATATATCTAAAAAAAAAAAAAAAAAAGAGAAGAAACTAAACGGACGCTCAACATTAAGTCATGCGTTGGAAACGAAAACCAATTATCCTCCTTTCCAATAAAAAGTCAAGTGAATAGAATAATAATTTAAGAATTGATAACCTGTTGGGAAAAATTGATTCATCAATCTGTGGGTTTCAACCGCAGTCAAAGCCAAAGTAAAAAAATACTTTTAAAAGGGAATTGGTATTTCTTCTCTCTCTTTTTTGGTCTAAATGGTATTTTCTTCTATGGGTCTTGGCCATCTTGAAGAGAGCACAATTGAATGAAGGGTTGTACTACTTGAAATTTTGCAATTTGGACTTTTGAAGAGGGTATCAAAACTTTCGTTTGTTTTTTCTCTCATTCTTTTCCTTTTGAGTTGGTTTGGTTGAGACATAGCTCAAAGTCTAAAAAATGAAAAATATTTTCTTAAAAAAAATCAATGCTTAGTTTATTAAAAAAAAAACTACAATTTCAGTTATTAATGTGTGTACATGGGCACACTTTAGATTTTCGCCCTGGGCCTTTGAGACCTAGGACCGGCACTAAAAGGAAAGAAATCTGTTGGTTTCAAGTATAATTCTAATAGGTCCATTGAGAGGTATAAAACTCGATTAGTTGTGAAGGGATATACTCAAACTTATGAAATTGACTATAAGGAAACTTTTACGTATATTGCTAAGATTAATAGAATTCGAGTCCTCTTGTTGTAGGCTGCAAATTCCACTTGGGTACTCCACGACAGGGGAGTAAAAGAGGAACATGTGTACAAGTTAAAAAAAGGCTTTGCATGGGCTGAAGCAATATCACCTTGGATTGTTTGGAAGATTTAATTTGGCCCTGAAGAAATATATGGTTACAAGTTGTGTTGATGCTCTTTTTGGGATAGGGTCAACTTAGGTAAAGACTTGGGTCTTCAGCAGTTTAGGTGGCTAGGACCTTCAGGATCTAGATACCCTGCAAAAGACAAAGTGGAAGAAACAGTCGTTAAGCTTCGGACACCGGTGTGGTGGCCGGAAGGCTCTCCGATGCTTAAGTCAGCTGTAAGTGGTAATTTTGACAGAGTAACAGTAAGAGTGAGAATTTAGTCCCCCCCTTTACCAGGGTATTGTTCCCTACTTATAAGGAAGTGAAAATGAGAGGTTTGTGTAGATTTCCGATGTGGGACTATGTCCAAGCGCTGTGGTGGCGACACGTGTCCTTGAGATTAGGTTCAGCAATTGGGACCTTCAGCAGGTCGGGAGCCTTGGCAGGTGTCTGGCATCTTGGAAGAGTGTCTTCCTTCGGCAGGGGAGAAGGCAAGTCTGCCTTGGTGCTAGTTGTTTTAAGGCTGGACATGCTCGGTTAATTATGGTGTAAACAGGTAGTCCCCCAAGTTCGCGGTCAAGAAGTAGCTTCTGGGTTGGGAACTTGTAAGTTTTTTGCATAATTATGACCGAGCATTCCTAGGTTAGTATGAGTCGTAGGGCATTCCCTAGTCCCCCAAGTTGGCAACCCAGAAGTTGCGTCAAGCTTCAAAAGTATGGCCTAGATGTTTTGGCTTATTCTTTTTTTTTTTTTTTTTTTTTTTTTTTTTTTTTTTGTGGCTAGGTCAGCCAACAATCACCCCTCAAATTGCTTCTGCATGCTACCTACCGTTCGGCAGGCTTTTTTTTATTTTTTTTTTATTTTTTATTTTTTTTTTATTTTATTTATTTTAAAGTTCAAACTGTGTAGGAGATTTGGGAGGGAAAATGAAAAAGGTGCTAGGGTACTCTCATGGCCCAAGGCTGGTACCTTTTGAGGATCTATAAATAAGAGTTTGGACTGGAGAAGGACTCACACTTGAGCTTTGAGGAAAAGGAAGTGAGGAGGAGAAAAGGTGGTTTACTCCGTGGTGGTTTAAACAAGGTTAGTTCCTTTTTTTTTTTTTTTTTTTTTTTTTTTTTTTTTTTTTTTTTTTGTTTGTTTTTTTTTTTTGTGATGGCTGGGTCAGCCAAGTGCTCCCTCACTTCCCAAATTGCTTCTGCACGTTGCCTACCGTTCGGGCAGGTGCAAAATTTTTTTTTTTTTTTTTTTTTTGTTGATGAATTCGAATTTGAATTTCAAAATGTGTAGGTACAAGAGATTTGGGAGGGAAGATGAAAGGGTGCTAGGGTTTTTCCGTGACCCAAGGGGTTGGTACCGTTGAGGATCTATAAATAGGAGCTTGGAGTGGAGAATGTCTCATACTTGAGGAAAATTTTGAGAAAGTGGGGAGGAGAAAAGGTGATTTCCGGCTAGAGACTTGGTGGTAGAGCATTGATCAGAAAGATTTCCGACTGGCTTTCCGTGGTGGTGCAAACAAGGTTAGACCTCCTTTGCCTTGAACTTTCAAATTGAATCGTCCTTTTTGTACGAACATGTTGAAGACTAGGATAAACACCTTGAGTATGAGTATGAACTTGATGAATCATCCTGAACATTGACATGAACTTGTTGAATGTATGCTTCGATCATTTTTGCATGTGCATTAGTTCCTTTTATTGTTTCTGCGAATTGTAGATGTCTGAGAGTTCTGATAGAGAAAGTCATGACCCCTTTGCCTTTGGCGGGGAAGATACCGAAAGTGAGAGTTCCGAGTCAGAGCCAAGCCTTTATGTTTGTTCAGAACGTGAGAGCTCCCGGACAGAGGGTGTTGTAGACGGCGCTATAGAGAGTAGGATGGTAGTATATGAGGGTGATAGGGTTGAGCCATCCGTTAGCTCTGGGTTGTCTTCATATAATAGGATGCAGAGAAATTACGAGGAGTTAGAGGCCGTATTTGACCGGGCCTTAGCCTGTGCTCATACAACCGAGGTGGGCTCGAGTCATCAGGCATCTCCATCTGGGTCTCTGGAGGCGTAGCTTTGGCTTCAGCGCGAGAGGGAGTGGATATACGGGTTGGTGTCCCATTGGCGAAGCGGAATTTTCTTACCGAAGTGAAGTTGGCCGAGCTTCGGGCGGATTATTGTGTTCCACCCTACGTAGGCTTGAGATTACCCAGTGCAGCTGATGTGGTTAGATATCCTTCAGATGGCTCGGTGTTGGTTTTTAGAGGTATGTACCAGCATGGTTTCCAGACTGCCGTTTCATCCTTGGGTCCAGATGATGTTGGCTAAGCTGGGGTATGCGCCGGGTCAATATAATCCTAACTTTTGGATTCTTCTTCACGGGTTTTATATTGCCTGGTGGTTGGTTGGGTTGGATGAGCCAACCTTTGAGCAGTTCATGTATTTATACTCAATTTCGAAGCAACAGGGAAGTTTTGGCTGGGTACAAGCTAATTGTCGAAAGGCGAAGGAGAGGGGTTATTTTATCAGTCATATGCCTACTACTCAGAAGACCTGGAGGAACAAGTGGTGTTTGGCTTATGGTGGCTGGGAGTGTCCGCCAGGGAAGGTCATTGCCAAACATATTCCTACCCACTTCCAGTCTATAGGTTCTTGGCCCCATCCCTTAAGACTGAGTGTTGTTTTGTTGTGTTTCTCTTGATTCTCCATTGTTGCTTGTGCAAGTGTAAATGGCTGAGTAGTGTGTAACATTTGCTGCAGGTTCGGTGAAGTGGGGGTCTATCTCCAAGGAGCAAGAAGACGAGGTTGAGAAGGTGAGGTCGCTGTTGTCAGAGACCGAGCGTGAGTGCCGAAACTTGGTCACCCAGAAGAATTTGCTTGAGTCCGGACTTCCTGCAAGGAAGTAAGTATCTAGGTTACTTTGGTTGTTTGTCTTCTGATTCCTTTTTATAGGTACTTAGGTCATCTTAGTTTTTGATGTGCAGTGGCAGGTATTGTAAAGGGCAGGACGAAGGTTGTGGATATTGATGAGGCCGAGATGCAGAAGCGGCTGAGAGAGTCTCGGGCCAGAGAGGGCGGAGAAGGGGGGAGCCAGCCGACTGGGAAGCGGTCCAGGGGTGATGATGAGGGGCTAATTGCCGACGTGCTGGGGAGGAGGAAGGCATTGGAGGAAGCTCACCGGAGTGTGATGGGGACGGAGCCTAGGATGCCTTCTTATAACCTCAGGCGCCACCGGAAGTTGCCCTTCGGTATTGATGATGTGTTTGCTGAAGGGGTGGAGAAGGTGGACTTTTTCAAGATGCGTCGGCAGAAGAAAGAGGCGAGCCTAGCCATGCATCGTCAGGAGATACCTCTGGTGAACGTCTTCCTGGAGGGCGTGAAGAGTGACCCTGAGGCTTTGGCCAAGACGCAAGCTTCTAACTTTGCGGTCGGGCCCAGAAGACGATTCTCACGTCTGCTTATGTGAGTGAGCTGTTTATGAATTTGTGCTTATCTTTCTAGTTTTTTTTTTTTTTTGACTAATGATGCTTTGTGTTGTAGGCCTTTGGCGAGATGTATGTTAACATGGCTAAGGCAGATAAGGAGATTCAGAGGTTGAAAAAGCGTGATGAGCTGGCCAAGAGCAAGATGGCGGAGGCACAGGAGGCTATCCGAGAAAGGAATACCCTCCTGTGCGCAGAAGGCGGAGTTGGCCAAAGAGGTGGAAGAGCTGAAGCGGTCGAAGGCTGAAGAGGTAGCTGCGCCCGAGCCGAAGCGACCGAGGAGTTCTGGTCGTCCGAGGAGCTGAGGAGCTACATCATGGACCGGTTGGTGGATGAGAGGCTTCGCCTGGGAGAAGAGATTGGCGAGGTTCAACCCTTCGGTTGAGATCAAATTTGATACCAGTGGCCAGTCTCCAACATCTAGTCCTACTGCTGATGACACTACCGCTGTGCCGGAGTCGGAGCTAGGCCCCCCGATGCCGCTTCTGCCTAGACTTGAAGGCGTCGTCTTCCTTTCGTTTGTATTTGCTATGTATGAACAATTTGCCTTGCTTGGGGCACGTGTATGTTGATTTGCTATGATATTACTTGTTGTCTTTTGATATCGGTTGTACTTAGCAAAAATGGTAATCATGTGATTGGTAAGAATTAGCCAAGGTCAGGCATTATATTAGATAAATATCGTAAGGCAAAAGGTACAAGAGAGAAATATCAGTAAAACATGTTGTCCTAGGGTCGAGGTGTGTTTACTTATAGTAGTACTTGAGGTGGTCAGCATTCCAAGGATGAGGCAAGGTCTTGCCCTTGGGATCGCGAAGCTGATAAGTGCCGGGTCGGCAAACTTTTGTAATCTCATAAGGGCCTTCCCACGTGGGGCCCAGGGTACCTTCAGGAGGGTTCTTGGTAGCCAAGGAAACCTTGCGTATGACCCAATCCTCTGCCTTGAATGCACGGGGTTTGACCCGGGAGTCGTAGTACTTGGCGATGCGCTGTTTGTATGCGACGTTGCGCATGTTGGATTGGTCACGAAGCTCATCAATGAAGTCGAGGTTTAGTGCTAACTGCTCGTCATTGGTTTCGGCATCATAAGTGGAGGTTCGGTATGTGGGCTGGCCAATTTCCACTGGGGCCACGGCTTTGGTACCAAAGGGACAGAGAGAAAGGTGTTTCTCCTGTGGAGGTACGGAAGGTGGTGCGGTAGGACCAGAGGACCTCTGGGAGTAACTCTCTGCCAGGACCCTTTGGCTTTGTCAAGCTTGGTCTTCAGGGTTTTCTTGATGATTTTGTTCACGGCTTCGACCTGGCCATTGGACTGAGGATTGGCTGGGGAAGCGAAGCAAAGACGTATCTTGAGGTTGGAACAAAATTGCTTGAACTTTGCGTTGTCAAATTGCCGGCCATTGTCTGTGACGATGGTGTGGGGGATGCCGAAGCGACATACGATGTTCTGCCAACGAACGTTTCGATGCGAGCTGCAGTTATGGTAGCTAAGGCTTCAGCTTCAACCCACTTGGTGAAGTAATCTACGGCAACAACTGCGTGCTTGACCTGGCCCTTGCCCTCAGGCATAGGTCCAATGAGGTCAAGTCCCCATTGGGCAAATGGCCAGGGACTGACCATGGGGGTTAATGGCTCAGCTGCGAGCTGTGGTATGTTGGCAAATCGCTGGCATTTGTCGCACTTCTGGGTGAAGGCCTGGGCATCAGTGTGACTGAAGGCCAGAAGTATCCTTGCCGAATGGCCTTGTGTGCTAGTGAACGAGCGCCTGAATGATTGCCGCAGATGCCCTCATGGATCTCCCGAAGGACGTAGTTGCCTTCCTCTGGGGTAAGACATCGAAGGTAAGGAAGACTGAAACCACGCTTATATAGAGAGCCATTGATGATCAGGTATCTGAGAGAGAGCGATAACGAACACGTCGTGCTTTAGCGGGATGAGGAGGTAGTGTCTGGTTTTGCAAGAATTGAAGGATGGGGTCCATCCAAGTAGGGCTGTGATCAATGGTACAGATGAGTGGGGTTAGTGTGCTAGGGCGGTCCAGGAACTCGATGTGAATGTTTCGGCCGCTGCCCTGGTCTAAGGCCGAGGCTAGCCTAGCCAAAGCATCAGCATGGCTGTTCTCCGATCGTGGTACCCTGGCCGATGAGATAAGCGTCAAAAGTAGTCAACATGTGGCGACTATGTTGAAGGTATGCAGTCATAGAGATGTCTTTGGCAGTGAAGTCCTGGTTGACTTGGTGAACAACGAGCTTGGAGTCACTGAATATTTGGATTTGTTTAGCGCCCATCTCCTTGGCTAGCCGAAGGCCAGCTAGGAGTGCTTCATACTCGGCCGCGTTGTTGGAAGCGTGGAATTGAAAGCGGAGGGCATACTCAAGGACAACCTTATCTGGGGAGATGAGAACAAGGCCAGCTCCACAACCATGGGCATTGGAGGAGCCATCCACGTACAATGTCCACGAGGGCTGAGTAAGGTCGAGGGTGCCATGGCTGGCGACGTGAACCAGATTCGATGGAGGAGTGGGCCCTGCAGGTATGACCTGGGGGGTGACCAATGCCGGGGTTCTGTGAGCTCAGAGATGAAGTCGGCGACCGCCTGACCCTTGGTAGCTGGGCGAGGCTTGTAGTGGATATCGAATTCGCCAAGCTCGATGGCCCACTTGACTAGCCTACCGGAAGTCTCTGGTTTCTGCAGGACTTGTCTGAGTGGTTGGTTGGTTAGGACATGAATGGTATGTGCCTGGAAATAAGGTCTCAGGCGTCTGGCGGATACTACTAAGGAAAACGCCAGCTCTCGAATGTCTGGGTACCGAACCTCAGCATCCTGTAATGCCTTGCTAACGTAATGCACTCGGATGCTCAGGACCTTCATGTGGTCTGATGAGTCCAGAGCTAACCGCGCAGCTGAGATGGATAGGTAAATCGTGAGGATGTCTCCGGGTTCAGGGGTTGATAACAAAGGGGCCCGACTCATGTATTCCTTGAGCTCGTTGAAAGCTTTGTCACACTCTGGGGTCCAGGTGATGTGACGCTTAGTGCCCTTAAGAGCTTTGAAGAAGGGGGCGCATCGATCAGGAGCCTTGGAGATAAACCTGGTGAGTGCTCCGACGCGCCCGGTAAGGCTCTGGATGTCTTTGACTCGTCGTCGGTACCTTCATGTCCAAGATAGCTTGGATCTTCTCTGGATTGGCCTCAATGCCCCGCGGCTGATCATGAAGCCAAGGAATTTGCCCGAAGCCACGCCAAAGGCGCATTTGGTGGGATTGAGTCTCATCCTATATTGCTTCAGGATGGCAAACATGGCAGATAGGTTAGGGATATGCTGATCAGCGGTACGGCTCTTGACTAGCATATCATCGACATAGACCTCCATGGTGTTGCCGATCAATGGGGCGAAGAGGCTGTTCACTAGGCGCGCTGATAAGTGGCACCAGCGTTCTTGAGGCCGAATGGCATTACCTTATAACAATAGAGGCCGCGATTCTGTAATGAAGGAGGTGTGGGCCTGGTCGCCAGGGTGCATGAAGATTTGGTTGTACCCGGAGTAGGCGTCCATGAAGCTAAGAAGGGCATGGCCTGCCTGGCGTCCACGAGTTGGTCAATCCTAGGTAGAGGGAAGCTATCCTTCGGACATGCCCGATTGAGGTTGGTGTAGTCTACACACATGCGCCAGCCTTTCTTTGGCTTCCTAACCATGACCACGTTAGCTAGCCAAGTGGGGTAGTCTACTTCTTTGATAAAGCCGATGCTGCTCAACTTGTCCACCTCCGCCTTCATGGCCTCGTATCTCTCTGGGTCGTAGGCCCACGCTTCTGCCGAACGGGTCGGACTGCGGGATTAATGCTCAGCCGATGGGATATAACGTCTGGTGATATGCCAGGCATGTCATTGTAAGACCAGGCGAAGACCTCAGAGTTGAGGCGGAGGAAGGCGACAAGGTCAGAGCGAAGCCTGGTGAGAGGGAGGTGCCGATTCGAACTTGCCGGTCTGGGATGTTGTCATGGAGAGTAACCAGCTCAAGGTCTTCCAGGTTCGGCCAGCTGGGTGGCGGGTTCCTCCCTGGGGTCTTCAGGTCGTTAGATGCCAAGCTCGAGGAGGGGCTGGGGCCTTGGTTACTGCTAGGGCCTCACCCCTATGTTGGTGGTTGGTGGACTTCACGCGAGGCATAGCGCTTCGGGCGCCAAGTTGGTCGCGCGCACCATGCCTGTGCCATGGGGGGTGGGGAACTTTAGTAGTAACATATGAGTGGAGACGAATACCTTCATTTTTGCTAAGGCTGGGCGTCCAAGGATGACGTTGTATGCCGTGGGGCAGTTGACGATGAGGAAGGGAGTGGTGATCGTTGCTCGCTGGGGTGCTGAACCAATGGAGATAGGGAGGTGGATGCTCCCAATAGGCTGGACAACATCGCCAGAGAAGCTCACCAGAGGTGTGATGCTACGGTCTAGCAAGTGAGTAGGGACTTGGAGTTCATTGAAAGCTTCAGCAAACATCACACTGACCGAGCTCCAGTGTCCACCAGGATACGCCCAACATCGAAGTTAGAGATGTCCGCCCAGGATGATGAGTGGGTCGTCATGAGGGAAAATGACACCACGCTCCTCTTCCTCGCTAAAGGTAATGGGGGCCCAGCCTAATTTATGGGTCTTCGGCAAGCGTCCCTGCTCTCGTGCGAAGACCTGGTGCGCATAGGTGGAGCGGACATAATGTTTGATGGAGTTATTGGAGGTTCCAGCCAATGTAAGGCCACCACTAATGGTAGAGATCATGTTGATCTGTCGTTGGTGTGGGTTAGGTGGGGCTGGGTGGTTGTGCACGTACTTGTCTAGCTTCCCTTCCCGGATGAGGCCTTCAATGATGTTGCGCAATGTGATACAAGATTCGGTATCATGGCCAGTGAACTGGTGGAATCGGCAGAAGACGCCTGTGTTCGGCATAGGCTTGTTGGGCGGTCTCGGAGGGGGAGGTTTGGGTATAATGGGGGCTTCCTGGACCAGAACATTCTCATAAGTAGTGTTCAACGTGGTGAATACCTCGAACCTGGGCTTCGGCTGCAAAGGGAGTGGGGCACGACCACTTGGCCTGGGAGGGTGGCCTCCGCGGGGCTGATGGCGGTTGTCGTGTCTGCTACGCTTCTCGTTGTTGAAGGTATGCTGGTGGCTGTCTTTCCTCTTAGGGTCCTGGGTACCCTGGTGGTCAGGAACGGGAGCTGAATGGTGAGGTTTGGCCGGGGTGGGTGCTGAAGCAGATGGGGAATTACCGAAGGTGCTCCTCGACTGGTTGGCTGGGCCACGTTTGGTGTTAAAGTACTCGGCCTTGGCGTGAATAGCTGCTTGCTTCATCAGCTCCGCATATGTGTTCCATGGGTTGCTGTGGACTAGGTAGCGGAAGTTGGATTCTCTAAGGCCACTTTTGAAAGCGCCGAATGCAGCTCGATCGTCGGTGTCTGGGCAACGAGAGTACTCGTGGCTGAAGCGGGCAGCATACTCCCGAAGGGTTCGTCCTCACCCTGCCGAAGCATGTACAGATCGTCAGCGGAGTAGAGGCGATCGGTCTGGATCATGAAATGGTCCAGGAAGGTCTCCGCTTCAGACGTCGAAGGAGTTGATAGTGCGGGGGTTCAGCCGGTAAAACCAATTCAGAGCTGCGCCACTGAGGGTGGAAGGGAAAAGGAGACACATGCCCTCATCACTAAGGCCCTTGCATCCGAGGGCGGACTGGAAGGAATGGATATGGGTAAGGGGGTCCTCTGTGCCTGCGTAAGAGGCAATACGAAGTGGCTGAATGTCCTTCTCTTGATGATAATTGAGGATGCGTTCGGTAAAGGGCCCAGGGCGAGGTTTAGCCCAGAGAGGCTGGTGGCTGCGGTGTTGCTCACTCTCCAGGCGCCGGACCTTCTCAAGAGAAGGCGCATGGCCGGGTCAGCATGCGGAAGAGGATTGGGTGCCGAAGACCTGAAGTGTTGGGTGGGTTGGGGAGGGTAATCCTCCCATTGTTCGAAAGTCTTCGGAATGGTAGGTCTCCCAGTCTTCGGGGTTGCGAGGTTCCCAGTCGTCCGAGTCCCCCACTCCTTCTTGGGTAAGTACGCGGGTTGGCTTTGGTAGGGGACCGAGGTGCGTCACCCTTGGGTCACTGAGGTCGACATTGATGGGGATAGGCTTCTTCCGCTTCTCTCGAGATACGGTCCCGGCAATCTTTGTAGATTTTGGTTGGGCTATGGGGCCGATCTCTTGGTGGGGAGATGTGGAGGGGTCGCGACTTGGTCATCTCTGGGATGAAGATGGCCTTTGCCTTTGTCAGGCTCTCGACCGGATGGGGGCGCTATGACGGGAGATGGCATGTTGGTTCGGCAGGGTGTGCTCGACATCCTGGGTGAGGTCTTGCTGGATAAATCGATGGCGAGTGTTCTCCACATTGCGCTTTAGGGCTCGGCAATCGTGCTCCAGCTCAACATTCTTAGTGCGAAGATGTTCGTAGTTTTCTGACATCTTGACTACACTAGCGCGGAGGCGTTCCACCTCCGCCCGGAGATCCCCCTCTGCCGAAGGTTTCTTCGGGAGGAATCCCCACGGGGTGTGGGGCGCTGGGTAGCATGGCTAGCCTCGCTCACCATAGTGGAGTGTGGGGTGTGGAAGAGGCGACGGGGCCTGAGAGGGGAAGGAGCCAGCTGGGCTGGTAGAGGGAGTTGGGATTCAGAAGTCGGTTCCCAGACGGCGCCAAACTGTTGATGCTCTTTTTGGGATAGGGTCAACTTAGGTAAAGACTTGGGTCTTCAGCAGTTTAGGTGGCTAGGACCTTCAGGATCTAGATACCCTGCAAAAGACAAAGTGGAAGAAACAGTCGTTAAGCTTCGGACACCGGTGTGGTGCCGGCCGAAGGCTCTCCGATGCTTAAGTCAGCTGTAAGTGGTAATTTTGACAGAGTAACAGTAAGAGTGAGAATTTAGTCCCCCCCTTTACCAGGGTATTGTTCCCTACTTATAAGGAAGTGAAAATGAGAGGTTTGTGTAGATTTCCGATGTGGGACTATGTCCAAGCGCTGTGGTGGCGACACGTGTCCTTGAGATTAGGTTCAGCAATTGGGACCTTCAGCAGTCGGGAGCCTTGGCAGGTGTCTGGCATCTTGGAAGAGTGTCTTCCTTCGGCAGGGGAGAAGGCAAGTCTGCCTTGGTGCTAGTTGTTTTAAGGCTGGACATGCTCGGTTAATTATGGTGTAAACAAGTTGTGTACTTATCTTTGCTTAAATATCTTCATCTAATTTAACTAAGTTAACTAATAGAACTAAAGTGTTTAAATTAATTTCTATATGGAAAGGATCTCGTATTTGCTTGCTGTACTATTACATGTTTCGTGCACTTGCAATTAAAATTTTGATTAAGTTGGTCTGGAAATTAGGTTCGTAACTTTCACAACAATTTTTTGTAGGAGAGGCTCAGAAACTTCCGTTTATGCTCAAAATTCTTCTCTTTGACCTAATTATACTACAAAACACAATTGAAACCAAACCAATTGGCTCATGTTAAAGAGGAACAAATACAGAAACCAATTAAAAGTGTGTATTAAAAGATGTGAATTTGTGCACTTATTAATTGTCACGTATGGGTGAGCTTGATGCGTAAAAGAGGAGATATGCTGGGTTGTTGTGGCAGGTGGAGTGTAGGCATAAGGATTGGTGAAAGTAATAGATGCCATATGGAGAATTAATGTACTGGTGAAAGGAGGAGATGCAATATGGACCAGTGCACAATAGTGGGAATCACCGATGGGTGGAGAGAAGCTCTGATACCATGGAAAGCTTTTATAAAAGAATATATATGCAGCTCACCTTTTGTAATGGTTACATGAATAAGCGGCTCAGCTTTCTGATCAATATACAAAGATTTATTCGAGTGCTTTAAGTTGAGTATATTGTGAGCACACAAACACTCAAGCCTAGAATACGTGCAGTAATTAATTAAACAAGATTAAACAAAATCATAATAAATACCATGCCCGGTGGATTTCGCGCAGCCCAAAAGGAGAAGGTGGGGGTTCGAATTATAATTCTAATTCTGATCTAAACATGGTTAATGATCATGACCAGCATCGAAACAACCACTGCTGCAGAGATACTTGTTTTTATTTTTTAGTTTTAAAATAATAATAATAATTAATTAATTAAATGGAAATGCCAATAGAAGGTTTATAAAACTTGATGGCATTAAGATTGAAAGCAAAATGTGAGGTTTTGGCAATACTTAAAAGTGCTTCATTATTCTCTTCTTAATTATCATTTATTACATATGCATTATCACCATCTTGTGCAATAATATTCTGCAACTTAGCTCTTTGGTCGAACGGCAACACCCTTGATAACAAGTCCGCTCTTCCATCTCCCACCATATTCATACAACGAAAACTCAATGTTCCCGGAATTTGCGGGTGCTATAAACTCACCAAACGGAATATCTTTCCATTGATCTTTACTATCCTTCAAATCCGTCAATTTAAATTTCGTCTCCCTTGGAACTGCACCATCTGGGGGAGTGAATTTCAAATTCACTGGAGCATCCCATCCATAAGCTTTAGTTTTCATCTTGACCACAAATACAACTTCATACAGAGTTCCTGGTGAGAGGACTGTGGTCGCAAGTTTTCCACGCACTTCTAGCCAACACACATTTAACAGTTCAGCAGCTTCAAAGTTGTCACCACTGCAATGAAATCGAAGTTAGGACTGAGATTACTGATAGCATATATATATATATATATTTTTTAATTTTTTGTATATGTTATTCCTATCTGTTTCAAATGGTCAATACGACTGGAGAAACCGAGAAAGAAACCATAAGTTATGTATTGAAGTTTTTGGTACCTAGTTTCTTTGAACCATCGCCAGTAACGAGTGTCTCCAGACCAAGTGATATCGAGAGCCTTTGCATACACCATACAGCATTTGGACTTTCCATCACCATACGTCTGCACAGGCTGTGATAATGCTAACAATAGTCAAGAAAATTTAATTGACATAATCAAGATGGTTGATCTCTAACTTCTTTAACAAGTTTCCATTCTTTAAATCTAATTAAAGTCCCAAAAATTTTTATTTGGAGCTGAATTTCGGCACCAACTGGAAATTTCACATTTCATCAGAAGCATAAGTAAGCATATATATATATATATATATATATATATATATATATATGTATATATGTAGCTATAACACACAAAATTAAACCATCCGAGCATGGTGTTTGAATTTCAGATAAAGGGAGCTGCTACTTAACTGATTGTGTTTCTGTCTTCTGATTATCAGAAGCGTTTTTGACTTCTACCTTCTGATTATCAGAGGGAGCTGCAGTAGAAGAAGGCCCTCCGTCGGTTGGTTTCTCCTGCGCATTGTTACTGGTTGTTTGTCCACTAGTTGGTTTCTCCTGCATATTCCCCATCTCTTCAATATACGTCTTCAATCCAATGCTTCTTGTTACTTATATAGAAAAACACAAGGCTAAGTTGGTCATTTCCCTGCATGCACATGATGCATGATTTTAGTATCTACGTATACACCGCTAAAAGTTTGGATGAGGATGAGGGTTTTAGCTTGTGAAGCAACCTTTTAACTTTTTTGTTCTTTGAAAACACTTTGGAATATCAGAAAAAACGCCTTTATTCCATATGCTAAACTTTTGTTTGCTTAACATATAATATTCCATTCTGCAGGAAAAGAAAAAATGCTTTTATTCTGAGATACAGGAATCACATTCGATATATATATATATATATATATATATATATATATATATATATAATTTCCACACGCTCATTTTCTCCACTTACACTCCCTTTTACTTTTTAATACTTTTTAATTAATTTTGTTCATTCTCTTTCCTATTCTACCCTTACCTTACGTTAATTTCTTTTTACTTCATTTTTATATTAGTTCTTTTTCTTTATATATAATTTTCCAACTTGCACTCCATTTTCAGTATTTTTTTTCTTTTAATCGAGTAAGAAATTAAGTTTTTTGTTTTCCCTTTAATACTGAAAATAGTGTAAGTTAGAAAATTAAGTATAAAGAAAAGGAAATAATATAAAAGTGAAGTAAAAAAGAAATTAATGTAGGGTAAGGATAGAATAGGAAAGAAAAAGAACAAAATTGATTAAAAAGTATTAAAAAGCAAAAGGGAGTGTAAGTGGAGAAAATGGGAGTGGGACTACTACGAATTGGACTCAGATGGCGAAGATACATGGTTCTGGGTTCTGCTAGTTCTGAGGAGAAATCCAGGTGGATTGTTGTTGGATCTATGGAGGTGGGGTTTTGATTCAAGCGATAAGGAAGTCGGACTTGCGTGTTCAAAATAGCGAGTGTGCTATTTTGCGAACCCAATTTCGGACTCACTATATTAGATGTGCGAGTCCGGGCTTTTTTTAACTATTGGGCTATATAGTCTCATTTAAACTAATCCCGTCCCTTATCAAACATAGGTTTCAAGGACTATTTAACACAGTCCAATCCAGTGAGGCATAGTGATGCATGCCAAACATGCCCTTCGAGTTTCTCTATTCTTTGTTCTTGGTGTTGTCTTGATGGTGGGGTTGTTGGGTTTATCCGATTCTGGTGCGGTTGGGTGCATCTCCTTCCTTGTGGCAGCTAGGGTTTCTTGGTCTTTGTTTTGTTGTTTGATAGGGCTCTCTTGTTGGTTTTGTTGGGCTTTTATTTGTTTGGGCTTTTGTTGTTCTTTTCTTTTTTGTTGGATCTTGTATATTATGTGTGGATGGGCTCTTTGCAAAAGGATTGTGCTTGTGATCCTTTTTTATTGGGCTTCTTACCATAATTTTCTTATCTAATGAATTTGAAGTAGACCAAACCAAAAAAAAAAAAACAATATTAAGGTCCCTACGCCTCTATCTACCGTATACTTATACCTAAGTCGTACCAAAACGTGATTCATTAATTGGTAACAAGTTTAATTTAGGGATCCAGATCCTCCGCTTTGATTCTCTCCATGATCCCCGCTTTACTTTCACTGTAATGCTGCCACATCATTAAAAAACAATCCAAAGGTAGAGAATATAATATAGCACGGGTATTTTAGAAATTAATAACATATATTTTATATATTTTTGCCAAAGTAAGGGCAATAAACAATGTTCTCTCCCCGTCTGTTCATCCTTTTGCCATCCAAGGGTTGAGTTGAGGTGAAGAAACTTTTGGCAAATGACGCCAAAGATGGATATATAATGAATTATTGGAATTTATTAGGAAAATGATGATAAAAAAAAAAAAACGATTCCTCTATGAAGCAGCTCTTTAAGAATCCACAATTGTTAATTACGGTAGGAACGGCAGCCTTAGGCATTTGGTATTTGTGCTCATGGTTATCATTCTTTCTGCTTATGATCTCTTGATTGGAAATAACAATTGGCCTTCTATTTTCAGGGATTAAATTAATTAGATTGTCTTCGTCAATAGAGATCAATCTAATAACACATTTTTGCAGAAAAAAAAAAGCTTATATATGTCCTGAAAGCTAATGAGAGATGGAGAAGACCAAGAATTATGTCAAATTCAATTAAACGTGGAACTGGTTGTTGTCCAAAAGTTTGAGAAATCAGATCATTAATAAGTGTATGCTCGTTGTTTGGTTGGTTTGTCTTTCAACAAGACAGAACACAAAGAAGAAGAAGAAAAGAGGACAGAACACGAAGAATAAGAAGAAAAGAGGATAGAACACGAAGAAGAAGGAAAAAAAAAAGAGAAGAGGACAAAACACGAAGAAGAAGAAAAAAAAAAAACCAGCTTTGGACGTTAAATATCCCGTTAGTTGGGTGTTAGGGTTTTTTTTCCTTTTTGAATTAGGAGTAAATTGGGTTTTTGTTTTAGGATGATGTGTCAACTTTTAAATCCCTTAGATTAAATTTTAATGACGTGGCAGTATTCCAGTGAAAGTAAAGCAGATCATCATGAGAGAAAATCTAAGCAGAGGATCCGGATCCTTAATTTAGACGCTTCTTTTAACTTGTTTCTACTTTTGCTTTATTACTTTTTCTTTTTTAAATTTTGTAACTGTTGACTGGTGGAACGTTTTACTTTGTTACTTGATTAAGCAAGGTATGTGATGCTAAAGAAGAAAAAAAAAGATAAGGAAGGTGATATTGGGATTGACTGATGTATCAAATATTGCTCGCTATATATAGAGTACTGGGAGAGTACGCGGTTATAAAAAAGAGAAAGCAGTGAATTGAGTCGAAAAATAATAAAGCTACAGATGGAGGAGATAGAGGCTGAGGTTGAAAGAAAGGGAATGGCACTGAGTGGCGCGAAAACGCCATATCAATGTGCCATGTACGGCAAGTGGAAATGGCTAGAACAATTCTACAAGGATAAACCGATGGAAGTAGTTGGCCAATTGACAACGAACAACGACACTGCACTTCACGTCGTAGCCTCCGCCGGGCACAACAACGTGCTTCACTCTTTGATTTCACTGATAGATGAGCGCATATTCTGGATGTCAGGCCATGCGTTGAAGATGGAGAACAACCATGGCAACACACCTCTTCATGAGGTGGCTGTGTCTGGAAATCTGGAGGCAGCAAAGCACTTGATGGACGCGGCTATCAAATTTAAGAGTATCGATCCTAGCTATGAAGATGTTCTAGGGATTCGGAACCGTTTAGGAGAGACCCCACTCTACAAAGCTGCTGCTTTAGGTAGCACAAAGTTGGTTAAATATTTGGCTGGCCAAGTGCAGCAGGATGTAGAGTCGCACTTCAAAAGAGAGAAAGATGAAATATCCATTCTTCATATCGCAATCATTGGCCAACATGAAATATCCATTCTTCATATCGCAATCATTGGCCAACATTTTGGTCTCTCTCTCTCTCTCTCTCTCTCTCTCTCTCTCTCTCTCTCTCTCTCTCAAATTTGACAAACTCTTGCATCTTGCATTATTAGTTTGCACTTTACTTATATATTTTAGTTATCACATGGTAAGATAAGGTACTAATTACGCTAGCTGTGAATTAATTGAGATTAATTCTTGTCTGAACATGTGGTTTGAATATATAACGTTGCCAAATAAACATTAGTCAAATATTTTTTTATATTTGACTTTATCTTATATATTATTAACATGGTTTTCCTTCAATGCAGAGACTGCTTTTTGGTTACTAAAAAAGTACCCAGATCTTGCGAAGAAAAAGGAAAACAACGGACTCACAAGTCTTCAATTGCTAGCCCATATGCCATCTGCCTTCGAAGCCAAGTTTCACAAAAGCATATGGAAGATGTTCATTTATGAATGTACGTACCATCTACTCTACTGCTTATACATTAGTACCAAAATTAGATATAAAATCAAAAATCCAATTTAGGAACAACCCATCTATTATGTTTTAGGATCAATTTAGGCACATTTTTTAGGTTCATATAAATTTTTTTGTCAATGGCCATGCTAATGTAATGAGTCAGCCTATTGCCCATTTACTGTGAAATTAATGGCACAAGAACCATTTATACTACAAACCTCTACCATTTCCCAAACTCTCATATACCCTTTGAAACAAAAACTAAAAACTCTCCTTTTGTCACATCCTGGATCGGCTCCGCCGTAGCACGATATTGTCCGCTTTGGGCCCCCCCTCTCTGGCCCTCACGGTTTTGTTTTTGGGAGCTCACGAGTCACGACCAACTTCCCAGTGGGTCACCCATCCTGTGATTGCTCTGGCCCCCAACTCGCTTAACTTCGGAGTTCCTACGACTCCGAAGCCAGTGAGCTCCCAGGAAGGCCTCGTGCTAGGAAGAGAAGTGCCCACACATTTAAGCACTTCACCTTTCCCTCCCCGAGCGATGTGGGATTGCTCACCGGTCTTACACCTTCTTCTTCTTCTTCTCCTTTGACACCTCAACGAACGATGGAAGCAGTTTGTGTTTCTTTTTTTATTTTTATTATTGCGGGTTTGTTTTATTCTTTGTTGTGAATCGTGATTGGATATAATTGGTTTTTGAATATTCATAACATTGTAGAGCTTAACATATATATATTGCATTTTAATTTCATCGGAGAGCACTAGTTTTATTTATGCAAGCCTTTCTGATCATGATAATGCTCAACTTTGTGCTCCCCTTATTATACATTCAGGCTTTGTCCTTTCTTCTGAGGATGATAATAATGATCGGGTCCAAACGAATCAAAACGATGACTTGGAGAGCGGGATCAATCAGCCTTGCCAGTCTAGTTATTGGAAGAAGATTTCGAGTAAGTAATCGAACTTTCAAAGTTTATATGTGTGTGTCTATATATATATATCATCCTTGCATAAAATCTTCCAAACAACTTATTCTGTTAAATAGAAAATAAAAAAGAAATGTTATTTTTCGATAATATGAATCTTGAAATGTCGGTAAGCCGAAACTTTTTCGCGACCTGGTGTGAGGTTAGATTTTAATTTTGCTCCTTTTGATATATATTCTAATAGAATAAATTATGATCATACACATACTCTAATATATATATATATATATATATATATATATATATATAGTTTTGCTCACATCATGACTGGATTTTAATTAAAATGCGGACACTAAATGTGAAACGTCAGATCAATCCAAAGGTACTGCAGCTTTGATATGTATTAATTGACAAAACTTAAAATCACGCGCAAATAAACTCTTTGGTGGTTTTTTCACGTGCAAGTGGCAGCCACTTTAATGATTATTGAACTAATTTAATATTATATCAAACTTATCATACCTCTCTCTCTCTCATTCTTTCTCTCGATTACCTCACGCTTTCCCTTCTCTTTCTTCTTCTACTTCTCTCTCTTTTCTTCTTCGTCTTCTTTTTCTCAGTCTCTATATCTCTCTCTGTAAATTTGGTTAAATTCCAGATGCAAGATGCCAGATGCTGGAGAGAGAAACAAAGAAACACCCATCGCAGAAAGGTTCACAACCCCCAATTAAATTTGTCAATTAATTTCTAGGTTATGATTGCATATGTACCGCCATTAAGGGGTGTGTTTTCCAGAAGATTGTTGACTTGTAGAGAAAAACAAAGAAACACCCATCACAATCCACAAATTATCAAAATCCATTGTCCGTTTGATTTAGATAAATGTTTACAAGTCATTGTTCTCATAGCTTTTTGACTCAAGGAAAAATAACAAGCTTAATGAAATGTCTGTGGAAATCTAGAAATGAAAGAGGCATGTAATGCATTTTCCACAAGCTTTTTGACTCAAGGAAAAAAAAACAGGCTTAATGAAACCATTGTTCTCTGGGCTTAAGCTCCCTTTGTTAAGAAGGAGAAGAAGCAGAGAAGAGGGAGAGAGAGACATACGGAGAGAAGAGAAGAAAAGAGAGAGCGAGAGAGAGAGAGAGAGAGAGAGAGAGAGAGAGAGAGAGAGAGAGAGAGATAGAAGAAGAAAGAGAAAGAAAATTAAAAAAAGAAAGAGAGGGTGAGAGACAGAGAGAAGAAGAAGAGAGAGAACGGAAAGCGTGAGGTAATCGAGAGAAAGAATGAGAGAGACATGTATGATAAGTTTGGTATATAATATTAAATTAGTTCAATAATCATTAAAGTGGCTGCCACTTGCGCGTGGAAAAACCACCAAAGAGTTGATCTGCGCGTGGTTTTAAGTTTTGTCAATTAATACATATCAAAGCTGCAGTACCATTGGATTGATTTGACGTTTCACATTTAGTGTCCGCATTTTAATTAAAATCCAGTCATCCTGATGTGAGCAAAACTATATATATATATATATATATATATATTCTAATATGGTAAATTATGATCATATACATACTCTAATATCCCTACAAATATGATCATAAGTTTGTACAATTGCTTAATTAAAGGCCCATATGATAACCATTTCAATTTTAGTCTTTAGTTTTTAGTTTTTAGTTTTTTCGTTAGAGTATGGAGGAAAAAGAGGGAGAATGGAAGTGAGAATGAGAGTGGAGATGAGATTGAGATGGAAGATGAGAAGGGAGGATAGAGGAATGAGTAACAAAAGTGAACAAAAACTAAAAACTGAAATCTATTTCAAATTGTTTTCACTTTAAAGTTTTTTTTTTTCACTTTTGTTACTCCTCCCTCTCATCCTCCCCTTCCAATCCATCCTCTCTCTCAATCTCATCCTCACCCCAATTCTCACTCTCATTTTTCCTTTACACACTAGCACAAAAAATGGAAAACTAAAAACTAAAATTGAAATAGTTATCAAACAAGCCTTAAGGTTCTCATTTTCATGCATGTGGATGCATGCTTACGGATTTACTTTTTTCCTTCTCTTCATCAATATCTCTCATATATATATATATATAAAATGATCAGAACTACTAGGATGGCGACGAATCCGTACGATGTTCAAGGAAATGCAAAATCAAAAATATTTATCTCAACTCATTGATTTGCGGGTGGAGAAGGACTATTCATGGGCAGAAAGTGATTCAACCCAAGTCATGAAGACAGTTTCTATGGTGTTTTCAATTAATCCTCCAAAGGTGGAAGAAGATGCTGATATTTGTGGTTGTTGCGACGGAGAAACCAATAAATCTACTTACAAGAATACCCCACTGCTTATAGCAACAGGCAGCGGAATATCACAAATTGTGAAAAAAATATTGCAGTCACACCCTCAAGCGATTGAGGCGCACGATATTAAAACTCGACAAAACATTTTGCATGTGGCCATTAGGTATCGTCGGCTGGACATCTTTAACATGGTAAAAAGGAGGAAATGGATAACGCCAAGGTTGGCTTACATGATTGACAGTGATGGGAACACCATATTGCACCACGCTGCAGATATGGGTTACACTCAACGAGTAAGTGGTCCTGCATTTCAATTGCAAGACGAATTGCGTTGGATGGCGGTGAGTGACTTTTATTTTAGGGTAGTGATTTTCTCATTTCTTTTTTATCTACTTATACTCCCTTCTAATTTTCCCACTGTTCTTTTGTCTACTTACATTCAATTTTAATAGTAATTACAAAACTATTAAAAAAAAACCAAAAGGGAGTGTAAGTTGAAAAAAGAGGAGTGGGAAAATCAACTCCCTATTTTATATGCCTAATTCCCAAATTTTAATTAGTATCTTCCAACATTGCAAAAAGAAATATCACTAGAGTAAGAACTAGTTATAGATTTAGTATGAAACCACTTATTTTTTACTTGATCAAAAATTTATAAATCCATTTGTGGGCAGCGTGTGGAAAAGATAATGCCAAGCCATTACACCATACACCAGAACAATCAGGGTCTGACAGCGCAGAAGCTCTTCGAGAATGAGCATGCAAGGCTTCTTAAGTCGGCAAAAGGATGGATAAAAGGGACTGCTCAGTCATGCTCGACGGTGGCAGCTTTGGTGGCCACCGTGGCCTATGCGGCCGCCTTTACGGCTCCCGGGGGTAATGATGACAACGGGGTTCCTGTTCTCAGGCATTCTCCTTTCTTCGTCACATTCGCTGTTTCGGACACTGTCTCGCTCATCTGCTCATTGACTTCTTTGGGCACATTTCTCTCTATCCTGACGTCTCCGTTTGAGTATGACAACTTTGACCATTCTCTTCCCTTCAGGCTGCACTTAGGATTCGCCCTTCTCTTCTTCTCGCTGGTAGCGACCATGGTCACCTTCACTGCTACTGTTGTGCTCTTGATTCATCATCAAAAGACGTGGACAACGTCCCTCATTTATGTGGTTGCCCTTCTTCCTGTCTCTGTGTTTGGGCTCTCGCAGTTTCCTTTGTATGACGGATTTCACCAATGTGTGAAATACATTTCACAGACAATGAGGCCCATTATATCTTTAATTCGGTCTGTGTGTTTTGTTATATGTAACAATATTCCGCGTGTGTTATGATTTGTGAGCTCTATGCTATACATTACTTCCTAGGTTAGCTAGGGTAAGGTCTATTATTGAGTGATATGATTTGTGAGCTCTAAGCTGTTGATATAGCTAAAAAAGGTCAGAATAAGAGTGTGCTGCTATGGCTCTCAGTTAGGGTTCCCTCTTCTTCTTCCTTTGTAATAAGATACATGTGCATAGCATAGGAAAAAAGAGCTTTTATCTTCTCAGAAAATCAAAACGCCCATATGATTTCCAGTCTTCGCAACCTTCTCCATTCAATCTAATGGACCTTTGAGTGAAGGGATCACCGTCGATGTAATGAATACAATAGTCAAGTTTCTTGCACAAGAGGTCATGTGTTCAAATCTCCCCTCCCCAATATCACTTGTATCATAAAAAAATAAAATTAAAAATAGTCAAGTCCTACATTGCGAATGCTTTTTTTAAATTTTTTTTATTATTTATTATTATTTTTTTTTATAGAATGAGGGGTGTGAGTATGATTAATAAAGAAATCTGAAGCAGAATGTGTGTGTTTTTTTTTCCACTTATGGAAATTCAAGCTCTACACAAAGCTTCATCTTCCTGGTGCTTCCAATTGGAACCTCTTTGGGATGGTTTTGGAGCCATAAGTCAAACAATATGGTAGAATATTTTCAGATATATTTCACTCTCCGAAAGGAGGTATTTATAATACAAGGTTACAAACCCTAGTAGGGTCAAACTGGGAAAACAAGTGGAATCCTAATTACATAATATATATATATATAAAAGGAAATAAATAAAATAATATCCTAATAGAATAGGATATCTCTCGCTAACACTCCCCCTCAAGTTGGAGCAAAGACGTCACGCATGCCCAACTTGTCAAGCGAGTTGAGAAAGATACTTGTAGAAACAGCTTTCGTAAGAACATCGGCTAACTGGTACTCAGAACGGATGACGGAAAGGAAACAATCTCCGCATCCAACTTTTCTCTAATAAAATTTCGATCAACTTCCACATGCTTTGTACGATCATGTTGTATAGGGTTATGAGCAATTGCAATCGCAGCCGTATTGTCACAATATAAATCCATGGGTTTCTTAGGCCCAAAACCAAGGTCTCTCAACAATCTCCTCAACCATAGTAATTCAGATACACCATGGGCCATTCCCCGATACTCGGCCTCAGCACTAGACCGAGACACCACCTTTTGTTTCTTGCTCCTCCACGTAACAAGATTGCCACCAACAAACATAAAATACCTAGATGTCGAGCGCCTATCTCTAGCTCTGAACCAGCCCAATCAGCATCTGTGTACCCCTCCACATCTGTATGACCATACTTGGAAAACATTAACCCCTTGCCAGGAGTCCCTTTGAGGTATCTCAAAATACGTGTCACGGCACCCATATGATCTTCAATAGGTGAGTGCATAAACTGACTCACTACACTTCCTGCATACGCAATATCAGGACGTGTATGAGCCAAATAAATTAATTTTCCCACAAGCCTTTGATAGAGCTCCTTATCAGTAGGAGCTTGATTAGGATACAACCCCAATTTGTGATTCTGTTCACTTGGAGTATCAATGGGTTTACAATCCAACATTCCAGTTTCTGCAAGTAAGTCCAAAGCATACTTTCTTTGGGACAGAAAAATACCATGCTTAGATCTGGCAACTTCAATCCCAAGAAAGTATTTCAAATCACCTAATGATTTCATCTCAAATTCAGAACGCAAGATATTTCTGAAGACTCTCTATTTCTACCTGATCATCTCTAGTTACAATCATATCATCAACATAAATTATTAAAGCTGTCAATTTACCTCTCCGACGTTTCAGAAACAAAGTATGATCCGAGTTACTTTGTACATACCCAGATTTCCTCATAGCTGCAGCAAACCTTCCAAACCAAGCTCTTGGAGACTGCTTTAATCCATACAATGATTTCCGTAGCTTGCACACCATACCCTCCTTAGAGGTCACAAGGATCCCGGCGGAGGATCCATATATATTTCTTCTTTGAGGTCACCATGGAGAAATGCATTCTTGACATCAAATTGTAATAGCGATCAATCATGATTAGCAGCTAAGGACAAGAGTACGCGTACAATGTTGAGCTTGGCTACTGGAGCGAAAGTCTCCGTGTAATCCACTCCATAGGTCTGAGTATACCATTTTGCTACCAATCTTGCCTTGTAACGGTCAATAGAACCATCAGCCTTATGCTTCAAAGTAAACACCCATCTGCACCCAACTGCCTTTTTCCTTTTGGTAAAGGAACTAACTCCCAAGTAGCATTCTTGTTCAAGGCTTCCATCTCAATATGCATTGCATCTACCCAGTTTTGATCAGATAGAGCATCTTGCAACTTAGTTGGCACACATACACTAGATAATTGACATAAATATGATGCATATGACTTAGATAAACGATGAGTTGACATATAATGGTTAATGGGATATTTGGACTTGGCATGTATATCAGAAGAATATTGTACCTTAGGTTTCCCACACGTAGTGTGTGGGGGCAATGAATAAGTAGACACATCACTAGAAAGTACCTCATTATCACGAGTTAATTGGGGCAGTGGTAGGGCAGAGGGGGGTCCTGTATCAATTTCATCTGTACGAGAGTTGCTAGTATCACTGTTATGTCCTTCTAAGAGAGGCTCGAAAAATTCCAAAACATCACCGGGCGACCGGTCGTGACATTCCTGGTGACCGGTCGCGTCACTCATATCGTCATTGTCATCACTCATCGAGGCAGGCGACGGTCGTTTCCTATGTGCGACCGGTGACTTTCAGGCAGATTTGTTAGCGACCGGTCGCTCACTTCTATGCGACCGGTCGTATCCATGCAGATTCCTTCGCGACCGGTCGTTTCCTCTATGCGACCGGTCGCTTCCTGTTCGCCAGAAATTCCTTCTTCAGGTCCAATATCTTTCATATTTTCTACTCCGAAACTCTTCAATTCACTCTCCCTCTCCCCCTGAATTGAAGAGGAGGGGGAAACATAATAAGGTACTTCTTCATGAAAGGTGACATCCAAAGTAATATGTACCTTCTGAGTAGGCGGGTGATAGCACTTATAACCCTTCTAAGTAGTAGAATAGCCAATGAAGACGCAACGGAGAGCACAAGGATCAAGTTTACTCCGTTGATGGGAGTAGACACGAACATAAGCAACACACCCAAACACCTTCGGAGATAACTTAGAGACCGAAACCGGAGGAGTATGGGCACACAACACATCAAGTGGAGTCTTGAAATCAAGAACCCGACTAGGAGTACGGTTAATCAAGTAGGTCGCGGCCAAGACACCATGTCCCCAAAGATGATGGGGAACAGACATATCCAACATAAGAGAGCGAGCAACTTCAAGTAACTGACGATTCTTCCTTTCAGACACGCTATTCCGTTGAGGAGTGAATGGAGTGGTAGTTTGGTGAATGATACCGTGATCACGAAAGAACTGATTCAAGGTATGATTCACATATTCACCGCCATTATCGGTCGAAAAACTTTAACATGAGCATGAAACTGAGTAGACACCATGGCACAAAAATCAGGGTGAATAAAGGCAACATCATATTTATTCTTCATCAAATACACCCATGTTAAGCGAGTGCAGTCATCAATAAACGTAACAAACCAACGGAAACCATGAGAAGTCACACAAGCAGGACCCCATACATCAGAATGGACTAACTCAAAAGGCAAAGCAGCTTTATTATTACTTAAGGGAAAAACAGTACGGTGACTCTTGGCCATTACACAATTCTCACATTTGAAGCTAGACTTATCACAGGAGCGGAATAAAGATGGAAAAGGACGCTTAAGGTAGCCAAATGACGGGTGTCCCAAGCGACGATGCCATAACCAAATTTGCTGTTTGTCTTTGACACTGCAACGTTGAACAGGATTAACGACACGATCACGAACTGGTGCAGAAGGTAATGTCAAATAATACAACCCCCCTATCCGTTTACCATGCCCAATCACCTCGTGAGTCTTGAGATCCTGAAAAGAGCAATGGGTAGGATAGAAAGTAGCAGAAGCATTAAGTGTATCAAGTAAGCGACCAACAGATAACAAGTTACAATGGATATTGGGAACTAATAACGCACGAGACAAGGACAAAGTTGGGGTGAGAGAAATGGTGCCCTCGCCAGGAATTGGAGAGGGCAAACCATTAGCACTAGTTATGTATGGGTCACGGGTGTTACTAGACAACTCATCAAAAATTTTAGCATCATAAGTCATATGATCAAAAGCACCAGTGTCAATTATCCAAGTATTAAAGCCAGGACCTGGAACAGAGTCAAGAAACACGCAAATTTGCAGAGAGGCGGCAGCAGCACCAACAATGGAATTATCACCCATGATTGTAGCAGAAACTCAACAAATCACGCAGAGTATACAACAGAACAGCACAGACACAAATATGGCAGATGCACGAAGACAACAGAGGCACACAATAAAGGCACGAACACGACAGAGCACATATCGGAACACGGCAAAGGCACAGACACAAGAACCCTAAAAGAAATTAGGGCACACAGGAGAACACGGGTGGGCACAACACACACAGGTCATCGGAAACCTGGCTCTGATACCAAGTCAAACAATATGGTAGAATATTTTCAGATATATTTCACTCTCCAAAAGGAGGTATTTATAATACAAGGTTACATACCCTAGTAGGGTCAAACTGGCAAAACAAGTGGAATCCTAATTACATAATATCTATATAAAAGGAAATAAATAAAATAATATCCTAATAGAATAGAATATCTCTCGCTAACACCATATTCAAAGGAAATGAAAATTAAAATAAATTTGAAGAAACTTTGATAGTGAAATAGAAAGAAATTTATTTTGTATGGATTAATTCACAAATGGATTGGTATTTCATATTTATAGTTTGCTGAAATTTGGGATTGAATATGGTTTAAATTTGTTTTTATTTATTTATACCGTTGGATTTAAATTTGGATCGTTGAATTCTTTTTACCATTAAAACCATCACAATTAAATATCTGTCGTTCGTTTCATTTTTAAAAAAAAATGGAATTTGAAGTTAACCTTTGGATCTCAATGGTTTCTTTATCTTGACCGCAATCGCCTCAGGTGCATGGATAGGAAACAGCGGCGCGCCACAACTGATCCTTCCGGTTCCCAAAACCACCAAACAAAAAAAATTGCTCTTCGGCCTTTTGCTTCGTGGGTCCCAACTTTTTTAGCCCCATCTGGAATATCTCACATCTCATACCCAATCCTAGCTTGATTGATGCTACCAAGTCTAGACTGTTATTTACAAAGCATATATAGTAAAACAATAGTCTTAACAAAAGATGGAGAATTGGGAAAATAGAAAGAAAAAAGATAAACAATTGAAAAAAAAAAAAAAACAGTGGGAGAGAGGCCCTCGTCCGATGTGCACTTTTCTTGTTCCGCACTTGCAGTCTAGCATGAGTTGTAACAGTGACATGAAAGGCCTAGAAAGAATTACCAACTACACTTTCTATTTCTTGCCATAATTTCTCTCCTCTATTCACATGCGGATTTGGTGTCAACGCTGCTCAAGCAGATAGCAGAGGCCTGAAATGCAGACAAAGGATACCGGTAATCCATGGTAAACATATCCTTGCCAACTTTACCAAACTGAAGGATGATCTTGTCATGGTCAGATTGGGTTGGCTGCGGTGGTTGCAAGGGTGTCGGTGCACCAGCAACTGACTGTGTAGCTGCTATCAACTGAAAGTTCTTGACAACGGCAACTGTTACCCTTCCACGGAAGTTAAGGCACCAACACTGTCTGCAACTGTTCATGCCATCTCGGTGCCTTGTTCCGAAGAATCAATGGTCTCTCCTTTCCTTCATCTTCATAATGGGACCCGACTATATCAGAGGATCGAGCACAGCTAAACTCAGTTGAATTATCAATTGATTTTGAGAAGGATATGCTCCGGAATGAGTCCTCAAGGGAGCGGTGGAGAAGCTCAGGCTGGCCAGGGACAACAATGCCACTAGGCTCAAGGGATGCGGCAGGGATTGAGTACATGTTGCAGTGCATCCTGCGTGGCCCCCCAGTGCCGAGTACATTTAACTCATATGTCACCTGAGCGATGTTGTAGCTGCCAGTAGGAACCTTGGGAGAGACCTTTTTAGAGTAAAACTGACGGCTTTGGCCAGGTGGGCTTTGGCCAGGTGGGTAAAGCTGAGCGCTGTTGTAGAGGGGCTGGGTATCATAAATAATGAATTTGGTGCCTAGAAAATTAGACCTGAAAATGATACACGTTAAACCAAACCAATAACAAAAAATACAGGGAAAGTAATATCTTAATACAATTATTATTACTATTATTTTAATTTAGAACTTGAGCATATTGCATGTCCGCAAATCATGAACTGCTAGAAGGTCAAAAAACTTCACTACTAATTAAGAATTAATTAATAAAACATGCCAACAATGAAATATTAGTTGCAATAAAAATATAATAAGAACCACCACTGTACGAATGCATCCATGAGAACTTAGGATTGCACACAAGTCTAAATGTATATAAATATGAAAGGAATGGAAGCATATCACGAAAACAAGACGTGCAGACTGGCACTGGCAGGTATTGAAGCACAAGGGGTTTGAATCCCCTTGAGTGCAACTCCTATTCTCCAATTTTTGGCAAGGTGATGAGTAGATTAGTGGCTCATGCATGAAAAGTATCAGATATCGAAAGTAATCGACGAAAATTTTCGAAAAAAAAAAATCACTGTAAACAAACATTAAAAGTACAACTATTTTTTTGGCATGGGTTCAACAATTGGATCTAAACTTGCTGGGTGATCTCTTCTACTGTTTTTCTTGGTGATCTTCTTTTCTTTTTTCAAACAAAATAAGCAATTAAGAAAAAGATGATGTGGCAAATGACAGGGTTGCTATGAGAGATGACATAACTTATTGTGTGGAATATATATTGGTATTAATAAGTTGGTGTTTGTAACATTATTGACCTGTAACAAGGAAGCTCCCTTCTATCTATATTTATACCTAAGTTGTACCAAAACGTGAAACCTGTGTTAATGGCTGATCCATATAACAAGTTTAATTTATTTGATGCTTCTTTTAACTTGTTATTCCACTTTTGCTTTATTACTTTTGCTTATACTTAGAGCATCCACAATGGGTGGTGTAAATTCGGGGGTGTAAAGCCACTTTTACATCCCCTTTACACCTCCGGGGGGTGTAAATACGTTTTTTGCTCCAATGGGAAAAGATGTAAATCTAAGATGTGTATAATTGTTTTGTTTATCTTAATTTGTTTTTGTGTTAAATTTGTATTTTGTGTTTACTTTATAAAATTAATTTTTTTTGTCTTAGGTTAATTTTATTTTTTCAAACAAATAGACCTAAAAATATTTAAATTCGGAGAAGATATGCTCCATAAAAATTAAAAAAACTGATGATTCTTCATTAAAAAAAAAAAAGTTGTTGGCTGTTGCAAACTAGCCGTTGGGGGGGGGGGGGGGAACATGACAACCAAAAAATGTCCCCGCATGTGAATTTTTTTTCCAGCAATTACTCTAGCCGCGGGTCCCAGCCTTTTATGCTGACTTTTCTTCATTTTCTTCTCTTTTCTCGGTGGGTCCCGCCTGCAAAAGATGTAAAAATAGATGTAAATGTACATTTTATTTTATATCTCTGTTGGCACTAAAACTGAATAGATAGAGATGAGTGCAACCTACAAGAGATGCGGACGATCTAGCAAATCGATTGAGTGATAGATGGAGATTCTTCCTGCCTTAAATGCTAATCCTGAATAGAAGATAAGCGAAGCTCGTGAGGTCTATGGAACCGGTGTGGAACTAGCCTAAGACCCTCCGATGCTTAAATGAGTTTGTTTATAAGAACTCTTGCTGTTGACCATATAAAAATATAAAAGTCAAGCTGAAAAGTCTTACCCCTGACCTGTGGTGAAGGGGCCTATTTATAAGGGGCGTTTTGTGTGCTCTTAGTACTCACTTTCGATGTGGGACTCGTGGGAGGGCCCTATGAGGTTGACACGAGTCCTTAGATATTTCGGGCGGGTGGTTCGAGGTTGATTCTCTGGAGAATCGGAGGGGCGTGCCGATTCCAGGCAATGTTGAGACTATAGCGACTGTTCGCAGCTTTGACACAATGCCATCAGGACGAGATGCCAATTGTTCGAGGCCTTAGGTGCTTGGGTGAGATCGTCTGCTCCACGTGTCGTTTGTATGAGTGAAGGGTCAGATATGGTACAAATAGTAGTCCCCCAAGTTACCGATTGAGAAGCGACTTCTCGGTTGGGGACTTGAATATGTCTTCGGCATTCTGACTAGAACTCAATAGTCTTGTTGTTGCCGATGATGGCATGTAGTCCCCCAAGTACCCGAGCGAGTGAGCTTGGATAAGAGACGGGATGATGTACCGATTGTTTCGGGAGGTGAGTGAAAAATCATCCATGTGCGCCCGCCGTTCGGCACGAAATGTGAGTGAAAACTCATCAATGTGCGCCTGCCGTTCGGCACGAAAGGTGAGTGAGAGCTCATCTATGTGCGCCTGCCGTTCGGCACGAAAGGTGAGTGAAAGCTCATCAATGTGCGCCTGCCGTTCGGCACGAAAGGTGAGTGAGAACTCATCTATGTGCGCCTGCCGTTCGGCACGAAAGGTGAGTAAAAACTCATCTATGTGCGCCTGCCGTTCGGCACGAAAGGTGAGTGAAAACTCATGAATGTGCGCCTGCCGTTCGCGAATGGAGTTGTGCTCGTAGGTGGCGAAACTGCAACGATCGGGAAGGTGAAGCGTCTCTGAGGATTGGAAACGTTTCACCTGACAACGTTGGGTCTCCCCCATGCATGTGTGACACGTGTCGGCATGGCTGTGAAGAGTCGCGTCGTTTCGTATCCCGATGCGCCCCTTTGCTTCCCGATGCTAGATCGGCTTTATAAATATGAGGAGTGGACGAGAGTTCGAATACTTGGAATTTTTGAGAGCAAAGAGAGCTTGTGAGAGGCGATTTCCGGCAACCGTGCGAACGGAGATCGTGAACCACCGTGCAAACAAGGTATGTTGCCGTGTTTTTGCATATTTGCGAATCAAAGTGTTGAATTCGTTGATTGTTTGTTTGAACAATGTATGAACGAGTATGAACAAGCATGAACAAGCATAAACATAAGTGTTTAGGAGGTAGAATAGGATTTTGATTCTAGCATAGCACTTAGTTTCCCTTCGTTTGTGTTTGTAGATGTCAGATACCGAATTCGAGGGTAGGCGTAGTCGAGGGCCTTTGAGGACGAATCATCCTTGGGGAGTTCGTCCGAGGGGAGTGAGAGTACCGATTCTGGGAGCTCTTCAAGTTGTGAGATAGTGGAGGGGGCAAGAGTGCGTGCTGAGGCTGGGGGCACTTCGACGAGAGTGCCTGAAGATGGTGAGCCTTCGACTTCGGATCGTGAGGCCGATGGGGGTGGCGTGTCCGTTGCCGCCCCAGGAGAAGGGGTGTTGAGGGTTGTCAGGGGTAGGCAACGGATCCCGATGGCAAAGCCCACTGAACCTGTGTTCAGAGTAGATGACTTAGAGCCGAACACGCTGACTGAGGCTCAGCTCGCGAAGATTCGGGCTGAATTCAATATTCCGGAATCGGTGAGGGATGCGAATTCCGGGACCCTTAGAGTCACTCAGTGATAATGACAAGGGGGTGGTCTTCTTCACGGACGTGTTTAAGCATGGCCTTCGGCTGCCGTTGAGGCATTCGGTGCAGAAGATCTTGGCGCGATCGGTTATGCATCAGGGCAGTATAATCCGAACTTTTGGATTACGCTGCTCGGGACGATAACGGCGTTCGGCTTGGCTGGCGAGGGGGAGCCGAGCTATGACAGTGGGCCCAGTTATACAGGTGTGACGAGGGCGAAGAGTGCCGATCACGGGGGGTGGGTGCAGTCCAACTGCCCTTCGGCAGGGCAGCGTGGGCATTTTGTGGTTGGGGTGCCGAGCTCCCAGAAGACGTGGCATAAGCGTCGGGTTATTGTTTCCGGTGATTGGGAATCGGCACCGGGAGTTATTGTGGAGAGGAGGGTAGAACCTGCCGTTCGGCAGTTGTGTTGGTTTTTTTTTTTTTTTTTTTTTTTTGACCGTTTGCAAATTGTTTTCAGTGTCCTTGAAACGGCCTGCCTGCACCGGTAGAGAGGTGGAGGCGATCGAGCGGGTGCGAGCGAAGATTGCCGAAGAAGGACGGTTTTTCAAAGAGCTGCTTTACTTCCGAAATCTGTTCAAGGTAGGCCTGATCGGTAAGGCAGAACACGACCGAAGGGCAAAGGAGGAAAAGGAGGAAGAGGAAAGACAGAGTAAGTGATGCCGTTCGGCAGGTCAGTTATCTTCCCGTTTCGCTAAATACCGTTTGTTCTCTAACTTGCGTTTTTATACGGTGGAGGTGGGAGGCCTATGAGTGAGGCAACAAGGCGCCATTTGGAGGGGCATGGGGCGCCGAAGCCGAAGCCGAAGAAGGGGGAGTCCCCCAGGCCGAAAGAAAAGAAGACGGCAGAGGCGTCCGGAGGGGATCGGGTGATGAGACGACGATTGCTGATCGCCATCGGGAGAAAAGGCTGGCCGAAGCGGAGACCGTTCGGGAGGTCCACCTCCAGGTGACGGGTAAGAGGTAGATTGATGGTGCCTTTGATGTGACGCCGATGCCAAAGAAACCAAGAGGGCCGAACGAGGGGACCTCTGTGCTTATCCCGGATGATGAGGTGGAGGGGGAGGGGCCAGTGAACATTGCATGCCCTCGGAAGGCCGTGCCGTTCATCAACAGGCATGATCGATGGCGCCCAAATGGAGTTATCTGATATCGAGCAACTGTCGATGAAGATGTTGCGTGAGCAGACCGGACGCGCCTTCGGCTTCAGGGCGGAGGAAGTTTGTAGAGTTGATTTGTGGCCAAGTGTTTTTGGATTCGGTATGTACTAATTCGTTCGTCGTTGTTGCAGGCTGATATGGAAATGTGGCTCTGCATTAAGCGGGCTGTGAATGCTTCCGAACGGTACCAGAAGAAATTCGAGGAGGGCCGTTCGAAGATCGCTGATGCCGGAAAGCTCATCCAGGAGGCCGATCGGCGGGCCGAAGAGAATGCTGCGAAGATTGCAGAGTTATCTTCAAAAGTGGCGGCAACGGAGTTGGAGCTGGTCGCGGCGCAAGAGGCGAAGGCTGCGGTGGAGGTGGTGTTGGATGCGGCCGAACGGTCGCATGCGAGGGAGCTGGAGGAGGCGAAGGCGAAAGCCGTTGCTGAATACCGTTCCACGGAAGAGTTCACACTGATGCTGGACAAAGAGGTCATGGAGCAGTGTGATGACTTGCTGTACCGATTCAAGCGGTATAACGCAGATAAGAAGCTGAACATGAACTTCCTCCGGGATCTGCCGCGCTGCCGGAAGGGGTGACCGAAGAGATGGTAGAGGCATACAAAGCGAGAGGATGCCGATGCCGAATCTGAGGGTGAGACCGACTCGAGCAGTGATGAGGAAAATGGTCACCCTGTGCCTAGTGCTGCAAATGTACCTCCTGTCGAGCCGTCGACTGGTCCTAGCCAGCGTAGAGTCGGTGCCGAAGTTGAGACGACCGATGCTGATTATGTAATTCAATCCTCATTTTTGGAATTGTATAATATTTTTGAACATGCCGAATGGCATTTTGTTGAAACCGTTTGCCCTTTTGTGGCTATTTTATCTTATGTTAACTTGCTTTTGGTTTAATTAAATAACTCCTCTATTCTTGTATGTGTGCATGCCGTATGTAGAATATTGTTGATATAATATTGCTGTATGGTAATGCTGCATGTATAGAATAGGGAGTATTGAAATAAACCGATTACAAAGGTAACGCTGAAGGTGACAACCGAAGGTGCGATCACTTGTACAAAGGTGACGACCAAAGGTGATAACCGAAGGTTATATCACTTCTAGTAGTATTTGAGATGTTCTATATTCCAAGGATTGCCGAGGGTTCTGACCATCGGTACCACGCAGTCTGTTGAAACGATAATTTTTACATTCTTGGGGCCCGAAGTTTTCAAAAAAAAAAGAAGGGGTGGCAACCCATTTAAAATAAAATAAAATAAAATGCCAGCTGTAAACTTGTATTTGAATGGGACTGAAATTTTCCTCCCTGCAAGTTTATCAAAAAAATACAAGTGTTTGCCAAGTATTAAACACTGAAAGATAAGCGTCCCAGCGGAGAAGTGGCTATTCACTTCAACTCAAACCCCTCAAAACTCATGCTCTATAAAAGAGTCATGCCTATGAAAAAAAAAAAAGGGGGGGGGGGGGGGGGGGGGGGGGATTGAGAAAGGAGGAGAAAGAAAAGAAAACAGAGAACGGAAGGAGCAGAAAGGAGAATAGCCGTAGGAAGAAAAGGAAGACAGCAAGCATACCAAAGAAAGCAAGAGCCATCTCAAGGTAAAATCTTAGTTTTGTGGCGTTGTTTTCTTGTTTGCTGAAGGTTCCAGGTTTCGTTCAACCCAAAGGTTCCTGGCTATGATGATTTTTATCATCATAAAAAACAGTCAGGGATCTCTAAGGCACGTCTCCACTCAAGCATTTCCAAGTATGCAATCTGCACCTAGCTTTTGATCAGTCCATAGAGATTTCTGGCTATGATGATTTCTATCATCATAAACCAAGTCAAGAATCTCTCCAAGGCTCAACTCGGCTCAAACGATTCCAACGATGTTTTCCAAGCGTCCAGTCCACAACCGACAGGAAAGATTGTCCTCTATGATGATTTCAATCATCATGTATCAGGGGATAATCTATTCCTGTCGGTAGCTCCGCTCAAATATTTCCAAGTATACAATCTGCACCCATCTTTTGATCAGTCCAAAGAAAGATTCTTGGCTATGATGATAGAAATCATCATAAACAAGTCAAGAATCTCTCCAAGGCTTGGCTCCGCTCAAATAATTCCATCGATGTTTTCAGTCTACCACCAACAGGAAAGATCATCTTCCATGATGATTTCAATTATCATGTTTCCAGCAGGCAACTCCGAATATGTTTCCAAACGCAGGGGATGTCTCAAATCATGGAGAGTTGAGGAAATCATGGAGGTAGAGATGAACCCACCATGGTGTTGAGAAAAAATGGCTCAATTAAAAGATACAAAAATGAAGACCAGCGACCGGTTCAAGGTTGTGGCGACGGTCGGTTTCAGGCAGATTGCAAAGTCTGAATTGATTTTCGACTCTCTGCCAAAGCGACCGGTCGCAAGGTTTTCGCGACCGGTCGTAAGGTTTTCGCGACCGGTCGTAAGGTATCCGCAAGGTGCACTAAGGTATCCGCGACCGGTCGCAAGGTATCCGTGAGCGGTCGCCCAAAACTTGCTGTTTCAGTTTCCTACGCGTTTTCAAGTCTTCCTTTGTGTGCTATCACTTTCTACCGACTTGCAAGGATTTTTCTGATCACTTCTGATATATTAGAAGGTGGCAAGCAGCTGGAAAGTTGGGGAGAACACTTTGGCAAATTGATGACTTGCTTCAATGAGTGAATACTCTCTTGGTTCAAGAGATATATGGCAGCTAGCAGCCATTGTTCACTTGCTTTGTGAGCTGCCAAAAACAGGTGTCTAAAGTTGGATAACTAAAGCAAGAACGTGCAGAACTTAATGATACCTTATCTTGGAGTCCAAAGGCTTATATAAGAGGGAAGAGAGAGCAAGAGAATATTAAGTTGTTAAGTGCATAAGTTTGTGCAAAGTATAGAGAGTTGAAAAGAAGCTGGAAACTTGTAAGTTCAGAAAATACCAAGGGGAGAGCAAGAGAGTTCTCTAAGTGTATCAAGGTGTTGAGCAAGGGTGAGAGAGAAACAGATTGTGAGGGTAGAGTTCTAAGGGGTTTTCTTCTTTGTAAACCAAATTTGTAACCTATCTTCATTAGTGAAAGTTCTCAAGGAGATCACCAAAGAGTTAGTAGGCAATTTGCTGAACCTCTATAAACACTTGTGTCATTTCTATTTTGGTTAAATTTCTATGTGTGTGTAAGACTCATCCATCATTGAGTTTGTGACAAAGTTCATCAACAACAAGGTCCTAAGGGGAAGTTGTTGTGAAAAATGGACAAACACTTTCACCCTCCCCTAATGATCTTGTTGTTGATGGACTTTGTGACACACACAATGATGGATGAATCACACACACACACACACACACACTTGAGACAACAACCAAGCACAAAGTGACACAAGAATTTATAGAGGTTCAGCAATTGCCTACATCCTCTTGGTGATCCCCTTGAGAAATTCACTTCATGAAAGAATAAGTTACAACTTTGGTTTTACACAGAAAAACCCCCTTAGAACTCTATTCTCTCCCCAAGCTCTCTTTTCTCTCACACCCCTTGCTCAACACTTTGATGCACTTGTGAAACACTCTCACAACCCTTGGTGTTTCCCCCCTTGGTGTCTAGACTCTTAAGACCCCAACTCAGCTCCTAACTTGAACTGATTGCTCTCCCTCACGTTCTCCCTTGGTGAGTTAACCTCCTTTGAACACAATAGCACCCAGCTACTTGGCCACCTTGAGATTAACCACACCTTGTTTCTGCTTCAGCCACTTCCTCTTATTCAACTTGTTTTCTCCCTTGTGTTATCTTACTTCATCCCATTACCTACACAAGCCAATGGACACAAGATAAGGCACCATCTTGTCTTCCACGTTCCTTCCTTTAGTCTCCCACTTAGACTAAAGATCAGATCATGCAAGTAAACAACTCCCACTTCAGCCACCTTCCACTACACCAGAAAATGGAGAGTGAATCCTTCAAAGCAAGACAAACAATTGGCAATGAGTGCTCTCCCAACTGTCCAGCAGGTAGTCAACCCTCTTTTACCTTCAGAAGTGACCCACTAAGCCTCTGAAATCTTGTGGAAAGCGATAGCCACTAAAAACACAGTTGAAAACACGTAAGAAAACATCGGCACAGGCACGGGGCGACCGTCTCTGATACCTTGCGACCGGTCGCTCATTGCGATTTTTCCAGATTTCAAATCTGCTTCTAAACGACCGGTCGCCCAAACCTTGCGACCGGTCGCTCACTCCTTCGCTTGCATACTAAATGTGAGCCTATTTTACAACAGAAGTGAGTTAGTATTAATTCACAACAAGTGGTATCAGAGCTGTGTTTTGGCAGCTGGGCTAGTTCTTCTTTTGGAGTGCTAGTGTGTTGAAGATGACAAGTGAACAAGAAGCTGAGAGTGGTAGCAGTTCACAGCATGTGAAGCAACCACAGGCAGCAAGCATGAAAGATGGAAACGTCATGATAGAGAAGGTTCATACAATGGAGAACGCTTCAGATTGTCTAACAAAGCCAGTCAGCAGCAAAGTTCAAGCATTGTTTGGACTTGCTCAATCTTGTTCCATGCTAAAGATTGAGGTGGAGTTCTTGAGAGTTATCCGGACGATTCTCAAGAAAGTAAAGATGTCCTGGAAAACGAATGATGTCCACAAGGAGTTTTAATCTCGCCATGGTGGAGATTGTTGAGAAAAAATGGCTCAATTAAAAGATACAAAAATGAAGACCAGCGACCGGTTAAGGTTGTGGCGACCGGTCGGTTTCAGGCAGATTGCAAAGTCTGAATTGGTTTTCGACTCTCTACCAAAGCGACCGGTCGCAAGGTATCCGCGACCGGTCGCCCAGAACTTGCTGTTTCAGTTTCCTACGCGTTTTCAAGTCTTCCTTTGTGTGCTATCACTTTCTACCGACTTGCAAGGATTTTTCTGATCACTTCTGATATATTAGAAGGTGGCAAGCAGCTGGAAAGTTGGGGAGAACACTTTGGCAAATTGATGACTTGCTTCAATGAGTGAATACTCTCTTGGTTCAAGAGATATATGGCAGCTAGCAGCCATTGTTCACTTGCTTTGTGAGCTGCCAAAAATAGGTGTCTAAAGTTGGATAACTAAAGCAAGAACGTGCAGAACTTAATGATACCTTATCTTGGAGTCCAAAGGCTTATATAAGAGGGAAGAGAGAGCAAGAGAATATTAAGTTGTTAAGTGCATAAGTTTGTGCAAAGTATAGAGAGTTGAAAAGAAGCTGGAAACTTGTAAGTTCAGAAAATACCAAGGGGAGAGCAAGAGAGTTCTCTAAGTGTATCAAGGTGTTGAGCAAGGGTGAGAGAGAAACAGATTGTGAGGGTAGAGTTCTAAGGGGTTTTCTTCTTTGTAAACCAAATTTGTAACCTATCTTCATTAGTGAAAGTTCTCAAGGAGATTACCAAAGAGAAAGTAGGCAATTTGCTGAACCTCTATAAACACTTGTGTCATTTCTATTTTGGTTAAATTTCTGTGTGTGTGTAAGACTCATCCATCATTGAGTTTGTCACAAAGTTCATCAACAACAAGGTCCTAAGGGGAAGTGAGTTAGTATTAATTCACAACACATGGAATCAAAACCAAAGAAGGAAAGCTTGTAATCTTTGCGTAAAACTGGTTTGAAGCATCTAAAACCCAAAGGGCCGCATGGCAATTGAATTGCCTCCTCATGAGTGTTTGCTGCCAGCAAGTTGATCGGTTCATAATTGTATATCATTTTGTACCCTTCTAGCTTATGATTTGGTTATGTTTTTGAGTTAAACTTGTGCTTTTAATCCTTTTTGTGTTTATCTTTCAGTTCATTGAGCTTTAGGTAATAATGAGGGCTTTGGATAGTAAATGATGCAATCCATGCATGTTAGGGCCTAATTTGGATGAATGGATGAAGAGCTTAAAGACAAACTCAATTTTGGCTCCAGTCCCCTGCCAGCCTAGTTTCGTAGGTCATATTGCAAGCTTTGTTTCAGCAACCTACATAGCTCGGATGAGGCTACATTCGTCATGAAAGTTGTTCCAATGGGTGTATACTATAACATATCCGAAATTCAGCCCCATTGGATAATTGTGGAGTCTGTTACCTAGCAAACACAGAGCCATGCTCAGGATGGATTTTATCAGCGCGCAAAATGAGTTAGCAATTTGTTTTGGCCTTAACTTCCTCCTCCGACCTTGGATTGGCCCAAATGATATATGGCTGGAAAGAAGACATTCTGAACTTCAAGTTTGAGTGCTTAAAGTCTTAATTTGCTTAAGGGAAGCCCAATTCGTAAGCCCTTGAAGTTGCTGGTCATGCTGACCTCAGGCTGAGCTATTATTTCTGGTTGGAAGCTTGGTCATGGTGACATGAAGATGAGCTAGGGCTGCTGGTGGGATTTATTAGTGAAGTGCATCAACCATTTCAGATTTTATAATGGAAGTGTTGTATGCATTAGTGAAGTGCATCAACCATTTCAGATTTTATAAAACAAGTGTTGTATGCATTAGCCATACTTAATTCAGATTTTCAGCTTCCTTAGGCCTATATATAGTGAGGTTTCCCAAGCTTGTAAACACACCCCAAGGGGGGGAGCTCTCAAACACTTCTCTAGAGCTCCCTTCCCTTCTCTCCCTCAAATTCTCTTAGTTTCTCTTTCTAGTTTTCAATTGTTATAATGAGATTTTTGTGTTGAAATTCTCCTTAAGTTTTTCCAAGTTCTACTTAATTTTCATTGTTATGTAAATTCTTTTCTTTAGTTTCAAGTTTGATTAGTTTTCAAGTTTCAATTATGATTTTTGTTCTTATTCATTATGCTTATAAGTTAATATGCTAGTTTGAATGATTGATCACCATTTAGGCTTGCATGTTAGCTATCTTGGTTTGAATTAAGAGTAGACACCATGCTTTAATTCGAATTGAACTATGAATAGGAAGAGTATGTATGGACATTCGACAACAGGGATTAGATACATGCTTGGTTGTTTAAATTGTTCTTCTATGTTTAATGGGTTCCTAATGCTTAATTTTAGGTTAGACAACAAATGATCAAATTAGGGAATTAGGAACACAAGGTTATGACCACACAGCATGGCTTAATCATACTTTAGCTAGAATCAATCCATTAATCTAAATTGAACTTGGGAACTTATTTGCTTTAGTTATTTTCTTTCTTCCTTGTTTTATTTATTTCCTTTCTTTTTCATTTCTGTTTTGTGTAGGGAAAATGAATTGGATCATTCAATCACCAATCCTCGTGGGATCGACCTCGCACTTACATATGCTATACTACCAAACGGCTCGTGCACTTGCGAGTATCACAAGTTGAGGATGCAACTGAATCCATTTTGGTGCAGCTGTATCAACACAACACAAGTCAACAAAAAGAAAATAAAAAGAAGATGAAGAAGATAGCCAGCGGAAGAGAGAATGGAGCAAAAGAAAAGTGATGGTTTTACTTGTTTGCAAAGAGACAAAACAAAGAGAAGGCAGCTAAAAATGACAATGTGTTAAAAAAAAGGGGGTCGTGTCGCACAGTCCCTCCCCCTCTTGAATGACTTGTCTTGGTCTATTTGACTTAAAAAATTCAGCAAAAAGAAAAAGATGTTGGCAATCGGAAAAGGGACTGCTACAGTAAACAAAAAGAGAGGAAGAATAGGCATGATAAATGTTCAACCTATATTTGTTTTTGGTGGCTGAAGCAAGAAGACAAATTGCTCTCAAAGTTCTCGATGTAGCCCATAGCAAGGCACCTCCTTAATCTGCAGATCCAAAGAAAGAAGTCAGCCGCATGGAAACAAACAAAAGAAAAAAAATAAGAAAGGGAAGTTTATGGGGTGGGTTACCACGTGAAATCCCAGAGTTTGTCTTTTCTTTTGATGATGCAACAGGTGGCTGTACGAACTGGTCTGGAAAGGCAAACAAAGAAAGAATATCAAGTGTTCGTTTGCCGATGATTTTAAGTTGTGGTGCACATGTTTTCTTTTATAAATAAAAGAAATACATATAGCCCAATCCTATATGGACAAGGGGTTTACTTTCCTGGATGAGGGGTTCCAAATCAACAAGGAGGTTAATTCTGACTCTATTTGGACAAGGACTTTTATCCTTGGGTGTCTTGATAAAATTAAAAGACATTTGTTAAAGGCACCAGGCTGTAAGGGACCAGCTGGAGCAAAGAGGGGCCACAGTCGCTTCTCCTTCACGGCTTCATCATCAAAATCAGCAAGTTCAATTTGTGGGATTGTTATGTTTCTCAATGCTTTTAAAAGACATAGAGAAATTCCCAAAATTTTCTGAACTTCTCTTACTGCAGCGAAGACATTTTCAATGGTGTTTGTGTTTGCTGAGGAAGGCAACAAAAGAACAGGGATGGAGGCCTTAGCAAAAAACCATGTTGATCTATCAAAATAAATGATAGGAAAATGGGCAAGGAACTCTGTCAAGCACCCAAATTGTGAAGGGCGCATGGCCTTGAAATTTCTCCTCTCCATGCAACTCAACTCGTTTGGCACATAGGGGAAAGAAAGAAATGGCAACAGGACCTACTCTGACAAAAGGGTGAGGTCATGTTGTTGTGTGATAACAAGAAAAAAAAAGGAAGTAGTGGGGCCATGTCGCATGGTCCTCTTGTTTGATCTTTCCCCAATTCTATCTGAAGCCAGTTATAGTCTTCCAAAGCTGTTGTTCAGTTCTATTTTTGGGGCAAACAGATATCAGTCCGGCTTCAATTGGCAGCTGGGTTTCAAAGTCTCTTTAATGTGGACTCCATGCTCATGATCCAACTGATGAAAAATGTCGAGGCCTGGAAACGGATTATTGGGTTATCAAAAATTGCCCATTAATTCTCACAAGCCCAATGTGTTTAATGAATGATCAAATAAACACTCATTAAGCATACAGAGGCCCAAATGGCCTGTAATATGGTTAATGGATCAATTTTAAAATCCTCAAAGCCATATTCAGGTCCAAGTGCAAATGTCAATTTTATAGAAAATCAATGGGATAATTAAAATTACTCATTATTTTTCTTGGACATTGACAACAAGAAAAATGGTACAAAACAATCTAAATTTCTCATGGGTCATCTACTCATGAAAACTTTAATGAGATTAAATTCAAATCTCTCAAACAAAAATCCTCAATTAGTGGGCCAAACTTACCCATTAATTTCCAATTGTTCTCATGGGTCATCTGCTCATGAAAATTCCAACGAGATCAAATTTAAATCTCTAAAACACAAACTCTCAATTAGTGGGCCATACTTGCCCATTAATTTCCAATTCTCTTCGTAGGTCATCTATTTATGAAAATCTTCATATTGTCTCAAAGACACAAATTCTTAATTAGTGGGCCACACTTACCCATTAATTTCCAAATCATTTTGGAACTACGCGGTTTGATCACATCGAGGGTACGTAAGCAGTCTAGCATACCAATAGACGCAACCGCAATCAAATTCCCACCAATCAAATCTCCATACAAATCTTTTTGGAACTACGCCGGTTTGATCCCATCAAGGGTACGTAGGCAGTCTAGCATACCACTAGACGCAACCGCATCCACACCAAATCCCAAGTGGTACAAAACCACGCCAAATCCCAAGTGGTACAAAACCACGCCAAAATCCCAAGTGGTACAAAACCACGCAATTTAAACAATCTTTTCCGAACTACGTTGGTTTGATCCCTTCAAAAGGGTACGTAGGCAATCTAGAGATCCAATCTAGATGCAACCGCCCAAATCTCAAATCCAAACAGAATCCCTAGTTATTCTTAACCAAATTCACCCCAAACACACATCAAAATCGAATCCTTGGTTTATTCAGCTAAATTCACTCAAACGCTGTTTTCAATCAAATTCGTACAAATTTTCCCTTTTGCAATGAGTCATTCATTCATTGCAATTCTTTGAACTACGAGTGGCTTCATTCCGCGAGGGATACGTAGGCACCTTGAGGTTGGACTTGGGAGCAGCCGCAAAACCAAACACACATGTTCTGTTTCTTTATGATGGAATCAAAGGGTTTTCCCTTGAAGCAAGGGATTGTAATTAAGAGACTTGTGTCTCGAATGGGTCGAACCTAAAATAATAAAACCCCATTATTTAATTAGTGGTGGTGAAATTGTGTTGGGAGGTTCACATTTATCCTCAACACAGTTGGTAAGTTCCCGGTCGGGAGACCTGTGACAACCTCATAAGGACCTTCCCAGGATGGACCAAGGGTGCCGTCACTGGAGTCCTTGGTGGCGCGAGTCGTAGTAGCGAGCGGTCCGTTGCTTGTAGGCAGCGTTCCGAAGCTGAGCCTGGGAACGGTGTTCATCAATGAGGTCCAGGTTGAGCGTGAGCAGGGCTTCGTTTTGCTCTGGCTTGTAAGATGCCGTTCGGCATGAGGGTGCGTTGATCTCGACTGGGACAACAACTTCGGTACCGAAAGCAAGGGGAAATGGTGTTTCCCCAGTCGATCGTCGGTAGGAAGTGTTGATGGCCCATAGCGCTTCCGGAAGGAGTTCGGGCCAGGCTCCTTTAGCTGCCCCAAGCTTCTTTTTCAGCGTCTTCTTGATGATCTTATTGATGGCTTCTACCTGGCCGTTTGATTGTGGATGTGCTGGAGATGCGAAGAACAAGTTGATGCCGAATCGGTGGCATAGGTGCCGGAACTGAGAGGAGTCGAATTGTTTCCCGTTGTCGGTGATGATTGCGTTCGGAGGCCGAATCGACAAATAATATTTTTCCATACGAAGTGTTCAACCCTGGCTGCGGTGATTGTTGCCAATGCTTCAGCTTCGGTCCACTTGGTAAAGTAGTCGACGCGACGATGGCAAACTTGAGCTGTCCCTTCCCTTGGGGCATGGGGCCGATGACGTCTAAACCCCACTCAGCGAAGGGCCACGGGCTAACAATCGGAGTGAGTGGTTCGGCAGGAAGTTTTGGAACTGAGCCGAAACGCTGGCACTGGTCGCACTTCTGGACGAGTGCGGTGGCATCGGCATGGAGAGTCGGCCAATAATACCCTTGCCGAATGGTCTTGAAGGCTAGAGATCGAGCGCCAGAATGGTCTCCGCAAGCTCCTTCATGGATTTCTCGTAAGACGTAGTTTCCTGCTGCGGGGTCATGCAGCGAAGCAACGGCAAGGAATGGCCACGCCGATAGAGAATTTCATTCAAGATTAGGTAACGTGCCGATCGCGGCGGAGAGTTTGGGTCTCAGTTTTGTCATCTGGTAGAGTCCCGCTTAAGAGGTAAGCATATATTGGATCCATCCAGCTTGGATCCTTCCGAATGGTATGTACCTCGTTTTCGGTAGTGCTGCGCCGAGCGAGGATCTCGATCGGTACGTGGCGGCCGACGTTGTCGTCAATTGCGGATGCCAGGCGTGATAGGGCATCGGCGTGGCTGTTCTCGAGATCTGGGGATCTGTTGAACCTGATACGCGTCAAAGTGGTGTAGTGTTGCGTAAATACTGCTGCACCAAAATGGATTCAGCTGCATCCTCAACTTGTGATACTCGCAAGTGCACGAGCCGTTTGGTAGTATAGCATATGTAAGTGCGAGGTCGATCCCACGAGGATTGGTGATTGAATGATCCAATTCATTTTCCCTACACAAAACAGAAATGAAAAAGAAAGGAAATAAATAAAACAAGGAAGAAATAACTCAAGAGTTTTAACAATAAAAACTCAATTTTAGACATTATTTACAAGGTGGCAAAGTTCAAAACACAACATGCTCAAAGTGTATAGTGTGATAGCCAAATGCAACAAATTCTCCAATCTTAGTTTCCACATAATTTCAAAAATCATACAAAGCACAAATTCAACTTCAAATCTCACCAAAATTGTCCTCTCACAAATGAATCACTCGGAAGAGGGCTACAATGCAACACTCAGTTATAAACATGAGATTAGAGTTAAACCATAAGGGACTTAACTCGCAATAGAAAGATGAAGAACTTGCATTAATATGATCTCAAGAAGGATGCCAAACACTTAAAAGTAGAAAAATAAATGCAATTCAACCACATGACATTTAAGATCAATTTAGGTCTTTAGCATAGGTTGTAATGGGGCCAAGGGTGTAAGGTAAGTAAGAAATGAAAGGTATGGATAATACAAAGTCCAAGGAACTCAAAATGTAAGAGCATAAAATAATAGTTTACAAGACTTCGAATCATCACGATTAGATTTTTTCTTTTACATGATCAAAACTCCTTATACCTTCATTTACAATGGTTTACACTCCTTTCCAAACAACAATTATTTTTGAAGGCCCAAAAATGAATTTTCATTCAACTACCATTTAATCACAACTTTTTTTTTTTCTTTTCTTTCACCAATTGAGTGAAGTTCTTTTTTTTTAAAAAAAAAAAAAAAAATTAATATCCCTTCCCAAACTTAGCATGAAAAACACATCCGAATTAGAGCTAATGAGTTCCTTAGAAAGGTAAATATTTGTTTTTCGGGCTAAGGCGAGGAAATATAATTGGTAAAATGAAAGAAAAGGTTTACATGTAGGCTCAAAATGGTTAACAATGGAAAATCATGCTTAAGCATGCATAAGGTTAGCTTGAAAGGCACAAACGATCCAAAGAGGGCCTTAATATCACTTCTTAAATGTCATGAAATCAAATTGCATAAGAATGAATGACTTTTAAGTGTTCAACCAAATCAATGAATAATGAGATCAAACAACAACTTTGATGACAAGAAAATAAGAGTATGTATATAACACTCATGAATTGAAGTACAAGGCTCAAAAGCTCACTTTATATAGTTGGTTAAATAAGTCTAATTTATGATTCATACAATTCTTTAGATCATGCAAATCCTTTAATTGGAAAATTATGAAACTAATGGCAAGTGCAAAGAAGGTTTCGAACATGTCATGCTAGAACGATGCCAAATTAATTAATTAATTATTATTTTTACAATAAAAATTTACAAGGAAAAAAATAAATAATACATAAAATTCAATTTTTTATTTAAGTCATGCAACATTTATCACAATCTCATCAAATGTGTTCGGAAAGTGACTAAACAAGATTCAAAACAAGAAAGAAATTAAAATTTTTTTTTTTTTAAAATTTTAAGAAGAACCAAGTTTACTTGCTAAACTCCAATACCCCTAAACCTAGAAATGAACATTGTCCTCAATGTTTAAAAATTAGCCACAAACAATGTCATAACAAGAAATGAAAGGTACTAAAGTAAATATAAATCACAAAACACACTTGAATTAAAATACACAAATAAAATAAAATAAAATAAATAAAAATAAAAATTACAAAACAAACAAACAAACAAATAAATAAATAACGAAACAGTAAAACACTCAAAACGGTAAGCCCTAAAACAGACAGTCTTACGCAAACTAAAACCCAAACGTTTGAAAGCCCAACCCCAAAGAAAGTTAACTCACTTTGAAACCAAAACAATGGTGAAAACCCGACCCACAATGAAATCCAAAGCCCACACGTTTTAATTTTAATTTTTTCTTAAAAAGATAAAACGTGAATTATGAGCGCAAAGCGGGATTTCTAAAAAGAGGGAATGTGGTCCCTGATGTCGTCTCATGGATAGTCATGGGCAGACTGAGCGAGACACGTGTTGACGGATAGAAGCGCCGCAGATTTCACAAGCAGAAATTACGGGCTCATGGAAAGGCGCGAAGGCTTTCCTGAACGCGTCCGTTAAGAAAAGACATGTCGTGATAAATGAGTTGGGTATGGTTGGAAAGCGAGAAGGTTGTGGGACTCGAGGAATGCTGGAGATTCAGAAATGCTTAGACGCTGCAATGGCTAGGGTTTGTCAAAGACTATGTATATAAGAAGGAAAAAGATGGGGATAAAAACAAAACCACAAACTCAGAAACACAAAAGAGAAAAGAAGAAAAAAAATCAGAAATCAAATGGCCTCTTCATACCCATTTTCGTTGGATCTCAACCTAGCTCCACCGACTCAGACATTGGGCCAAGCAGCGGCACCAGGTATGGATGCCCTACTTTGGCTCCTCCGGGGGCCTGTGTCTGTCAATGACTCAATACTCCTAGACAACGATGTTGCTATTGGAGTTGGCAGAAATTTAGTGACTCCCAAAGATATACGTGTGTTCGGGACAAGGGATGACAACCGGGTCACGAGTGATGCCCTGGCACTGAGCGTGCAGAGTCCAGCATGTGTCGCGAGTTTGGGTCATCGCCTACTGCGAAGTCCCATGAGGTGGAGGTGCTCAAAGCTCAGTGGCGGCGGAGCGAAGTATGGTTGAAGATTGTCAGAGTGCTATAAAAAGATTGAAAAGGGAAAGGTCAAGGATAGTGGAGGTGAATCGACACCAGCTAGAAGTATTGCGGGACGAGAATAAAAACCTATCAAAGATGGTAGAGTTGTATTCTCGCGACATGCGAAGCAGCTGGAGGACCTAGACCGACCGGGTAAACGCAAGAAAGCGGATCACGAGAGTAGTTACGCTCAAGCTAAGATTGCGATCTTTGGGAGCTCAAGTGATGAGCCCCAAGAGGCTGTGCGTGAAGACCCAGAAGTGGACATCCAGACGGCCAAACTAAAAGCTCCTATGGTCAAGACACCGAGCGCCAAGAAGAAATGATTTCAGTTTTTATTTATTTATTTATTTTTAAAGTTTTTTTTATTTTATATAAAAATGTTATGCTATCTCAAAGAGACGATTGACCCTAAATTTAAAGAATGACAATCAAACAAAAACACGAAAACCCAAACATGAAATTTTTATTAGTTAAGTAAACACACAAATAGCTGCTTCTTCTTTTAAGAGAAAAACTTAAGGATGACCAGTTAAGGGCCTCAGAAAAACACAGCCAGGGGTTCCAGGAAGGTTGGAGGGGTCACAATGGTCCCGCTTAAAACTCGAACTTCTTAGACACCGAAGGTGCCGCCTAAAGAACTCCTAGACACTCTATAGACTGCGGTTGCTCACTGGAGTTACCAAAAATTTAGCTCCTTCAAAGAATATCCTATGAGTTTTAAATTATAAAACCTAATAAAAACAAAATAAATAAATAAATAAATAAAAACTGAAATAAACACGCAATTCAAACAAGAATTTAAAAGAAGAGATGGGATTCTTGCACCAGGTGTCCAAGACGCATCTTTAATTTTGTCTCTTCTTCCAACTAAATTCTTGAAAAACCTGACAAACAAGAAGAAAACAATTGAAAAAAAATAAAATAAAATAACAACTGAAAAAAGCAAAAACACAAACATCAGAAAAACAGGGAGGCAAAAGTAAGTGAAAGTGTAAGCATGCTCCCTTTTAAAAAAAAACGTGCTCGCAATTTGCGCCGGAAATGAAGGGATCCGAGAGAAAAGAGCACAGGATAGCACCCTCGAGATCCGAAGTGCTTTCGGCTCCCTCGTCTGTATAAGTCTATTTAAACTCATCTCGGTGAAGTAGAAGAGCACCCTGCATTTCTTCCTGAAATTCAGAAGAAAAACATCAAAAAATCCAAAAACAAAACAATGGCATCCTCATGCACTCACCTTGATGATCTTAACCTTGAATTGTCCCTTGCGCCACCGAATGCGCAGATAAGGGTTCCTCCAAACCATGTCTTCCCAAACTCCACATATCATCACGGTACGGCCTCAAACTTTGCTGAGATAATACCGAACTTTTCTGAGGCAATGCCGAAAGAGAGCAGCGCCTGGGAGGCATGATTGGTAACAAGCTCACACCGACAGATCATCTGCATGTGGCACAGAGGGCCTGACAAGGCAGCGGTGGAGGAGTCCCACAATTTAACTGTACTCCACGCGGTCTCGGCTACCAATTTGGGCATGCGATTGCTGGCGAGAACACGGGAGTGTGCCGCGATGAGCGAGGAAATAGCTTCCTTGAAGGCTATGGTGGCGGACTCCAGAAGCGGCTCTATTGTGTCAATCAGCACGTGGAAGCACTGAGAGAAAAAATGAGGACCATGTGGAGCTGCTGCAGATTCTGCAAGTAAGAGAAAACAGAGGCATGCCATGAAGATGAAGATGAAGATGAAGAAGTTGTTTTTATTTTTAATTTACTTGAATGTTTTTTTTTGTTTTTTTTTTGTTTTAAACTTTTTATCTTTTTGAATGCAATGTTTGAATAAAAATGTGTTTTTAACACTCAGAAATAAACTAACTAACCACACCACGTAAATAAATAAACTAACCTAATAAAACAAAAAAAAAACATAAAAGAAAACCAAGAAGTTCCAAATTGAATTTTTTAAATTTTTTGTTTTTTTTTTGTTATTATTATTTACAACTAACTGACCACACAAAGAAAAAAAAACAACAAAGAAGTTCCAAATTGCAATTTACAAGGAAAAATAAAAACCCAAATTTCAAATTTCAAATTTTTTTTTTTATATTTATTATTATTGTTTTTAAAACACACAAATATACAAGCAACTCACGGATGACCGGGTTAAGGGCCTCAGAAAACACAGCCAGGGGATCCGGGAAGGTTGGAGGGGTCACAATGGTCCCGCTTAAAACCCAAACTTCTTAGACACCGAAGGTGTCGCCTAAAGAACTCCTAGACACTGTATTAACGGAAGTGCTCACTGGGGTTACCATAAGTCGGCTCATATGAAAAATCTTTTTTTTTTTTTTATTTTAAAATTTTTAAGATAAGAAATAAAAACAAATTAAGATAAAATGAAACAACAAACCATAAACAAAAATGAACTAAGTACTGTAAACAAATTCAAACAAACAACATAAATTGTTGTACTAAAAGAAACAAACCAAGAAACCAAAGAAAAAAAAACAAACAGCACTTTCTATCACCCGTTTATCACCATTTGGACAGATTCGGTTCTATGTTTTTCAGCTTCGACCTCTGTTCAGTTTTTAGGCTATAACTTTCCAACCGTAAGTCCAAATTTTACGTTCTTTATATGGTTGGATTCAGCATAGAAAAACAAAGAACTCAACGCGGACCAAAAGGCAAAAACAACTACGAAAATAAACAGAATTCAAAGAAGAGAAAGGATTGAAATGCTCCCCCTTGAAGCGATTAGGTCGAGCATGGATGCAATTGGAGGTCGCGACTTCTCCCACTACTCCACACTTCCTATCTTTGAAGTTGCCATCTCTCTCCATTTTTATTGAGCTATTTACATTGCTAAAACAAACACATACAAAAACTTGAAACGGAATTAAAGGATTACGAAATATAAAAAAAAACTAAAAATGAAAGGGAAAAATCAACACAAGTCCAATTTCATGCTTCAAAGCAACAAGCACCAATGGGTTGTGTAAGCTGGGACTTAAACCCAGTTCTCTTGCTTGTTGGGCAATTGTCCTTTTCTGTTGGACTACAAACACAACTTGTCCATTAACGTCATTAACTTTAAAACTTGAAATTGTCTAGTTAAGAAAAAAAAATAAAGTAGGAAAGCCAAATAGAATCAAACAATGTTACCGATCCCGGCAACGGCGCCAAAAACTTGTTGCGTAAATACTGCTGCACCAAAATGGATTCAGCTGCATCCTCAACTTGTGATACTCGCAAGTGCACGAGGCGTTTGGTAGTATAGCATATGTAAGTGCGAGGTCGATCCCACGAGGATTGGTGATTGAATGATCCAATTCATTTTCCCTACACAAAACAGAAATGAAAAAGAAAGGAAATAAATAAAACAAGGAAGAAATAACTCAAGAAAATAAGTTCCCAAGTTCAATTAGATTAATGGATTGATTCTAGCTAAAGTATGATTAAGCCATGGTGTGTGGTCATAACCTTGTGTTCCTAATTCCCTAATTTGATCATTTGTTGTCTAACCTAAAATTAAGCATTAGGAACCCGTTAAGCATAAAAGAACAATTTAAACAACCAAGCATGTATCTAATCCCTGTTGTCGAATGTCCATACATACTCTTCCTATTCATAGTTCAATTCGAATTAAAGCATGGTGTATACTCTTAATTCAAACCAAGATAGCTAACATGCAAGCCTAAATGGTGATCAATCATTCAAACTAGCATATTAACTTATAAGCATAATGAATAAGAACAAAAACCATAATTGAAACTTGGAAACTAATTAAACTTGAAAACTTAAGAAAAGAATTTACATAACAAAGAAAAATAAATTACAACTAAGAAGCAAAAGGAAAGCTAGAATTGAGAACTAGAAAGCAAAATTAAGAGAATTTGAGGGAGAGAAGGGAAGGGAGCTCTAGAGAAGTGTTTGAGAGCTCCCCCCTTGGGGTGTGTTTACAAGCTTAGAGAACTTCCCTATTTATAGGCCTAGGGGAAGTGAAAATCTGAATTATACAATTGAATTTTCTAAACACACTAACTTCACCTAACATACAACACTTAATTCACCAACTTAACCTAACACACAATTGCATTTGAAAACAATTCTTCTTGTCATTAAGCTTAGTGTTGCATCATCCACTTCAACTTCAATTAATTCATTTGGCTGCTGCAAAATTCCACTCAAAAATAGGTATTGAATATGCTTCACCAAACTTTCCCACAATCAACAACACTTCATCATGCATATGTCATGCATGACAATGCATTGCAGCCAGCTTGTGGGCTCGTTTTGGGCTTGTGGCTCCAATCTGAAAAATCTGGAAAAATATGGATCTTGAAGCTCTTTGAATTATCTTTCCAAGCATATGCAGCCAAACTCAAGGAAAAATCGGAAAGCCCTTCAAATGTGATATTTGGCCCAGTAACGCAGATGCTGCCGAATTTGACCTTAAGTTGCCAAAACATGTATAACTTTCTCTAGAAGACTCGGAATCATGAACCGTAAAATTATACAGAAACTAGACTTCCGTATCTTTCCAATGATATATGGCTCATCATCTGGTTCTTCTTGAGAAAGTACAGTCCAATCCGTGAAGTTGACTGATCTGCAGACACCGTTTTGAGCTAACTTGTCTCCAAAATGCAATTAGTGAGTCCTTAAGTTTATTACACTGAAACAAACACAAAACTTATTAAAATCACAAGTTTAACTCAAAAACATAACCAAATCATAAATTAGAAGGGTACAAAATGATATGTAAATATGCACCGATCATGTAGCAATCGCGGGCATGCGTCAGTAGGCAGCCATCGAAGTATCTTTGGCTTCGAATTCAGTCAATACCTGATTAACGACAAGTTGTGAGTCGCTGTATATCTTCAGCTGTCGAAGGCCTGCTAAGAGAGCTTCATATTCGGCTTCGTTGTTGGAAGCTTGGAATTGGAATCAGATGGCATACTCAATGGTCGTTTGATCAGGGGTTTTCAGAACTAAGCCGGCCCCGCTGCCTTGTTGGTTGGATGAGCCGTCTACGTAGAGAGTCCACAGAGGGATTGATGAAGTGAATGTCCCCTCGGTTGGATGGGTGACTGATGCTGCCGATTCCGAAACGGTATCGTCTGGATTGGATTCTTCAGATGTAGTCATTTCAGAGATAAAATCAGCCACGGCTTGTCCCTTCTTGGCAGGCCAAGGATGATAGTGGATGTCGAATTCGCTGAGCTCTATCGCCCACTTTACTAGCCGACCTGATGTCTCCGGTCTTTGTAGTATTGGCGTAGAGGCTAATTGGTGAGAACGGTAATGCCTGTGAGCTTGGAAGTACGGCCGAAGCTTGAGTGCTGAGAGAACAAGAGCATAGGCAAGCTTTTCGAGCTCAGGGTACCGAATCTCGGCATCCTGCAAGGCGTGGCTGGTATAGAAAATTGGAAGCTCTATGCCGTTCGGCTTGCGAATGAGCACGGAGCTTAATGCCGTTGCCGATACCGATAGGTAGAGAATTAACTCTTCGCCAGGAAGAGGGGTGGATAACGGGGCGCTATGCTCATATAGGCCTTGAGGTCTTGGAAAACGCGATCGCATTCCGGCAGTCCCAACAATCTGCCGTTTGCTTCCTTTGAGGGCTTTAAAGAAAGAGGCACACCGATCGGTAGCCTTGGATATGAATCGAGCCAGAGCGGCGACACGCCCTGTGAGGCTCTGGATATCCTTCTGAGTCTTCGGGATCTGCATGTCGAGCAAGGCCTTGATTTTTTCGGGGTTGGCTTCGATGCCTCGTTGGTTGATCATGAAGCCAAGGAATTTGCCCGAGGAAACGCCGAAGGCACATTTACTTGGGTTGAGCCGCATGTTGTACTTCTTTAGGACGTTGAACATGAGAGAGAGGTTATGGAGATGAGAATCGGCCGTTTTGCTTTTTACCAGCATGTCGTCGGCATAAACTTCCATCGAGGTGCCGATGAGTTCAGAGAAAATTTTGTTGACCAAGCGCTGGTAGGTTGCCCCAGCGTTCTTCAAGCCGAATGGCATGACGTTGTAGCAGTAAAGTCCCTTGTCGGTGATGAATACCGTATGTTCGCGATCGGCAAGACTCATGAATATCTGGTTGTAGCCTGAGTATGCATCCATAAAGCTAAGGAGTTCATGGCCTGCTGTTACGTCTACCATTTGATCGATCCTTGGCAAAGGGAAACTGTCTTTGGGGCAAGCCCTGTTTAAATCGGTATAGTCCTGACACATTCGCCAGGCACCGCTTGACTTCTTGACCAAAACCGAATTGGCCAGCTAAATTCGGTAAGTGACTTCCTGGATGAAGCCGATTGTTCGCAGTTTCTCCACCTCGATTCTCATTGCTTCATACCGTTCGGAATCATAGGCCCGCCGTTTCTGCCTGATGGGTTTGAAAGTGGGGCAGATGCTGAGCTTGTGGCTGATGACGCTCGGGGCGATGCCAGGCATGTCATCGTACGACCAAGCGAAGACTTCCGTATTCAGCGCGCAAGAAGGCAATGAAATCGGTACGCAGTGCCGGACTCAAGGTGGTACCGATTCGAACCTCTGCGGTCGGGCTTTGCTTCGAGAGGACGACCGATTCCAATCTTCAACAGGTTGTGCTTGCGGGGTAACGGCTTCATCCCTGGGATCATCCGGTTTGTCCGCCCTCTGCCGTTCGGCACAGGAACGTTGGCAGCTCCGAGTATGCTTCGCGAGGCGTGGCTCGTGCCGAACCTTTGGTTGCTGAAACGTAACATGTCCGTGCGCTCAGCAGATCCCCTCGCACTTGGCCTACGCCAGCATGGGTGGGGAACTGAGGAGGAGCATGTGTGGTGACAACATGGCTTTCATTCTGGTGAGCGCCGTCCTCCTCGATGATGGCGTTATACGCTGTTGGGCAATCGACCACCAAAAAGTGAGTATAGATGATCGTTCGTCTGGGAATGGTGCCGACCGCAAACGGAAGCAGGACACCGCCGATTGGTTCGATCACATCACAGAGAAGCTTAGGAGAGGGGTGATGTGCTTGTTCAGATGCTGCGGATCTATGCCGAGGGCATTGGAAGCGTCGGCGAATAGTACATTGACCGAACTGCCCGTGTTCGATGAGGATTCGGCCTACATCGAAGTCCGAAATATCAGCGCGTATGATCATAGGATCGGAGTGGGGGAAGATGATGCCTCGCTCCTCCTCTTCGGAAAAGGTGATAGGTTCCCAACCGATTCGCCGGGTTTTGTCGTTGCGTCCTCCCGCCACGCTGAGGATTTGGGGGTGCCGAACGGCACGGACATAGTCCTTTACAGTCGGCTGCTGGTTTCGGTGAGGGGAGCCCCGCCACTGATCATATTGATCTGCCAATTGGATGGTTTGTCCGATGATGGTGTAGTGCCCAAATACTGATCCAGCTTGCCGTCGTTGATGAGGCGTTCGACAATTCTACGAAGTGCGATACACAATTCTGTGTCGTGGCCATTGTATTGATGGTATCGGCAGAACACACCGGTGTCCTTCTCGCTCTGCCGAGGAAGCTTTCGGTTGTTCGGCTTTGGTATCATGTCTCCTTCGGTCAGGAGAACATGCTCATAAGTAGTGTTGAGCAAAGTGAAGATTTCCTCTGGCCGATTCCTCTTTGGCTCGCCGAAGTCGCTTCGCTGCCGGAGTCCTTGCCCTTTTTGTTGGTGTCCTGCCGATCTCGGAAGTGGTCTTTCCGTTTGTTTCGTGGCGCAAAAAGCAGGGGGTGCCGTTCGGCAGGGGGCTGTCGATCCCTGATTTGTCCGATTTGCTGGGAATCGGTAGAGCCTTGTGTCGAAGGCTGATCGGTCGCTATTGCCTTGTTTGGTGTGGCCGAAGCTGAGCCTTTGGAGTTGAAATGCTCGGCCTTCTCTCAGTGGCTCATCGTCTTCCTGCCGAACGGTATAGAGGTCGTCGGCAGAATACAGGCGATCGGTCTGGATCATAAAGTGGTTGAGGAAGGTTTGCTTCAGCTGGTCGAAAAGTCAACCGTACCTGGTTCCATTCGATAGAACCAATTCAGGGCAGCTGGGCCAGGGTTGAAGGGAAAAGTAAACACTGGCCTTCGTCTGTCAGTCCTTTGCAACCTAACGTAGATTGGAAAGTATGAATGTGAGTAACGGGATCTTCCACCCCTGAGTAGAACGATATTCGGAGTGCCTGGACTTCCTTTTCGTGCCTGAAGGTCCGAATGCGATGGGTGAACGGTCCTGGTTGCACCGTTCCCCATGTTGGTGTCCGGGCCTGGTTCTGTTCCTTCTCAATGCGATTCATCTTCTGTAGGAGTAGACTAATGGTAGGATCGGTGGAAGGAAGATCGTCGCCGAAGGGTTCCCTTTCTTTCTCCGCGCCCTGGCCGGTGTGGTTCTGACCTCCCGATCGGCTGGGGCTTTCTTCGTAGCCTCGGAACGCTGATTGTGTCCACGACTCGTTCAGTTGCGCTCCTTTGAATGTCCTGCCGATCGGCGGAAATTGTGGTCCCTGGTGAAGTTGGAACATAGTCTGATTCGTCCGTTCTTCCAGACCGATCGCATCGTATTTTCTGCGTCACAGGGATTTTGGTCCAAGTGCCTCCAGACGTGGATCGTTGAGGTTTGCGTGGATCGGGATGGGTGAAGGCTGTCGCTCCCTGCGCCGATCGTTGATCCTCTCACAACAATCGGAGTAAACTTGGTATTCCGGCCGGCGCTCCTTTGGGGAGGGCACGAACAGCCTTCGGGAAGCAGAAGGCATGCTTGCGGCTTGCTGTTTCCCTATGTCTTGAGCACTAGGCTTTCGCACGCTTTTAAACGACTTCTCCTGCCGAAACTGCATGGTTCGTTCCAGACCGTCTCGCCTCCTGGGTGGAGTTCGTTTGTTGGTCATGCAGTTGCCTCTGGGTGTCATCCAGTTTAGAGGCGAGGATATTGTTGTGCTCCTGCATTCTTGCCATTTCCTGTTGTAGAGTCTCCATGCGAGCTTCCAGAGTGGTCGGTCGAGCAGGTGTCTCGTCCGCGGCATCTGAAGCAAGGGAGCTAGGCTTGGCTCGCTGCCGAGGCCGAGAATTGGGCCATCGGAGGGAGGACCGAAGACGGATTCATTTTTTGGTCTCAGAGCTTTTGAGATATGGGTTAATCGATAAGCGTTTCCCACAGACGGCGCCAATCTGTTGGCACTAAAACTGAATAGATAGAGATGAGTGCAACTTACAAGAGATGCGGACGATCCAGCAGATCGATTGAGTGATAGATGGAGATTCTTCCTGCCCTTTAATGCTGATCCTGAATAGAAGATAAGCGAAGCTCGTGAGGTCTATGGAACCGGTGTGGAACCAGCCTAAGACCCTCCGATGCTTAAATGAGTTTGTTTATAAGAACTCTTGTTGTTGACCATATAAAAGTATAAAAGTCAAGCTGAAAAGTCTTACCCCTGGACCTGTGGTGAAGGGGCCTATTTATAAGGGGCGTTTTGTGTGCTCTTAGTACTCACTTTCGATGTGGGACTCGTGGGAGGGTCCTATGAGGTTGACACGAGTCCTTAGATATTTCGGGCGGGTGGTTCGAGGTTGATTCTGGAGAATCGGCAGGGCGTGCCGATTCCAGGCAATGTTGAGACTATAGCGACTGTTCGCAGCTTTGACACAATGCCATCGGTACGAGATGCCGATTGTTCGAGGCCTTAGGTGCTTGGGTGAGATCGTCTGATCCACGTGTCGTTTGTATGAGTGGAGGGTCAGATATGGTACAAACAATCTCCATGGTGGTGATGTATATTTACAACCCTTTACATCTCCCCATTGGAGACGATTTCCGGTGATAAGGGGTGTATATTTAACATACACCCCCATATACACCCTCCCATTGTGGATGCTCTTAAGTCGTACCAAACGATTCACATGTTGTTGGTTGGTCTTATAACAAGTTTAATTTATTTGATGCTTTTTTCACTACTACAAAAAACGAAATAGACGATGGGAATCCACCGTCGTGTATCATGTTTTACAACCAACGAGAAATCGACCGCCGTCTTATAACATATGAAATAACGACGGCAAATAACCGACGTGGTTAATATATTACACGTCAAAAGAAAACTAAATCCGACGTCGATTTCATACATAAAAGTATAAAAAGACAACTTTCGACTATATTAGACGACGGTTTTAGTAAAACACAGACGTTTAAAAAATGTTAAATGTCAAAAACAACTACAAACCCGACGTAAATATTTTTATCAACGTCTCTAAATAAAACAAAACCGACGTGTAAAACTTAGAAACCGTCGTGGTTAATAAATACTACGTTCACTAAATAAAAAAACTGACATCTAAAACATATAACATGGTAAATTAGACGTCACTTTTGTCAAAAAAAGTGACGTCTTAAACATTTAAGATGGCATATATTTACTTGAACTGACGTAAAAAAAAACATAACCACGACCCTTTAGGTCACCACAGACGTTGAAAATTATTCTGACGGCTTGAACACAGAAAAAAAAACGCAGGGATTTAACATTACACGTCGGTTAATTAAAATACCTGTCATGTTTAATCCATTTACTGCGGCCTAGGAGTCACATTTTAGGACGTTGTTAGTATTTTACAACGTCGGTGGTTGTAGACTTTGACGTGGTTGGCATTTTAAAAGTCTCTTTTGTGAACCACTTAGACGTGTGTAATCTCTAAGACGTCATTGCTTTTAGCCTAACCGTCGTTAATAAGTAACGAAACGCCTTGAGTTATGGATTTGACGTCGGTTATTGTAAAATGGAGGTCGTGGTTATACTTTACTATGTCCCAAGAATTCAATTATTCGACGTTGTTATATCCTTACTACGTCGGTTATTTATTTATTCCATGACGTGGCTAGTCTTTGTTAAGTCTCTTTTATAACCTTTTTTGACGTGTGTATTCTCGGAGACGTCAATTGTTTAATTATAACTGACGTGCAACAATGTTTTTACGACGTTAATCATCAATTGATTATATCCATAAACTCGTCGGTTTGAACTCGGCCGTCGTGTTATACTTTATTGTTCGTTGTTGATTATTTTATTTACCGTCGTTGTTTTAAATATTTATTAACCGTTTTGAAATGAATTTTAATTAACCGACGTGTTTTCTTTTTCAAATGGCGGTTTTTATTTCATTTTTGCGTTGTCATTCCACGTCGGTTGTGAAAACCCGACGTTGGTTGTTTTGTAGACGTCTCTTTTTGCGATTTTTGTAACTTGACCGTCGTATTTTCAGCTTTAACCGATTATTTTTAATTTTTGATTTGTCGTTCCCAAAGCCTGCAGAATGAAAATGTGATCGGAATTAAAATGATGTACAGAGCTATGAATTAATGTCATACAATTAACTGCATAACTAATATCATACATTACAACAATCAATCAATCCATATATCTTCACACCCATCTCTAATATTCTCACTCCCAAACTCACCAACTAGGTCATCAAATGTGTCAACATTTGGTATCCCTCTAGAAAATGGCTCACACTCAATTCTAATATCACCTAGCACATCATCACCAATAACATCATTATATTCTCTATTAGGCATTGATAACACTACCGACCAACCACGATGCATTGGGTCGTCAACATAAAATACTTGTTTGACTTGAGAAGCCATAACAAATTGGTCATTCCTATGTCCAATTTTACTAAGATCTACAATGGTAAATCCAAGTTCATCGACTACAAGGCCCGAAGTGTTATCTATCCAATCACACCTCAAGACTGGGATTCTAAACTTTTGGTAGTCAAGATCCCAAATTTCTTGAATAACCCCATAAAAACCCATATTAGAGACAATAGGGTTTTTATCCTTGGCACTAGCAACTTGCATAGTATGTGCAAGTGAATAAACTCCACTATTTTGGATAGTTCGCACATCATCTTGTGTCTTAGTGTTAAATTTGACACCATTAATAAGATAGCTCCTATATGATGGCATTGCCATGCTTGGACCAGTTGCTAACCACCTCTAATTTTCTGATATGCCATTATTGTCTTCCCCATTAAATTCACTTTGAACCTGCAAATTAAATATATATCTTAATTCAGTCTAACATATATATAGAAAGAAAGAAAATTAAAATAAGTTCAATATTTCATTCAATAACATATATACCTTAAAGTGTAACCATTGAATGAAAGTGCTATTGTGCTTATCTTGTAGCCACTTTGTTCTCTTTCTAAATTTCGGAGAAGTGGTCTTGACATGGATCATATGTTCCCTACAATTGACATGAAAAAAACACGCATTACGGTCCCTTGTATATAAGATAAACATAAGGAGTAATAATATTTAAAATGGCTACATATGAAAAATTTAACTCATACGTACTCGATATAAGGTAGGACTTCCTCCGTATTCTCCAAGACATATAGATGTGCCTGGTTCAACAAGTCCATATCAACTAAGCTCACTGTGCAACCTGATAATGGCTTTGAAACTCCCATATTCTGGCTTGAAGGCACTCCAACTGTAGTAACATCAGATAAATGCTCGGTACAAAACTCTACAACTTCTTCAGCTATATACCGCTCAGCAATGCAACCTTTGGGACGAGTACGATTCTGAACATACCCCTTTAGCACTTTCATATATCTTTCAAACGGATACATCCATCTAAAATATACTGGCCCACATAGACGAACTTCTCTGACAAGATGTACTACTAGATGAACCATGATATCAAAAAATGAAGGGGGAAAGTACTTCTCAAGCAAACACAAAGTAACTACTACATCTTCTTCCAACTTATCTAGCTTGGAAACATCTACCGTCTTTGCACATATAGCATTGAAGAAGAAGCACAATCGAGTTATTGCATACCTTGCAGGCTTCTCCAAAACAGAACGAATTGCCACAGGGAGCAATTGTTGCATCAAGGTATGACAATCATGAGATTTAAGGCCAAGAAGTCTTGAATCTTTTAAAGATACAAGATTTTTTATATTTGAAGAATAACCTTCAGGAACCTTCATACCATAAAAAGAATTGCAAACCGCTCTCTTCTCTGCTCTTGACAAATTTCAAGGCCCTGGAGGCAAGCGAGTACGTCTTTCTCCATACTCCGGTTCCAGGGATCTCTAGTAATGTACCAATGATACTATCGCAAACATTCTTCTCAATGTGCATAACATCTAGGGCATGCCTCACAAGGAGGTATTTCCAATACTCGAGATCAAAGAATTTTGATTTCTTCTTCCAACAAACTCTGTCACCATCATTCTCACCAACACTTCCCCCATATGTAATTAATATCTTCAACCATATGCAGCACTTCTTCTCCTGTTAATGGCTCGGGAGGCATGCCATATTCAGGTTTCTCATTAAAAGCTGCACGTTGCCTCCTATATGGATGATTGATTGGTAACCACTTTCTATGCCCAATGTAACAAATTTTGTGGCCATTTTTCAACCTTGACTAGGTGTATCATCGCCGCATATTGGACAAGCTTTATATCCTTTAACGACACAACCAGATAAGTTTCCATAGGCAGGAAAATCATTAATTGTCCACAGTAATACACCTCTGAGTGTAAAGTATTCTCCTATGTGGGCATCATACACTCCTCTAATCCCATCCCACAGAGATTTCAAATCATCAATCAAAGGCTCTAAGTAGACGTCTATATCATTTCCGGGCTGTTTAGGACCGGAAATCAGTAAGGTCAACATCATGAACTTCCACTTCATGCATAGCCGTGGTGGGAGATTATATGTAACTAACATAATTGGCCAACAACTGTATCTGCTACTTAAAGAACTGTGGGGATTGAATCCATCAGATGAGAGAGCCAATCTCAAGTTTCTTGGCTCATTACCAAAGTCGGGCCATTTTTCATCAACAAGTTTCCAAGACGGGGAATCCGCTGGATGAGACATATAACCGTCAACTGATTTTCTTGCAGCATGCCAAGTCAAACTCTTAGCTGTCTTATGTGATTGAAACATCCTTTTAAACCTTGGAATTGGAGGGAAATACCACACCACCTTCGTTGCCACACCCTCTTTCGAGAACCCATCCTTGGTTTCCTTCCACCTTGAGATACCACAAGTAGGACAATTAGTTGCATTCTCATACTCCTTCCAGATACACAAATGCAGTCATTGGGACATGCGTGGATTTTCTCATAACTCATCCCTAAAGCAGACAAAGTCTTTTTTGCCTCGTACATAGAGGAAGCTAGTGTATTTCCTTCTGGAAGAAATTCTCGTTGAAGTATCAATAATTCTGTAAAGCAAACATCACTCATCCCATGTTTTGCTTTCAAATTATATAACTTCACCAAAGCCGACAACTTCGTGTACTTCCTGCAACCAGGGTACAAGGGTTCATCGCCATCCCCAATCACATTGGCAAACTCATAAGGATCAGATCCAATATTGGCAAAATCATTATCATCCATCCCTAATTCTTCAGAAACATAACTGAACCTACTTTGCTCATCTTCTTCCACATTTCTACTAGCATTGGTAGTCCATTCCCAAGGTTCTCCGTGCCATGTCCAAATCTTATAGCTTTGGTCAATTCCATTAAAGTATAAGTGTTCCCTTATAATTCCAACCCCAAACAATCGAATATTCCCACATTTAACACATGGACAATGAATCTCAGTTGTATTTCCAAGATTTTCTGACACAAAATTCAAAAATCCTTCCACCCCTAACTCATATGCCTTCGATCTTCTATCCACATGCATCCATGACTTATCCATCTCACACTCTATCAAATTCATATAAATATATATATATATATATATATATATATATATATTAAAGTGGAAAGACCAGCAATGAAACACTACCTCATTCAAATAGCAGAGAACAAAATGAAAATTAAATATAAAACATGGACAAGACAACAGTTTGAACAAAATAATCGTCGTTTAATATAAATTCAGACGACAGCATCTATAGTCACCGTCGTCATTAAGATACCCAAACCTAGAAATTTGAACGGGGTTCTGGTAGCCTAAAGACGACGTTTAATGCAGAAACGTCGTCTTTAGGCTACCAGTTGCGGCTTAAAACTCAGACGACATGAGTAAATGAACAACCGACGTATAATAAACATTTGGACAACGGTTTGATCCTTCAACCGTCGTCGTAGTTAAAAAAAAAAGCTTAAATCTCTCATCCCCATTCCTTTTCCAAGAACCCATGGCCAAACAAACATAAAAGAACCCAAACAGAGAGCAATTATTACAAGAATGCAAACACCAAAACATAAAAGAACCCCAATATAGCTACCAATTAAGAACCCATAGCTACCAACGAAAACATTTATGGATTTAAGAAGAGATTAGGGTTAAAGGGACTAGGGTTGTACTTACATGGATATTGAGAGAGAGCTGCAAGAATATAACAACTGCTTGAGAGAGAGCTTGGAGAATCTATGTACCCAATGCTTTGAGAGAGAGCTGAGAGAATATAACAAAAGCTTGAGAGAGAGCTGAGAGAATTAGGGTTAAAGGGACTAGAGTTGTACTTACATGGATATTGAGAGAGAGCTGGGAGAACATAACAACTGCTTGAGAGAGAGTGAAAACTTTCAGACAAATTTATGTTGAAGAGAGAGAATGAACTATTTGAGGGTTAAAGGGAAATTCTGAAAATTTTAGGTCGCGATCAAAAATTTTAAAGTACCGCGTTTTTCAACGACGACGGTCAATACTTATATGGACGTCTAATTCTTACTTACAACGGCGGTTTCTATACAAGACCGACGTTGTAAACATAACGGACGTCGCTATTTTAATAACCGACGTCGTAAACCGAATACAATTAGTCTTCGTTTATGTAGTTGACCAAAAACAGCGGGAGAAAACCGCGTCATTTCAAAAAACCCTAAACCCTAAATTTTACAATAATTTTAAAAAAATACACAAGTATGAGAAAAATGAACCGAAAATTGCTATGGACTCCTTACAACAATGCCTTCTACAATAGTAGGCTAAAATATGGATTTCATAATTTTGAATTTATGGGCACCAATGGATCACATAAACTTTTGGGTTATGTTATGTAAAGTATAAGGAGTACTATGCTTTGTCTCTAAATTTGTTTGAATTTTGTTATCATTTGAACTTTGAAAACTAAAATTACATTTTTCAGGCCTTAACGGGCAAGATATTGTCTCAATCAGTGCATAGAATTTGCCAGTATATTTTCGGATTTTGTTTTGAATATAATATTAATATTAGTAATTAAATACAATAAAAAAATATTTCTAAAAAAATATTTTTTAAAGCTTTAGGATAGAGACAATATTTCAATGCTTGGTAGTTTTCAGTTTAATTTTTGGATTTAGTTTTGAATTTAATATGGAATTAATTAAAATATAAAAGTCATTAAAAATTAAATGAAAAATGACCTATCCGACGTTGTATCCTTTTACAACGGCGTTCAACATAGAAACTGACGTCATAAAATTATTAGACGTCGAAACTAATAGAAAACGACGTCTTTTTTTGGATAATCGATGTGGATTATCGTATTACCACGTCCGTTAAGAATATCCGCCTTTGTATATTATTAAGACGTCGATAAGGTTATACTAACCGACATAATATATAAGTACAAAATTCATTTATACAAGATGAATTAATTATAAACCGTCGTTTTTATGACTATTACACGTCATTTTAGTGTATATAACCGACGTTGTTTAAATATACAAAGGCGGATGTTTAAGAATATCCGCCTTTGTATATTATTAGGACGTCGATAAGGTTATACTAACCGACGTAGTATATAAGTACAAAATTCATTTATACAAGGTGAATTAATTATAAACCGTCGTTTTTATGACTATTACATGTCGTTTTTAAGAATTGCCGTCGATGTTATATTTCCAGTTAGAGCAAGACGATCATTGTGTACACGTATGAGACGTGTAAATTAGAATCAGACGTCGGTGTTTGGGATCTAAACAAGTTTTAAAACAAAATTTAATTTTTTTTATGTTTGTTCGCTTGATTACAACAAAATATTTATGTACATTTTAAATAAACTAAAATAAACCTAAACATTGTTCATAAATATTTATGTACATCAATTATCCTTCGGTAATAAGTTGTTCACGAATTCTGCCCATTCATGCCTAACTTCGTCAATATCCTCTTGTTTATACTGAACTTTATCTTTTTTCTTCTCAAACTGCAAAATAAACCAAAAAACCGACGTGTTATAAAGATACAAACGACGGTTTTAAACAAAAATCTGACGTAGTAAAATAAAGAAAGTATATCTAAAATGTTGCGTTTTACCTTCTTCTCGAAATTTAGGTCTGGATCATGAATTATATCTCTCATGAATCGCATCACGTAATAGCCACACTCTACACTTGTTGGTTGTTCAGGAGTGCCGTGTAGATTTTTCCAAATGGCCTGCTGTTTACGTGAATTTTTGTTTATATGAAGGTTAAACATTTTAATTGACCTGTTACAAGAAAACAAAGGGTGTTAATGACAAAACTAAAAATTTAAATACAAATAGTAACCGTCGTGGTAAATAATAGTCAAAACGACGGAGTTTTTTAAAAAAAAGACGTGATATTTTGTTTCAAACGGCGGTAAAAACTTACCGTCGTTCTGTAACATTATAACGTCGGTAAGAGTAAAACGTCGTATAACAAAAAATTGAGCAGAAAAAATTAAAATGTTCTTAAATAAAACCCAAACGACGTGGTAGTTAAATTAAAACGACGTTTTTAAGAAAATCCTGACGTAATAAAGTATTTAACACGTCGGTAATAACTTACCGTCGTTATATTGTCATTATAACGTCGGTATTATTAAAATCGTCGTATATTTAAATACTTTAAAGGAAAAAAAATCTTAAATCAGAAGAAATCAACTTACGTATTCACTATACTTTTCATGTCATCGTCAACCATGTGTTTTGGCAGTGAATTCAGGTAATAGGCAGTCTCCGTTGTTGGTCTCACAATTACCATCACCCAATGACCCCTGCACATAATGATTCATATAGGTTAAATAGTACTACAAAGAAAAATATTACAAGCTTAGGAAAATACTTTAAATGGTACTAACCCTGGATTATAAGGGACCAAGAAAAATTGATTCCCATCTGCTGTTTTCAGTTAGTTTGACAAGTTTTTTTCGGTCTGATATTGATCCATATTGAGAGCTCACTAGCCCAGGGTCCACGAAGCCAACAAGGTTTACCATATTTGCCATTTTTAAATAGTCAAATAGTAACCTAAATATATGAAAGTCAATTAAATGAGATTTTAATTTAAAAGAAAGGAAAATGTAAAACAAAATGGGATTAGGGAGAATTACCTCATGTATACTGATATCACTGTGGTTCCAATCTCAACCATGGAACCAAACTGCAAAATATCTTCAGGTAAGAGGAAGGTATCATGCTCAAAGCCAAACACCTCCTTGGGCATGTGAACTGCCACAGCCTCCTTAGTAGGCAACAACTTGGTCTGGACATGTTGGCATAAGGCTAACAAAGGAGGTGGCATGTCTAGCTTTGAGAGATCCTGTTACAAGAAATAAATAAAGAAATATAAGTTAGTTTGTGTTTGAACTAAAATAAACGACTCTAACTAAACCCAAAAAACAAACGTGGTATATAATATAAACGACGGTTTCTAGTAAATCCTGACGGAGGAAAGTTTATGCACGTCGGTAAATATATAACCGTCGTTGTATGGAATTTATAACGTCGCTATACTATAGAAACAAGTAAAAGCGTCGTGGTATTTAACTAAACACGACGTGTCTTGTAAGAAAAAGACCTATATACCGTCGTTATTTTAAATTTTAACGTCGGATATTAAAAGGAGCAACGTCTATTTAAAATTTAAAAGGCAGAAATAGAAAATAGCAGAGATTTTACCGTGTCCTCTTTCTGTTTTCTAGCAGGTATGAGCTTCAGGCTTCGGATCTTCTAATTCCAAAGCTAGGGGTCTGATACCAATGGCCCCAGCAGCTTGCCTTATCAGACATTGGATTTTTTGGGCTTTGATCTTGAGGGGTAAAGTAATTGGAGGAATTGGAGAAATTGGGGTTTTGAGCATCTGGCTGGGATCAAAATTAGGAACTAGTTCACGGAAATATGCCAACATAGCCTCCCTCTCGCTCTCGACCTGCTTCCATTATAGTTTCCCTTGACTTCGCCTCAATCCTCAAGGTCTCTTCTCTGACTGCCTCCCTCACACTTTCCTTCAATTTGTCACCAAATTTCACTCTCTGCTGTTTCGGCAAATTGAAGAACTGAGTTGGGGTAACGCCAGCACCAACTCCTCTGACTCTCCCACCATGCTCAGGGGTTCCCAAAGCAAGAGTCAAGACATCATTGGTCCCGAGAAGGTCAGACTGCCTTCGGAGACTTGCTTTTGCAAATCATCCTAAAAGAGAGAAAGAGAGATTGTTAGAAACTGAGCAGAGTGTAAAACAGATAAATAAACCGACGTTGTAAATTATAAACAACGACGGTTTTCTTAAATTACTGACGTAGTATTAATTTAAAACGTCTGTATTTAAATACCGTCGTTGTTTATAATTTACAACGTCGGTATATACAAATCCGTCGTATATTCTAAATAAAACAGATTAAAACATAAATCAAAACCGTCGTAGTTTTTAAAGTAAGACGACGGACTATTGAACAAACAGATGTAGGACTTAATTTCATACGGCTGCACAAAATTACCGTCGTTGTATAAGCATTCTAACATCTAGATAAGATAAAACCGTCGTAAATTTTAATGAAGAAGTGAAAAAACTCGATTGAAATATGCATTCTTTCCAGAAATTGTGCACCACAAATTTCAATAAAATAGACAGAGAGAGGGAGAGTGTGTGCGTGAGTAAACTTAAAACAAAAATGCAGTTCATAGAGGAATTTAATCCGTCGTATTAATTCTATATAGACGTCTACTTTATTCAAAAACCGATGTCCTATTCATTTTTAAACGTCGGTAAATTAAGCCCGTCGTGGTGTTTATTTTATCACGTCGCTTATTTAAAGATAAACGACGTCTATACCAAAATAAAACACTCTGTTTTTCAAATTTAGAACAGAGTTAGTGAGACTTACGATTAGTTTTGCCTTCTCTGCAACCTTTGGATCAGGGATGTTTCCTGTTTTATCTTCTCTTGCCTTCTTCCATAGAACAGCTCGATCGATTTCTTCAATATCGGGCATGGTTTCTACCAATTGGTCCTCCAAACCAACATACCCTTTTCTAGACAACCTATGGTTGTACTCCAATTTCTCCGTCCTCTCTTTCTGCTCAGCATGCTTAGCCTCAAAATCTGGGGTTAACCTTGAAGCTACAAAGGCATCCCATTGCAATTTCTCTATGAACTTATAAAGCGCAGGGGTTTCTCTTAACCTCTCCCTGTCATGTGCGAATGGAAGGATATAATGCTTAGTTACGTTATACTTGAAATCCTTCCATTTTTTGGTGGCAGACGACAAGACCATGTTCTTGTACCTATCCCCAATAACATAGGACATTTGAACAGCTTCCCAAATCTGCTCCCTCACGTCCTTGGGTATTTGAATCCATTTCTTGTCCACAAGAGGGACTCTGGTGCGTGCCAAAACACCAATGTAAGACTGCATCTCAACAGCAGCCTTGCCATGTGGTTTGCCCTTTTTATTGAACTCAACCACAGGCTTAACCTTCTCAATTTTCCTCTTCACAACACGGCTCATTGTGCTGATACCGCGGCCGGATTTTGGCTCCTCAACAAATGTGGCTGTGCTCGAGTCTTTCTCTTGGTTGAGGAAAATCTCATCCTCTTCGAGGGTTTGCTTTGAGTTGATTTTTCTTCTTCCACTTGAGCCTTTGAAACTGATTTGGCTTCATCCCCTTGTGCCTTTGAACCTGATTTGGCCTTTGACGCTTGAGCTTCCTTGTTTTGAGATTTCGAAACCATTTTTAATTAATCTGCAAGGAAAACAACGTCGGTTATTAAAAAGAAACAACGTAATAATAACAAAACAACGACAGTAACACTAAAACAACGACGTCCTATTAAACGTCTCTTAGACCATGTATGGAAATAAGACGACGGTTTTATATCTTTCATGACGTAAATGTGTATACACTACGTCGGTTACTCATAAGAACCGACGTGGTTTAAAATTTACAAAGACAAACACAAAACGATTGTTCTTCTCCCACAAGACGATGGTTTTATCTTGTTTCTGACGTATTAATTGTCACACCATGACGGTTTTTAACCACCGTCGTGTGTCCATTCTATCGTCGAAAACAAGAGAAAGAACTGTCGTCTTATGTATTTAATAAAAACCAGTGAAAGATTTCCTCAATTTGTCAAAATCTTGTTTCCAGACAACGACGGAATTCAAATGAAATGTAAAAAAAGGGAAGAGAGTGAGAAAAAACCTTTGGCGTGCAAAGAAAGTTTCCTTCCAACGAAGACGAAGATGGTGATTTGGAGATTCAGACGAAGATTCAGACGATGATGCTGCTTTTGGGAAATGAGAGGGAAACTACGATACTTTATCGGTGAGAGAAAACCGTAGAATATTAGGTCAGGTGACGAAAAGTTTATATATTTTCCCAGAGTTCAATACAACGACGTTTTTATTACAAAACCGACGTATTATTTAGTTATAACGACGGTAAATAATTCATAACTGACGTGGTTATCACAATTGCCGAACGACTTTTGGAATTCCGATGTGGTTATGACGACGCTTTTTTATCTAAACTGACGTTGTACTTCGAAATTCAACGACTGTGTATTTTAATAAACCGACGTGGTTACTTTGGGGTTCTGAAAACGACGTCGTTCTCTTTTTAATACGCGCCAAATGACTTTTGGATTTCCGATGTAGTTTGATAAGTCCATAAAATTACATATTTATGTACTCTTTATACTTAGTTTTTGTAGGAGAATTCGGTTTTAAAAGGACCTATTACTTTATTTTCTCAATTTTCAGCTTTCCAGAGCAAGTAATTTGTTTTCAATGGAAATATGACTTTTTGGTGGAGTTTTAGTACAAGACCAATTGGAGATGAAAGCTAAGATCTTGAAGATGATTGTGGAATTTTTCTAGAATTTTCGGAGCAGCCAATGAGAGCAGTATTTGAAGTTAAGTCAGCATAAGATGCAATCCCGTCAAAACTGTGCTGCTGTGGAAGAATGACCATTTGAAGACTTTCCTGATTTTTCCTCAAGGCGTGCGATATATGGATGGAAAGATAAGACAAAAATATACAATTTACATATTTTTCCCGATTTTTGTTGGAGGAGGAACAGCCCCAAACGTGCAAGCAAAATGACTGACATGTTATCCCAGTCCAAGTAGGAAGAGGAGTCAAGTACTTACCCATTTTGGATTTATGTTTTAATTAGGTTTTTCTTTATTGTTGGGCTGCTGTAAAAGCCCAGCTAGGGTAAGAATAGACGTGGGGTGTCTTATTTAAGCATGAGAAACAACTCCTTAGATGATGAAAAAGACGAGGAGAAATTGGAGACGCCGGAAGAGTACCACCATTGGCTAAGTTTTATTGTTTCTTCCTTATGTTTTTGTTTATGTCGAATTCTATGATTATGTGTAACTAATTTCCTTTTGCTAGGGCATGATGTAGCCCTAGTATGATAATCTAGTTTTCTTATTTTACCTGTCTATTGATTGCCGTTTGATGTTGGATTGTTAATCACTGTGCTTAATAACTTGGTTGATTATCTTGATGCTTGATCACCATCTAGACTTTTAATTGAGTAATCAGATGCAAATTAGAGTAAATACCATATTTAATTTGAGGCTTGCTTCATGTGATTAGGATTTGTAATTCGTCTAGGGTAAATACCATACTCCTAGGGTTTACATGCTTGTTCGAGGTTTTCACTAATCTTAATGAGTTTCTATGTGTTGATATTTGACCTAAATACCATAGGCGAATTGCATGTAGGAATATACGAGTTAGCCTAAATACCATAGGTAATTCATGAAAAAGGAAAACTAAGCGGCGACATCAAATGGTTAGTAAATAGGTAGGTGAATAAGAGGCTAGATCGGATTACTAGTGGTGAATTCATTGTCCTAGTGCTTTTATCAATTTGAATTTCTCATCCTTGTGTTTCGTGACTTTCTGCTTATTTTGTCTTTTAATTTCGTTGTTAATTAAATCATTCTTTCAAAAACTCCTTTTGTGTTTACGTGAGTATCGTGTTTAATTTCTTGTTTATATAATTAGAGTAGTTAGAGTATTTTGTGAAGGAAATTAGGTTAGACTAATTGGAAGTTGAACTCAATCCTCGTGGGAATGACCTCGTATTTGCCATGCTATATTACGATTGACCTTGTGCACTTGCGAGTATAATTTGTGTTTAGACTAATCTTTATAATCTCAATTTTTCAGGTTTTCTAAAATTCACAACATAGGTATGACGGCGCTTGTTTATCTAAACTGACGTTGATTATCCAAATATGACGTCGCTATGTATATTAGAACCGACGTGGATATTTACGATAATTTGTTTAAATATGATTTTTTCACGCGTTTTTTAACTCTCAGTTTTCAATTAGGGTTCCAACTTCTTCTTGCCCATTGCTCTGTCTCATCAAATTCTCAAAAATTGTCTTTCTGAAAGCAAATGGGTTTGCAGAATGATTCCTCACAAGACCAAGCATGGGTTTGCAGCCGCACTTACCCGTTTGAAGGCATACGAGGGTGTTCCTGATGCTCCTTATGATAAGATAAAGAGAATCATTCCTGATGCTCTAAAGTGAGCTTTTAACACTTTGTTGATTTTGATTTTCTGAAATTATTAGATATTCATTTGTGGTTGTGCAGGAGCTTGAGAACAAGAGGAAGGAGAGGGCCCAGCTTGCATATGAGAGGAAGAAAAGGTTGAACAAGCTGAGGGTGAAGGCAGAAAAGAAACCACGATGTATTTGCCTAATTTCTGTACATATATTGTGTAAATATTGATCAATATTTAACACGAAGAGATTTGCCTTTTAAGATGAAAATGTTGTTGAGGATTGAGAATTAAATTTTATTTTGTGTTAAGAAAGATATTACCAAAATAAAAGAAAAATTAATTAATTTTAAAAAGCTATAAAAATACAACGGCGGTTGCAGAGAAGGCAGACATATAAATAGAAAAAATACGACGGTAATTTGAACTTAGGACGTGGTAAATAAATACGACAGTAGGTTTGTAGGTACCGTCGTAGTAAACTCCAAAATAATAAGTCGATAAATTAATCTCTCGCGTCATGGTATATTATTTAACACTTCGTTTTTTTGTAATATACCGATGTGGATTCCATTACATTATACGACGTGGATTCCATACAAATATACGACGTGGATTCCATTAAAGAATAACCGACGTGGTTTATTACAATTAGACGGCGGTATGTGTATAAGGACCGCCGTGAGTTTAAAAGATTTATTGTATAAATTTGACTCTTTCTTTCAGTTTCAAGTTTTCATTTAGGGTTCCAAGTTCTTCTGATCTCTCTGGAGGCTCATCTTCCTCTCTCACATACACACATACATCATCACTCTCTCTCACATCTCAAAGACAATAATTTGGATGTTAATGATGTATGCGTTTTGGTGTATCTCAAAGACACAAAAACACACACACCATTAACTTTCAAAACATTGTCTTTCTCAAAGTTTGCAGGAGTCAGTTCAGTTTAATTCTGGTTTCTTTTTGGATTTTGTGTATTTAAAATATTGTCTTTCTCACTTTGGTGGTTCGATTATGATCAGGATCCAAAGATCTTAAAGGTAAGATATCATACCTCTTGGGATCTCATTTTAATTTTCGTAGGCTACCAAAATTAAAAATTAATTAAATCTTAAAAAGAAATAAAAATTAAGACTGTGGTTTACAAAGAAGGCACCGTCGTAGTATACAGACGTGGATTCCATTATATTATACGACGCGGATTAAGAACAGTTGGTCGTGTTTAGTTAGGAGTTAGCACGGCAGGTTTTTTGGTGAACTGTCGTCTTTATTTTCTACGTCGATGGATTCATACCTGCTTCGTCGTCGTTTTTTGGTCAAATTTTTAATCTGAAGAAACCTTTTTAAAAAAACGACGCTTTTTTATTTGTATGCGTCGTCTTTTAAAAATATTCAACAGTAAGTCACTTATCCACGACGAGTTTTTTTTATACCGTCGTCGTTTTAAATACAACGACGGTTTTATGTTCTGCGTCGTCCTTTTTCTGGTCGTCTTTTTCTCTTTTTGTAGTAGTGTTTAATTTGTTATTCTACTTTTGCTTTATTACTTTTTCTTTTTAAAATTTTATAACTATGGGCTGGTATAACTTGACTTTTCTTTTCCAGAACGATGGAAGTTAGTTTGTTACTTGATTAAGCAAGGTACGTGATGCTAAAGAAAAGAAAAAAAGGAAATAGCAAGGTGATATTGGGATTGATATCAAATATTACTCGATATATAGAGTAGTGGAGAGCGCGTGGTTATATAAAGAAAGCAACGAATTGAGTCGAAAAATAATATAGCTAGAATGGAGGATGAGGAGATGGAGGAGGTTTATAAAGGAGAGGCATTGAGTAAGTGCCAAGAGCCATATAAATGGCCTGTAAGAATTTGGCCTTTAGCTTTCTGGTTTCTCTGATTGAAAAAACAGAACAAATAAACCTTTCTGGTAAAAAAGTATGCAGAGGAGAAAATGAAACTAGAGAGAATAATAAAGTTTCAGGTATATTTTCTTGTGTAGCATCAGAGCCAAAACACAGACTATATGAATGACACAAGCTGCCAAAAACAAATCCTAAGAAATCTAGGACACCAGGATTCATCTCCAACCTTTCAAGGTCATTGGAGGCTACGATTCTTACACCTAGGCTAGATATCTTTTCTGTAGATAGGACTAAGACAGCTAAGAATGACAGCTGTAGAGTTTCCCAAAATAGTAAGAAAACTAGTCGTTGGACATAACCTATAACGGCTATTACTATAAAAGAAAAGTTCTTCAGCTCCTTCAATTTCTTCATCCTCTTCACTGTCAATCTAGGATTAACATCTGCAGCTTGATTGGAGGCTAGTATGTAGCTTAACTCTCAACAGCCTCTCCAAGCTGCTTCCTGGTTTAACTCCAAGCTTCAACCTCAAGTAATTGAATCGATCTTTGGGCAGAGCTTTTGTAAAAATATCTGCCAACTGTTTCTTCACTTATGCGGAACTTCATGTCAATCACCCCTTCTTGTAAAGCTTCCCTTATGAAATGATACCTTCGGTTTATGTGTCTTGTTCTCTGATGGAAAACTGGATTTTTGACCATTGATATTGCTGACATGTTGTCACTAAACAATGGCGTTGCATCAGATTGCATTTCACCAAATCATCCAACACAAACCTTAGCCAGATAGCTGAGCTGTTGCCTAAGCCTGAAACGTATTCAACTTCTGCAGTTGACAATGCAACTGTGTTTTGCTTGACTAAAGCCCATGAAAAAGCTCCACTACCAAAACTGAATGCATATCCAGATGTGCTTCTCCTGTCATCTTCACTGCCAGCCCAATCAGAGTCACAAAAAGCAATCAGGAACAGCATTCTTGTCCCTTGTAAATTCAATGCCATAGCTGAGAGTGCCTTGAACGTATCTGAGAACCCTTTTGGCAATTCCCATGTGCTTCTTTGTGGGGCTATGCATGAATCTTGATAACAGACTAGCTGCAAACATTATATCAGGCCTGGTTGCAGTTAAATATAACAAGCTGCCAACAATTTTTCTAAACAAACCTTCATCAGACAACTCCCTTCCATCAACTTTCTTCAGTTTCTCACCTGTGGGTAGAGGAATTGTTGTTGACTTACAATCCTCGAGGCCAAACTTCACAAGCAAGGACTTGGCATACTTGCTTTGATGAATAAATACCCCTTTATCAGTTTGTAGAACTCCCATTCCCAAGAAATGGTGCAAGAGTCCTAAATCAGTCATTTCATACTTTTGCATCATGTCCCTTTTGAACTCACTAAGCAATGCATTACTACTTCCAGTATAAACTATATCATCAACATATATAGAGACAATGATTGGTTTCCCTTCTTCATCAGTTCTGGTATATAAAGTGGCCTCACTAGTGCTTCTTTGAAACTTGCAGCTAGTGAGATAAGTATCAATCTCACTGTACCAGGCTCTGGGAGCCTGTTTCAAACCATAGAGAGCCTTCCTTAGCTTATAAACCTTATGACTAGCTTTTTTCACTTCAAACCCCTCTGGTTGCTTAGTATAAACCTCCTCCTCAAGTAATCCATTCAAGAAGGCTGACTTAATGTCTAATTGGAACAACTTCCAACCTTTTTGTGCTGCAAGTGCAATCAAGGTTCTAATTGTATCTAACCTTGCCACAGGGCAAAGGTTTCATTATAGTCAATACCAGGTTTCTGAGCATACCCTTTAGCTACAAGCCTAGCCTTGTTTTTTGAACTGTTCCATCCAGATTCAGCTTGGTTTTGAACACCCATTTGACTCCTATGACTGGTTTATCTGTAGGCCTTTGCACCAGCTCCCAAGTTCCATTCTTTTCAATAGTTTCAATCTCAGTGTAAAACCAGCCCTAAGCTCTAAAAGCCTACAGAGGGGGGGTGAAGTAGGCTACAGGTCAAGGACCAACCAATTAAAAGATCTTGTTAATTCATACACTCACACAAACAAACAATTAAGAGATTAACAAGGTAAAACACTTAACAGCTGAAAGTAAACAGCACACAAGAGTTGTTGACCCAGGAAAACCCAAGAGGGTAAAAACTGGGAGCACCAAGCTAGGAGAGTATCAATCCACTCATTAAGAAATACAATGAAATGAAGGAAGACTTAGCTCAATCTATCACCTATAGGCAGCTTCAATCACCCTTTCAGCAAGCACCATTTCTTTGTTTCTTAGCAGCAAATCCTCTCATGAGCACCAAGCTCTAGTTGTATATGATATGATGTATGGAGTGAGTTGTGGTTTCACAAATTCATCTATCTCAATTATATAACATGATTGAGCCAGATAAACGAAACCTTAGTGTTGTGAAGAATAAACAGAAGGTAATGAATTTGAAGCAAATAGTTTATTTCAACATTACACCAACAAAAACGGTTCACAAGCCGAAATCTTGTAAATGCATACTTGGAGAAGCTTATATGTATACTTTCAATCGTATACTCTCAAGCAGCATATACTAGCTGAAACATATATGAAGGTTTAGTTTAAAGAAAACGAGTCAGCCATTTTCCAAGAAGAACTCACAGAAATCAAATGATCTTATTATTAGCAATGCATGGGCTGAAACCTTAAACAAAACTGATCAGCAAGAAGCATATAAAGGGAGCTTGAGAAACTCAATTTCAAAACAGGCTGCTGACCAAAAAAGAATAAACCAAGGACCGTGCAAGACAAAGCAAGTCAGAAAAAGAATAAACAAAAAGCAAGTGTTGTCTGTTTACTAAACACAAGAAACGGCACCTTGGGCAAAGTCTGAAGAGATAGTTTAAAACCTATTTACTTGGAGAGAGTGACAGCAACCAAGAGGAATGGGTTTAAACTAATAAACAAAAAGAAGAACTTTGAACCAAGAAAACAAAACCGTTAGAGAGCAAGTGAGTTACTCTCATGTGTTTGTCAGTTTTAAGGATGGGAAGAATTTTATAAAAACTGTCAAGGCTGATTTAAACAGAACGTTTGTTAACGGCATGCAAAAGACGAAGGTTGGATTAATACGCAAGACCACGTATGAATCCAGTAAGGAAGCAAAAGGCAGAAAAAAAGAACGTTGGATCAATACACGTGATCATGTATTAATCCAAGTGAAAATGCATATGAGTTTTACCTTTGGCAGCGACGTGATGACTGTGATGATCTTCAATCCATTTCAGTCTTAACCTCTAAACTATCTTAGAAACTAAGAATTAATACAATGGTTTTGTGGAATTACAAGAGAAGAGCCAAACATAAAAATACAATCCTTACAATCTCCCCCTTTGGCCTTTTCTTAAACAAAACCATAAGATTCAATTCTGGGCAGAAATCTAAACTGAAGGAATTTTGACAAGGTACCTGCACAACCTTCACAAGAGGGGTTAAAAGCTTCAGCAACAAAACACAGATTTTATAGAAGCATTTAATAAGATTAACAGAAAGTTGTAACACAGATTTTATAGAAGAATTTAATAAGATTAACAGAAAGATGTACTTGTACAAAATAACAACAACACAGAATTGAAACGGTTTCCAAAATTCTCCCCCTTTTTGTCTTAGAAAAGACAAAGGGATCACAGAGAAAAACTAGAACCGCAAAAACAAAACAACAAGAGACAGCAATTCCAACTTAGCAGGTGCACAGAGCTCCCCCATAGTGAGTGCACATAGCTCCCCCTTAGTGTGAGATCCGACACTTCCTGGCAGGAAGCTTCCTCACCGTAGGAATGATTGGAGAAGCGGCAGGAGCAGGGGAAGGAAGACCAGGATTCACCGGGAGCAACTTCAGTAGATTTTCGCTTGTGAGATTTGAGAAGTGTGCTAATGAAGTCCTCATCGAGGCAGAATCAGTAATGTCTTCCTCAACAGAGTTGGTAGGATCAGAGGAAACAAGAGAGGCAGATTTTGAAGAGGGAACAACACCCTGGAGACCATGAGACACCAACAAGTTTTGAATGGCAATGATGGAGGCTTGGTTGGCAGAAATGGCATTGGACATTTCCTTTAACAGATCATGCATGGTGTCTAGTTTGGATTGTAGTGCAAGAATTGCAGTGTCAGAGGAAGAACTGGAAGACGGAGCAGTGGTAGGCAGCCATTTTGAACTGGTGGAGGCAGCATTCCTGCGTTTGAAAGTGGTGGCATTCACGGTGAGAGGAAGACGTCTGGAGTAGAGAAAAACACAGGACACCCGGCTTGAAGAGCAAGAGAAGTAATCAAGGAGGGAAAGACAAGCCAAGTAGACTTATCATCCTTGTTTTGAACTCCAGCATGTAAGATCCTGTAAAAAATGAGTCGGCTGAAGGGCAGAGGGGAGAGGAAGAGGACATGAGATATGCCATGCCAACAAGGGATTTCGGCATTCTGGATTTGTTGGTAGGAGCAAAGACATTGGATTTTAGCGGATAACACAGACATTTACCCAAGGGGGTCATATTGCCAATGGTGAAGGAGCCTTTAGGTTTGACAGGACTATCGGGTTTGAAAAGAGCAGAATTGATTTGCTCAAGGGATACGGACTGAGCTTGGTTCCAGAACAAGACGGATTGGGCAGCAGAGGTGTGAGGTAAATTGAAGAAGGAATCTATGATTTTGACACTAACAGAGACATATTTCCCTCTACAAAGGACAGAAATGGATTGATCTTGATCATTGATGTCGATGTCAGATGAGATATTGGCATAGAATTCCTTCACAATGTGTTCATTATCCTGTTGAATGTGTGTGCACAGATGTTTGAGAGAAAGCCTATGGATAAGAGCTAGAAAATCTTTAGGCATAGAGCGGAGAACAAACACACATTCAGACAGAATTTTCGAAAAATAGTGACAGAGTCGAAACGGAGTTTGCACGAGAGGGAGAAGAGAACCTCTTAACGATTAGAGGGGGAGGATCGCTGAAGAGCGGAAGGATGAGCGGATAGACCAGCGGGAGGAGGCTCTTGAGAGCCTGAGGGAGCCGAGTGTGTGACGTGAGAGGGGCCAGAAGCAGTTTCTTCCATTAAAGCGGAGAGAAGAAAAGTGAGAAGAGAGAAGCGAAAAGGAGAGAGAGAGTGCGTGAGAAGAGGCGGAGAGAACTAAGGTGAAGAAACCAAAGAACAGAAAACAAAAACAAACAAAAAGAAAAAAGAAAAAAGAAACACGCCTGAAAAGAGAGAGAGAGGGCGTGACCTAGGGAACACCAAACACCAAACTGACACAAGTAAGGAAACACAGCAGAATAATAATAAAAAACGCAAGCAACGAGTGACAGCACGTAAAAAAAACAGAGCTCAGAATAATAAAAAACAAGAGAGAGAGAAAACAATAAAAAGGAGAGGGAATGTGTCAGTCCTGAAGAAAGTATTAATACAATCTGTAATGTATTAAACCAAGAATAGCCAGGACTGAACTTTTGATATGAAGCCCAAAGGAAACTCTCCACAAACACAGAGTTTAGATAAGGAATAAGGACCAGAACTGCACCCCATTTGTTTTTTGTATTGAAATTAAAAAAAACTTTTTTTTTTTTTTTTTTTTTTTGATATTTAAAATATATAAAAAAAATTTAACAATAAAAAAGAGAGAATATAGGGATAAGTGAAAGAAAGGGACGTAGGAAGAAGCGAAGAGAAGAGGCAAAAAAAAAAAAAAAAAAAGTGCAGTTTTAATCCTGTGGTCCAATACCTATAGATTTTCGTAGGAACTCAAATCTTGGAGAATCAAGAGGCTTGGTTAAAAGATCTGCAAGTTGATGCTCAGGAGGACAGTAAGTTAGTTTCAAAATACCATCTTCTACAAGATCCCTGATGAAATGGTGTCTGATGTCAATGTGTTTTGTTCTTGTATGTTGTATGGGATTTTTGGCAAGACACATGGCAGACACATTATCACAGTACACAAGAAAGGTGTTCTCAAAAATACCGTAGTCTCTTAGCATTTGTTTCATCCACATTAATTGAGTACAACAGTTTCCTCCAGCAATATATTCGGATTCAGTGGAGGAAAGAGCAACACTGGTTTGTTTTTTGCTTAACCAAGAGACAAGGTTCTGTCCTACAAAGAAACACCCACCAGAGGTGCTTTTTCGATCATCAACACACCCAGCATAATCGGAATCACAGGTAGCCTATAAGGGAAGTGTTGGACTGCCTAGAATACCAAAGACCATGATTGATGGTAGAGTTTACATACTTGATAATCCTTTTCACAGCCTTGTGATGGGATTCTTTAGGATTGGCTTGAAATCTAGCACAAAGTCCTACATTAAAGGCAATGTCTGGTCTCCTGGCAGTTAGGTAAAGCAAGCTTCCTATCATACTCCTATACGTTTTTTGATCAACAGACTCACCATTAGAGTCTGCACTGATTTTGGCTTTGCTACACATGGGAGTTCTAGCGTTCTTGGCATTATCCAAGTGAAATTTTTTCACAAGATCTTTGGCATACTTGGATTGACAGATAAAGATACCATCAACGCATTGTTTTACTTGAAGACCAAGAAAGTAGGTGAGTTCACCAACCATAGACATTTCAAATTCACTTTCCATCAGTTTGGTAAAGTTATTTACTAAAGCTTCGGAAGTGGCTCCAAAAACAATGTCATCAACATAGACTTGAGCAATGATTCTTTCTGAGTTGCAAGTTTTAACAAATAAGGTTTTATCTGCAGAACCTCTAATAAAACCTTCTGCCAAGAGAAAAGTAGACAGTCTTTCATACCACGCTCTAGGGGCTTGTTTAAGGCCATAGAGAGCCTTTTTCAATTTGTAGACATGATCGGGATAGTCCAAATCTTCAAATCCCTTTGGCTGTTCAACATAAACTTCTTCATTAATAATTCCATTTAAAAAAGCTGTTTTGACATCCATTTGAAACAATTTGAAATTCATGTAACAGGAAACAGCAAGCAGAAGTCTAATGGATTCTAGTCTAGCAACAGGAGCATAGGTCTCGTCAAAATCTATACCCTCGACTTGAGAGTAGCCCTGAGCAACAAGCCTAGCCTTGTTTCTCACAACTTTTCCCTCATCATTTGACTTATTTTTGAACAGCCATTTAGTTCCTATAACGTTTTTCTCTTTTGGCCTTTTGACTAAATCCCACACATCATTCCTTTTGAATTGATTCAGTTCCTCTTGCATGGCAATTACCCAATCATCAAGGGAGAGAGCTTCCTTAATGTTCTTTGGTTCGACTTGGGACATAAAACACACATGACTGATTTCCTCAACTAATTGTTTTCTTGTTTTAACTCCAGCAGTGGGGTCTCCTCCTAGGACGACATCACTAGGATGATTCCTACCGACCCAAGGAGCAGGACTAGGTGCCACAGGTTCTGTGTGAACAACCTCACGGGATATAGGCTCAGTAGGTTTAGGAGGAGGTGGTTCAGTGACAACTGACACGGGGTTTTCCTTTTCCATTTCAAACAAGTTAACATCATCACAGCAAGGTATCGAATTTTTCAAGGAGTCATTTATAACAACATTACTAGACTCCATCATAGTCTTTGTTCGATTGTTGAAGACTCTATAAGCTCTGCTATTGGTCGAGTAACCAAGGAAGATACCTTCATCACTCTTGGAATCAAATTTTGCTAGATGCTCCCTATCTCTCAAGATGTAACAAACACTGCCAAAGACTCTAAAGTACTTTAGGTTAGGTTTCTTATCATTCCATAGCTCATAGGGAGTTTTGCTGGACGTTGGCCTGAGATAAACTCTATTTATTACATAACAAGCAGTGTTGATTGCCTCAGCCCAAAAATGTTTGGGCAGTTCCTTCCTGGAGAGCATTACCCTGGCCATCTCAATTAAGACCCTATTCTTCCTTTCAACTACACCATTTTGTTGAGGTGTGATAGGAGAGGAGAATTCATGCCTAATTCCTAACTCATCACAGTACTCAATGAAAGATGAGTTATCAAACTCAGTTCCATGATCACTCCTAATTCTAGACAGGAGTTTCACTTTTCTACCCTTTTCATTTTGCATTTTATTCATGATAGATTTAAAGTGAACAAAGGTTTCTCCTTTATCTTTTAGAAAAGCTACCCAGGTAAATCTAGAGAAATCATCAACAATTACCAGGATGTACTTCTTTCCCTCCTAGGCTGATGGTTTGAATAGGTCCAACTAAGTCAATGTGAACGAGTTCCAGGAGTTTGGTGGTAGTCATGGAGTTAACAATTCCATGACCAGACTTAGTTTGTTTTCCTAGTTGGCACCCACTACACACGAATCTTGAGGAACTAACAAACTTAGGAATACCCCTCACTATTTCCTTTTTAGACAGAATCTCAAGGTCCTTGAGATTGACATGGCCTAGTCTTTGATGCCACAATGACATAGAGTTGTCAATTGAGAGGTTACACGCAACATTTTTGAGAAACAGATTAGTCTCCACACAGGAGCAGTTATCACTCGATCTTAAGCCAGTTAGGATAGTTTTTCCTTCGTTATTTGAGACAGGTACACCTTTCTCAAGTGAAACGAACATCACAAGTGTCTTGGTCGCAGAGTTGACTTATGCTTATTAGATTTGACTTTAGATTTTCAACAAGCAAGACATTCTCAAGTTTATCAATCCCTGGAGCAGATATGTTTCCCTTACCTAAGATTTTAGACTTACTACCATCACCAAAAGTGACACTACCAAGGTTGGATATGGGAGAGAATTCACAGAAGTAACTCTTATCACCAGTCATGTGTCTAGAGCAACCACTATCAAAATACCAAAGATTAGAGTTTTGAACAGATAAGGCATTTAGGACAACTAGACAGGTTTCATTTTTGTTCACCCATATCCTCTTGGTTGGAGGACTAATCCTGTGAAGAGGTTTTAGACGATTTGAGATGATGGTTACTTCCTTTAAGAGACATTGGACTTGATTTTCTAAGGCAAGATGATTCTTTCTTAGTATAAAGCAGTTAGGTCTAATGTGCCCCTTTTTGTTACAGAAGTGGCACACCGGGATGAAGGAATTTCTCTTAGAGGAATCTGATCCAAGAGGGAAAAACTGTAGGTGTTTTGACTTTTGTGGATTGGTCCTGCTTAGAGACGGATTGACCCTGCGAACTGAAGTTTTGTGCAGAGACTGACTTGTATTGATCCATGGAGATTTTGGACTCATCCATTATCTGCACAGAATCCACAGCCTTTACAAATTTCACTTTGTCACTCATCTTGACTGTTTTCAGAGGTGAATCCTAGACCTGACTTGTCACCATAAGGTTTCCCTGAGTTTAACATGTTGTCTATCTTTTCAGCACCGATAGTGAGGTTAATTTCTCTCTTTCTAGACATATCTAAGTCAAATTTCAACTGTTCAATCTCTTGCTTGAGTTGACTCACATGACTAGAGAGACCTGAGTTTTTCCTGTTGAAGCATGACAATTTTATTTGAGAGATGTACACTTTGCTTATTTATATTGTAAGAAACTTTCACAAGTTCCTCATACTTTTGGATTAACTCTTCTTCACTATCAACTAGTTCTACCTCAAGATCCTCATAAGACTCAGAATGGTGGATTTTGCCATAAAGGCCACGACACTTTCATCATCATCAGAGTCATTTAAGGACTCACTGTCACTATCACTCCAGGTGGTCTTTAAAGCTTTGTCTTTCGAACTGATTTTTCCTTTTAAGAGTGTTCGCACACTCAGGAGCTATATGACCTATTCCACCACATTCATAGCATTTAATGGAACCTCTTGGTTTCTTTTCTCTGGAATCAAAATGAACAGCGTTCTTATTTTTGTCAAGGCCAGAGTTTGATTGGAAATGATTTCGACTACCCCCTGGTTTTCTAAACTTAAGAATCTTTCTAAACTGCCTGGTAAAAAGCGCCATCTCGTCCTCCGTGACAAGATTATCTAGAGAGGAAGAACTTTCTTCCTCTTTGACAGACTTGAGGGCAATATTTTTGGCTTTCTTAGAGAGGTTCATATTCATTTCCATTTCATAGGTTCTAAACGACCCTATGACTTGATGGAGTTTAACAGTTGTGAGATCTCTCATTTCAGAGAAAGCAGTTCTCTTAGCATGGAACCTCCTGGGCAAGGATCTCAGGAATTTTTTTATCAACTTTATTTCGGGAATTTTTTCACCTAGGTTGTGTGAGGAGTTGGCAAGGGCACTGAACTTGGCATAGAATTCTTGGATAGTTTCTGAGTCTTGCATTCTAAGACTCTGGAACTAGCAAGCGCTGACCATATCTAACTTAGCTTCTTTCACTTTTGCATCTCCTTCATGAGTGAGCCTGAGAATATCCCAAGCTTCTTTAGAAGTTTCACAATTTTCAATATAGGCAAATTGTTCTGGGTTCACAGCAACAAACAAAGCATTCAAGGCTTTCCTATTTGAGTTTGCTAGGGCCTGTTCTTCAACAGACCAATCATCCTCCTCTTTAAGTACTCGTTCCCCAAAGGGATTTATGGTGGTTGGAGGATTCCAACCATCTCCAGTCATTTTCCAGGCCTTAGAGTCTAAGGCAAGTAAGAAGGCACGCATCTTATGTTTCCAAGCAGAGTAGTATTCACCATTGAATAATGGTGGGTGAGCCACAGAGCCATGAGCTCTATCTCTTTCCATAGAGATGACTTAGAGACGGATCTACACTACTTAGGGTGTAGTGCCCGCTCTGATACCAATTGTAAAACCAGCCCTAAGCTCTAAAAGCCTACAGAGGGGGGGTGAAGTAGGCTACAGGTCAAGGACCAACCAATTAAAAGATCTTGTTAATTCATACACTCACACAAACAAACAATTAAGAGATTAACAAGGTAAAACACTTAACAGCTGAAAGTAAACAGGCACACAAGAGTTGTTGACCCAGGAAAACCCAAGAGGGTAAAAACTGGGAGCACCAAGCTAGGAGAGTATCAATCCACTCATTAAGAAATACAATGAAATGAAGGAAGACTTAGCTCAATCTATCACCTATAGGCAGCTTCAATCACCCTTTCAGCAAGCACCATTTCTTTGTTTCTTAGCAGCAAATCCTCTCATGAGCACCAAGCTCTAGTTGTATATGATATGATGTATGGAGTGAGTTGTGGTTTCACAAATTCATCTATCTCAATTATATAACATGATTGAGCCAGATAAACGAAACCTTAGTGTTGTGAAGAATAAACAGAAGGTAATGAATTTGAAGCAAATAGTTTATTTCAACATTACACCAACAAAAACATTACAGCCGAAATCTTGTAAATGCATACTTGGAGAAGCTTATATGTATACTTTCAATCGTATACTCTCAAGCAGCATATACTAGCTGAAACATATATGAAGGTTTAGTTTAAAGAAAACGAGTCAGCCATTTTCCAAGAAGAACTCACAGAAATCAAATGATCTTATTATTAGCAATGCATGGGCTGAAACCTTAAACAAAAACTGATCAGCAAGAAGCATATAAAGGGAGCTTGAGAAACTCAATTTCAAAACAGGCTGCTGACCAAAAAAGAATAAACCAAGGACCGTGCAAGACAAAGCAAGTCAGAAAAAGAATAAACAAAAAGCAAGTGTTGTCTGTTTACTAAACACAAGAAACGGCACCTTGGGCAAAGTCTGAAGAGATAGTTTAAAACCTATTTACTTGGAGAGAGTGACAGCAAGCAAGAGGAATGGGTTTAAACTAATAAACAAAAAGAAGAACTTTGAACCAAGAAAACAAAACCGTTAGAGAGCAAGTGAGTTACTCTCATGTGTTTGTCAGTTTTAAGGATGGGAAGAATTTTATAAAAACTGTCAAGGCTGATTTAAACAAAACGTTTGTTAACGGCATGCAAAAGACGAAGGTTGGATTAATACGCAAGACCACGTATGAATCCAGGTAAGGAAGCAAAAGGCAAAAAAAAGAACGTTGGATCAATACACGTGATCATGTATTAATCCAAGTGAAAATGCATATGAGTTTTACCTTTGGCAGGCAACGTGATGACTGTGATGATCTTCAATCCATTTCAGTCTTAACCTCTAAACTATCTTAGAAACTAAGAATTAATACAATGGTTTTGTGGAATTACAAGAGAAGAGCCAAACATAAAAATACAATCCTTACACTCAGCATCCATTGCTTCCTTCCATGCTTTGTCTTCAATAGATTCATAATAAGTTTCAGGTTCAATAATGGTCATGTGACATCTTGCATAGATGTCCTCCAAGCTTCTCAGCCTTCCTGGTGTATTGCTTGGAGTTGAACCTTGACTAGTACCACTGCCATTGCTCTCAGGGACATGTTCATCATCTGAGATTAATTGATTTAGATTTGGGGAATCAATGCTGTGAGTTTCATGAGAGATTTCTTCTTCTTCAGTTATCTCAGAATTTCCATTTTCTAAGATGAGAGGCATGGAGACAGTTTCAACTTGCTTGCTTTCCCAATTCCAGGATTTGTTCTCATAAAAAACAACACTTCTTGAGAGTATTATCTTCTCAGTTTGAAGATTATAAATCCTGTAACCCTTCTCACAGCTGCCATAACCCATAAAGATTCCTTTGCTTGCTTTGTCATCAAACTTCTGTCCAAGATTTGATGGAATGTGACTATAACAGATGCTTCCAAACACTCTTAAGTGTATTACACCAGGTTTTCTTCCTGTGAAAGCTTCAAATGGTGTTTTGTCTGTAACTGTAGTGGTATAGCACCTATTTTGCAGATACACAGCAGTACCAACTGCTTCAGCCCAGAACTTTACAGGAATTTTCTTCTCAGTCATCATTGATCTTGCCATTTCACAGATGGTTCTGTTTCTTCTCTCAGCAACCCCATTTTGCTGAGGTGAGTAAGCAATAGTCAGTTGCCTCTCCACGCCAAGATCACTGCAATACTCAAGGAATTCATGTGAAGTGTATTCTCCACCTCTGTCACTTCTTAGTTTCTTTAAATTGAATCCACTTTGTAGCTCAACAAATGCTTTGAAGTTTTTGAACAAACTTATCACACTTGACTTGTTTTTTAGAAAATATACCCAACACATTCTTGAATAGTCATCAATGAATGTGATGAAGTATTTATTTCCTCCAATGGACTCATTTTGCATTGGACCACATACATCTGTGTGTATCAACTCAAGTGGATTGTTGGCTCTCCAAGGCTTCTCATTCTCAAATGGTTCTCTGTGGCTTTTACCATACACACAGCCTTCACATACTCCTTCCTTTTCTAGAAATCAGGCAAGCCTAGCACCATTTGTGTTTGCTGCATTTTTTTCATGCTTGCAAAGTTCAAATGCCCCAATCTTCTATGCCAAACCCATGGATCTTCTTGTACTGCTGCTTTCATTGCCATTGAGCAGATAGATTCCATAGATAATGGAAAACATCTATTTCCAGCCATTTCAACTTTGGCAACAACATTATCAAGGTTGCTGTCGTCACATATTAATGCATGATTTCCTCCAAATAGAATGTAGTACCCATGCTCCAGCATTTGTCCTATGCTCAACAAATTCTCTGTAAGACCCGTGTCTTGGGGAAACAAGAACGGTGAGCAATCCCACATCGCTCGGGGAGGGAAAGGTGAAGTGCTTAAATGTGTGGGCACTTCTTTTCCTAGCACGAGGCCTTTTGAGAGCTCACTGGCTTCGGAGTCGTAGAAACTCCGAAGTTAAGCAAGTTGAGGGCGAGAGCAATCCCAGGATGGGTGACCCACTGGGAAGTTGGTTGTGAGCTCCAGAAACAAAACTGTGAGGGCCAGAGAGGGGGGGCCCAAAGCGGACAATATCGTGCTACGGCAGAGCCGATCCCGGGATGTGACAATTTGGTATCAAAGCTGGACCCCGATCGGAAGTCTGCCAGCGAGGCACGCTGGGCCCTAAGGGGGGTGGATTATAAGACCCGTGTCTTGGGGAAACAAGAACGGTGAGCAATCCCACATCGCTCGGGGAGGGAAAGGTGAAGTGCTTAAATGTGTGGGCACTTCTCTTCCTAGCACGAGGCCTTTTGGGGGCTCACTGGCTACGGAGTCGTAGAAACTCCAAAGTTAAACAAGTTGGGGGCTAGAGCAATCCCAAGATGGGTGACCCACTGGGAAGTTGCTCATGAGCTCCCTGAAACAAAACCGTGAGGGGGGAGAGGGGGGCCCAAAGCGGACAATATCGTGCTAGGGGAGTCGGGTTGTGACAAAATGGTATCAGAGATGGACCCGACCGGAAGTGTGCCAGCGGGGCACGCTGGGCCCCAAGGGGGGTGGATTGTAAGACCCATGTCTTGAGGAAACAAGAACGGTGAGCAATCCCACATCGCTGGGGGAGGGAAAGGTGAAGTGCTTAAATATGCAAGCACTTCTCTTCCTAGCACGAGGCCTTTTGGAAGCTCATTGGCTTCGAAGTCATAGAAACTCCGAAGTTAAGCGAGTTGAGGGCGAGAGCAATCCCAGGATGGGTGACCCACTGGGAAGTTGGTCGTGAGCTCCAGAAACAAAACCGTGAGGGCCAGAGAGGAGGGCCCAAAGCGGACAATATCGTGCTACGGCGGAGCCGATCCCGGGATGTGACATTCTCATTCAGACCAGGGACTAGCAGCACTTCATTTATGTATCTTCTCCCTTTTCTTGTCTCAACTACAAGTGTCCCTTTTCCTGTGGCTTGAACAAGATCACTAGTGCCCATTTTCACTTTGCAGGTCACTGACATATCAAGATTGATCAATAAAGACTCTTAAGAGGTCATGTGGTTGCTGCAAGCACTGTCAACAAACCACACAGACTTGCTTGATGCAATTGAACTTGCATGACAAGCATAGAACATTGTTCCTGTGGTCACCTCTTCCTCCTTTGCACAGTTTGCAACTTGTTTACCATTCACAGTCCTTAGTTAAATGACCAAATCGACTGCACTTGCCACACTTGGGTTTTCCTTTATATCTGCATATACCAAAATGGTATTTCTGGCACACTTGGCACTGTGGTTTCACACCACCTTGACTGCTACTTCCTTGCTTGTTTTGTGAATTGAAATTGTTGTTCCAATTCCCTCCAGAGCCATTATTGTTGTTAAAGTTTCCACCTTGAGACCAATTTGAGCCCTTTTTGTTTTGTCCTTGCCATTTTTCATTTGGCTTTCCCTGAGAACTTTTGTTAGCTCCAGAAGCTTGATTATTTCCAACTCTGAGACTGCTAAAAGCTTTCTTAGTTCCTGCCAACTTATCCCTTTCATCATGCAAATCTTCTCTCTTATCATAGACTTTGACAGATGCAAGAATTTCTTCAACTCTAATAGTTTCAAGGTCTCTGGTTTCTTCAATGATTGACACTATGGACTTGTACCTCCTACTTATACTCATCAACAATTTTTGGACAATCCTTTTCTTTGTTACATCTTCTCCTAGAGATTTCAGGTTGTTTACAATTTCAAAAAATCGAGCCAAGTAGTCATCCAGAGATTCAACATCATTCATTCTCAAGTATTCAAAATCAGCTCTAATAGCTTGTAATTTCACAGCTATTACCTTTTTATCTCCTCTGAACTCTCTTCTCAGAATTTCCCAAACACCTTTTGCAGTCTTCTCATTTCTGATGCGAGGAAAGAGTTCATCTGTTAGTGCTCCTTGAATAAGGCTCAAAGCCTTGGCATTTTTGATCTTATCTTCTTTGGAGATAGTAGGTGCTTCCACTGAGATTTGCACAGTCTCACCTTCTTCTCCTTCAGAGCCTTCTTCCTCCTCAATAATCAGCTATGGATGTACTCCAATCTCTCCTGCATCCCATAGATCATATGCTATGAGAATAGTCTCCATTTTTACTGACCAAAAATCATAGTTTGCACCATTAAACTGTGGAGTTCGTAAATCTCCACCTGCAGAACCTGATCCCACCATTTTTATGTGAGTCTCAGTGAACCACACAATAAAAGAGCAACCTTTATCCCTTTTAGAGATTTCAGGAAACCCCCCTTTCTCACAGCTCACGCCCCTTCTATGAAATTAGACCAGGAGCTCTGATACCATGTAAGAATTTGGCCTTTAGCTTTCTGGTTTTCTCTGATTGAAAAAACAGAACAAATAAACCTTTTTGGTAAAAAATGTATCCAGAGGAGAAAAAGAAACTCAGAGAGAATAATAAAGTTTCAGTATATTTTCTTGTGTAGCATCAGAGCCAAAACACAGACTATATGAATGACACAAGCTGCCAAAAACAGATCCTAAGAAATCTAGGACACCAGGATACATCTCCAGCCTTTCAAGGTCATTGGAGGCTACGATTCTTACACCTAGGCTAGATATCTTTTCTGTAGATAGGACTAAGACAGCTAAGAATGACAGCTGTAGAGTTTCCCAAAATAGTAAGAAAACTAGCCGTTGGACATAACCTATAACGGCTATTACTATAAAAGAAAAGTTCTTCAGCTCCTTCGATTTCTTCATCCTCTTCACTGTCAATCTAGGATTAACATCTGCAGCTTGATTGGAGGCTAGTATGCAGCTTAACTCTCAACATGGGCCATGTACGGAGAATGGGAACGCCTAAAAGAATTCTACAAGAAATATCCAAAGGAAGTACTTGGCCAATTGACAACGAACAACGACACTGTACTACATGTCGTAGCCGTTGCCGGACAAAATGACGTGCTTAAGTTTTTGATTGATCTAATACGAGAACTACCTGGGAAATTATAGGCTATGCGTTGACAATCGAGAACAGCTATGGAAATACCACTCTGCATGAGGTGGCTGCGTCTGGAAATCCTGGAGGCAGCAATGCTCTTGATGAGAGAGGAGAACAAAGGTATGCTAGCGTTTGAGAACAGGTTAGGAGAGACCCCACTCTCCAGGGCTGCTGCTTTCGGTCACACAAACTTGGTCAAATATTTGGCTTCCCAAGTGAAAGCAGCAGCAGGATATGAGAGCAGGAGCAGGAGAAGGCTATGGAGCACCACTTCAACAGAAACCATGATAAAATGTCCATTCTTCAGAATCGCAAGTCATTAGCCAACATTTTGGTCTCTCTCTCTCTCTCTCTCTCTCTCTCTCTCTCTCTCTCTCTCTCTCTCTCTCTCTCCACTACTACATTTTTCTATTTGCGCGACGATAGTTTGCGCGACGAAGGACAAATCGTCGCATAAAAGGTCATCGCGACGAATAATAATATGCGTAGCGCAAAATAGAGCGACGAAGAAATTTCGTCGCATAAAAGATCTTCGCGCGACGGACAATCATATGCGTAGCGCTCGCTCCGCGACGAAAAAGTTTCGTCGTATAAAAGATCATCGCGCGACGGACAATAATATGCGTAGCGCAAAAGCAGAGCGACCAATAACTGTCGTCGCGCAAAACAATTTTGCGCAGCAGGAAAAACGACCATCGCGTAAAACAAGGGGAAAACACCGCGAACAAATATTCTGGCGCCTAATTCTTGCGCGACGACTAAACTCGTCGCACATGACATCTTTGCGCGACAAAACAATATCCGTCACGCAAGGTACGATATACAAACCCATTAATCCTAAGCCTTAATTTTAATTTTGCCATCTAAATCATATATTTTTCATTGATTTTAGTGAAGATCATCATTCATACCCTTTTAATTATGAGAATGGTAGAGGAGAATCTTTTTGTATGGTTATCAACCTCCATACGAATAAATTTCAGGGTTATCAATTTCCCTACAAAGAGAACAGCGCGAAATATGTTTTGAAACTAAAAAGTGTTCATTCAACTCTCCAGAACTAATTTCAACGATCCAACCGTTAAACGTGTTTGTATATACTGAGATTGTATACCCCAAAAATCGCAAATAACAAATATTCAGAGATCTAGAAATGGGACAAAATACTCAATGGTTATAAATGATGACGTTTGCGCGGCAAATCCTTGCGCGACGAATGTATGTTCGTCGCCAAATGATGATTAGCGCGACCAAAAAACCAAGACGTCGCGCAAGATAAATAGCGGGAAAACAAACAGTGTTCCAGTTGTTTGCGCCACAACTTTGCGCGACGAAACCAAAAATTAGTCGCGCACGGTGGTTATCTTGGCGTCAAACTGGGCTTTTGCGCGACGGAAATTCTCAATTACGCGACTAAGATCATATGCGACGAAATGATTGTTTCGTCGCGCAAAGGTGTGATGTCGGCACGTGTTTGCGCGCCAAGCATGTAGATTTTGCCGCGACGGAAGTTGCATTGTGCGACGAAAAATATGTTCGTCGCGCAAAGGTGTGATGTCGGCACGTGTTTGCGCGCCAAGCATGTCGATTTTGCGACGGAATTTCTATGTGCGACGAAAAATGTTCGTCGCGCAAGATGTGATGGCGGCACCAGTTTGCGCGTCGCTGAAGTGGAATTTGCGCGACTTATGTCTTTGCGCGACGAATTAATTGTTCGTCGCGCAAAGTCGTCTTCTTTAACAGATTCATTTCAGCCATTGCAGAGGCAAACTGAAAAATCAGTTTTGCCTCCTCTCTCTTCTGCCCCCTCTCTCTCTCCGTTTTCTCCATTTTCTAAGCTGCAAATCAGTTCAGGACATATTGAAGAAGGTATTTTATTAGTTTTGTATTTATTTAAAATATCAATTTAATTTATTTATATATTGTTTTTGTGAAAATATATTTGTATTCTGTTGTTAAATTATGCACGGCAATATACGAAGTTAATTGAAATTAACTTCATACATTTTTTATTGTAAAGCTTAGTTCCCGTTCGAGGTTAGTTGGACCGCGCATGGGTGGGTAAACCACGACTACGGTCCAATTAATTCTTGAATTGTCCCATATTTTGGACAGTTTGGAAATGTATAGTCGTGTCACGTAGTTTACAGCTCCAGGATTAGGTTTCGATTGTGGAGATTTTGGTGTCATCTCTTGGTACGTTCTTCGGGTGGTACGTAGGTATTTGATATCTACAGTACACCTCAAGGGAAGAAAATTCATGTAGCTGTAAATTACGTGGAAATCTAATCTCATGTAGCTGTAAATTACGTGGCATGACTATGCATTTCCGAATGGGATAGGGCCCTTACCCGGAGGCATAAGGTGACGTTATGATTTTCTAAGAATACAACATAATTGTTGTATTGTGATTGTGGTTCCAGGAATTATGAGCAGAAGGTGGATACAGAACCCGAATAGGTGCGCAGACGAATACTTGGATGGAATCGAGGATTTCATTGACTTTGCACGGACACACAACCCGGGTGCAACTAGAATCCGTTGTCCTTGTAGGAGCTGTAACAACACGTTGTGGGACACAATTGAAAATGTTCGATTTCATTTAGTGAGGAATGGAATGATTGAGACATACATCACTTGGAACCATCACGGGGAACAATTAGACATTGCTTCGTCTTCAAGGGCCACAAGAGCCAGTGATAATGTTGAAGCTAGTGTTGATCCTAATGAACAAGTTAGGGATATTATAAATGATGCATTTCCATTTGCATCGACCAGCAGCAATCAGGAAGGGGAAGATGACGTGCCTCCAGAAATGGACAGTGCAGAGTTCGAACAGTATGAAAACCTGTTAAGAAATGCCAACCAAGAGTTATACCCGGGTGGAGAGCTTTTCCGTTCTGACCTGCAATTGTGGAGCTAATGCAAGGAAAAATAAAGTATCGTATGTCGAATCTGTGTTTCGATTACTTTTTGGGGGTTTTCAAGAAAATGCTTCCAAAGGACAATTGTTTGCCGAAAGACCACAGGGCGGCGCAGAAGATGTTGAGTGGTCTTGGATTGGGTTATGAAAAAATCCACGCTTGCAAAAATAATTGCATGTTATTCTACAAAGAGTATGAAACGTTGGATACATGCCCTATATGCAATGAGTCGAGGTTCAAACAGGACGTCTCATAATAGAATGACTAAGGTTCCCCAAAAAGTCATGCGTTATTTGCCCCTAAAACCAAGATTGCAGCGATTGTATATGTCGACGCATACTGCCACAGACATGAGATGGCATAAGGAAAAACGGGTAGACGACGATGTGATGCAGCATCCTGGAGATGGGGAGGCATGGAAACAGTTCGATCGAACGTTCCCAGTTTGCTGCTGATCCCGGAATGTTAGATTGGGACTTGCCACAGACGGATTCAATCCGTACGGGGTTCTAAACCAACACCACAGCACTTGGCCGATTTTCGTATTCCCATATAATTTGCCGCCTTGGAAATGCATGAAAAAAGAGTACATGATGATGACTGTTTTGATAACTGAGGATCCTGGCAGGTCAATCGATGTGTACTTAAGGCCGTTGGTTGATGAGCTCAAGAATTTATGGATAAACGGTGTGCGCACGTACGATAAATCCACCGGGAAGATGTTCACTTTGCGGGCGGCAGTTATGTGGACTGTGAATGATTTTCCCGCATATGCAATGGTGTCGGGGTGGAGCACAAAGGGTTATATGGCATGCCCTGTATGCAAGAAAGATGTCACTTCTGGTTGGCACGCTGGAAAAGTGTGTTATCTTGGACATCGAAGATGGTTGCCATGGGACCACGAGTGGCGGGAAAAGGATAAAGAGTTTGACGGGAACAAAGAGCGTCGCGCAAGACCTAGAGAATCGTCCGTGATCAGATCTTGGAAAAGCTGAACCGTTTGGATTTTGCTCCGTTCAGGAAAACAGTTAGTCGGACCAGACCTGCTACACATATGAACTGGACGCACAAGTCTATGTTTTTTGAGCTCCCATATTGGTCGAAACTAAAAATGAGGCACAATCTCGACGTTATGCATGTTGAGAAAAATGTGTTTGACACATTGATTGGAACGATTCTAGATATCAAGGAGAAGACCAAGGACACGATAAAAGCTCGTCTTGATTTAGAAAGAATGGGCATACGAAGAGGTTTATGGATGAAAAGAGCCAGTGATAAAGTTATAAGGGATCTTGCATTTTTTTCCATGAAACCGAATGACAAAAAAGAGTTTCTCCAGTTTGTATCGTCTACAGTTTCCTGACGGGTATGCTTCTAATATCGCCCGTTGCGTGAATGTTGACGGGGGTAAGTTTACTGGACTCAAGAGCCATGACTGCCATGTGTTTATGCAACGCCTACTTCCTGTGGGGATTCGACACTTATTGCCGGAAGATGTAGTCAAGCCAATCATATTGTTGTCCAGATTTTTTTCCCGCTGACGGCAAAACGTTGCGAAAGACAGACATTGATCAATTGCGCCATGACATTGTCCAAGTCTTATGCAAGTTTGAGATGATATTCCCTCCGGCTTTCTTCACGAGTATGATTCACGTGATGGTTCACTTGCCAGAAGAGGCATTGCTCGCTGGTCCAGTCAACTATCGCTGGATGTATCCAGGTAGAAAGGTATATAATCATTATTATTTCTGTATGCATGTTTATCACATGTTTGTTACTTGCTAATTTGCATATTTTCGTTTTAATTTGACAGGCTTCTTGGTGAGTTGAAAAAAACCGTACGCAACAGAGCGAAGCCCGAAGGATCCATTATAGAGGCTTGGGTTCAATATGAGGCGCTTACTTTCTGTGCAATGTATTTAAAGGATGTAGACACAGCTTTCAATCGACCTCAGCGCAATAATGACGGCGGTGTGAGAAATGAGCAACTTTCTATTTTTGCCCAAAGTGCACGACCCTTTGGAGATCCTGGACGAGGAGAGTCGTTTTCCAGGAATGACATGGAGGTAGCTCATTGGTTCGTATTGAACAATTGTGATGAGATAATAGCATACTTAGAGGAGCATGAAGAGATGATGAAGCGAGAACATCCATCACATTTGTATTCCAAGAAACACCGTGAATTGTTTCCAAAATGGTTTTTGGAATATGTAAGTTATAAGTGTTTTGTATTTGACATATATATTGTAGTATTTATTTTTCTGAAACTAATATGTGAATGTTTTTAATTAATATTAGGTGAATAAGTTGAAATCAGAGAATTCCCCCTCTTACAGTGAAGAGTTATATAACTTAGCATTCGGCCCAATTAGGGCTGAATTGTTCTCGGGTTGTCATGTTAACGGCGTCAGAGTTTTTGGGGACTGCACGAGATGACAAGTTGTGTACGCAAAACAGCGGTGTCCTTGTTCCGGGTGGAGGCGAAAGTACGGACATTAATTTCTATGGCAAACTCACAACTGTCGTGCAATTGCTTTACAAAGACCGATACCAAGTGATCATGTTTAAGTGTCGATGGTTTGATACGAACCCAAATAGGCAGGGAAGTGTTAAAATTGATCATGGGTTACTATCTGTGAACATCAACAAAACTTGGTATGATGACGACCCTTATATTTTGGCAAACATGGCAAAACAGATTGTCTATCTAGATGACCCTAAATCAGGGAACGGGTGGAAAGTTGTTCAGCAGATGGATCAGAGGAATGTGTATGCTATACCAGAACAAGACCCATCTGACAACGACGTCGCTGACCAACGTTTCGAATCTTCCATGGAACATGATGCAGAAACACTTCTAGATACAAATGTCGTACAAGAACCCTTTCAGCTTGAAGGAGTGTCTTCAAGAGAAATACCGATTCAGTCGATTACAATTGACCTCGGTTTTCTTCCGCGATACGATCCAACCACGGCCCCGAACAACGATGATGATGTACTTATGGAGGAGGATGAGGATGAGGATGAGGATGAGGAGGAGGACGAGGACGAGGATTGGGAGACCCAAAGTGATCACAGCGACGATAACGAAGATTACTATAGTTCGGATGATGAATAATGTAATTTATTTGCGAATTGCCATGTAAAACATAGTAATGTGAAATTATTTGTAATTTCATAATGTTAGTGTAAAGATTTTGGCAACGTATGCTTGTTTGAATATATATACTTGTTATTTGTGCGAATTGCCATGGAAGGACTTTTGCCAACTAGGTTGAACTTAGCCATTGTGGAAAGCAGAGAAAAAAGGGAAGAAAATTAAAGGAAATAAACTAATTTAGAAGGGAAGCAAATGCAATTGCCTTGTTAATTTACTCAGAGTTTTCTTCCACCTTTCCAAGTCTTTGAGATTAATTCCAAGTCTTTTTTATCACCCCCATAATTTGGAGCTTCTAGCACGCACATTGATTGAACATGTTTTGGTCAAGGTCTTTGTAAGCTTCACATTACAAAGAAGTTAACGTCTTTTATACGGTATTTGGAGCTTCTAGCACGCACATTAATAGAGCAAATTTTCCCTTTTTCCCTTTCAACTAAAATAATGATTATTGAAGTGAAATTTTCCTGTCCTTTTCAATATCATGTCAACAATAGTATTATTTGAATTCTTTATATCAGTTCAATTTACGTTTGAATCGTCAATTCAAAATTGAAGTCAAATTTCCTGTCCTTTTCAATATCATGTGAACAATAGTATTATTTGAAGGTTGTCCTCTTGTTTATATTTATGTATTTATTTTAATTTATCAAAATCGTAGAACCTCATTAAGAAAATCAGCAAAACAGTACATCATGCTTCTAAGCAAGAATCACTAACAGCGAAGGAGCCAAAATCTTTGCGGGAAGAATCAAATGACCTTTTTGCGCGACGAACAATGTGTTAGCGTCGCGCTAGATGACTTTGCGGGACGAATATCGTCGTCGCGCAATAACATAATTTTTTGACATACAAGTGAATTTTCCGCGTAGACTCTCTAAAAAATCGACCGGTCGTCGCGTCTCCGAACCGGTCGCCTTTCCCGCGACGAAGAAGTTTATTGCGTCGCGCATGGATGGTTTGCGGGACGTAGAGATTAGTCGCGCACAATAGAAAATATCTCCAAATGGTGAAAATTCTTAGTGACCCTTGCGCGACGAGAGGCCCCTATTCCGTCGCAGGATGACAGATTTAGGGACGAATATCAGTCGTCGCGCACAAATATATAAAATATGGAAAATTTATAAGGAAACTCTTTGCGCGACGGATAGGGAACCCTTGTCGCAATGATGACTTTGCGCGACGAATATGCTCGTCGTAAAAGGTACTTCACAATAATAAAAATTATAATGAATTTCCAAAAATTATAAGACCATGTTGCGCGACGGAGAATGACATGTTCGTCGCGTAAAATCCTTTCCGACGACTCTATTCGTCGCGCAAACATGTTTGAAGTCCGAAAAAACTGTTAAACTAGTCCAATAATAGAAAAAAAATATAAAAAATTTCATTTGCAGCTCAAATAATTACACTTTAAATCTCAGTAAATTGGTCACGACCTTCGTTGTGCGGGAACGCCTGTTTTATAGCTGGGAGAGAACAAGGAAGACAAATGTGCGAAATATATTTTGAAACTAAAAAGTGTTCTTTCAACTCTACAAAACTAGTTTCAACGATCCAACCATCAAACATGTTTGTATATACTGCAAGATCGTATACCCCAAAAATCACAAAAAACAAATATTCAGAAATCTTGTAACGAACCAAGGTACTTCAACGGTTATAAATGAAAAATCACGATTTAACGGTTATTTTAATTCCGATTTTCATAATTTTTTACAACTAGACTCATTGACCCTATATAAATACAATGATTGAATTTGATCTTCAATTAAAATGATGTACAGTAGTGGATACCACAAAATCTAAAGGTATATATAACAAAAGTATAAGCAAACTTTCTATTGTTATAGAGAATGAATTGGGTTTTGATGGCATACGCATTATACGAAACTCGTTTCAACGATCCAACCGTCAAACGTGTTTGTATATACTGTGAGATTGGATACCCCAAAAATAGCAAATAAAAAATATTCAGAGATCCAGAAATGGGACAATATATTTAACGGTTATAAATGAAACTGTTTGCGAGACGCATTGTTTCATCGCGCAAATATCATTGCGCGACGCGCTGTATAATATGTCGCGCAAAATAGTTTCGCGAGACGGACATTATCGTCGCGCAATGTTATAGTTTTCAGCATTTAGGGTTTAGGGTTTATGGTTCAGGGTTTAGGGTTTAGGGTTTAGGGTTCCAGGGTTAAGGATTTGCGCGACGCAGAGATATTTACGTCGCGAAATTGTGGCGCTTCATTTTGCCGCGCATTAAAAAATATATGCGCGACTAATGGTTGTTTGGTCGCGCAAGACGCAAATATGGAATTTGCGCGCACGCGTTTCTCCTTTTGTGTCGCGCAAGATTGAAATATCGACGTTGAGCGACGTAAATTGTTTTGTCGCGCAAGATTAATTATCGTTTTGCGTGACGTTATTAGACTTGTTGGTCGCGCAAGGTTAAAAATTGAATTTGGGCGACGGATAAGGTTACGTCGCGCAAGGTCCTGTATATTTTTCATCAGAACGCGACTCTCTGTTTCACTCTGTCTTCCTCGCGAAAATCCCCATCTCTTCCTCCAGCCGTGCCCTTCTCTCCAGACCACCACCAGCCGTGCCTACCTACGCCGTCACATTCCTCCAGCCGTCTCCCTTTCCTCCTCACTGACCTCAAATTCTCTCCCTCTCTCTCCAACCCAAACTCCCCCGCCCACCGTCGACGCCCCCTAAGTTCAGAAACCCTCTCTCCCTTTCCCTCACTGACCTCAAATTCTCTCCCTCTCTCTCTCTCCAACCTAGCCTCCGCCGCACCGTCAACGCCGCCTAACCAAACCACAAACCCTCTCTCCCTTTCCCCCTCACTGACCTCAAATTCTCTCCCTCTCTGTCCCAACCCGGAACCCCCATTGGTGAAAACACACGGTTTCCTCCCTCTGCGTGTCTCTCGTCGCCATCTCCTTGTTCCTCTCACGCTGCCTCTCGCATCCACTGCCTCTCACATTCTCTGGTATAATTTCTGTTTTATTTTTCTTTAAATTTTGTTAATCCATTGCTGATTTTGTTTAAATTTTATAATTTCTGTTTGTGATTTCTGTTTCCTTAGTTCTGATGGTTGGTTAGGATTTTATGTTTCAGAATTGATTTCAGATTTTATGTTAGGATTTTGTGGGCAGTGAAATTGCTTAGTCTATTTCTGATTTTCTTTAAATTTTATAATTTCTGTTTGTGATTTCTGTGTCCTTAGTTCTGATGGTTGGTTAGGATTTTATGTTTCAGATATGATTTCAGATTTTATGTTAGGATTTTGTCAGTGTTGAAATTGCTTAGTCCGTTTCCTTTTTGTTTTGTGCTAAGTTTCAAACAAGTTTCTCTGCATTTTTTTTTTGGGAAACTACAGTTTGATTGAACTTTGAAAATTACAAAATACAAAATCTGTTAGGATACGTACGCATTCATGTTAGGGTGACTGCATTGTGTTGAAATTGTATTATTTGATAGCAAAACAACGATTGTATATGTCAAAATCCCGTAGGTTTCTAATTATGTAAATCTGAAATTTTTTGGAATTGTTGTTCTTGGGTTTGTTTTATTGTTCATATTGCATTTATCCATTTCATTTTGTAAATTTGAATTTGTTTGGAATTGAGGTTCTTCGGTTTGCTTCACATAATGGAATGATGTGTTTTTCTTTTTTATTTAGGTAGAAATTATTCTAGTATATCAAGGATTGATTCCATGAGTTTTTGCAATTTGATTTGTTCGTATTTGGTGAATGAATATGTTTAATATTGAATTTGTTCTTGATTAGTTGTTGGGGTTATTTTTATTATAAATGTTTGTTTCGTGCAGATGTCGGAGCTTATCAGAACTCGTAAGGCGATGACGACTGCACAGCCTTTGCCTCCCCCGACTTCGACGTCGGCTGCCACTGCCCCCCCCAGGTGGACGTTATGCCGGTTTCTCCTCACGTCTCCCATGTGGCGGTGTCATCTGAGTCATCAGTGGCGCAACCTGTTCAGCGCCAGGCGGCGTCATCGCCCCCCCATATGATGGACACTTCGCCCCCTGCGCTGGTGCGTCAGATTCACAACCACCAGGTAAAGATTTCCTTCAACTCCAGCAGTTTCAGACCAATATTTTGGTAGGATTATATATTTAATGTTAATGTTATATGTGTTTGCAGCGAAGAGGAACACCCGGGGACCTTGTCGCCAGTTGAAGACGGCGAAGGCCACCCGGGTGACCAACACTCGTGTCAACATCGGATACGACGAGCGACATCGAGCTGCACCAACGGCGGACCAACATAGCTCATTGGCACACGACATTGGTCATGTCATTCGGACCCATTGTCCGATGAAATGGAAATCTTGGAAGGTCATACCTGACGAGATACGGACGGTGGTGCGCGGACAGCTGTCGGTATGTATGCTTTTTAATTGTTTTGCTTTCAAATTTTATATATTTATAATACTTAATTAATATAATTAATGTATTGCAGGCGAACTACAATTTAGAGAACCTCCCTGATGAGTCGTTGGGGTATGTCAACAGACTCTTTGGTGACAGGTACAAGCAGTGGAAGAGCGATCTGCACCACCATTTTATGGCATATGATGATCCGCAGGTCGCTCTTCAGGAGGGTTGCCCGAAGGAGCTTGAGGGGCGCCAAGATAGTTGGGCGTGGCTCTGCAGTCATTTTCAAGACTCTGATTATGTGGTAATTTTTTTATATTAAGTTGAAATTTATTATATGTTTCTTACTAATGTTTATTTATTTTGTTTTAATTTCATTTCATTTTTAACTAATACGTTTATTTTTGGTATAACAGAAGAAGGCGAAAGCAAATAAGGGCAATAGGGACAAGAAGACTCTTCTCCATCAATCCGGTTCCAGGCCCTTCTCATATAGGATGGAGGCGCGCGGCGGGTAATAATTAAATCATCTTTTTTATAAAAATTCTAATATGTCATTAATATGAATTTGTTTTTTTTGTACTAACAATTTTCTTTTCTTGTTCAATCAAGGGGGGGTCCAAATTCCCGGAGATCGACGTGTTTGGCGACGTTTATGTTAGACCCGGGAATGAGTTGGCGGAGTCCCTTCATGTAAGTATTCTTTCATTTTAATTATTGTTTTACGCATTCAAGTTCATAGTATGTGTGTTTTTAATTCATATTTTATGTTATGTTAAATAGACGACCATGATAGAGAAGAGCCAGTTGGTTCTTCAAGAGTCCGCCTCCAGCTTCCTCCGATACTCCGCTCGATGTTGTGGATCCTCCACCGGATGCGGGGTTTCAAATACTGACAGAGACCTTAGATCAGAGTCTCGGGAGGAGGCCAGGGTCATATTGTCGAGGGATGGGGAATGCCAGACGGCGGGAACCTAGAGCTCCTCCATCGTCCCAGTCAGAAACTGAAGTGATTGCTTTGAAAGCGGAGGTGGCCGAGCTTAAGAACCAAATGGCTAGCCAAATGGCCTCATATAATACCCAGATGTCACAGCTTATAGAGTCCCTCTCTCGGTCCGGCATTCCACTCCCGTCACATTTTGGTTCCTCGTCGACTTCGGAGCCCCCTCAACCAGAGCATGGCCACCACACTTCTGCCCCCGTCGATCATGCCCAGGCTTCCGAGCCGCATTTGCAAGACGACAACATAGATGTTGCTACATTTTTTAATTAGTTTTTAACTTTCTTAATTACATTTTAAACATTTTGTCTTGTATTATATAAATTTATATTATCTTTTCCACTTCATTATGGTTTTTTATTGTAATTTTATTCTATTACAAAAAGATTTTATATATTGCAAAAAAAAAAAAACCGTATACAATTAAAATTAAATCAAATAGATTTTATTATAAAAAACACGTAAAATTAAAATAAATAAAATATATTTAATTTTGCGCGACGAAAGTAATTTCCGTCGCGCTAACACAATAGTATAAATTTAAATTAAATTTGAAAACTCTATATTTATTTTTACGCGACGAAAACGATTCGTCGCGGAAAAGACAATGCGACTAATATTATTTGTCGAGCAAATTTTCTAGAGACGAATCCATTTCGCCGCTCTAAATTTCGTGCGAGTACAAATATTCGTACGCAAAATAAGATGCGACGATTATTTTATTGTCGCATCTATTTTTGTGAGACGAATATTGGTCGTTGCGCAAACTAATATGCGACGATTACGTTGTCGTCGCACTTATTTTTGTGAGACGAATATTAGTCGTCACGCAACATACTATGCGACGATTAAGTTGTCTTCGCACTGATTTTTGTGAGACGAATATTAGTCGTCGCACTTATTTTTGTGAGACGATGTTAGTCGTCGCGCAAACTACTTTGCGACGATTAAGTTGTCGTCGCACTTATTTTGTGAGACGAATGTTTGCGCAACTAATATGAACCGTCGCTCTATTTGCGCGACTAATATTGTTCTTTGTCGCAGATATCGCGACTAAAACATATATTCGTCGCGCAAAGTCTTTCTTTACGAACTTTGCGCGACGGGGATTGTATTTGTCGCTCTGAATCTGGAGCGACTCGATTGTTCTTTGCGCGACGAATTATTCCCGTCGCGCAAATGGTTAAATGTAGTAGTGCTCCCCTCTTTGACAGTTGCATTATTAGTTATATATGTTAGTTATCTATGAAATATAGCTGTGAATTAAGATTAATTCTTGTCTGAATGTGTGGTTCGAATATATAATCTTGCCAAATAAAATTAGTCTAATATTTTTTTTATTTGACTTTATTATTACTAACACGGTTTTCCTTCAATGCAGAGACTGCTCTTTGGTTACTAAAAGAGTACTCATTTCTTGCGAATAAAAAGGGAAGCAATAAACTCACAAGTCTTCAATTGCTAGCCCAAATGCCATCTTGCCTTCGAACCCAAATTTCTCAAAAGCATATGGAAGATGCTCGTTTATAAATGTACCATCTACTCTACTGCTACTACTAAAATTAGATATAAACTCACAAATTCAATTTAGGAACAACCTATTTATTATTTTTGAGATCATTTTTGCTTACCACTTTAACTCAAGGTGTATCCTTACCACAAAAATAGTGCCCCCTTTATTTATCCAAGGCTTTCTAATGTGATAATGCTGATCTTTGTGCTCCCTTTATTGTTCAGGGATTTGCCCTTCTACTGATGACTTGTTGAGCAGGATCGATCACACTTCCCAGTCTAGTTGTTCAAAGAATATTACAAGTAACTAATCAAACTTTCAAAGTTATATATATATGGAATGTCATCCTAGCATAAAATCTTTAAAACAACTTATTTTGTTATATATATATATATATATATATATATATTCTAATATAGTAAATTATGATCATACATACTCTAATATACCTACAAAGATGTTCATAACTTAGTATCGATATACCTACCAAATGTATATGTTTTTCCAAAGTAAAATTAAATGTTTGAAGAGCCAAAGTCAACTTACCAGTCCTGAAGAGAGAGAAAGAGATTGCAACTTTGATGACTAAGGTTGAAGAGATTTTTTCTAATGTGGTTCACCTATTTTAGAATTCCAAAGTTATTGAAGAGGCTGTTGGAGATGCTTTTATGTTTTAGGGACATATCTGGAGCAACAAAATAATTAAATAAATAAATAAAATAACATGTAAACATCAATAAATCAAAAAAGGCATATAATCTTATGTGGCACAAAAGTCAAAGGACTTGGATCAACAACAACTTTTGCGTGGATTGCACTCAACATCTCTCATCAGAATTGGACTTATGCCAAATTTTCTATTATAAGAATAACCTATACCTTCACACAAGTCTACATGTGTATAAATATAAAAGGAATGGAAGCATATCAGAAAAACAAGATGTGCAGAGTGGCGCTGGCAGGTATTGAAGCATAGGGTAGGGGTTTGAATCCCCTGAGTGCAACTCCAATTCTCCAATTTTTGGCAAGGTGCTGGGTAGATTAGTGGCTCATGCATGAAAGTATCAGATATCGAAAATAATCGACGAAAATTTTGAAAAAAAAAATCACGGTAAACAAATAGTAAAAGTACAACTATTTTTCTGGCATGCAGGGGCGGAGCTAAAATTGTAAAGTTGGGGGGCTGAAGTAAAAAATACGAGTATATAAAACACTTATGTATTGAATAGTTACATGTTTAGAGCTAAATATTTCTAATTTATTTTAGAGGGAATTTGAACTTAAATTCTATAAGTTATATATAATATAATATAGGAGAGATCAAAATCTAAGGGGGCCAGGGCCGCTCCAGGCCTAGGAGGAGTGGCTCCGCCACTACTGGCATGGGTTCAACAATTGGATCTAAACTTGCTGGGTGATCTCTTCTACTGTTTTTCTTGGTGATCTTCTTTTCTTTTTATAAACAAAATAAGCAATTAAGAAAAAGATGATGTGGCAGATGACAGGGTTGCTATGAGAGATGACATAACTTGCGTGAAATATATATTGGTATTAATAAGTTGGGGTCCGTAGCATTATTGTTCTGTAACAGAGAAGCTCTCTTCTATCTATATTTATACCTAAGTCGTACCAAAACGTGATTCCTGTGTTATTGGCTGATCCACATAACAAGTTTAATTTATTTGATGCTTCTATTAACTTGTTATTCCACTTTCGCTTTATTACTTTTGCTTATACTTAAGTCGTACCAAACGATTCATGTGTTGTTGGCTGGTCTTATGACAAGTTTAATTTATTTGATGCTTTTTAAATTTGTTATTCTACTTTTGCTTTATTACTTTTTCTTTTTTAAATTTTACAACTTTGGGCTGGTATACGTGTTACTTTGGTACTTTATTTTATTATTATTATTTTTTTCCCAGAACGATGGAAGTTACTTTGTTACTTGATTAAGCAAGGTATGTTATGCTAAAGAAAACAAAAGAAAACGCAAGGTGATATTGGGATTGATATCAAATACTACTCGCTATATATAAAGAAAGCAACGAATTGAGTCGAAAAATAATATAGCTAGAGATGGAGGAGTTTTTTATAGGAGACGCACTGAGTTTCGTGCAAAACCCATATAAATGGGCCATGTACGGCGAGTGGGAACCCCTAAAAGACTTCTACAAGGATAATCCAGACGAAGTATTTGGCCAATTGACAACGAACAACGACACTGTACTACATGTCGTAGCCGTTGCCGGACGCAACGACGTGCTTCAGTTTTTAATTGAACTAATAACAGACGCTGAGGACTTAGGCGATGCGTTGACAATCGAGAACAACTATGGCAATACCATTCTGCATGAGGTGGCTGCGTCTGGAAATCTGGAGGCAGCAAAGCTCTTGATGAGCGAGGAGAACAAAGTCAAGGAAAAGGATCCTACATATGAAGGTATGCTAGCGATTCAGAACAGGTTAGGAGAGACCCCACTGTACAGGGCTGCTGCTTTCGGTCACACAAACTTGGTCCAATATTTGGCTTCCCAAGTAAAGCAGCAGCCGCAGCAGCAGCAGCAGCAGGATATAGAGCAGCAGCACCAGGATATTGAGAAACAGCAGGATATAGAGCAGCAGCAGGAGGCGGCTATGGAGGACCATTTCCACAGAGACCATGATAACATGTCCATTCTTCAGATCGCAGTCATTTGCCAACATTTTGGTCTCTCTCTCTCTCTCTCCTCTTTGACAGTTGCATTATTAGTTATATATGTTAGTTATTTATGAAATATAGCTGTGAATTAAGATTAATTCTTGTCTGAATGTGTGGTTCGAATATATAACCTTGCCAAATAAAATTAGTCTAATATTTTTTTTATTTGACTTTATTATTACTAACACGGTTTTCCTTCAATGCAGAGACTGCTCTTTGGTTACTAAAAGAGTACCCAGATCTTGCGAATAGAAAGGAAAGCAATGGACTCACAAGTCTTCAATTGCTAGCCCAAATGCCATCTGCCTTCGAACCCAAATTTTTCAAAAGCATATGGAAGATGCTCGTTTATAAATGTACCATCTACTCTACTGCTTATACACTACTACTAAAATTAGATATAAACTCACAAATTAAATTTAGGAACAACCCATTTATTATTTTTGAGATTATTTTTGCTTACCACTTTAACTCAAGGTGTATCCTTATCACAAAAATAGTGCCCCCTTTATTTATCCAAGGCTTTCTGATGTGATAATGCTGATCTTTGTGCTCCCTTTATTGTTCAGGGATTTGCCCTTCTACTGATGACATGTTGAGCAGGATCGATCAGCCTTCCCAGTCTCGTTGTTCACAGGATATTACAAGTAACTAATCAAACTTTCAAAGTTATATATATATAGAATGTCATCCTTGCATAAAATCTTTAAAACAACTTATTTTGTTATATATATATATATATATTCTAATATAGTAAATTATGATCATACCTAGTCTAATATATCTACAAAGATGTTCATAACTTAGTATCGATATACCTACCAAATGTATATGTGTTTAGAATGTAATAATAACGTAACTGCAAATATAAAGATTTAGAGAACTAAAAATAAAATAGAACCAATCTAACAGCCAGGTTTGAAATTAGGCCTTACCCAAGAATGACAATCGAAGACTAATTTTGTACAATTGAAGGTTCATTTTCATGCATGTGGATGCATGCTCTTACAGCTTTATTACTTTTCTCCTTCACTTCATAATATTTCTCATGAATATTAATATGGATGCATGTATATAATGATCATAACTTACTAGGATGGCCACGAATCCAAGATATGTTCAATGAAATGAAAAATCACAAATTTCTATCGAGATTCACTCGTTTGCTGGTGGAGAAGGACTATTCATGGGCGGTAAATATAACACCCGAAGTCAACACATTTACTCTGATATATTCAAAAAAATCAAATGATCCTCCACAAAGGGAAGAAAATGCTCAAATTTCTGATTGTTGTTGCGACGAAGAAACCACTGAATCTACCCTTAAGTATACCCCATTGCTTATAGCAACATGCAAGGGGATATCAAAAATTGTGAAAAAGATATTGGTTTCTCACCCTCAAGCGGTGGAGGCGCACGATCCTGTATCTCAACAAAACATTTTGCACATGGCCATTAAGTATCGTCGGCTGGACATCTTTAACAATCTAGAAAAGAGCAAATCTATTGTGTCAAGGTTGTCTTACAGGATTGATAGTGATGGGAACACCATATTGCACCACGCTGCACTTAAGAGTTCTTACTCTGTAGAAGCTCAACGCATAAGTGGTCCTGCATTTCAATTGCAAGAAGAATTGCGTTGGATGACGGTGAGTGACTTTATATATACACGCCTAATTCCCTAATTTTTTAATAATTATTTTCAAACATTACAAACAGAAGTATATCACTAGACTAATATAGTTATATATTAAGTATGAAATGAAACTAGTTCTAAATATATTGTTTTCTTGAGTTCCATTTGTGGCCAGCGTGTGGGAAAGATAATGCCACGTCATTACGCCATGCACCAGAACACTCAGGGTCTGACAGCGAAGGAGCTCTTCGAATGTGAGCATGAAAAGCTTCTTAAGTCGGCAAAAACATGGATAAAAGGGACGGCTCAGTCGTGCTCGACCGTGGCAGCTTTGGTGGCCACCGTGGCCTATGCAGCCGCCTTTACAGCTCCCGGGGGTAATAATGACAGCGGGGTTCCTGTTCTCAGGAATTCTCCTTTCTTTGCCGCATTCACCGTTTCGGACACTGTCTCGCTCATCTGCTCATTGACTTCTTTGGGCACGTTTCTCTCTATCCTGACGTCCCCATTTGAGTACGAAAACTTTCACCGTTCTCTTCCCTTCAGGCTGCATTTAGGATTCGCCCTTCTCTTCTTCTCGCTGGTAGCCACCATGCTCACCTTCACTGCTACTGTTGTGCTATTGATTCATCATCAAAGGACGTGGACAACGTCCCTCATTTATGTGGTTGCCCTTCTTCCAGTCTCTGTGTTTGGGCTCTCGCAGTTTCCTTTGTATGATGGATTTCGCCAAAGTGTGAAATACATTTCAAAGACAATTAGGGAGATTATATCTAAAACCCTTAAAAAAGAAAAAGGAGGTGGGGAGATTATATCTAAAAAAGAAAAAGGAGGCTGATATATATTATATTAATGAGTGATGATTTGTGAGCTCTATGTTGTAGCTCAAAAGGTCAGAATAAGGGTGTTGCTATAGCTCTCAGTTAAGGTTCCCTTTTCTTCCTTTGTGTGATTGTGTTTTTTTTTCCCTCCTTTTATGTGTATTCCAGAAGAAGTTACATCTTCGAAATAAAGCGTATGCTAAACAGTATGTATTGTTAAAATCTGGAAAATATAGAGAGAACAACAAAGTGATTTTCTGGTTTCTTCAACTTGTTTTCTTTGTATTACTAACAGCTGATTTATACAACTAGTGATGGCTTACATTACTACAAACTACAAACTAATTCCAAGGAGAGAGAGTCTACCATGAAATCAGGTTTTGTGTTTCCCAGCTTTGTGTGCTCTAGGTAGCAGACAACTTTTCCAGGAAATCAGCCCCTAGACTTCTCCAAGGATTGCTAGATGACAGCTAACAGCTAACATATGTATCATGCTTTTTTATGTAATTTTTCCTTTATTTGTATCATGCTTAAAGATATTCTTTTTTTTTTTTTTTTTTTTTGTTTGTAGTTCATCACTCTCCCAGCTCCGAATTAAAGTTTAGATATGATTTCCATTACTTTGACCAATATCATTATTCCAAAATATATTAATAACTTACATAATGCTTGGGCCCTACCTTTTTTTTTTATAAGGGAATTAATAGATACAGTAATCAATTATGATTATATCTCTTAATTATATAATATTGATATGTCAACTACATAAAATAAAAAAGTAAATCTCTTAATTAATGAAGGAAATAAATCTATTTGATTAATTATGAAGGCTCACATCAACACTCCTCCTCAAGTTGGTGCATATACGTCACCAATGCCCAACTTGGTAAGTGAATCATAAAATACTATTCCACAAACAGCTTTTGTTAAGACATGTGCCAGTTGATCTTCTGATTTTACGAATGGTAGGCGGATGATCTTATTTTCAATTTTTTCTTTGATGAAATGTTTATCCACCTCAACATGTTTGATTCGATCTTGTTGAACTGGATTATGAGCAATATCGACAGCTGACTTGTTGTCACAATGCAACTTCATTGGATTTTCTAGTATGAAGCCCAATTCAATCATGAGTTTTATGATCTACAATAATTCACAAACTCCTTGAGCCATTCCTTGATACTCTGCTTTTGCACTAGACCGAGAAACCACTTTTTTTTTTACTCCGCCAAGTGACTAGGTTACCTCCCACGAATGTAAAGTAACCAGAAGTAGAGAGTCTATCTATAATAGAACCAGCCCAATCAACATATGTATAAAGTAACTAGAAGTGACTATGCAAGATGAGACTTTTGCACCCTTTGAACATCTAGAATCAGACACACTGATCCTTTCAATATGTCTCTCCTTAAGTCACGAAAAGACAAAGTTCCTCAAGGACTTCAATGGTTAATTCTTATGATTTTTGGTGATAATCATTCTCTCATATTTTTGCCACTTTAATGCATGGTACTGTTATCCCTCTCTTTTTGGTTTCTAACATCTTGTTATTTCTTGGGCATTAAATTAAATTGGTGATTCTTTATGCCTTTATATTAGCTCCCTTGTGTATTTTCCTTGCCCTTTGGATTTCCTAACAAAAAAGAGGGAGAGATGATTGTGTGAAATTATGATAAAAAGGGGGAGAGATTTTGTTGAGGAATTAAGGGGGAGTGGTGTTGTAATTTTGCTTTAAATTACATTTCCTTTCCCACATGCTTTACTGATTTTGTTGTTTCATAATGTGCAGGGATTCAGAGCTTCCAAGTTTAGAGTAGGATTTCTTTTGTTAAATCCTATGCAATTTCTTTTGAGTTGTAATAGGTGTTTTGTCTAGGAAATGCCAAAAGAGGAGATTGTTAGTATGCAAATTATATTGGCATTTCCTAGACTCTAGCATAGGTCGAGTATTAGTGTGTGAATATCTTTGACTGGAAGTTTTGGCGCAACACATTCAATCCCGGATTTTCAAAGTATCACTTGATCGATATGAGGAACTTGATTTCAGGTAAATCATGACATAATCATGCATTCATTATAGGATTCCTAACTTGAGTTATTTTCACTCAAGTACTTTTATGTTAGTCCTATTTTTAATAGGATTAGATTTTATCTCTTAAGATTCTTTCCTAATTGGGCACTATTTTTATTTAAGTTAAAATATTATGTTTTCATTATTCTTGACTTGGATAGCATGTTCTCTTAAGAATCAAATCTCATCATTACGAAGAAGTTGATAAACATGAAGAAGTATATTTGAACTTGCCACTTGGGTACTCCATGACAGGGGAGTGAAAGAGGAACATGTGTACAAGTTAAAAAAAAGGCTTTGCATGGGTTGAAACAATCACCTTGGATTGTTTGGAAGAATTAATTTGGCCATGAAGAAATATATGGTTACAATAAGTTGTGTACTTATCTTGAGTTGTGTGTATGCTTATCTTTGCTTAAATCTTCATCTAATTTAACGAAGTTAACTAATAGAACTAAAGTGTTTAAATTAATTTCTATGGAAAGGATCTCGATATTCGCTTGATGTACTATTACATTTTTCGTACACTTGCAATTAAAATTTTGATTAAGTTGGTCTAGAAATTAGGTTCGTAACTTTCACAACAATTTTTTGTAGGAGAGGCTCATAAACTTCCGTTTATGCTCAAAATTCTTCTCTTTGACCTAATTATCCTACAAAACACAATTGAAACCAAACTAATTGGCTCATGTTAAAGAGGACCAAATACATAAACCAATTAAAAGTATGTATATAAAGATGTGTGAATTTATGCACTTATTAATTGTCACGTACGAGTGAGCTTGATGCGTAAAAGAGGAGATATGCTGGGTTGTGGCAGGTGGAGTGTAGACATGAAGGATTGGTGAAAGGAATAGATGCCATACGGAGAATTAATGGAATTGGTGAAAGGAGGAGATGCAATATGGACCAGTGCACAGGAGGGGGAATCACCTTTGGGTGGAGAGAAGTCTGATACCATGGAAAGCTTTTATAAAAGAATATATATGCAGCTCACCTTTCGTAATGGTTACGCATGAATAAGCGGCTCAGCTTTCTGATCAATACAAAAATTTGTTCGAGTGCTTTAAGTTGAGTATATTGTGAGCTAACCAGAATACATGCGGTAATTAATTAAATAAGATTAAACACACCTTAATCCATTATCTACAATGATTTACTAAATATTTTATATTTTATATTTTATACATTACATGGTAAGACACATAATTAATTTAGTATTACATAAAATTCCTACGAAATTCACACTTTTCGTTGTCTTCATCATGTCTATGTGTATAGTACATACATGTATTATAAAGAGTAAGTCATGAAACGATAAATCTCCAAAATAATTTTGCATGTAGTTATTATGCCAGTCATATAAATATAAAATTAGTTGGTGCTGCAACTGCTCAACGTTGTTCATGATTGAGTGATTTAATCAACTATAGTACATAATAATGATACAACTAAATAATAAATAACATTAAATGAATTAAATAAGAAAATAAAGAAAATAATCTTATGAATTCAAGTAATTAATTAAGGAGGACAAGGTGGGGGTTAATTATCATGAGCAGCATGGCTCTTGCTAATCGAAACAACCACTGCTGCAGAGATACTTGTTCTTGGCAATACTTAAAAGTGCTCCATTATTCTCTTCTTAATTATAATTTATTACATATATGCATACCATCATCTGTCGGCTCATATCATATGCCAACTAGTTATTAAAATAATATTCTGCAACTTAGCTCTTTGGTCGAACGGCAACACCCTTGATAACAAGTCCGCTCTTCCATTTCCCACCAAATTTATACAGCCAAAACTCGATGTTCCCTTGATTTGTGGATGCATTAAACTCACCCAACTTAATATCTTTCCATTGATCTTTACTATCCTTAAACATATCCTCCAAATTAATGGTCCCGTGATTTGTAGTATCTGCGTGAGTTAATTTGAAATTCACTGGAGCATCCCATCCATAAGCTCTAGTTTTCATCTTGGCCACCAACACAACTTCATGAGTTCCTTGCGACAGCTTTGGGTTCTCAAATTTTCCACTCACTTGTAGCCAACATACATTTAACAGTTCAGCAGCTTCAAAGTAGTCACCACTGCAATGAAATCGAAGTTAGGACTGAGATTACTGATAGCATATATATATATATAAATTTTTGTATATGTTATTCCTATAAGTTATGTAAGGAAGTTTTTGTTACCTGTTTTCTGGCTCTTTGACCCATCGCCAGTAACGACGGTCATCAGAACGAGTGATGTTGAGACCCCTTGCATTCACCATTTGGGAATCCGCCATCTCTTCAATGTACGTCTCCCATCCAATGCTTCTTGTTGATTATATAGGTAAAAACAGGGCTAAGTTGGTCATTTCCATGTATGCATATAATCCATATGATTTTGGTATTTACGTGTACGGTGAGGATGAGGGCTTTAGCTTGTGAACCCAACCTGTTAACTTTTTTGTTCTTTGGTTTTCAGTTTCTCATGCATGAATAGCAACCGATGGGTTGGAAAATACTTTTGGAATATCAGAAAAACGCCTTTATTCCATATGCTAAACTTTTGTTTGCTTCACATTTAATATTCCATTCTTCACGAAAAGAAAAAAAGCTTTTATTCTAAGATAAGGGAATCACATCCTATATATATATTCCCTTTTTATAAAGTAATATTTGCAAGTGGCCCTTTACTGTTTTGAACGTTTATATTTGAACCTTTACATTTTTTATTTTTCTTTCTTATGCATAATTACATAATTCCTAGCAAAGCCGGCTCTGATATTTTGAGGGTTCTGGCCGAGTGGCGCTGGCGGGTATTGAAGGGGACATTGATGGAAATTACCGGATGGCGTAAATAATTTATCAAAAACTCAAAAAAAAAAAAATCACGATAAACAAACAGTAAATCACAACTATTTTTCTAGCATGGCTCTTACTAGGTGGTCTCTTTCACTGGCAGACCCACACATTTTTCAAGATAGGGGTAACATTTAAAAGGCTAAATGTATGTGAGGGAAACCCAAGTGCAAGGAATCTATAAACCCATCTACATTAGTCGACAAGGAAAAGAGAAACTTTAAATAAACAAACTTGAAATCTGCATAAAACAAAATTAAATTATAAGTTGAGAAACTAAGAAATGACAGATGCCAAATATGGGGGATTAAGGCTTAGTTTGGTATTGCTTGTGCTTTTAAAAAAACTGCTTCTGCCCGTGCCTTGAGAATGAAACACTCTGAAGTGAAGCAGCTAAGTGTTTGGTAATCTATATTTATAAAAGTGCTGTGAATATAAAAAGCAGTGTTGTGGTGTTTGGTAAACTTTTTTGTAAAAGTGATGTGATTGTGTATAATGACCAAAAGGGTATGATAAAAAAAATTATTTATTTATGTTTCTTTTTCAAAAGAGAAAAAATTTCAATACATCTTTTTTCTTTTTTTTTTCTCTCTCCCTTTTCTCTCAACCATTCTTCTCCTTTCTTTCTCTTTTTTGACGGAGACCATTCTTCTCCCTTCTCTGCAAGTCTTTTTTTTATAGTCAAAAGTGTAAGCTTTTCCATCTCACACCTTTATCTCTTTCTCTCCATCCATCCATCTCTTAAATTTCATCAAGATCTGGGGGCTTGGGATGTCGGCAACCTTGAGTTGGTATTTGGGTTTGGCGATGACGCTTGGGACGTGGATGCTACATCCCCACCTCTCTCTCTTTTCTCTATGAATGTGAATACTGGGATTGTAATATTGGGTTTTGTTTTGGTGGGGAAGACAAGGAAGTTGGGGGTTTGGTTTTCTTTTGCTGGAGGAGATAACTGGTGGGTAATCCTGGATGTTGGATTTTTTGTGGCTATGGAGATGATAAAGTGCGGAGCTAAGGTTGGGGTTTTTTGGGTTGGAGGGGAAGAAGTTCTGGGTCTGTAAAATAGGGAGGTGGGTTGGTGGGGTTTTGGGTTGAGATGGTAGCTTTGACGGATTGTGGAAAGGGAGCAGGTTGGAGAGAGAGGATGAATCGAGCAATCCAGAAAATCCAAGAGAAACGACACTTGGGAGGCTCGAACTCGGGATGATGAGGATATAGCATGTAATTGTTTGAAACAAATAAGGGCAATATGGGCAATTTGAAAGTTTCATTAAACCCTCCGCATGCTTCTCCGCGCAGCGGTTTTAGAAGAGGGTCTAAGCGCTTCTACTTTTTGGCTTTGAATGGCAGCAGATTATAAAATAAGCAGCTTGGATTGGTTTTACCAAACACTTAAACCTCCAAAACTTCTTTTCAAAGCTGCTTATTTTTTAAGCGCAGCAACCCCAAACCAAGCCTAAAGCTCATGGATATTTATTAAATAAAGATACATTATTGAAATTGGTACTTAGGTGAAGGGGGTAAATTAAAACCCCAATGGATAGATCTAAGACAACAATGATTAATTATTCCTAGTAACAACATGACTAGTCAATTACTAGTCATAAACCTATGAACAAACTCTTGACTTCATAGCCACATACCCTTTACAAGATGACACATGACACATGACACTTAAACTCATTTTCTTTGGTACCTCAAGACTCAATCTAAGAATATATCACACCTAGGTCAAATGTGTCATTTCACACCACAATGGTGACAAGTAGGCACAAATTTAGATTGTGGAGGAGATAACTTTCTCTTAGAAACAATATTCATAGAATCGAAACCCAAGTTGAGATCATGAATCAATTTTGGAGCTTCTTGAGTTGACACATCTTTGACAAAGATTGTCGCAAATGATGAAGGTGTAAAAGACTCATCTATATATCCTAAACCTCTTTTATCACCAAACAATTTTCCCAAATTGAGCATTTTATCAATCTTTCCAACACCAATGGTTAAACATTGACTCTTTTCTTTTTCCAACTCAAGTTCATGTTCCAATCTTATATTTTCAAATTGTAGAGCATCGAAAGATTCAGATTGTTTAACCATGTTGTTTTCAAGTGATTTTACCATCTCAAATAAGTGTTGCAACTCAATATCTTTCTCAAATAACATGCGTTGCAAAATAGAATTTTCAACCGCAAAATTATCATACACGACTACGTTTTCATGCTCAACTAATGACTTGTCAAACTCAAACAAAGTTAGTCCATGGAAAAACAAGGATTTGTCATTTTCAAGCATATTCAACTTCTCAATCAAATCAGAATTCTCTTTTTTAGGAGTGCTAATTTTATGACACAATTCATACATATCAACTTCATTCTCATACAAGATATCACTCAACTTCTTTTTGGTTATTTTGAGAGTTTCATTCAATTCATCAAGTTATTTGACCTTTTGTTCCAGCATGTGATTTTGTTCTTTGAAATTACAGGTTTCATTGAAAAGCATGTCATTCTTTTCACATAGTTCCCTGTATGACTGGTCATCCTGCTTATTATCTCTAGACTCATATTCATTTCCTGAATCAGATTCTCCCTCATTAACTACATGAACTCTAGCTGCTAGAGTTATGAACAGAAACAGCAAGGGCAAAATGATTTGCCTTTTCATTAGATGAAGTGATATACTTGTTGGAATTATCACTATCACTATCACTCTATTGTGCACTAATTGACTCTTCTCTCCCTTTAGACTCTGTCATGTGGTTATTTGCTCATTCCACATCAATGTGACTAGCACCACCACATATGTAGCATTTTACAAGACCCTTCAAACTTTTGTCCTCCGTAAAGCCATAAGAATCCAAAAAATTTCTCTCCTCAAGAACAATTGTCTTAAGACACACATGCAAACAAACTAGGAGGATTTTGGCAATTCCTAGTGACTTTGGTTTTATCTTTGACAACCCTTCTATATTTCTTAACAAACAAAGCAAGCTCATCATGAATGCAAGGGGGAATTTGATCCATTTTTATGTTTACACACCTAATACCAATTAGCACCCAAAGGATTTCTCTATTTCTGTTAAGAACTAGTGCTCTGATACCAATTGAAATTGGTACTAGGTGAAGGGGGTAAATTAAAATTCCAATGGACAGATCTAAGACAACAATGATTAACTATTCCTAGTAACAATCTGACTAGTCAATTACTAGTCATAGACCTATGAACAAACAAGGCCAACACAGATTCAACAAAGATAACCTATGATTAGGAACATTTTGGGATGCTATAGTTAGAGACTGAATTAGTATACCCTGGATATTTGTTTCTTTAGACGATGTAAAAGATAACAAAATAAATTTGCCCTTTGTATATCATATACGAAATGAATTCTAAGGAGATTACATCAAATGTATTGGCTCTTAGGGCACATTTCTAACACCTCCCACAAATGCAAAGTAACCAGAAGTAGAGAGTCTATCTAATAGAACCAGCCCAATCAGCATATGTATATCCAACAACTTCAAGATGACAAAATGAAGAGCAAAAGACACGTAAACAAAGAGGTAAGTATCATGTATTATGTTTATATGATTGAACCTAAAAATGTGTACATTGCTCTTGTAGATGATGAATGGATCTTGGCTATGCAAGATGAGACTTTTGCACCCTTTGAACATATGGAATCAGACACACTGATCCTTTTAATGGTTAATTCTTCTGATTTTTGGTGATAATCATTCTCTCATATTTTTGCCACTTTAATGCATGGTACTGTTATCCCTCTCTTTTTGGCTTCTGACATCTTACTATTCCTTGGGCATTAAATTGGTGATTTCTTTATGCCTTTATATTAGCTCCCTTGTGTATTTTCCTTGCCCTTTGGATTTCCTAACCAAAAAGGGGGAGAGATGATTGTGTAAAATTATGATAAAAAGGGGGACAAATTGTATTGTGGAATTAAGGGGAAGTGGTGTTGTAATTTTGCTTTGAATTACATTTCCTTTCCCACATGCTTCACTAGTTTTGTTGTTTCATAATGTGCAGGGATTCAAAGCTTCCAAGTTTAGAGTAGGATTTCTTTTGTTAAATCCCATGCAATTTCTTTTGAGTTGTAATAGATGTTTTGTCTAGGAAATGCCAAAAGAGAAGATTGTTAGCATGAAAATTATATTGGCATTTCCTAGACTCTAGCATAGGTTGAGTATTAGTGTGTGAATATCTTTTACTAGAAGTTTTGGCGCAAGACATTCAATCCCGGATTTTTGAAGTATCACTTGATCGATATGAGGAACTTGATTTTAGGTAAATCTTGACATAATCATGCATTCATTATAGGATTCCTAGTTGGAGTTATTTTCACTCAAATACTTTTATGTTAGTCCTATTTTTAATAGGATTAGATTTTATCTCTTAAGATTCTTTCCTAGTTGGACCCAATTTTGATTTAAGTTAAAATATTATGTTTTCATTATTATTGACTTGGATAGCACGTTCTATTGGTTTCATTGTCACTACAAAACAGAACCCCTTTAGCGAGGGCTTTGTTTTGTCGAAAAAAGCTTTTTGCCGTCGGAAATACTCTTTTATGACGGAAAAAGTCCGTAAAAGTCGAGTCGGTAAAACGCTGGTTGGAAATACTTCTTTTTCGACCATTCCGTCGCAAATAATGTATTTCCAACCCCCATATTTCGTAGCTGCTGCTTAAATTTCTATCGGAAATGAATTTTTAAAACGAGCATGCATATTTATTTCCAAACTCGTACATGTAGTTACAATTACTTATAAGATTGTCGGAAATAATTTTTTTTTATCAAGATTTTGCGAATTATATTTTCGACCAATGAGTGTTGTCAAAAATACGTTTTCCAATGATATATTATTTGCAATGGCTAGATTTCATCACAATTATCATTACTAACCAAAAGAGTTTGTGGAAAATATATAATATCTCATCGGAAATATATATTTTCAACCACATTTAATCATCACAAAATTTGTCGCAAATAGATTAATCTTGTCAACAAATATTTTCGACGAACAAGTGATCGAAAACATTATATTCAACCAACAAATTTATTTCTAACAATGTAAATTCATTGTAAAAAATTCCTATTAAATGGTATATAAAAGCAAAACAATTGAAAACACTAAATATCATCATAAAGAAATAAAAATTCATTGTGCAATACATAGCCTTGATAAAACAAGGCTCCCTAAATATAGTAGCGTCTCATTTATTCTCATATAACAATAATGTACATGCTTTATGGCAAACTAACACAACTAATCTTGTCGTTCAGTCATCTTCAACTAATAATGTACAGGATTTATGCCCTTTGTAACCCCAAGGTTTGTACTCATCATCTCTAACACCTGTAGGATGGAAAACACAGCCCATCAATAATAGAGAGAGAGAGAGAGAGAGAGAGAGAGAGGACTAACAAATCAAAACTCAAAGCCCATCTCTGAAACAATATCAGGCAGATTCATTCAACATTTTAAGAACTTCTATAGTCAAATTGCACGCTTAACTCACCTTCCTTAACTCAGAGCCCAAACTATCTCATAAACCAAAAGGAGTTTATGTGCACAACGGATGTCTTCGTCCAGAATGTAGCTAGCTGGGTACCACAAATTAAACTCAAGCAGTTGGTAAAACCACAATTTGTAGATAAATCAAAACAAGAAAAGAATAGAGATTATTTTATTGTTCTCACCATTTCACTCAAGTATTGCTCTAAGTCATTTAACATAACTCTTCATAATTAAGAAGTTAACAATACAATGTTCTTGCTCAATACTAAGTAGCACCAAACAAACAGCTCATGGCCCAATACAAATCTTGCAATTAATATTTATGTAATGACTCCAACAGTAATACAAATCTTTGGATTGTGCTCCAACAATACTAAGAATTATTCCAAAAAGTAAATAAATGAATTATATTACTCTATAGCAGCCTGCATTTAGAAGTTAACATTATGGAGAAGTTGGATGAATGAACCTTAACCTGTCAATTGCTCTATATAAATAATAAGTTTCTGGTATTTTTCAACGAAAGTATGTTATATTTAACGAAAGTATAAATAAACTTTTAATTGTTAGTGAATATATTGTTTTGGTGGCATACGCATTCTACGAAACTAGTTTTAACGATCCAACCGTCAAACTTGTTTGTATATACTTCAAGATCATATACCCCCAAAATCGCAAAAAACAAACATTCAGAGATCTAGTAACGGGACAAAACTTTTCGACGGTTATAAATGAAAAATCACGATTTAACGGTTATTCTAACTCCGATTTTGATGATTTTTTAGAGCTACACTCCTTGACCCTATATGAATACAATGACTGAATTTGATCTTCAATTTAAAATATTTACACTAGTGGATACCACAAAATCTTATGTTATATTTAACGAAAGTATAAATAAACTCTTAATTGTTAGTGATTATATTGTTTTGATGGCATACACATTTTACGAAACTAGTTTCAACGATCAAACCATCAAACTTGTTTGTTTATACTTCCAGATCATATATGCCAAAAATCGAAAAAAACAAACATCCAGATATCTAGTAACGGGACAAAACTTTTCGACGGTCATAAACGAAAAATCACGATTTAACGGTTATTTTAACTCCGATTTTGATGATTTTTTAGAGCTACACTCCTTGACCCTATATGAATACAATGACTGAATTTTGAATTATAAAATACAAAGTAATAATAAAAGCTCAATTTTGTTCATAGAAAAATCCGATGGAAATGAGAAACCCCTCAAAAATAGTCAAATAATTCCGACGTAATGAGAAGCTCCTCAGAAATAGTCAAACAATTCCGAGGGAAAGCGAAGCTCCTCGGAAATAGTCAAACAATTCCGACAAAATGAGTAGCCCTCGGAAATAATCATCTTATTTCCGACTAAAATGTTTTTTGTCGTTACTAAAGTTGGCGCAAAGTTTTCCCGCCAAATAAATTACATTTCCGACGACCTTAGAGACTTTTTCCGAGGGTAGTTTCTTTGTCGGAAATAAATTTCAGCCCCGTGACGTATTTCCAACGGACAATATTTTTTGGTCGGAAATATCACTTTTACTGAGGAAATTTCGAGGTCCTCGGAAAAAGTTCGTCGGTAATGACCATTTTTTTTGTAGTGTGTGTCATCTTGTTATATTTAGCTTCCTTGTATAAGGATTGATTGGAGTAAAAGGAATCTATGATGTAGTGCATAAGCTGGCAACATTAAATAGGATTCTAAGAATCAAATCTCATCTATTACGAAGAAGTCGATAAACATGAAGAAGTATATTTGAACTTGCCACTTGGGTTCCGTGACAGGGGAGTAAAAGAGAAACATGTGTACAAGTTAAAAAAAGACTTTGCATGGGTTGAAACAATATCACCTTGGATTGTTTGGAAGATTTAATTTGGCCATGAAGAAATATATGGTTACAATAAGTTGTGTGCTTATCTTGAGTTGTGTGTATGCTTATCTTTGCTTAAATCTTCATCTAATTTAACTAAGTTAACTAATAGAACTAAAGTGTTTAAATTAATTTTTATGGAAAGGATCTCGTATTTGCTTGCTGTAATATTACATGTTTCGTGCACTTGCAATTAAAATCTTGATTAAGTTGGTCTAGAAATTAGGTTTGTAACTTTCACAACAATTTTTTGTAGGAGAGGCTCATAAACTTCCGTTTATGCTCAAAATTCTTCTCTTTGACCTAATTATCCTACAAAACACAATTGAAACCAAACTAATTGGCTCATGTTAAAGAGGACCAAATACATAAACCAATTAAAAGTGTGTATTAAAGATGTGTGAATTTATGCACTAATTAATTGTCACGTACGAGTGAGCTTGATGCGTAAAAGAGAAGAGATATGCTGGGTTGTGGCAGGTGGAGTGTAGGCATGAAGGATTGGTGAAAGGAATAGATGCCATACGGAGAATTAAGGGATTGGTGAAAGGAGGAGATGCAATATGGACCAGTGCACAAGAGGCGGAATCACCGATGGGTGGAGAGAAACTCTGATACCATTGAAAGCTTTTATAAAAGAATATATATGCAGCTCACCTTTCTTAATGGTTACCTGAATAAGCGGCTCAGCTTTCTGATCAATACAATGATTTGTTCAGTAATTAATTAAACAAGATTAAGTACACCTTAATCCATTATCTACAATGATTTACTAAATATTTTATATTTTATACATGTATACATGTTAAGACACATAATTAATTTAGTATTACATAAAATTCCTATGAAATTCACACTTTTCGTTGTCTTCATCATGTGTGTATAGTACATACATGTATTATAAAGAGTAAGTCATGAAACGATAAATCTCCAAAATAATTTTGCATGTAGTTATTATACCAGTTATATAAATATAAAATTAGTTGGTGCTGGTACTGCTCAACGTTGTTCATGATTGAGTGATTTAATCAATAGAAAATTTGATATAGATCCAATTTCTCATTTAGAAGTTGGGTTTAATCCTCGAATTTGGTGACTTTGATATAAGTCCTTTGACTTTTATGCCACATAAGATTACATTCCTTTTTAAAATAATTTTTTGTTCCAATATTGCCCATTATCTTAGATTACTTACCTTAATGAGATAAAACGTAAGGAATAATGAAGTTATTAATAGCAAGCAAATTTTATGGTGGTTTTATAATAAATTACTAAATTTATGGTAAGTAAAGCACCTAATTAGGAAGACCTTTTTTTTCTTTTTTAAATGTTGGACATTGACATATATATAGGTTTTCTAGGTTTTTAACACTCCATTATTTCTTTCTTTTCTAGCCAACCGAGTTCCTTCCCTATCCGCACACCACACTGCCTTCTTCAATCCTTTCCAACAACTGTCTCGTATCATCCAGAATAAACTACAGCCACCACGGAGAAAACCAGCCGTCTTCTCGAGTCCGCCACTCCCTGGTGTTTTTAACTCTCCTAAAGAAACCTAGAAACCCTATATATATGTCTTCTCAGTCCGCCACTCCATTATCTTAGATTACTTACCTTATGGTGGTTTTTTATGTATCGGAGATATAGGTAGCATATATTGTCCGACTTATGTTTTTATGCACCTAAGTTATAGGTAATTTAATATTCTCCTTGTTTATTTTTCCACCTTACATTTAGGTAAGATGTTTTGTGGTTTGCTCAGCCTATGATGTAGATATATTATCCTATGGTATAGATATATTGTCCTATTGTCCATTGCATAGGTATAATATGTCATATTATCTATTGCCTATTGCATAGGTATATATATGTTTTTTCCTATTTTTGACAATGTGTAATAGTATTTTATCTACCTCTTTTTTAGGTAACATACAATTTTATTTTGTCTATTTTTTTATCTGACTTATAGGTAGTCTTCTAATTTATGTTCCTAACTTATAGGTAACATGATTTATCACTAAGTATTTTTCGTTACTAATAATAACACTATTTACCTATGTCAGGTATATAATCTAATGTGGGTGCTTGTCTGATCAATTGGTATAATTTGTGGGTCTTTACTTTGTATTGATTAAATTGTATTTTATCCATATATTAGGAATATTATCAAGGAAAGAATTCAAAATTTAAATTATGGAATTCAATTACAAGGAAATAATGTATTAAATTTAGATTTTCAATGTGTTTTCCTTATTTACCTCAAAGGGTAAAATTGACACAACAAAAAAAGTAATAAATGTCAAAGGACCTACATCTAAAACTAAAACCGCGAGGACTAAACCCAATTATAGCTAATCGTTTTGGACCTAGATCTAAGAAGCCCTTTAATCAACTATAGTACATAATAATGATACAACTAAATAATAAATAACATTAAATGAATTAAATTAGGAAATAAAGAAAATAATCTTATGAATTCAAGTAATTAACTAAGGAGGAGAAGGTGGGGGTTCGAATTGTAATTCTAATTCTGATCTAAACATGGTTAATGATCATGAGCAGCATGGCTCTTGCTAATCGAAACCACCACCTGCTGCAGAGATACTTGTTTTTTATTTTATATTTAAAAATAATAATAATAAATAAATGGAAATGCCAATAGAAGATTTATAAAACTTGAAAAAGTGCAAAGCTCCCGGCCAACAAATTTACAACTATGTTAAAAGATTATGGGTAGCTCCTAGATGGCATTAAGATTGGAAGAAAAAATATGTGAGCTTTGGGCAATACTTAAAAGTGCTTCATTATTCTCTTCTTTTGGTCGAACGGCAACACGCTTGATAACAAGTCCGCTCTTCCATATCCCACCATATTTATACATCGAAAACCCGATGTTGTGATGATCTTCGGTTGCAGTAAACACACCAAACGGAATATCTTTCCATTGATCTTTACTATCCTTAAACATATTCTCCAAATTAATTGTCTTAAAATGATTTGTACTATCTGGGTGAGTACATCTGAAATTCACTGGAGCATTATTCCATCCATAAGCTCTAGTTTTCATCTTGAGCACAAATACAACTTCATACTTAGTTCCTGGTGACAGGCCTCTGGCCTCAATTTGTCCACGCACTTGTAGCCGACAAACATTTAACAGTTCAGCAACGTCATCACTGCAATGAAATCGAAGTTAGGACTGAGATTACTGATAGCATATATATATAATTTTTTGTATGTGTTATTCCTATCTGTTTCAAATGTTCAATAGGACTGGAGAAACCGAGAAACCATAAGTTATGTAATGAAGTTTTTGTTACCTGGTTTCTGTCTCTTTGACCCATCGCCAGTAACGGGGGTCTCCAGACCAAGTGATTCTGAGAGCCCTTGCATTCACCACACCGACATTTTTGGAATCCTCCATCTCTTCAGTATACGTCTTCCATCCAATGCTTCTTGTTGATTATATAGGTAAAACAGGGCTAAGTTGGTCATTTCCATGTATGCATATAATCCATATGATTTTGGTATCTACGTGTACACCGCTGGATGAGGATCTGGGCTTTAGCTTGTGACCCAACCTGTTAACTTTTTTGTTCTTTGGTTTTCAGTTTCTCATGCATGAATAGCAACCGATGGGTTGGAAAATACTTTGGAATATCAGAAAAACGCCTTTATTCCATATGCTAAACTTTTGTTTGCTTCACATATAATATTCCATTCTTCACGAAAAGAAATAAAGCTTTTATTCTAAGATAAGGGAATCACATTCGATATATATATATTCCCCTTTTATAAAGTAATATTTGCAAGTGGCCCTTTACTGTTTTGAACGTTTATATTTGAACCTTTTCATTTTTTATTTTTCTTTCTTATGCATAATTACATAATTCCTAGTAAAGCCGGCTCTGATATTTTGAGGGTTTTGGCAGAGTGGCGCTGGCAGGTATTGAAGGAGACATTGATGGATATTATCGGATGGCGTAAATAATTTATCAAAAACTCGAAGAAAAAAAATTACGATAAACAAACAGTAAATCACAACTATTTTTCTGGCATGGGTCTTTTTGGGTGGTCTCTTTCACTGGCGGATCCATGAATTTTTCAGGGTAGGGGTAATATTTAAAAGACTAAAAGTATGTGAGCACTACTACAAAAAGGGAAAAAGACGACTAGAAAACAACAACAGGAGAAAAAAAATACCGTCGTTGTGTTTAGAAAAACAACGGTAACAGAAAACCGTCGTGGATAAGCAACTTAAACACCTAAAGAATTGAGATCCGCTTGGGTATTTCTAAAACCCTACGCACCAAACTTATTAAACATGTTTTCTCCAGACTTAAATTCTTACCCCAAAAACAACGACAGGTATGAAAACATCGACGTAGAAAGTCAAGACGACGATTTACCAAAACTGCCGTCGTGTTAACTACTAGTTAAACACAACCAACTATTTTTAATCAGCGTTGTATAATTTTAATGGAATCTACGTCGGTAGCACTACTACAATAAAGTTAATAGACAACGGTTTTTAGCCGTTGTTGAAAGTCTTCTAAAACCATTGAGGTTAAAAGTGTCGTCTTTTCGACCTATTTATGACAACAGTAAAAAACCGTTGTAATATGTCACTTTCAACAACGGTTTTTCTTAAAATTAATATTGTTGCATTCCAAAATTAATGAATATAGGCAGAACAATGATGTATTCATATTTCAATATGAAAAGTATTCGAACCTCCAAAATTGGTTCAATTACAACAATTTGAGGTTTACAGGCAATCTAAAGCTTTGAATTTAGTACATACATCCCAAAGCTACCAACCACAGAATCTAAAACTCTGTACATTCTATGTGAAAATTCTACCATTCACAAAATGACCACTACTCCAATTTAGTTAATCCACGACTCAAAATAGACGACGATGCACCTTAAAACCGTCGTCGTGTTTTAAAAGACGACGGTTTTGTAAAACCATCGTAGTATATCATCCTATACACTACTAAAGTGGAGTTGCACTGGGTTGATTTTTAATACACGGCACTTGTCAATTAACAAGCGTCGTCTTTTAAAACATGCTAAACAAAAGGGGTGGCTTCACCTTGACCTAAAATTCTGATTTCTCTGTGTGTCTGTGTGAAAATCTTATCTCTCCCCTCCTTGAAACCTCCTGAACTCTTCTCTCTCCTTCCTTGAAACCCTCATGAGCTCGTTAAAACACTTCCCACCTTTCTACTCCTCATACGTACCTACTCGCCGTCGACGCCATCGTCTTCTTCACATCAGTCATCACCAGCCGTCATCGACGCCATCTTCATCCTAGACCTCGTCGGCACTCGCAAACTAACGCCGTGAGGTTGACACCACCACCAAGAAGACATACAACCTCTTCGCAAAGAAAGAAATCGAGAGAGGGACAGGCGAAGAGGTGGAACGCCTAGAACATCAGATCAATGATGACGATGTCCTTAAAAACATATCTAGAGACCTGGCGAGAGGTGGAATGCCTAGAACATCAGATCTACCATCGAACCTTAGGCGACAGATCAGAGAGACAAAGGAGAAGATGAGCTGGCCTTTGATGTCACAGGCATCATCAGGGTCGTCATCACCGTCCTTCTGGGTCTCGTTCACAAACTTAGTATAAAACAACATAAGGAATAATCACACTACTACAATAAAGTTAATAGACAATGGTTTTTAGCCGTTGTTGAAAGTCTTCTAAAACCGTTGAGGTTAAGAGTGTCGTCTTTTCTGCCTGTTTATGACAACGGTTAAAAACCGTTGTAATATGTCACTTTCAACAACGGTTGTTAAGAAATACCGTTGTCAATTCTCATATATAAAACAGTTATACAAGAGCAACCGTTGTAATATGACAATTTCAACAACGGTTTTGCTCAATAACCATTGTAGTATAACTCTTACTACAACGGTTAATGAGCAAACCGTTGTAGTATTACGCTTACTATAGTAAGTCACTTTCAACAACGGTTTTGCTCAATAACCGTTGTAATATGGTTCTTTCCACAATGGTTATTGATAACTTTGCACAACGGTTTTCAGAATAACCGTTGTAAATGTTTTTATTATACAACGGATGTTGGTTCTAACCGTTGTAATAAATGGATTTCTACAACGGTTTGAATGGGTAACCATTGTAGTTAAGAAGGTGACCGTTGTAATAATGACATTCCTTCAGGATCCTGAATATGATTTTTTTTTAAATTAATATTGTTGCATTCCAAAATTAACGACTGTAGGCAGAACAATGATGTATTCATATTTCAATATGAAAAGTATTCGAACCATACAATTCCAAAAATTGGTTCAATTACAACAATTTGAGGTCTACAGGCAATCTAAAGCTTTAAATTTAGTACTTACATTCCAAAGCTACCAACCACAGAATCTAAAACTTTGAACATTCTATGTGAAAATTCTACCATTCACAAAATGAAAATCAAAGTGATTGCCACGTAATCATGTTCAAAGGAAACCAAAATAGTGGTTGATAACCTTGTCCACTATTCTGAGCAAAAAAACCTTGTCCACTTTGAGGGCTAAGCTTACACATAATTGGTCATCACATAATCTGTCCTCTCACGCCGTACTTCATCAATTTGATTTTGTGTATATGTACAATCATTTGTTTTACTCCACTGTAACAAGATATCAAAAATAAGACTTAGCCAAGTCTCATAATAAAAAACAATCTTATTCAAAGATTTAGTTTCCATTCAAATTAAATGTACTATTCTACTATGCTATATGGATATTTAGTACCTTAGATGCAAATTCAAAATTTTTATCTTCAACAATCTCCTTCATATTGTTTGTGCAAATAATCTCGCGGGAGAATATTCGCTTCTAGATCCTTCAACCTTCGATCTTCCTTCTCTCTCTTCCTCGATTCCTGTAAAAAAGACTGGAGTAAATAGACCACACCCGGGGGGTGTTGGCCCCTCTGATGCCTAAGTTAGTTCGAGTGTTTGTAGGAAAACAATAGCTAAGCAAAGGGTACGGAGTTGTATGTATGGTGTGAACCGGGCGGCCGGAGCCGTGTGTGGTGGCCTGAGCCGTGTGGAGAAAATATGGAGAGTGGAGAGGGAGAGAAAGCTTCAGGTATTTTTCTCGGGATGAGGAGTAGGTTTAGATATACCTTGAATGATGAATGAAGTCATCTATTTATAGGAGCCTCGGGGCTAAGGTTTCGTAGAGATTGAGTCGAACTTGATTACATCCTTTTATTATGATAATATCTGAATTAATGGTATTATCTCATTAATTATGAGATAATACCCTATAATTAAGATATTATCCCTTATTAGGATAATATCCCAATTAATGATATTATCTGATTAAATAAAAGATAATATCTTATAATTAAGATATTATCCCTTATTAATTAATTAACCAAATAAATAAGTTTAATTAATTGATTTTAGAGATAATCTTCTTTTCCACGTGGCGTGCTGTGATTGGAGACGAAAATATTTGCTCCCACACATATAACGCATCACAAAATATCCACATTCCGTATTTGTTGGTTGTTTAGGAGTTCCCTACACATAATTATTGATTAGTTGTAAGACATGATTAACAATCAATATAAGCTTACATAAGAAATAACAAATGGATCATTTATCCTGTATTAGATGGGGACTTATCATCAAAATAATCCACTGCAGTGTTTTTCTTCCTTTCCTATTCCTTTTCACATTCAACACTTTAATTGCACTTCACCAACAAAGAGAATGACAAGTTAATAGATAAAATAATTTCATTTATCAGAGTAGTTTCATTGTGTAAATTTCTCCTGAAAAGAAAAAGCAGCCAGAAGTTACCAATTCATTAGAAAAATTTGATACAAAAGAGTTCCAATTGCCTAAAAGATTTGAAGGGTTGCACTTGCACACAGATTTATTGCACACAGTAGATAGACGGCTGTGGCTATAAATTAGTGACTTCATATTCTCCCAAAAGAACGAACTTTTGCAGCCATTAAGGGTATCAAAATCCAGGGTGGCGTGATGATGATGACAAAAAGATTCCAAACGCAGTTGAGTTATTCAAAACTCAAAAACAAATGTGTATCATTTATAAGATATCCATATATAAGACAAAGTAATGGTAATCTTCAAATTACCAGCAAAATAATATAGCATTTATGGCACCTAAGGTGGCAAATGAGTCAGTTTAGGGTGGGTCATAAACTAGATAGACTAAGAACTACCATTTATTTGCCACTTATATCTAATTCCTATAGCCATCTAATCCAATTTTAAGGTCCATTATGGAAATATCCAGCTCAAGATACTATAATTCACTCAATGGGGTAGACAATGTTCCAAAGGGGAAATATATTAAAAGAAGAAAGAGAAAGCATTTGATCCTTCACTTGCAGAGAAATGCTATTTCAGAGAATCTATTGACATAAGCGTTAAGAAAGAAACCCCAAACAATACTCAACCACCCACCCTGGCAGACAAGAATGAGTCTTCCCACCACAACATTTAAAACAATACAACAGCTGTACCAAAGGATAACATTGTTCCAACTTCAAATTACCAGCCAACTTCTCTGACTGCCCCAACCTCCCTCTTTAACACCTTTAATGTCTACTCAGCCCTCAAAATCATACAAGACTCAGAATGACAAAAATCAGTCCCAATCGCTGCAGATATACAGATAACCATGTGTAAAATTAAAAGCTTTTCTTTCTGAGGATTCAATGGGTCATTACAGGTCCCCACAACCCAGACCATTTAACAAGGAGTTAAAAGGGTAATTACCCATTTATACCCAAGATGCTAGGTACGAGGTCTATTGCCATTTAATTAGGGCAGGGAAATGGGTATGGGTAACAACTGCCACACAATAGCACCTTCAGTATCCCATATCATTCACTATATTTTCTTTCATATTCTCTTATGGTTCTTTCGTTTGGCTTTATGTATTATGTTACTATCTGATTTCTATGTTTGTTTAATAAGTTGAAGTCTCCTTTTCCAGCTGCTGCAATTCTGTGAGGTTGAATGCGCATGTGGGCTGCAATTATGTTTTAAATGCTTATCTAAAGCGCACTCTCCTTGTTCATGCCGAATGTGGGAACTATGGTGTCAGAAGTGCCAAGATGAATCAGAGACTGTTAACTATAGAGGTCTTAAGTGTTGTGAAAATGGACAAAGACTTTCACTCACTCCCCTAATGATCTTGTTGATGGACTTTGTGACACACACAATGATGGATGAATCACGCACACACACTTGAGAAACCAACCAAGCACAAAGTGACACAGGTATTTTAGAGGTTCAGCAATTGCCTACATCCTCTTGGTGATCCCCTTGAGAAATTCACTAATGAAAGAATAAGTTACAACTTTGGTTTACACAGAAACCCCTTTGAACTCTATTCTCTCCCAAGCTCTCTTTTCTCTCTCACCCCTTGCTCAACACTTTGATGCACTTGTGAACACTCTCTCACACTTAGTGTTTCCCTCCTTGGTGTCTAGACTCTCAAGACCCAACTCAGCTCCTATCTTGAACTGATTGCCTTCTCTCTCTTCCTCCCTTGGTGAGTTTAACCTCTTGTGGACACACTAGCTCCCAGCTACTTGACCACCCCTTGAGATTTAACCACACACTTTGCTGTCTTGCTTCCTTTTCCCTTTAATACACAAGCCTTTAGACCTAGGAGAAGGCTCCATCCTTTTCTCCCACGTTCTCCCCTTGGTTTCCAGACTTGGACCACAACTTGGGCAGAACAAAGGCTAGTCATTAGTGGCTGCATCTTCAGCCACCCTATTTAGAGCTATAGGGTAGGTACTCCTTGAAGCAAGTCAACCAACATCATTCAATGGTGTTCCAGCTTTTCCAGCACCTTGCTAGACTTCCTAGAACCCATAAAACACCTTAGAGGCCTGAGGGATTAGGTAGGGAACCAAAACATGTGAAGACCTCTTGAAAAACACGTGGAAAAAATCAGAACAGCAAGCCGCGACCGGTTGCCCGTCGCGCGACCAGTCGCTTTACACTCTCCTGAAAGCGACCGATCGCAACTACCTGGAGACTGGTCGCCTGCTGCGATTTCGAAATTCTTCTACAGACCTTGAATCTGCTTCAAAACGACGGTCGCCTCCTCCTTCACTTGCAACCTTAATGTGAGCTATTTTTCCAACATTAAGTGCACTCCTGTGTAGGAAGAGAAGTTAAGGAGAATAATAGTCTCCTCCTATATTGAGAGAAGGAACAAAACAGAGAGTTCAAGAAATGGCTCCAGTGATTTTTTTCCTTCAGCTTTCTCTCGTTCTTTATTATGCTTTGAGTGCTTTAGTTAGATAAAAAAAAACTCCAACACTTTTGCTTTGGTTATTGTTTTTTTATTTTTTTCCTGAATTAATTGTTTATTGTCATGTTTATTGTCAACGACGGTGAATCCCCGTCGTCTATTTCATTTTTTGTAGTAGTGGACAATCAAAGTGATTGCCACGTAATCATGTTCAAAAGAAACCAAAACAATGGTTGATAACCTTGTCCACTTTGAGGTTTGAGCTACACATAATTGGTCATCACATAATCTGCCTACTCACGTCGTACTTCATCAATTTGATTTTGTGTATATGTACAATCATTTGTTTTACTCCACTGTAACATGATATCAAAAATAAGACTTAGCCAAGTCTCATAATAAAAAAGCAATCTTAATCAAAGATTTAGTTTCCATTCAAATTAAATGTACTATTCTACCATGCTATATGGATATTAGTACCTTAGATGCAAATTCCAAATTTTTATCTTCAACAATCTCCTTCGTATAATGTAACATCCCAACCCAAAATATAACCTTCCGTTAAATTATTTCATTTAATTAAATTGAATTTCCAATTTTTCCCTCCAGGGTAAGGGTAAAATGGTCACTCTTTTTTTCAGAGAGAGGTTGGGGCAGCAAGTGGTATTTTTAGGAAGGTCGTCCTGAGACGAGTTCGTAGACGTGCAGTAGGTTTGAATCGAACTTGTAACGAGGAAGATGCGAGATATAAACCTCCAGTGGCAAAATCGTAAAATTTTCGAAGTTTGATTTTAATAAAATCAGAAACCACTTTCTCTCACTCTCTCTCTCTCACTCTCTCACGCGCGCGACAGACCCCCCCCCTTGGTAATTTTCCTTCCAGTCGCCATAACCACCACCACCAGTCAGACCCAACTCGACCGGCGTGACCTCTGCAGCCCCAGCCCGACCTCCCCCACCGTCCAGCCGCCACGATCTTGCCGGAAAACCACGAGAATCGTCACTTTCGCAGAAACTTCACGGCCTTCGATCTCCACCGTCCGGCCACTGTTTCCGGCAAGCAAGGTATGGAAATCCATCTAATCTTCGTGCTCTAGCTGCCCGTTTGATAGGATTTGAATGATTTCTAGATTAGCAACTCGATTTCGAACCCTAAGTTTGGCCAGTTTTCAAATTGAAATTCCGGCCACTTTAGTTGACTTTTTGGGGTGAGTCCAAGAACAAAAGTGGCTCCAAATTAGGGGTATTACCTAGGGTAGGAAGCTTGACTAGCGGTTTGAAGTTTTTCCGACCGCGGATTTTGATCAAGCCACACATGCGCTCGACGCGTGGGGCGGCACGTGGGCAGTATGGTGGGGTCACATTTTATCCTAAATTGATCCTTGGGTCGTCACGAGCCCGTACGTGTGCTCGGATCTCAATTTGGATATCGTTTGAGCCTCAAACAGATTTTCCATATTCTTCGATTTTCGGGTTTGATATGTTAGAACCATTGGATCAAACCCAAATTTACGTATGTTGTTCCCTATATTCCTAGGATCGTGTAAGATTTCGCGGATCGTGAATCGGAGCCCCGGATGTTCCGATTCATTAACTCAAAGTTTGACCGTCAAATTCACCGAGAGTCTTTCGAGACTTTTCCAGCACTCGAAACCCTTAGTTGGACCTTAGGAACGTCTCGTTCCTCGTGTTTACTTGAAACCCGGGAAAAATTAGGATTTTAATTTAAAGTTCTTGTTTGAGGCATTTGATTTTAATATTATGCTCGTATTCTAAAATAGGTAATCCAACCCCGCATACAGGAGGCGGGACCCTCTGGGGGTCAAGCGGCGTGGGACTACTTGTGAGTGGACTTTGTTTTCTAATAAACATCATGATTTTATGATGGAAATTTTATACATAAAAATTTAAGGATTTATGGGAATTCACTTTATACTTTATAGTCGAAACTATTATTTTTATAAAGTATTGGTGATATATTTGGGTTTTGGACATATTCAAGTATCTTGAGTGATATATGTATACTATTTGGGAAAGTACTATATTTGTTGAGTATGTGTGGGGGTACTTGAGATATGGTTATGAGGCATGGAAAGATGCGAGAGTAGAAAGTCAGTTTGGAGTGCTATAAGCACTACCCTGTGTACCTCCCCTGGATTGGAACTTGATTATGGAAATGTGAGATACTTGGAAATGTCGGAACCCGGGGCATACCTTAACGGGGTGTCGTTGTAGACCCTTAATAGTGTAGTCTACGCGCATAGGGCTGTTCCAGGCGTACGGGTCTTGATTCTTCATCCATACGTGCTGGTTTAGAGTGTCAGTCCCCCAATTGGACGGCTCATCCCTAGCCACATGGTCTTTGATGGCGGTTTCATGTGGACTAGTCAACAATCCCCTGTTGGATTGTTTCCCCGGTACAACTAGGTGTGTCATATACATATATATTATATCTCTTATATTATATACATAGTTACATATCTATACATATAAAACTATTGATTTGTTCTTGTTTCTCAGTGAGGATACTTCCTCGTCTGGACGTGCCATTGGGCACGTATTTCGAGAGTTTATATTGAGAAATTATAAGGAAGGGTTTGGATGGGTTGATTTGAAAGTTTTATCATGGATTTCGAATTTAGCTCTAGTTTGAGCATACTTATTATATAATTATGAATATGTTGGTTTTTAATGCATTGGTTTTATGCATCGTTTTCTAAACGGTGGGGTTATATTACTTTGATTTAATTGGAACTAAACTTTGTTTTGTACACTCACAATTTTCTGTTTTGCGCCCCATAGACAGGTAATTGACCGTGCTGAGCAGAGCCTAGCGAGCCCTAGAGTCCTGAATCTCGAGCTTCTGGAGGATAAGTTGGTTTCGTTTCTATAAACTTCGTTTCCGTTGTAAATTTTGAATTCTGTTATTGCCCGTTAGGGTTGTTTTGTGAGGCCGGAGGCCATGGTTTGTAAACACTATGTTTTGTGTAACGCATGCTGGCAGTTGGGCTTTATAACTGTGACAACCGCCGTTTATAACGCATGCTGGCAGTTGGGCTTTATAACTTAGACGACGGGTTTAGGAAAATAGAGACGTCTAAAGACTGTTACATGTCAAAAACTACATACATGCTAACGTAAAAAAAGTTATCCACGTCTCTCTTTAAAAAACTACCGCCGTTTATAAAGTAGAAACGGTCGTGGTTAATATATACTACTTCACTAAATAAAAAAACACCCAAAAAAAAAAAAACAAATCATCAACTTTAGACGACGCTTATAGAAAAGAATAAACGTCTCAAGGATGTTACATGTCAAAAATCAATCCGTAACCAACGTAACAAGAATTAACCATGACATAGCAGAGAAAGACCAACGCATATAACATATTTCACATCGCTATATAGGAAAACACCGCCTTGTTAAATTTATTCCACGTCTGACTCTTGCGAGAACCGACGTTTAAATGACACTTGGACAAAGTTAGACAACGCTTTCTTAAAAAAAACAAACGTTTTAATATTTTAACATGGCACTACTTTATTAAAAACCGACGTAAAAAGTAATAACCACGACCCTAGTCTTTACCGCAATTTGTAAAAATGATTTTGACGGCTTGGACAGGAAATACAACGCCGTGGATAATAATTTCAACGTCAGGTGAAGAAAAATAGATGTCGTGGTTAATCAATTCACTACGTCACAAGAATCCAATATTTCACCGTTGTTATGTGACTTACCACGTCGGTATGTGTATAGGACTTGACGTGGTTGCTCTTTTAAAAGTCACTTTTATAAACCACATTTACGTAATAACCATTGTGGAAGATACAACTACAACGGTTTTGGAGCCAACCGTTGTGTATTCAGCGTTGTCTTTTTGAATATTTGTAGTAGTGTAGATTAGTAATCATCGCCATATTAAAGCCATGTACCATGACACTAAAGATAAAATTATCGATGTTTTACCCCATGTGTACTATGACGATATTTATAACACTACTGTCATATAGAGTAGTAGCGAACCACGACACTAGAAGAGTAGATAACGACGTCTGAATGCAAAAATATCCACGTTGTATTTTCACTATATCAAGACGTATTAAATTTGTACACCACGACAGTCGGTTCTTCACTTATAGAGTCGTATAATATTATTTTACCACGTCGTTAAGTGAAAAGTACTATTGTATTCATTCAATTTATACGACTGCCTTATTATCTGTAAACCGTCGTCTTAATTTTGTATTTCTTTTTAAGATTATTTTTTTTGGATTTTGGTAGCCTACAACGGTAGATCAACAAAATGGCAAGAATGGAAAAAACCATGATAGTATATAAACCGTCGTAAGAGAATTGCAAATGAGATCCCAAGAGATATGAAATCTTACCAGTGGGAGCTATGCACCTCGTCATAATCGAACCACCAATATGAGAAAGACAATATTTTAGACGTTGGTGGCATATGTGTCTTTGTGTCTTTGAGATACACAAAGGCACATACACACCAAAATCCAAACTATTTGCCTCTAAACCAAACCCGGACCTTTAGAGAGGCGAGAGAGAGAACTGACAACAACAAACTTTGACAAAGACAAGTTTTTGAAAGTTAACGATGGGTGTGTTTTTTTGTCTTTGAGATACACCAAAACACATACACTATTAACATCCAAATCATTGCCTCCAGAGAGGTGAGAGTGTAACATCTCAACCCAAACTAAGATTATTCATTAATTCAATTAATTAATTTCATGAATTATGAATTTACATCCAGAAAGATTTTGGGGTAGTGAGTGGTATTTTTACGTAGATCGTACCTAGATGACTCGAATAGGAGTTGTAACGAAAAAGTTACGATCAAAATACACGTAGTGGTACAATAGTAATTATTTCGAAATTGGAATTTAAATCAAATCAGAAACCCTCATTTCTCTCTCTCTCTCTCTCTCTCTCTCTCTCTCTCTCTCTCTCGCGAAACAGCCCCCCTTGCTTGCGACAGCAGCAACTTCTCCGAGTCACCGCCGCCACCACACGCCGCCACTGGGGCGACATCGGTCCCAAAAGGACCACACTTCCCTCTTCCAGCCCCAGCCCTCTGCCGCCCTGTCCGCCGTGGATCGCGCGGAAAACGCCGCGAACAGGCTGAGATTTCCAGGGAGAGTTAGAGGTGTAGGAGCTGGGATTTCCACTAGGCAATACTTCAATTTACCTAGAAAACAGAGGGTGAAGTTTGCCGATCAATTAAAGGAACGTGTAAGAGATTTCCTTAAAGAAAAGACTTTGAAGATGGAGGCTAGAACCAAGCAATTGGTAGAAGCTGAGAGGGAGAATTTGCTGAATTAGCTGCTCCAACTATTTCCCAATTTTGATCCCAGCATGCTCAAACTGACAACTAACCCCTTCCCAATCCAAGGTCAAGAGCAAAGTCCCAAAAATCCAATGTCGGACAAAGCAAGCTGCTCTGGGGCGCTTGATGTGAGAGCCCTAAATTTTGAGAATGATAATGCCAAGGATGGAGAAAAGCAAGATGAAATGGTAACTTCTTCTGAACTTTGCATTTCCCTGTTTTTTGAAAATCCATTAGATGTCGTTATTGTTCATTACAATCGTTAGAAATATCACATAACAACGGTTTTTATTTACCGCCGTTTGAAATGACACACCATGTCTGTTTTATTAATAAACCGTCGCTGGGAATGAAATATCACGACGGTATAGAGGATTGAGTTAGTGTCGTATTTAGTTTACTTGTTTTACAAGCTATCTTCACTCACTCAATCCCTCTCTCTCTCTCTCTCTCTCTCTCTCTCTCTCTCTCTACAATTACTGGTATTTGTATTTCTGCTAAAGCATGTTGGTTCACTCTGAAATTTGCATTTCTGTTGTGAATTTTGCATTTGAATTAGACGACGGCTTTGTTGTTTTCCAACATAATAAATTTTATACCACAACGGTAACTAAAAACCGTCGTGGTATAAACGTCCATTTTTACTAAAAAATTCCATTTTTTTCTAGGAACCGTCGTGTGTATGTGATTACCACGACAATTTAGATTGTTTAGTTAACTTTTTTTTTTTAACTTGTTGTACAAGTTGTCTTATATATGTTTCTTTATTTCTTAAAACATAAAGCCAAGTGCTTGGACATTTCTGAGAAGGAACAGCAACTCCAATATTACTCAAAGCTAGACTTGCCATCTTCTTTACAAGTCCTTTGTCGTTATGTGGAGATGACATTAAAGGTTCATGAGAAGGCTATGAGCATTACAATTGCGAAGGAGGTGTTTGGTTTTGATCGTCAAACCTTCATCTTGATTGAAGATATTACACAATTTGTAGCCATTGAAGAAATTGGGGCTACTGTACTTGCAGTATACATGAGGTTTGCCCTTATCAAATTTTCATTTCACACTCTCTTTTCTTTTAAAAAAAACAAAAGAACTCATGGGATCATTTCATATATTTAGGTGCCTATTTGATGTTTTGAAAACGGCAAATATGGTGAACATGGTTGGCCTTGTTGACCCCGCTCAAGTTAGTGTCAACTCTGGATCATTAACTTAAAGATCACGTTTGTTAGCCAGTCAACTTCAAAAGAAAGAAGGGGAACAGATTTTCTTGATGCCTTACAATCTAGGGTTAGTCCCCTTAACAAGATTTTCTTTGTATGATGCAGTGTATGTAAAACTGTTTAACCTTTATGTTTATTTTGTGTAGCCGTCATTGGGTCTTGGTCATTGTGAGAGCAAAGAAGGAGACTGTGTGTTTTCTAGATCCACTACCAAACCGAGCGGTTGATGACGGGTGCAAAAACACGGTGAACACGTAAGTTGATTTACTAGCTTGTAATGTGTGTTTGTAGCCTAAAATATTTTTCAATAACACTTTGTTGTCTTGAAACAGTGCTATCAAATTGTATAATTCACACATAGCAGACAAGGTCGTAATGCACCGATTTGGAAAACTCTACAAGGCACTCCAAAGCAACCTAGCAAAGTAGAGTGTGGCTATTATGTCATGCGCTTTATGAGAGACATCATCACAGATCCTGCCCTGGAGTTTGAGAAGATGGTAAATGGAAAATTTTCAGATTTAATTTCTATGGTTTTTGTACGCATGACGATGGTAAATGGAAATACCTTCGTTTGTATCACTATACCACGACAATTTTTTAGGCGCTTTGTAGACAGCTCTCGCAGCGCCTATAAATAGCGCTCGCAGAGATCGACAACGCTTCGACAGCAATTGTTGACAGCATCTGTGGACATCGAAGATTGAATTTGTGTGTAATTATAAAGTCTAATTAATCATTGTTTACGGATTGCAGTTTGAGAAGGGAAAAGAACAAGGACCATACCCCTAAGAAGCCATTGATGAAGTGATGAAGGAATGGACAGATTTTGTTTGCCTTCATATGGAGTAGAGGAGTTTTACAAACACTTATCCTATTATATATATTTTTTTATAATGTACATATTTTTGTTAGAATTAGACAAGTTTTTGTATGAATTTGGGTATAATGTAAAAATTGGTTTTCATTTTTTGAACACTAAAGTAATGCCGTAAACCGACGTCTGATGTTTGTTTCAACGACATAATTATTTCAAACACCGTCTTCTTATGAACATTGATAACAAACAAAAGACGGTAAATATTTAAAATGACATGTATACAACTAAAACATGACTATGTATGTAAAAAACGACGTCTGCAGTTTAATTTTCAAGCAAAATCAATACTTCAAACAACGTCGTGGTGGATAGCTACAGATGTCTTAAAGAATTACCACGTCGATACATCCATTACAACCGACGTTGTAAACTATAACAACGTCTATTTTACATACCTATAAACGTCTTGAAATGATAACGACGTCTTAAAGGATATACAATGGTAATATTCACCTACTTACTGATGTCTTAAATAACAAAAACGATGAAACATATATAAGAAACGACGTTGTAACTTCTACACACTAGGTGACGTCTTAAGGGACTACCATGTCAGAAAATACAAAGAAAACGTAGTTGTACCTTATAAACAATGGCCTTACGTGCCTACCTACAGACGTCTTAAGTTATTACAACGTCATTGTATACATAAATAACGCTGTTTACACTACATACAACGGCGGTTGGGTCTTAATACCGACGTAGTTGGATATTGTTTATAAGCCATTTTTTATTGAATTTAATTCATAATATTCATTAAAAAAAATGAAAATTTCCAAAAAATACACCGAAAACTCATATGCAGTCATTGAGATATTTTCTTTCCCCTAAAGCTTTCAAAAATGTAATTTGAGTTATAAAAATTAAAAATGACCGCAAAAACAAAAAAATATTTTGATAGACCACAATGTTATTTATAGTTTCATAAAATAATCATATGGCTTGTGTCATCCATTGGTGGCGATAAATTCAAATTTATTAAATACTGCTTTTAGCATTCTAATATAGAAGGCATTGTCGTAAGGAGTCTGTAGCAATTTTCGGTTTATTTTTCTCATACTTTTGTATTTTTTTACAATTGTTTTTAAATATATATATATATATATATAATTTAAGGTTTAGGGTTTAGGGTTTAGGTACCCTAAACCCTTTTTTACAAATTTTAAATATATATATATATATATAATTTAGGGTTTAGGGTATATTGAAATGACGCTGATTTTCTATTTTATTTTTTGTCCATTCCACCCTTGCGCACACGCGTTCAAATTCCAGCAAATGTTATAACTGTCGTTTTAAATGTTATACTTTTAATGACGGTTTTAATTTTTTCCATCGATGTTTAAAGAAGCGCGCTTTCTAAAAATTTGGCCATGACCTAAAATTTTCAGATTTCGCTCTAAGTCTTATACTTGTAACCCTGAAACCTAAACATTTCGCTCTCTCACTTCAACTCTAATTCTAAGTTGGGCTCCCCAGCCTCTCTCGAATCCAAGTTGACCATAATCAGTGAGCTCTGCCTACCTATAAGTACAAACCCTAATCTCATGCTTGTCAATTCATTGAATGATATTCAATTCTGGGTTCTTAAGTACAAACATAATTTGATGTGCTTCTGAAATCATTGAATAATTTCGTTGTATCCGATCCTTATGGGTTTTAGATATATGTTTTGACAGTACCCGCCCTGGATTCCTCGGAACCTAGGACAAATCCCGTCATATTTCTGACATCTTACCAATGTCAAGCCCACTTACTAAGAACCGAGACTTTTTGCCAAAATTTCGGCAAAGTCTCCCCTGGAAATTGGACTTTTCCCAAATTTTCAACCTGTTAAAAACACATTTAAACATATCCCAACATACGGCATGCTTCAGAAACGAATAAACAGTTTACAACAAAGGCCTTTAGCCTCACAAATCAAACCCTAACAGGGCGATAACAGAGCATATCTAAGAGTTCAGATTACAACATCAACAAAGTTCAACGGAAATAAAATGAAGAAAAGAATCCTCCTGAGGCTCAGAGTTCAGAAGTGGAAATCTCGGCTCAATCATTCAATTCGAATAATGCTACTACCTGGGGGTTTCAAAACAGAAAGATGTGAGTGGACAAAAACAAAGTTCAATTCACAGTTGAAATCAACATAGTATAACCCCACCGTTTAGAAAACAATGCCAAAAACCAATGCATTCAAAACCAAAATATTCATCAATACCACATATATATATATATAAACTTTGGTCAAAAACCAACCAAATCCGAAGTCCCACAATGAAACTTTATTAACCAACCCATCCAAACTTTTCCTTATAAAACCCAAACTAATCTCTCAAAACTCGTGCCCGTTGGCACGACAAGCGAGGAAGTATCCTCACCGAGAAATAAGAACGAATGAATATATATGTATATAAATATAAATATATATATATATATTTACATAAGACAACACCTCTAGTTTGTACCGGGGAAACAATCCAACCGAGGATTGTTTGACTAGTCCACATGGAAAAATCCTCAATTGACCACGTGGCTAGGGAACGAGCCGTCCAACTGGGGGACTAACTCTCAGCCAGCACGTAAGTCGAATCCTCAAGACTCGTATGCCTGTGACAAGTCCTACGCACGCAGATTACCTAGCTAAGGGTCTACGAAACACCCCGTTAAGGGTGCCCGGGTTCCAACGTATCCAAGTATCTCAAGTTCCAATTCCAAAGTTCCAAAATCCGGGGAGGTACATAGGGTAGTGCTTATAGCACTTCAAACTGACATAACTAAAATTTCAGTTCTTTCCTCAATCTCAAGCCAACAACCCACGTACCCCACACATAGCCAAACATAGATAGAAATTCTCAAGAATCATATATATATAAACTCAAGATACTCAAATATGTCAAAACCTAAATATAATGCAAATACTTTATAAAGATATTAAATTCAACTATTGAATATAAGAAATATTCAATAAACCATTTAAATCAGTATGCATAATTTTTCCATCATAAAACCATGCTTATTATTTGAAAACAAAGTCCACTCACAAATAGTCCCACGCTGCTTGACATTGAGAGGGTCCCTGTTGGCACGATTCAGCTGCACCAAAATCGATTCAGCTGGATCCTCAACTTGTGATACTCGCAAGTGCACGAGCCGTTCGGTAGTATAGCATATGTAAGTGCGAGGTCGATTCCACAGGGATTGGTTATTGAATACTCCACTTCAGTTTTCCTACACAAAACATAAAAACAAGAAAGAAAATAAATAAAACAAGAAAGAAAGAAAAGAAAATAACTCAAGCAGATAAGTTCTCAAGTTCAATTAGATTAACGGATTGATTCTAGCTAAAGTATTATTAAGCCAAGGTTTTTGGTCCTAACCTTGTATTCCTAATTCCCTAATTTGATCATCTGTTGTCTAACCTAAACTAAGCATTAGGAATCCATTAAGCATAGAAGAACATTTTAAACAACCAAGTATGTATCTAATCCCTGTTGTCGAATGTCTATACATACTCTTCCTATTCATAGTTCAATTCAAATTAAAGCATGGTGTCTACTCTTAATTTAAACCAAGATAGCTAACATGCAAGCCTAAATGGTGATCAATCATTCAAACTAGCATATTAACTTATAAGCATAATGAATAAGAACAAAAACCATAATTGAAACTTGGAAACTAATCAAACTTCAAACTAAAGAAAAGAATTTACATAACAATGAAAAGTAAAGTGGAACTAAGAAAAACTTAAGGAGAATTCCAGCACAAAGATTTCATTACAACAATTGAAAACTAGAAAGAGAAACTAAGAGAATTTGAGGGAGAGAAGGGAGGGGAGCTCTAGAGAAGTATTTGAGAGCTCCCCCCCTTAGGGGTGTGTTTTGAAGCTTGAAGACTTCTCTATTTATAGGGCTAAGAGGGAGGAACATCATGATGAATTCCAGCACCACCATTCCTCTTTTAATACAACCCATAACTCTCACTTCATCTTGTCTATGTTAGTGTGGTTGGAATCAATTCCATCCCATACTTCTTTTGCTGCACCTCCAGCTTTCTTCACATGGGCTATCAAAGGTGTTCAATTGTGGCTGCCTTTTGCTGCCAACCCATGTGGGTTTTCTTTTGTTTGCTGGAAAAAAGATTCTTCTGAACCAGGCTTGGTGTAGGAAGGCCTGAGGTTTCAAGATGTCTCCAATGGCGCTCAAATTTAGATATGTCGTAATAGACACCCATTGGAACAACTGTGATGAATAATGTATTCCCATCTGAGTAGTACAAGTGTACGTTTTGGGCCTTGCAAGTTGACTGTCCAAAATAGACTGGAATTCACTTCATATCTTTTCTTTCCTTTCTTTTTGCTTCACTTGCATGCACATTCTTTCTCTTTAATAGCTCCAGCATGTATCAACTAATCCCACTAGCAGCCTGCAATAGCTCCAAACATGTTTCCCACAATGTCTTGTTTCTGCTCCTTTAGACTTTCATAGCTAGAATGCCTATGTCATGCATGATCTTCCCTCCTACAAAATCTGGAAAAATATGTATCTTCAAACCCTTTGAATTATCTTTCCAAGCATATGCAGCCCAACTCAAGAAAAAATCGGAAAGACCTTCAAATGTCATTTTTGGCCCAGTAACGCAGATGCTGCCGAATTTGACCTTAAGCTGCCAAAACATGCATAACTTCCTCTAGGAGACTCGGAATCATGAACCGTAAAATGATCCAGAAACTAGACTTCTGCATCTTTCCAATGATATAGGGCTCATCATCTGGTTCATCCTGAGCAAGTACAGTCCAATTCGTGAAGTTGACAGATTTGCAGACACAAATGAGCTAACTTGTCTCCAAAATGCATTTAATGAGTCTCAAAGCTTATGACACTGAAACAAACACAAAAAAATATTAAAAGCACAAGTTTAACTCAAAAACATAACCAAATCATAAGTTATAAGGGTACAAAATGATATGTAATTATGCATCGATCAGTCCCGCCTGCTGCCTTGCGAGTAGCCGGAGTACCTATTTCATAAATACGAATACGAAAATTAATAAAACGCTTCGAAAGAGAACTTTAACTTAAAATCCTAATTTTCCTAGGTTACATGTTAGTGTACGAGGAACAAGACGTTCCGAAGGTCCAACAACGTGTTTCGGATGACGAGATAGCCTCGGAAGACACTTGATCAACTGGGCAGTCAAACTTTCCAAATCGGGTCAACCGGGCCACGGGGCCCACAACCTTCGTTTTATGATCCGGAAGTTCCTATGAGTTCCACAAGGTTTACTAAGCATGTCCTGTAAGTTTGGTCTTAATCAAACGGCTCGGATCACTCACGATCGTACGATCAAATGGTTATCGTTTAACGCAAACTTTAAGTTATTGAATCTGAACATCCGGGCTCCGCTTCACGATCCGTGAATTCCTACAAGATCCTAGGAATGTCTAGATCAACATTTATTGGAATGGAGTCGATCCAACGGTTCAGAACGTTTCGAACTCGGATAACGCCTAATATGAGATATCCGATCGATGATCAAATGATATCCAAATTCATATTCGAGCATACCATCATCCTCGGGGGACATGAGGATTATTTTAGGACCAAGAGACAGGCCAAAACAGTGCCCACGCGCTGCCCACACGCGATTCTGGCAATCAGAAAATCTCCAAACTGCCGGTCAAGACTTATACCTACATGATTAGGACATTGAGTGGAGCAACTTTTGTTCTTAGACCTGCCCCAAAAGTCGACGGAAGTGGCCGAAATCGGAGGCTGAAAATTGGCCAAACTGTCATCGCTTATTTGATTTGCTAAACGCAGAAATTTCTCCTAAATACCACAACCAGCAGCTAGAGCACATCGAAAGGATGAAAAAGCATACCTAATTAGAAGGGATTGGTTGCCGGAAACGTCTGAAACGACGTAGAAAATTTTGACCAAATTCTGACCGTTTTTCTGCAATTTTTGGCGAATGCCGATGACGGTGGCGGCTTGGCTTGGATGGGGTTGGAAGAGGAAGACCAGCCGGTTGTTTTGGGATTGGTCCCAACGCGAGTGGCGGCTGGTGGTGGCAACGGCGAAGGTGAGAAGGCGTGCGGTTGTGCTTGGGGGGGTGGCGAGACGCTGAGAGAGAAAGAGAGAGAGAGAAGTTTTCAAATTTTATTAAAATCAACTTCGAAAATATTACGGTTATGCCACTAAAGGTATTTTGATCGTAACGTTTTCGTTACAACAATTCCGAGCCCAGCCCACTACGTGTCTACGGACTCATCTCGGTACGATCTAGGTAAAAATTCCACTCACTGCCCCAAAATCCTTCCAGATTATAAAGTGACCCTTTTACCCCTATCCCAAGGGCACAATTGTAAATTCAAAATTCATGAAATTAATTTAAATTCACAATTTATTTTATTTTGGGTCGGGATGTTACATGTTTTCGGAGGTATGGGTTCTTAATATATGTGTTCTTAATCACTCTTTGTTATTATGAATCAGAAATGGATTTAATGTTTGCATGCTTTTCATAAAAATTCATTTGTTATGGGTTCTTAATATATGGTGGGTTCTTGGAAATGGACTGGGAATTGGAGATTTAGTCTCTTTTTTTAGGCATACGACAACGGTTTTTCTAAAAAACCGTTGTCTGTATTTCTGCTATAAGTCGGTGGTTCTTTAACTATCGTTGAATGAAATTTGTAGGTCTGTTTTCATAATCATTTACTATCTTTTGGTAGCCTAAGAAGACGATTATTGGAAAATCGTCGTTTGTATTTGTAGAATACGTCGGTTGTTTTGTAAAAATCGTCGTCTGTATATTATATTACTTGCTATTAAAATAAATATAATCTGCTATAGTGATGGTCATTGCTTGTCTTTTCACTTTATTATATATAATAGGGTATAGTGTCGGAGATGGATAAGTCATGGATGCACGTAGATAGAAGATTGAAGACATATGAGTTAGGGGTGGAAGCATTTTTGAATTTTTCTGTAGAAAATCTTCTAACTACAACACATATCCATTGTCCATGTGTTAAATGTGGGAATTTTCAATTGTTTGGGGTTGGAATTATAAGGGATCACTTATACTTTAATGGAGTTGACCAAAGCTATAGGAATTGGACATTTCACGGAGAACCTTGGCAAGCAACTACTAATGCAAGTAGAAATGTGGAAGAAGATGATAACCATAGTAGGTACAGTTTTGTTTATGAAGAAATAGAGATGGATGATAATGATTTAGGCGATTTTGGATCCGATCCTTATAACTTTGCCAATGTGATTGGGGATAGAGATCAACCTTTGTACCCTGGTTGAAGTAAGTACACCAAGTTATCAACATTAGTGAAGTTATATAATTTGAAAGCAAAACATGGGATGCGTGATGTCTGTTTTATAGAATTGTTGATACTTTAAGGAGATTTGCTTCCAGGAAGGAAAAATACCCCCAAACCTAGATTTTGCTAGTCCTCAAGCAAAACAAAAAGAAAAACAAAGATAAAAACAAAACAAGAAGTTAATTAGACCACTTTCGTAGGTAACTCGATTGCATTGAGCGTATGCAACAAGCCTTTAAACCTCTAGGCATCCCTAGTAGGAAGAGTTGTGTCTCCTGAGGGTTTAACAAAATACGATACCCACAAACGTTTTACTGACTCTATAAAACAAAGTAATTAGAAAACTTAAAAAATTGTGTTAGTCCTTTAAGCAAAACAACAAAAATAAAAACAAAAACAAAAACAAAAAAAACAAAAACAAAAACAAAAAAAAAACAAAAATAAGACTCAAAACAATCTTCCCGAACATTTTATGAAAAGAAATGACTCATGCACATGACTTAAAAGTTTTAACAATAAAAGCTCAGTTTTTGTCAATCTTTACAGGGTGGCAAAGTTCAAAACACAACATGCTCAAAGTGTAGTAGTGTGATAGCCAAATGCAACAAGTTCCCCAATCTTAGTTTTCACACAATTTCAAAAATCATACAAAGCACAAGTTCAACTTCAAATCTCACCAAAGTTGTCCTCTCACAAATGAATCACTCAGAAGAGGGCTACAATGCATCACTCAGTTATAAACATGAGATTATAGTTAAACCATAAAGGACTTAACTCAAAATATGAAGATGAAGAACTTGCATTAATATGATCTCAAGAAGGATGCCAAACACTTAAAAGTAAGAAAATGCATGCAATTCAACCACATGACATTTAAGATCAATTTAGGTCTTTAAGATAGGTTGTAATGGGGCCAATGGTGTAAGGTGAGTAAGAAATGAAAGGTATGGATAATACAAAGTCCAAGGAACTCAAAAATGTAAGAGCATAAAAAAAATTATTTACAAGACTTCGAATCATCACGATTAGATTTTTTTTCTTTTACATGATCAAAACTCCTTATACCTTCATTTACATTGATTCACACTCCTTTCCAAACACCAATTTATTTTGAAGGCCCAAAAATGAATTTTCAATCAACCACCACTTAATCACAACTTCTTTTTTTTTTCTTTTCTTTCACCAATTGAGTGAAGTTTTTTTTTTTTTCTTTATGTAATATCCCTTCCCAAACTTAGCATGAAAAACACATCCGAATTAGAGCTCATGAGTTCCTTAGAAAGGTAAATATTTGTTTTTCGGGCTAAGGCGAGGAAATATAATTGGTTAAATGAAAGAAAAGGTTTACTTGTAGGCTCAAAATGGTTAACAATGGAAAATCATGCTTAAGCATGCATAAGGTTAGCTTGAAAGGCACAAACGATCCAAAGAGGGCCTTAATATCACTTCTTAAATGTCATGAAATCAAATTGCATAAGAATGAATGACTTTTAAGTGTTCAACCAAATCAATGAATAATGAGATCAAACAACAACTTTGATGCCAAGAAAATAAGAGTATGTGTATAACACTCATGAAATGAAGCACAAGGCACAAAAGCTCACATTATATGGTTATATAAGTCTAATTTATGCTTGATACAATTCTTTGGGTCATGCAAATCTTTTAATTGGAAAATTATGAAACAAATGGCAAGTGCAAAGAAAGTTTTGAACACATCATGCTAGAATGATGCCAAATTAATTATTATTTTTTTAAAATTTTTAATTTTTTTTTTAATAAAAAAATAATAATAATAATAAAATGAAATCCAATTTTTATTTAAGTCATGCAAACATTTATCACAATCTCATCATAAGTGTTCGGAAAGTGACTCAAAACAAAACAAGACTCAAAATATAGAAAAAAAAGAAAAACAAGCAAGAAATTAATTATTATTATTTTTTAAAATTAAGAAAAATCAAATTTACTTGCTAAACTCCAATACCCCCAAACCTAGAAATGAACATTGTCCTCAATATTTAAAAATTAGGAACAAGCAATGTCATAACAAGAAATGAAAGGTACTAAAGTAAATATAAAATCACAAAACACACAAGAATTAAAATACAAAAATAAAATAATTGCAAAATAAAAATTACAAAACAAACAAACAAATAAAAAAGAAACGAAACCGTAAAACACTCGAAACAGAAAGCCCTAAACAGACAGTCTTACGCAAACTAAAACCCGAACGATTGAAAGCCCAACCCAAAAGAAAGTTAACCCACTTTGAAACCTAAACAACGGTGAAAACCCGACCCACAAAAGAAATCCGAAGCCCACACGTTTTAAAATTTTTTATTTTTGAATTTATGAATTATTTATTTATTTTTTAAGATGACACGTGAATTGGGAGCGCAAAGGCAGGATTTTTGAAAAGAGAGAATGTGGTCCCTGATGTCTCGGCTCCTGTGAGTCACGGGCAACAAAGTGAGGGACGTGTCACAAGCAGAGGCCCCTCACACATTCCCAAGCCAGAATTATTGGTCTCTTGGGTGAAGCGGGACGACTTTTTCACTTTGAAGGTGGTGAAAGGTGAAAATGCAATTAAAGGGGGGGGGGGGGTTGGGGAATGGGTGTGGCGACAATAGAGATAAGCCGGAAGGGCCGAGCAGAACTCAGAAGCGCAGTGGCTAGGGTTAAGCAGAAACCAAGTCTATAAAAGAGAAAGAGAAAGATGGGGGAAAACACACAACTCAGAAACACACAAAAGAGAAAAGAAAGAAGAAAAAAAACAAATGGCCACTTCCTACCCATTTTCGTTGGATCTCAACCTAGCTCCACCGACTCAAACACGGGGCCAAGCAGTGGCACCAGCATGGATGCCCTACTTTGCCTCTACACGGGGGCCTGTGACAGGAACTGACTCAATACTCCTAGACAACGATGTTGCCATTGGAGTGGCTAGAAATTTAGTGACTCCCAAAGATATATGTGTGCTTGGGACAAGGGATGACAACCGGGTCATGAGCGATGCCCTAGCACTAAGTGTGCAAAGTACGGCAACAGTCGCAAGTTTGGCTCATCGCCTACTTGCGAAGTCCCATGAGGTAAAGGTGCTAAAGGGTCTGTTGGCGGCGGAGCGAAGTATGGTTGAAGAGTGTCAGAGGGCTATAAAAAGTTTGAAAAGAGAGAGGGCAAGGATAGTGGAGGTGAATCGACACCAGCTAGAAGTATTGCGAGACGAGAATAAAAACCTATCAAAGATGGTAGAGTTGTACTCTCGAGACATGCATAAGCAGCTGGAGGACCTAGACCGACCGAGTAAACGCAAGCAAGCCGATCGCGAGAGAAGTTACGCTCAAGCTAGGAGTACGATCTTTGGGAGCTCGAGTGATGAGCCCCAAGAGGCTGTGCGTGAAAACCTAGAAGAGAACAGTCATAGGGCCAAACTCAAAGCTCCTATGGTCGAGACACCGAGCACTGTGAAAAAGTGATTTTTAATGTATTATTGGTGTGCCTCTTTGTTTCGCCTTTCCCTTGTATTTTTTTTTTTAGGTCTTTGTTTTCGGAAATAAAAGAAAAAAAAATTGCAAAAGAAAAAAGAAAAAGGAAAACAAAACAAAACACACTTCCCAAATTGAAATAAAGGAAAGGCGACAAACGAACAAAACAAAACACACTTCCCAAACTTAAACAGAACAAAACACACATAAAGAAAAACAACTGGAAAGGACATGCTAAACACAATGCACCAGAAAAAGGGGGGGGGGGGGGGGAAAGTAAAGTGAAAGTAGAAATGCTCCCCCTTGAAGCGATTAGGTCGAGCATGCCCAGAAATCCGAAATGGTGTCGACTCCCTCATCAGCATATGTCTATTTAAACCACACCTCGACAAGCGGATGATACCCAGCATTTCTTCCTGCAAACTCAAGGAAAACCATCAAAAACATCCAGAAACAAAACAATGGCATCCTCATGCACTCACCTTGATGACCTCAACCTTGAGTTGTCCCTTGCACCACCTAATGCCCGGATAAGGGCTCCTCCAACCCCTGTCTTCCCAAACTCCTCTTATCATCATGGCTCGGCCTCAAATTTCTCTGAGGCGGTGCCGATTCGAGCTGTACTGTCGGAAGGCATGACTATGAGAAGGCTCACACCAGCGGTTCATCTGCATGTAGCACGGCGGTCGGACAAGGTGGCAGTGGAGAAGTCCCACACTTTAACCGTGCAACACGCGGTCTCCGCCACAAATCTAGGCTTGCGCCTACTAGCGAGGACACAGGAGTGTGTAGCGTTGACCGAGGAAGTTTCTTCCTTGAAGGCTCAGGTGGAGACTCCAGAAGCGGCTCTCCGTGCCAACCAGCATGTAGAAATGCTGCAAAAGAGAAATGAAGACCATGTGGAGCGCTGCAGATTCTACAAGTAAGAGCAAATAGAGGCATGCCATGATGATGAGGATGAAGATGATGAAGATGAAGATGAAGAAGAAGAAGAAGAAGTTGTTGTTATTGTTGTTGTTTTTTTGTTTTTTTGTTTTTTTTTTTTTTTTTTTTTTTTTTGTTTTTTTTTATGCAAAGTTTAAAGTGAAATAAAGTTTGTTTTTAACACTAGAGAAAAAAAAAAAACTAACTAACCATACCACGTAAATAAATACATAAACTAACTTAACAAAACAAAAACAAAAACAAAGACTCAACAAAAAGAAAACAAAGAAAATAAAAAATAAAATAAAAAACTTAATTTAAAACACACGAATATACAAGCAACTCATGTTGGCGGCGCAACTCTCACGGCCTGGTGCTCCGGGCCGAGGGGATGTGCGTAAACACGTGGCTTCCTACTTTTGGGTGCGGTACGGTTGTGCGCGGGCGTGCTAGCACGGTCTACCGTGTGTCGAGATGTGGTTTGGATGGAAATGGTTAAGTGGTGCGCCTGTTTGAACTCGTCTTCTAATCAAACGATTGTAGCCGAGAGAGGAACTAATCTCGGCTGTTAGGTTCACGGCATGAACTACAAGGCCGTTTAGTGGTGGTGGGTTTTTGGGCGGTGCTCCGGCGCGGTGCTCAGGGAGCGACGGTCGTATGATATATGGAGTGAATGAAATAGTAACAAAGATGGTGCTCCGGCGCCTTGAAAATCAAGGGTCGTATGATATATCGATGAATGGATTTTCCTTACAATCTAACACTACTCCTAGGAAAGCAAGTAAAGATATTGAAAGTGCATTACAGGAAAATATAAGTTGCTCCGTGGGAGGCTTTGAACCCTTTGAATGTAGCTTGAGCTTTGTATTTATAGGAAGAGTTCTTGGAGGAGTAATCGAGGCTAAAAATCTGCATGGTAGAGCCTGATTAGAGCAAGTGGGTAGTCCAATCGACATTTGGGATCGTGAAGTATGGTGGTGTGACCCCATAAATCCTGGTGAATCTCGGCCGCCGCCCTGATCGTGGATTCTGCGCTTCTGGCCGTGGAGATGCATTTATTGCTCTGATAGCTGGTGACCTAATCTCTCAAGCTATAAGAACCCTTGTGAGAATATTTGCATCTAATCACTCTGATTCCTATCACCAAATCCTGACTTCAGTCACTTCCCACCTTCCCTCGTGCATTAAATGCTTATTTGTGGCCAGTGGGTTTGCTGCAATAAACAGAGGCACTACTTCATTAAATGAAGCATGGGACCCCGCCGTCACGTGATGATTTGACTTTAATACCTCTGGCCGTGATTTTGTTTGGCCTCGGCCTCGGCCTACAATCGAGGCCGAGATGATCATGCCTTGGCATTTTTTTTCCTTTTGTTTTTAGGAAGGCCAAACATCTTTGGCGAAAACGCCGCGTTTTAGTCTCACGAGCAAGTGCTAGGGCCGAGAAAAAGGGGTTCCTTCGGTCAGTTCATGGCCGTGATTTATTAGGCACAAACAACTCACAGATGACCAGTTAAGGGCCTCAGAAAACACAGCCAGGGGATCCGGGAAGGTTGGAGGGGTCACAATGGTCCCGCTTAAAACCCAAACTTCTTAGACACCGAAGGTGTCGCCTAAAGAACTCCTAGACACTGTATTGAAGGAAGTGCTTCCTGGAGTTACCATAAGTCAGCTCATATGAAAAATCTTTTTTTTATTTTTTTTATATTATAAATTTTTTAAAGACATTCTCGTAAGAGAAAGAAACAAAAACAAATTAAGATAACATGAAATAACAAACCATAAACGAAAATGAACTAAGTACTCTAAACAAATTCAAACAAACGACATAAATTGTTGTACTAAAAGAAACAAACCAAGAAACCAAAGAAAAACACAAACAGCACTTTCTATCACCCTTTTATCACAATTTGGACAGATTCGTTTCTCTGTTTTTCAGCTTTGAACCCTTGTTCAGTTTTTAGCCTATAACTTTCCAACCGTAAGTCCAAATTTCACGTTCTTTATATGGTTGGATTCAGAACAGAAACACAAAGAACCCAACGTGGACCAAAAGGCAAAAACAATTACGGAAATAAACAGAATTTAAAGAAGAGAAAGGATTGAAATGCTCCCCCTTGAAGCGATTAGGTCGAGCATGGATGCACTTGGAGGTCGCGACTTCTCCCATTGCTCCACACTTCCCATTCATATGATTGAGGTTGCCATCTCTCTCCATTTTTATTAAGCTGTCATAAATTGCTAAAACAAACACACAAACTTGAAATGGAATTAAAAGGATTATGAAATAAAAACTAAAATGAAAAGGAAAATCAACACACATCCAATTCCATGCTTCAAAGCAACAAGCACCAATGGGTTGTGTAAGCTTGGGACTTAAACCCAGTTCTCTTGCTTGTTGGGCAATTGTCCTTTTCTGTTGGACTACAAACACAACTTGTCCATTAACGTCATTAACTTTAAAACAAGAAATTGTCCAATTAAGAAAAAAAATTAAAATAAAGTAGGAAAGCCAAATAGAATCAAACAATGTTGCCGATCCCGGCAACGGCGCCAAAACTTGTTGCGTCGATTCAGCTGCACCAAAATGGATTCAGCTGCATCCTCAACTTGTGATACTCGCAAGTGCACGAGCCGTTCGGTAGTATAGCATATGTAAGTGCGAGGTCGATTCCACAGGGATTGGTGATTGAATAATCCAATTCAGTTTTCCTACACAAAACAGAAAAACAAGAAAGAAAATAAATAAAACAAGAAAGAAAAGAAAAGAAAATAACTCAAGCAAATAAAGTTCCCAAGTTCAATTAGATTAACGGATTGATTCTAGCTAAAGTATGATTAAGCCATGGTGTTTGGTCCTAACCTTGTATTCCTAATTCCCTAATTTGATTATTTGTTGTCTAACCTAAAATTAAGCATTAAGAACCCATTAAGCATAGAAGAACAATTTAAACAACCAAGCATGTATCTAATCCCTGTTGTCGAATGTCCATACATACTCTTCCTATTCATAGTTCAATTCGAATTAAAGCATGGTGTCTACTCTTAATTCAAACCAAGATAGCTAACATGCAAGCCTAAATGGTGATCAATCATTCAAACTAGCATATTAACTTATAAGCATAATGAATAAGTGTTTGAGAAGGGAGGGGAGAGAAGGGAGGGGAGCTCTAGAGAAGTGTTTGAGAGCTCCCCCCTTGGGGTTGTTTTTTGAAACTTGAAGACTTCTCTATTTATAGGGCTAAGAGGGAGGAACATCATGATGAAATCCAACACCACCATTCCTCCTTTAATACAATCCATAACTCCCACATCATCTTGTCTATGTTAGTGTGGTTGGAATCAATTGCATCCCATACTTCTTTTGCTGCACCTCAAGCTTTCTTCACATGGGATTATCAAAGGTGTTCAATTGTGGCTGCCTTTTGCTGCCAACCCATGTGGGTTTTCTTTTGGTTGCTGGAAATAAAAGATTCTTCTGAACCAGGCTTGGTGTAGGAAGGCCCGAGGTTTCAATATGTATCCAATGGGGCTCAAATTTGGATATGTCATAATAGACATCCATTGGAACAACTTGTATGAAGAATGTATTCCCATCTGAGCAATAAAAGTGTATGTTTTGGGCCTTGTAAGTTGACTGCCGAAAATAGACTGGAATTGACTTCATTGCAGTCAGCTTGTGGGCTTGTTTTGGGCTTGATCTTCCCTCCTAAAAAATCTGGAAAAATTTGGATCTTCAAACCCTTTGAATTATCTTTCCAAGCATATGCAGCCCAGCTCAAGGAAAAATTGAAAAGCCCTTCAAATGTCATTTTTGGCCCAGTAACGCAGATGATGCCGAATTTGACCATAAGTTGCCAAAACTTGTATAACTTTCTCTAGAAGACTCGGAATCATGAACCGTAAAATTCTCCAAAAACTAGACTTCCGCATATTTTAAATGATGTATGGCTCATTATCTGGTTCTTCTTGAGCAAGTACAGTCCAATCCGTGAAGTTGACTGATCTGCAAACACCATTTTGAGCCAACTTGTCTCTAAAATGCATTTAATGAGTTTCAAGCTTATTACACTGAAACAAACACAAAATTTATTAAAAGCACAAGTTTAACTCAAAAACATAATCAAATCATAAGTTAGAAGGGTACAAAATGACATGTAATTATACACCGATCAGAAGGAAATACAATACCTTCCTCTATGTATGAGGCAAAAAAGGCTTTGTGTGCATTGGGGCTGAGTTATGAGAAAATCCACGCATGCCCCAATGATTGCATCTTGTATAGGAAGGATTATGAACATTCAACTCATTATCCTATTTGTGGAATCTCAAGGTAGAAGGAAGGCAAAGATTCAATCTTGAAAGAGGGTGTCTCAGCGAAGGTGGTGTGGTATTTTCCACCAATTCCAAGGTTTAAAAGGATGTTTCAATCAACTAAGATAGCTAAGAGTTTGACTTGGCATGCTGATAGAAAATCAATTGATGGTCAGATTTCTCATCCGATGGATTCCCCGTCTTGGAAACTCGTTCATGATAACTGGCCCGAGTTTGGTAATGAGTCGAGAAACTTGAGACTGGCTCTCTCATCTAATGGATTCAATCCACACAATTCTCTAAGTACCAAATGCAGTGCTGGCTGGCTAGTTATCTTAGTTACATATAATCTCCCACCATGGCTGTTGTGTAGATACAGCTGCACCAAAATGGATTCAGTTGCATCCTCAACTTGTGATACTCGCAAGTGCACGAGCCGTTAGGTAGTATAGCATATGTAAGTGCGAGGTCGATCCCACGAGGATTGGTGATTGAATGATCCAATTCATTTCCCTACACAAAACATAAATGAAAACAAAAGGAAATAAATAAAACAAGGAAGAAAGAAATAACTAACTCAAGCAGATAAGTTCCCAAGTTCAATTTAGATTAATGGATTGATTCTAGCTAAAGTATGATTAAGCCATGGTGTGTGGTCATAACCTTGTGTTCCTAATTCCCTAATTTGATCATTTGTTGTCTAACCTAAAATTAAGCATTAGGAACCCATTAAGCATAGAAGAACATTTTAAACAACCAAGTATGTATCTAATCCCTGTTGTCGAATGTCCATACATACTCTTCCTATTCATAGTTCAATTCGAATTAAAGCATGGTGTATACTCTTAATTCAAACCAAGATAGCTAACATGCAAGCCTAAATGGTGATCAATCATTCAAACTAGCATATTAACTTATAAGCATAATGAATAAGAACAAAAACCATAATTGAAACTTGGAAACTAATTCAACTTGAAAACTTAAGAAAATAATTTACATAATGAAAAGTAAAGTGGAACTAAGAAAAACTTAAGGAGAATTTCAGCATAAATATTTCATTACAACAATTGAAAACTAGAAAATGAAACTAAGAGAATTTGAGGGAGAGAAGGGAAGGGAGCTCTAGAGAAGTGTTTGAGAGCTCCCCCCTTGGGGTGTGTTTACAAGCTTAGAGAACCTCCCTATTTATAGGCCTAAGGAAGTGAAAAATCTGAATTCAATATAGCTAATGCATACAACACTTGTTTTATAAAATCTGAAATGGTTGATGCACTTGTATTAGAAAATTTGAATTGGTTGATGCACTTCACCAATAAATCCCACCAGCAGCCCTAGCTCATCTTCATGTCACCATGACCAAGCTTCCAACCAGCTCAATAGCTCATGCCTAGCTCACCATGACCAAGCTTCCAACCAGAAACAATAGCTCATCCTGAGGTCAGCATGACCAGCAACTTCAAGGGCTTACGAATTGGGCTTCCCTTAAGCAAATTAAGACTTTAAGCACTCAAACTTGAAGTTCAGAATGTCTTCTTTCCAGCCATATATCATTTGGGCCAATCCAAGGTCGGAGGAGGAAGTTAAGGCCAAAACAAATTGCTAACTCATTTTGCGCGCTGATAAAATCCATCCTGAGCATGGCTCTGTGTTTGCTAGGTAACAGACTCCATATTTCTCCAATGGGGCTGAATTTTGGATATGTTATAGTACACACCCATTGGAACAACGTTCATGAAGAATTCTGCCTCATCCGAGCTGTGTAGGTTGCTGAAACAAAGCTTGCAATATGACCTACGGAACTGGACTGGCAGGGGGCTGTAGCCAAAATGAGTTTGTCTTTTAAGCTCTTCATCCATTCATCCAAATTAGGCCTTAACATGGTTGAATTGCATGAATTATGCTCTCTTGCTCTATTTGCCTACAAAACACACAAAGGGAGGCAAATAACTTAGAAATCTAAGAAACTAAGCAAAAGAAGTAAGTAAATAGGGCATGTATATGTATGAAATTATGAGCTTAACAATGGCTATGCATGAAACGAAAGTTCATGATGTTGACCTTATTGATTTCTGGTCCTAAACAACCCGAAAATGATACAGACATCTACTTAGAGCCTTTGATTGATGATTTAAAATCTTTGTGGGATGAGATTAGAGGAGTGTATGATGCACATATAGGAGAATACTTTACACTTAGAGCTACATTACTGTGGACAATTAATGATTTTCTCGCCTATGGAAACTTATCTGGTTGTGTCGTTAAAGGATATAAAGCTTGACCAATATGTGGTGATGATACACCTAGTCACAGGTTGAAAAATGGCCACAAAATCTGTTGCATCGGGCATAGAAAATGGTTACCAACATATCATCCATATGCAGAGGTAGCGTGCAGCTTTTAATGGGAAATCTGAATATGACACGCCTCCAAAGCCATTAACCAAAGAAGAAGTGCTACAAATGGTTGACAGTATTAATTATAAATTGGGCTCGAAAAAAGGGGGAGGTGGAGGTGAAAATGATGGGGATAGAGTTTGTTGGAAGAAGAAGTTAAAATTCTTTGATCTCGAGTATTGGAAATACCTTCCTGTGAGGCATGCCCTCGATGTTATGCACATTGATAAAAATGTTTGCGATAGTATTAGTGGTACATTTTTAGAGATCCCTGCAAAAAATAAAGATGGGATTGCTGCTCGTTCAAATTTATTGAACATGGGGGTCAAGACTGATTTGCAACCCAAGTATGGAGAAACACGTACTTGCTTGCCTCCAGGGCCTTGGAATTTGTCAAGAGCAGAGAAGACAGCGGTTTGCAATTATTTCTATGGTATGAATGTCCCTAAAGGTTATTGTTCAAATATAAAAAATCTTGTATCTTTACAAGATTCAAGACTTCTTGGCCTTAAATCACATGATTGTCATACCTTGATGAAACAATTACTCCATGTGGCAATTCGTTCTATTTTGGAGAAGCCTCCAAGGTATGTAATAACTCAATTGTGCTTCTTCTTTAATGCTATATATGCAAAGACAGTAGATGTTTCCAAGCTAGATAATTTGGAAGAAAATGTAGTAGTTACTTTGTGTTTGCTTGAGAAATACTTTCCCCCTTCCTTCTTCGATATCATGGTTCATCTAGTAGTACATCTTGTCAGCGAAGTTCGTCTATGTGGGCCAGTTTATTTTAGATGGATGTATCCGTTAGAAAGATATATGAAAGTGCTAAAGGGGTATGTTCAAAACTGCACTCATCTCGAAGGTTGCATTGCTGAGCGGAATATAGCTGAAGAAGTTGTAGAGTTTTGCACCGAGCATATATCTAATGTTAGTACAGTTGGAGTGCCATCAAGCCAGAAGATGAGACTTTCAAAGCCATTATCAGGTTGCACAGTGAGCTTAATTGATCGGGACCTGTTGAACAGACACATCTATATGTCTTGGAGAATACAGAGGAAGTCCTGCCTTATATTGAGTATGAGTTTTATTCTTTAAGTAGCCATTTTAAATTATTCCTTACGTTTATCTTATATGTTTGGGACCGTGATGCTTGAATTTTTCGTGTCATATAGGGAACATATGATCCACATCAAGACCACTTATCTAAAATTTAGAAAGAGAACAAAGTGGCTGCAAGATAAGCACAATAGCACTTTCATTCAATGGCTACACTTTAAGGTATATGTTATTGAATAACATATTCGACTTTTAATTTTCTTCTTTCTATATTAGATTGAATTAAGATATGATTAATTTATAGGTTCAAAGTGAACTTAATGAGGAAGACAATGATGGAGTATCAGAAAATTTGAGGTGGTTAGTAGCTGGTCCAAGCATGGCAGTGCCATCATATAAGAGCTATCTTATTTAAGGTGTTAAATTTAATACCAAGGCACAAGATGATGTGCGAGCAGTTCAAAATAGTGGAGTTTATTTACTTGCAAATACTATGCAAGTTGCTAGTGCCAAGGATAAAAACCCGATTATCTCAAATAATGGGTTTTTATGGTGTCATTCAAGATATTTGGGATCTTGACTACCAAAAGTTTACAATCCTAGTCTTTAGGTGTGATTGGATAGATAGAACTTTTGGCCTTGTAGTCGACGAACTTAGATTTACCCTTGTAGATCTGAGTAAAATTGGACATAAGAATGACCAATTTGTTATGGCTTCTCAAGTCAAACAAGTATTTTTTGTTGACGACCCAATGCGTCATGGTTGGTTGGTGGTGTTATCAATGCCTAATAGAGAATATGATGATGTTATTGGTGATGATGTCTTAGGTGATGTGAGAATTGAGTGTGAGCCATTTACTAGAGGGATGCCAAATGTTGACACATTTGATGAACTAGCTGGTGAGATTGGGAGTCAAAACGTTCGAGATGGTTGTGAAGATATATGGATTGAGTGATGCTTGTAATTTATGACATTAGTTATGCCCTAAATGGCTGTGTATGACATTAATTTTGTAATAAATTGTAATGTATTTTTTTCACTTTCATTATGCAGGTTCTGGGCACAAAACTTTCAGTACTAAAAAAAAACTGGGTTCAAGATGCAAAATACGACAGTCTTGTTAAAAAAATTGCAAAAACAGACGTCTAAATGGTATCAAACGTCATTTTTTAACATACGTCGTTCAATGGACGAATCTAAATCCTAAATAAAAACCAAAAAATTTGAATACAAAACACGTCGGTTTAAATAAAATTGACATTAAAAATAACGATGTTTTCAAAACCATACGATGACCTCAATGTACTGTACGTCCTAACGTCTGAAGCTTAACTCACATGACTGCTCATTTAATTCAAAGCATCGTACATAATATCTGAACAACGACGGTAATGTGCAGCCGTTATTACTGTATATTCATGACCGAGATGCCCAAAGAGCCGACATTTAAAATAATATAACACGACCTTAATCGCAGCGTACCAACGTATGTAATGGCCTAACTACGACCATCAACATATATTTTCCGTCGTCTTTTAGAGCCACAAAAGGCTTTTGCGTTTAAATATCTAACATGAAAGTTCTTGTGAACGTCCATAAGATGACAAAAAACGACGTCTTAGGGCACAAAAACGACAATATTACTTCAATAAGCGCCGTGTAAATTAGTCACCACGTCTATACTTATATCATAAACAAAGTGGAAAGTATGTTAACAATGGCGGCTGTGGAAATAATCATGTCATAAACAAAGTAGAGCATAACGTCGTTCATCATATACTTTCCGACGTTAAAATTGATTTGCAAGTCATTCAATTTCAGGGACGACGTTATATTAGATATAACCATGGTAGTTTCGTTTAAACCAATGTCTTTACAGTGTTTCTAAACGGCGTTTGACTGATAAACTAAGCCGTCTACGGGAATAGACATGGCGGTCAAGGTGTTATCGGAGACGTCTGTATTCTAAAACACGGCTCGATTTGTATTTTTACCAACGTTGTAATTTTTGAATGACGTCAGCTTTGAAAATAAAAGGGTTGTAAAAGTTTATAATAATCTAGTTCTTCCCATATTTACTGCCGTTATTATTCTATTTTCATGTCTGTAAGGTGCTTATGTGTTGTGGAATGTTTAATAACCACGGAGGTTTATTTTAAAGTACTATCGTGAAAGGTGTTAGGGACGGCGGTAAGTTAATAGTGTGTGTCGTGGTGACTTATTGTTACTGCGGTATTTTGTTAAATGGTGTAACACCCCGACCCTAAATTATTTAGCCACCAAATTATTTAATTTATTTAAATATGAATTTCCAATTTTGCCCTTGGGGTTGGGGCTGAGACCGGTCCCAAACTGAACCGGCTGGTCTTCCTCTTCCAATCCCAGCCAAGCCCAGCCGCCACCACCACCGGAAGCCACCGGAAAATGCGGAAAATCGCGGCTGGTTTTTGACAGATTTTCTCATCGCTCGTTCTCCCTCAATTCTCCACCAAATCGGACGAATGAGGTACGGTTTTTCGACTAATTTTCACGTTATAGCTGATGGTTGGGTAGGATTGCATCAATTTTAGCGTAGGGAGTTCGATTTTTGAATTTAGGTTTGGCCGGACTTCGGGTTGAATTTCCGGCCACTTCCGGCCACTTTTTGGCCATAGCCCAAGAACAAAAGTGACTTTAAATTAGGTGTATTACCTAGGGTAGGAGTCTTGGCCCGAGATTTTGAGATTTTGAGATTTTCTGGCAATGCGATATCGCTTTGGACACCCACGCGCTGCCAGCGCGTGGGGCGGCGCGTAGGCACTGTATCAGAGGGGCATTTTGTCCCAATGTGATCCTCTGGTTGTCACGAGCGCGTAGGATTTTACGGATCTCAATTCGGATAACGTTTGAACCCGAACGGATTTTACATATTGTGTGATTTCCAGGTTCGATATGTTAGAACCGTTGGATCGCTTCCACTTTAATATGTATTGATCTAGGTATTCCTAGGAGTGTGTAGGATTTCGCGGATCGTGAATCGGAGCCCCGGATGTTGTTCAATTTAAATAGTTAAAGTTTGGGTTTTACGATAACCGTCCAATCGTGAGCGATCTGACGTCCGTAAATCTGAACCAAACTGCAGGACGTGCATCCTAGACATTGTGGAACCCATAGGAACTTTCGGATCGTAAAACAGAGGTCATGGGGCCCGCAGGCCCGGTTGACCAAATTGGAAGGTTTGACCCTCGGTTGACGTAAGTCTTCCGAGGTAGTTTACTCTTCGAAGAGTATTAGAACGACCCTTTAGGATGAGTTTTGACCGTCTTTTGTTTTATGTTGACTTTGAGGGTCTTTGAGATTATTCTTATGGTTTTGTGATGGAAGTCCTTTGTTGTTGAATTTAATGGTTTATTTAAATGCTTGTTACATTTAATAGTTGAATTCTTTATTTTGTAAAGTAGTTGCAATATATGCGGTTTGACATATTTAAGTGTTTTTAGCACTACCTTAGATACCTCCCCGGTTTTGGTTTTATGTTTGAGATTTATTTTGCCCAGGCCCGTCGGAGTTTGTCCAAGCCTTTCGGATGATTTATTTTGCCCAGACCCGTCGGAGTTTGTCCAAGCCTTTCGGATGATTTATTTTACCAAGGCCCGTCGGAGTTTGTCCAGGCCCTTCGGATGTCTTCTTAATACGATGCCTTGGGAAAATTGAATTAAGGAAGGGAATATTACTTTATAATATTTATATAAGGATTACGAACTCCACCATCATACGTACCTCCCCCATTGGATGATGATATTTGGAAACAGTGGATATGGACATGGGATACATGGAAATGGATATATGGATATGGTTTGGGTATACTATTCACACACGTGCCGGGTTTCGGGCGTGTGGGCTTTATTGGTCACGGATCCTGGAATTGTGGGATGCCGGAAAAATTGTGGATATGGTCTGGATATGGACAGAACCCGGGGCATACCTTAACGGGGTGTCGCTGGAGACCCTTGATTGGGTAGTCTGCGTGTGTAGGACGGTTCCAGGCGTATGGGTCTTGATTCTTCGTCCGTACGTGCTGGGTTAGAGTCTCAGTCCCCCAATTGGACGACTCATCCCTAGCCACATGGACGTTTGAGGGCCGGATAAGTGTGAGCTAGTCAACAATCCCTTGTTGGATTGTTTCCCCTAGTACATGATGTGCATCAGCATATGTACCTCCCCTTGGATACTGATATATGAAAATTGTGATATGGTCTGGATATGACGGAACCCGGGGCATACCTTAACGGGGTGTCGCTGGAGACCCTTGATTGGGTAGTCTGCGCGCGTAGGACGGTTTTAGATGTACAGGTCTTGATTCTTCGTCCGTACGGGCTGGTTAGAGAGTCTCAGCCCCCAGTTGGACGACTCATCCCTAGCCACATGGACGTTTGAGGGCCGGATAAGTGTGAGCTAGTCAACAATCCCCTGTTGGATTGTTTCCCCCAGTACATGATGATGGTGAGAGGTGGGTGTTATTATATATACACACATATATATATATATATATATATATACTTATTTTTAGGCATACATATTACGTATATGTGTATGTGGTTTTGATTTGGGTTAAGATCAGTGAGGTTGTCCTTTATGAGGACCCTGTATATGTATGAACATTTGAGCCCTGGTTTGGGGAGTGTTGTACGGCAACATACGCCTTGGATAGGGCATGGTTGCGGGAATGAACTGATATAAAGGGTTGAAGTCGATAATGTGTTCATTGTGTTTTGTCGGAATGGGAGTAGTGATAAATCTAAAATGTATTGTTGGTTCTGCTCTAAATAAATGTATAATGTCGGAGTTGTTAACCGTTGAGATGAGAACTACGTGTGGCTTGATCCCTTGTCCAAGGGTACGTAGGCAGCCTGGGGTCTCATCAGGTGCAGCCGCGGAATGTTATTGCGTTTAAAAGGTTTGATCGATTCTGAATGTGTGATTGGATTTTTGATGTGATTAATGGATTTGAATCCGGTTTAATGATTTTTGGGTGTAATCGTATAATTGTTTGAGATCATGAATAGTTTGGTTTTGAATTATCTGAAGGCCGGAGGCCTATTATGTGATTGCATGTTGTTAACTTGTGCATGCTGCCAGTTGGTGTTTTAAAATGTGTTTTATGCAGGTTGAAATTTTTGGGGAATGTTCAATTTCCAGGGGAGACTTTGCCGAATTTTCGGCAGAAAGTCTCGGTTTTTTTGTAAGTGGGCCCGACATCGGTAAGATGTCGGAATTTCCACAGGATTCGTCTCGGGTTCCAAGGAATTTCGGGGCGGGTCCTGCCAAATGGCGTCATGTGTTGGTCTCTAAACGACGGTGATTTCCGAAAAAGGGTAGTCTACACTGATTCAAGTTTTTTTTTTTTGGCCCATTTTCAATAATTAGACGTCGGCTTTTAGTTGGAGATGACGTTGTATGTGTCAACAACGTTAGGGATTTACCGTGGTGGTTTAATGCATCAGAAGATGTAGGTCGATTTCATGACGGTTGAAAAATCAGCTACACAACGATGGATTCCCGTCGTCTATTGCGATTTTTGTAATAGTGGAGGGAAACCCAAGTGCAAGGAGTCCATGAACCCATCTATATTAGTCAACAGGGAATAGAGAAACTTTAAATAAATAAATGTGAAATCTGCATAAAACAAAATTAAATTATAAGTTGAGAAACTAAGAAATGACAGATGCCAAATATGGGGGATTAAAGCTCCTGGATATTTATTAAATAGAGATACACAATTAAGGGAATTTTGGGAGACAATAAGTTTATGTAAAGCAGAAATCAAATTGATCACCTCTTGAAATCCACGAACCCTCTGGTTTTGTTCCTCTTCAAGGTCAAACCAAATGTTGATTTATACCAAGCTTGATGATGCGAAACACTAAGAATTGAAAATCTCATGTACCTCAAACAAGTCCTTGTCCTCCTTAGAAATTGTAAGAACAACACGAACAGCTCGAGTTCCTCCACCCTTTGCTGGGACTATTAAAAGAACAAGTTCATCAGAAACTCCCTTAACATCTGCAATCAATGACAACAAACATTAAACCAAATAAAACTCTGATCGAGTATACTAGCACCAATAGTTGCACATCAAACAAAACAACAAAGTCTCTTTAAGACATTTAATTGAACACATGGTGGGCACCAGCAGAGGGGAAATTCAAACCACCCAAAAGGATTTTCCGCTCAAGTATGAGACCTGCCGCTCGAGCGGGTCTTCGTTCTGTCTGAGTCTGAGACCTATCACTCTACAGCGCCAGCTCGAGCATGCTGACTTACTTATTTCCTGTGTTCCTTTCGCGTCCATTAGATGAGCCAACATCAACATTTATGCACGAATAAGAGAAAGTAAGAGATTATATAAAACATAAACAAAAATAATAATATTGCTTGGGGGTTTAGGATAATGGTGAGAAAGAGGTATTTTTTTTTATATGAACAGGGAAATTGTGAGAAAAAAATTGAATGAGAGGAGCATGTTATTGATGAGGTTAGATTATCACAATAATTAACATATACGTTCACACAAGTCTAAATATGTATCCATATTAAAGGAATGGAACATATCACAAAACAAGATGCAGAGTGGTGCTTGCACGTATTTGAAGCACGGGTGGGGGGGTTTGAATCCCCTTGAGTGCAACTCCTATTATCCAATTTTTGGCAAGGTGGTGAGTATATTAGTGGCTCATGGATAGGGATGGTAGAAATTCCCGTCGGGTCGGGTCCCCGACTCTAACCGGGGGAAGGGGATTTTCAGGCCAAATCGGGTACGGATATGGGGGAGACCCGAAAATGAAATCCCCGAAGGGTTCGGGCCGGGTATCGTAATTGTGTCCCCGTCCCCAAACCCAACCTAAAATATATATTTATAATTTTAATATATATCTTAAAAACCTTAAAATATTTATAGGATGGAAGCAATGGGTTTCGGACCCATAACCTCCTTCCTTAAAGCCCAGCACCTTACCACTACTCCACCAAGGGTCCTTGTGTTATAAAAAAATAATGAATTTATTTAATGGTTACTATTTCAGTTCCAGCTAATAAACATGGATTTTAAAAACAAAATTCATATGTAAACATATATAATAATCAATAAATTCAAACAATCCAGAAAATAATCAAACACCGTAACAAATATTGATTTTTAAAAACAAAATTCATATGCAAACATGTATAATCAACAAATTCAAACAATTCAAAGATAACGAAAATAACAAACACTATAACAAATATTGATTTAAAAAAATCAAAATTCATATGCAAACATGTATAATCAATAAATCCAAAGATAACGAAATAGTCAAAAACTATAACAAATATTTATTTTTAAAAAACAAAATTCATATTTGCACATGTATAAACAACAAATTCAAACAAGCCGAAGATAGTGAAAATAATCAAACACCAAACATCACCTTTATATTAGACAACTACTACATATACTATCGCAACAAACACTCAAAGTGAATCAATGTAGGAGGTAGATTAGAACTCTTCATCAATTGAATGACTAATGTAGATTGGTAATTACATACCACTCTATGAGTCTATGATTCTATGTGTTTATATATCTTTTTGTGGTTACATGTACATAAGAAGTATGCAGAAATATGTATTATCCGTCGGGGATCCTCTTTGTACTTTGTCGTTTTCATCTTAAAAAAAGGGTTTTTTTTATTATGATGAATTGTTATGATGCTATCTACTATATTACTTTTTTCTTATAAATATGATTAATTACACAAGTTCATTCATTTTTAGTTAATATTAACATATTAAAATTGAAAATTGTGGATCAAACATTTTTAGTTCCTGAAAAAAAAAAAAACATTTGTTAATATTTTAATTGTACTACTTTTATCTTATTCATGATAAAATTTTATATAACATTATTTTTATCAAGTACTAGCCTCTCCGCACGCACTTTCGCGCCTGCGATAGGCTTTCTAAAAAAAATTTATTTTATTTTAAAATTAAAAAAGATAATGGGTAGTTGTGTTCCATAAAAATAGAATCAATAATTTTATTTTTCTTTTAATTTTATTTTTTTTAATATGAAAAATGTGAATTTACCATATTATCCTCATTTAATTAATAATTTCAATTCTTAATGTTTGCATTAACCAAGGGCATTTTCTAGTATTTTGAATGTTTCACCTAGGGGTGGGCATCAATCCGGCCAATCCAACCAAACCGGCTGAACCAAATCGTATTTTCCGGTTTGGTTTGGTTTTGACTTTAAAAAAGTCAACAGTTTTAAAATCCAAACCAAACCGGAGTGGTTTGGTTCAGCTTCAGTTTTAAACTTTGAAAAACTGTGCTAATCCAGAACCGAACCGTGTAAATATTAATTAATTATATATATATATATATATTAATTTACATGTGTCAATAGTTGAGTGGCTAAGTAGAAGTATTATTGTACACCCAGCCGCACTGAAGTGGACTTCAAACCACTTATTTTCGGACTTCATTCTCATTCAGAGATCTCATCCATCGCAGCCAAACCCTTCTTCCTTACGCAGCCTCACACAACCCCCATTTGAACCTTAGAGAATCTGAGAAGCCACCATCGTCGCACACCCTTGCTAGGGCTTCTGGTGACTACGCGTTGTTCTCAGCCACAACCCTGATAACGATACCTCCAGGTATCTCTCTCTCCAATCGTTTTGTTTTCGTTTGATTAATTTCTTTGGTATTGCGGAAGTGTAATTATATTTTCTTTGATGAAATATAGCTTGTTTTTCAATAATGAAGCATGAAAGATGACATTTTTATTGAAAATCCCACTTGGGTATATTCATACTCACAGTCTGAGATTAAGGGACAGGAGCTGGTGTTTTGTTTCTTGGGTTTTGTTGATTTGGCTGGCATTTTGAGTTATGCTTGTGGTGGCTAGTCATAGTGGTGTGGATATGAATCAATGTAGTTGTAAGATCGGATTTTGAATTTTAGATGGATTGGGTCTCAACGTTTCATTTTAGATGAATCAATGTGCTTTTTCTGATGGAGATTATGATTGGTTTATGTTATTGTTTAGAAGATTGTTGAAATAAGGAAAAATAGAGGTTGAGAAAGTACTAGTCCAATGTGATCATTCGATTTTTGACATCTGTTCCTGAATGTGCTTTTCAATTTATTTTGTCATTAACTAATATGTTTTCTTTCTCAACGTCTTTTACTTGGAAATGGTATACATTTACATCTGTTCCTGAATGTGCTTTTCAATTTATTTTATAATTAACTTCTATGTTTTCTTTCTCAACGTCTTTTACTTGGAAATGGTATACATTGATGATTGTAAGGTTTTATGTTAATTGTGTTTGCCCAAATGATGGATGGTATTTGCTGCTTTGTTTTTCATTTACTTGGTGAGGGACTAACTGATTATGTCCGTTTACGTGTTCTTAACAGGATCAAGCTTCCTTCCTGGTGCGAAGAAGATTGTGCCAAGTGGCCTGGAAAAGATTCATCTTTAGGTGAGTTTTTGAGTCTTCGGAGTTTGGATTTTTCTTATCAGTTCAGTATATTTTGAAATAATTGATTATTTGTTTCGGCTATTGCAAAATCACTCCCTCAAAAGCATAAGTGATTATACAATGTGTGAATACTGAAAAAAGAGAAGAGATGAATAAAATTTTATTGAATTTTTCTCTCTTCTAAATTCTCCAGCTTCAACCTCCGCTCCTGTCAGTGCCAATGATGGATGAAGCTAACTCAATACCAACGAGGGATGAAGCTAACTCACACTCAATACCAATGATGGTGAGTTCTTCTAATTTATTTAATGTTCATGATGTGGTGCAATTTATTTAATATGATGATAGGGTTTAATTTGTCTGATTAATGTGCAATTTTTCTGATTAATGTGCAATTTATTTAATGTACAATTTGTTTGATTATATAGATGGAGGTAAACCAGGGGGTGGAAGAAGGTTTTGCTTCTAATCAGCCACCACCTATGACTGAATCTACACCAGCGGTTGTGACCTCTCAAGAGCAGACTAGTGCAGCTGATCAACTTCCACCGTTACCTTCCCAATGGAATATTGATTAATGGAATATTGTTGTGTTAGCCTTTGATGGAATGGAATGATATAATGGTGAAATGTTAGCATTATAATGTAAGAGCAGGTTGAAAAATGCTTGGTTTTGTGTTAGGCACAAACCGGCCGAACCAATCCGAACCAAACCGATTACAAGTGGTTTGGATTGGTTCGGTTTTCATTATGGTTTTAGGCTAATCCGAACCAAATCGGACCGTTATTTTCTTATTGGTTCAGCTGTGGTTTGAGAGTAAAACCGAACCAATCCGGACCGTGCCCACGCCTAGTTTCACCATTCTCTGCTCTTTACTTTATATATATAGATGTCAACAGCCCCACTACCTTATCTTTCAAGCCCAAATAATGAGCAGCCCAACTCTCTCTCTCGCTCTCTCTTTGCCCTTTTCTTTTTTCTTCTTTTTTCTTCTTCCTCTCTCTCCCTTCCTCCTCTTTCTCTTTTTCTTCTTCCTTTTTCTATCTCTCTCCACTTTCTTGGTTGGGCTGCTAGTTTTGCTTTTTTCCTGCGTTTTTCTCTTTTTTTCTCATGCGTTTCTCTTGTTCTGTGATGGTGCTGGTGGGCTTAGGTCAATCTCTATGGCTGATCGTCGATTTTGTAGATTTAGGTGCTGATGGAATGAAATGCTTATAGTTCTCTGTAGCTTAATAAATCGAGATCTATTGATGGATTTTGGGGTTTTTTTCAATGGTTTATTGTTGGGAGGCTGAAGAAAAATATGATATTGATAGATTTTGGGGGATTTATTTTTGGGATATTTGTAGAAATGGCACCTGAACTTATACCTTAGTTTCAATTTGTCACATTAAATTTTTTTTTTAAGAGAAATGTCACCTAAATTTTTCAAAATCTATAATTTGTCATCTGACTTTAACATCATCCAATTTTTAATCCATGATTAAGGGTATTTTAGTGTTTTCATTTTAAAGGATGGTTTAAAAATAGAAAATTGTATATATTTTAAAATAAACCATTAAAAATCAAGATTCTTTCCTATCAAACATTAAAAAATTGAAAATTGCATTTTTTTCAATCCCCCCCTGTCGTCTCTCTCTATTCTCCCTTCCTCCCCTTTCCTCTGTTTTTTTTCTCCCCCAAGACCTGAGCACCCCATCCCCATATTCAACCCACCCCCACCCCCACCCACCCCTCTCCAGCATTCATGAGGTGACGGCCTGTCGATGAGTATACCTGGTCTGGTGCAAGAGTTCTATATATATCATCAGTTAAAATGATTGTGTTTAGTTTTGAATTTCATCTCTGCATACTTAGAAACATGCTCTTCAAAATTTGTTGTTGTTAGTTAAGCTGGGGATTATATTGAACCCTAGAAATGTTAATACAAGTGGGAACCCTACCTATTAATACAAGTGGAGAGGGTTGGGGTGGGTTGCAGGTGGGGACAATGGCGGATCCAGGAATTTTTATAGGGGTAGGCTAAATATTTTTTTTATTTTTAGAGGAGATATATTATAAGCCTTTTTTTTTATTGAAATAAAAATGTAAATAAAATTTTATAAATCAAACAAAGTCACATTACAAGCAAATATAACACAAAAAAGCACAAAATATAAATAAATATCAAATCAAACACATTGTCCCAAAAACTTAACAACAACAATTAAAATTGGAAATTGAATATATATAAATAAATTCAAGTTGCAAAAATAAAACATATATCAACAATCTCCAAAAAAATTTCACCCAAACCCTAAATCATAAAAACTTAACAACAACAATTAAAATTGGAAATTGAATATATATAAATAAATAAAAAAGAAAAACTTACCAAGATTGAAGAATCCATTGAAGATAGGTTGGTACAATTTTTTAGAGGAGGAGAACTATTTCCTCTAAGCTCTCAACAAGGTTCAAATATGGCGCTTTGGGTGGCTCTAGAAGAATTTTTTTTATGTTTGCTCTCTGTGGGTGTAGCCCAATATCAATATGATTAGAATAGGTCAAGTTGGTAGAGCCTTAGCGTGAGTTCTACTTCTAATCAAATTTATATAGGTTTGGATTGATGTTATTATTTCATATATGCGTTAGGAGTGGGCTTATTTTAAATAAAGCTATTATTTACTTTACTTAAATTGGACTATTATTAGTTTATTATATTTATTTGGTGTAGTGGACTAATATTTATTGGAGTAGGAATAAACTTAACTATATTTAATATTTTAAAATCTTCCCCTAGGCTGGAGCCCACTCCAGCCTAGCTATACATCCGCCCTTGGGTGGGGATGGGGTGCTCAGGTCTTGGGGGAGAAAAAAAACAGAGAGGGGAGGTGTGGTTGGAGAGGAAGAGAGAATAGAGAGAGATGACAGGGCGATGAAAAAAAAAAAAAAAAGAAGCAATTTTCAATTTTTTAATGTTAGGTAGGAAAGAATCTTGATTTTTAATAGTTTATTTTAAAATATATACAATTTTGTATAAAGATTTTTCCATTTTAAAACCACCCTTAAAAATGAAAAGACTAAAATACCCTTAATTATGGATGAAAAATTGGATGATATTAAAGTCAGATGACAAATTATAGATTTTGAAAAATTAAGGTAACATTTCTCTTAAATTTTTTTTAAGGAGACAAATTGAAACTAAGGTATAAGTTCAGGTGACATTTCTACAAATATCCCTTTATTTTTCAATGGTTTATTGTTGGCTTGAGTAACAGGTGGGATTTTGGTTAAATTTTTACAGGCGGAGCTCAAGCTTAAAATCTGCAGAGGAACATCCTTCAAAATCTGAAATAAAAAATATCGGGGATTCGGGGGGGTAAGGGGGATGGTCCCCTGACGAGTACGGAGTGAGGATTCCCCAAAACCTATTAAACGGGGATGGGAGCGGGCATGGGGGTGGGTTTGGGAATCGGGACGGGGATGATATTGGCATAGCCAGACCATACTCTGCTTGTTGCCTCATGGATGGAAATTATCGAATTGCGTAAATAATTTATCAAAAACTCAAAGAAAAAAATCACGACAAGCAAACAGTAAAGCACAACTAATTTTCTGGCATGGGTCTTGCTGGGTGGTCTCTTCTATTGTTTTTCTTGGTGATTTTCTTTTTCGTTTTCTAGGAAGAAAAAAAAAAATTAAGAAAAAGATAATGTGGCTAATGACATGGCTTGTCGTGGGAGATGATATGACTTGCGTGCAACATGTATTAGTATTAAAAAGTTGGGTTCCGTAACATTATTGTTCTGCAAGAGAGGCTCCCCTCTATCTGTACTTACCCAAAGTCGTAGCAAAACGTAATTACTCTGTTATTGGGCTGATCCTTTAACAAGTATAATTTATTTTATGCTTCTTTAAACTTGTTATTCTACTTTTGCTTTATTACTTTTGCTTATACCTAAGCGCCGTACCAAAACGTGAATCATGCTTCTTTAAACTTGTTATTCTACTTTTGCTTTATTACTTTTGCTTATACCTAAGCGCCGTACCAAAACGTGAATCATGGATGATCCTTATAACAAGTTTAATTTATTTGATGCTTCTTATAACTTTTTATTCTACTTTTGCTTTACTACTTTTTCTTTTTTAAAAATTTGAACTGTGGTTATGTGTACGTTTCACTTTGTTACTTGATTAAGCAAGGTATGTGATGCTAAAGAAAAAATAAATTTAGCAAATATTGCTATCTAATATTGCTATATAGAGTACTGGACTGGGAGAGAGCGTGGTTATATAAAAAAGCAAGCAGTGAATTGAGTCGAAAAATAATATAGCTAGAGATGGCGAAGTTGAGCGATGATGAGGTTGAAAGTATAGGAAAGGCATTGAGTGTCGCGAAAGAGCCATATGAATTTGCCATGAGCGGCAACTGGGAAGACCTAAAAAAATTCTACGAGGGTGATGATAAGAGGGAGGAATTAGTTGGCCAATTGACAACGAACAACGACACTGTACTTCATGTCGCAGCCTTCGCCGAGCACAACGTGCTTGAGTTTTTTATTAGACTGATAGAGAAAGATCCTGAACCTGAACCTGAACCTGAACCTGAACCTGGATCTAGTTTGTTATTAACTGCGTTGACAGTGAAGAACAACCATGGCAACACCATTTTTCATGAGGTGGCTGCGTCTGGAAATCTGGGCGCAGCAAAGCTCTTGTTGGAATTGGATGACAAAGTTAAGAGTGAGCCTGAATATGAATGTGCGCTTAAGATTGCGAACAAGTTAGGAGAGACCCCACTCTACAGGGCAGCTGCTTTTGGTCAAACGAAGGTTGTCGAACATTTGGCTTCCAAAGTGGAGGATCAGGATAGAGAGTTGCACTTCAAACGAAGTAAAGATGAAATATCCATTCTTCATATCGCAGTCATCGGCCAACATTTTGGTCTCTCTCTCTCCCTCTCCAAAATTTGACAATTGCATTTTAGTTTGTTCATGTCTGGATATTTGCTTCGAATATATATAACGTTGCCAGAATAAACATTAGTTTAATATTTTTTTATATTGGAACTTCATTATTATTATTAACATGATTTTCCTTCAATGCAGAGACTGCTCTTTGGTTACTAAAAAAGTACCCATGTCTTGCGAACAAAAAGGGAAGCAATGGCCTCACAAGTCTTCAATTGCTAGCCCAAATGCCATCTGCCTTCCGACCCAAATTTAGCAACAGCATATGGACGATGCTCCTTTATAAATGTACCATCTACTCTACTGCTTTTACACTACGAATAAAATTAGATATAAACTCAAAATTTCAATTTAGGAACAACCCATCTATTATTCTTTAGGGTCAATTTATGCCCATTTTTCAGGTTTATATCAAAAAGTTTATCAATGGCCATGCTGATGAGTCAGCCTATTGCCCCATTTACCGCGAAATTAATGGCATAAGAACCATTTATAATACAAACCTAAAAAATGGCAGAGTCAGAGACTTTCAATAGAGAGGACTATTTAATTTATTTCTCATGAAGTTGGGCTTAGAACTTCTAGGTTTAGTTAGGATAGGCTACTAAGTTTCAAACAAGTTATAGATGGCAGTTTCCTTTTTCTTAAAAGAATTACCATTGGTAGTTACACTCTCAGAATGAAGTCCAAGCCAAGCTTATGGAGCAAGAATAGTGCCCCCTTTATTTATGCAAGCCTTTCTAATGATGATAATGCTGATCTTTGTGCTCCTTTTATTATACCTTCAGGCATTTTCCCTTCTACTGATGATGTCCCACCGAATCGAAAGGATGACTTGGAGAGCAGGATCAGTCAGCCTTGCCATTGTTCAAGGAAGACTACGGGTAATTAATCAAACTTTCAAAGTTATAAGTCATCCTTGCATAAAATCTCAAAAACAACTTATTTTGTTAAAAATAAAAAATAAAAGTCATTTTTCCGTAATATGAAAGGGTGTTGCTACTAGGGTTTAGGGTCATCAATATGGTCAATAAATATTGTCCAAATAGCACTAAGAAACTTTTTTGTTAAACCTGGTGTGGGGTTAGACTTTAATTGTATTTGAGAGATACCCTTTGGGGTACCCCTATGATTTTATTTTTTTTCAAACGATCCAAACCTTCTATTTTTCACGTTTTCATTCATAAATCTTTCTTGTAAAAAATAAAACAAATTGAAAATCATTAAGGCATCTAATTGCAAGCAACAAAATAGACGAACACGATGCTTCAAGAAAATACTAAAATAACAATCATCTAATTGAGTGGTCAAATAATTTCGGATTCAAGTTATTTTTTGCACAAATGATCTTTGAGGGAATATCTAAACATTAGAATGGATATATATATATAATCCCCTTCTATTGAGGTATTTGAGGGGACATGATTTAGGGTACCCTACGAACTTTTTTTCAACGATCCAAACCATCTATTTTTTACATATTCATTCATAGATTGTCCTTGCAAAAAATTATGAAAATTGAAAATCATTAAGGCATCTAATTGAGACCAACAAAATAGACGAGCACAGTACTTCAAGAATATACTATAATAACACCCATCTAATTGAGTGGTCAAATGGTTTCGGATTCAAGTGATTTTCCTTCAATATATATATATATATACACACACATAGAGAACTTCAGTTGAGGGATCCCTCAAATAATCTTATTTGAGAATCACCCTTGTAGGGCCCACCATGCATTGTATTTCAATAATCCAAACCGTCTAGTTTTTAGATATTCCATCAAAGATCATCTCTGCAAAAAATCACTTGCACTTGAAATCATTTGACCACTCAATAAAATATTTGTTCTTATAGTTTTTTCTTGAAGCACCATATTCGTGTATTTTGTTGGACCCAATTAGATACCTTAATGATTTTCAATTTGCTTAAATTTTTACAAGAATGATCTATGAATGGAGACCTGAAAAAATAGACAATTTGGATCATTGAAACAAATTCGTTGGGGACCCTAATGGGTGTCCCTCAAATAATATTATTTGAGGGATACCTCAATAGAAGAGGACTGATATAATGGCATCTGCATAGTAATAATGTGCGGATATTTGGATGAGAGAATAACTATATGAATGTCTGCACGTCATTATCATGCGGACACCATTGTAAACAAGGAGGGGTAATAGAAAATACATGGCGTCCGCACGATAATAACGTCCTAAAATCCGCATAGGAAAATTTATGTGTATTTATATATATTCCTAGATATATATTCTAATATTGTAAATTATGATAATATAAATACTCTAATATACCCACAAATATGTTCATAAGTTAGTATCGATATACCTACCAAATGTATATGTTTCGGGGAGCTTATTTTCCCACTCCCATTTTTTCCCTTACACTCCCTTTTATTTTTAAATATTTTTTGATCATTTTTGTTCTTTTTTGTTCTTTCTCTTTCCTATTCTACGCTTACCCTCTTAACTTTTTTTTTTCTTTGTACGAAGTTTTCCAATTTGCACTACATTTCAGTAAGAAATAATTAACACTGTATATTTGTCTAGGCAAAATTATATGGTCCACCTACTGCCAAAACGCATGCCCAGGAATAAACCTTGCAACCATAGGTTTTTTTTTAATTGGCAAAATATTTCTTTAGTGATCCATTTGCATCTGGCATCTCCCATGCATTATTGAACTAAAAAAAAAAAAAACTAGAAAATGGTGATCAGAAGAACTCTCCTGAACAATTATAATCCTATGGATTCATTCGAGAACAAAATATAAATACCAACAAATTGAGATAGTTGTCTCTTTGTATCATCTTTTTGAAGGATGTGCAGTTTTTCATACTTTTCTTTGAAGTCCAATAGAAGATTATTTATTTGATCATCCTCATCATCCAAACTTGCATATTGATCATTGTTAAACATAGACAATTAATTTGATCATCTTCATCATCCAAACTTCATCTATAACCTTTCACCAATAATTAAAGAGTATTTGCTTTGGATAGGAGAAATCCATGAATTGCTCTGAGAGTAGCTTTGGGTAGGAGAAGTGGAAAAGACACGATGTGCTTCTTTTCTTTTTTTGTTTTGGGTTTTGTTTTATTTTCTACTAGCCTCTCCGCACGCTCTTCCGCGCCGCGAGAGGCTTTTTTAAAAAAATTTAAAATTTATTTTAAAATTAAAAAAGATAATGGGCAGTTGTGTTTCATAAAAATAGGCCATTATCTGATTTTTCTTTTAATTTTAATTTTCTTAAATGAGGGATTTTCCCTCCCTCCATTTTAAATCTTTGACTTGTTGTCCACGTCAGCATTTCGTAATTTAGATGAATTTATATGCGAATGTTTTCCTATTTAAAAAATAATTTGTTATTAATTCCTTTCCCATTTTGTTGCTGTCATGCTACCCCTTTGACAGCAACCCCTAGTCCCACTCCCACGTGCTACTTTTCACAAAATTAGAATTTTCCTTTCTTTTTTTTTCTTTTTTTTAATTATGAAACATTTGCAATTTTTTGTCCACGTCAGCATTTCATAATTCAGATGATTGTTTTCTTTTAAAATAAAAAATAAAAAATTTGTTATTTATTCTCAATCATCTAAAAATGAGGTGCCCAAATTTAAATGCACCTATTATTTTTGAAATTGACTAGAACTGATTTTGCGAAAACAAAAAAACAAAAAAACCTAAACATGGAAAATGAGTAGCAATTTAAAAGTAATGATCCAAAGGTACAAAAACTTTGGAGTTTATGAAAAAGTGAGAATTTACCATATTATCCTCATTTAATTAATAATTTCAATTTTTAATGCTTGCATTAACCAATGGCATTTTCTGGTATTTTGAATGTTTCACCATTCTCTGCCTTTTGCTTTATATATATAGATTAACTTTTCTTAATTTTAGTTATCAAAATCTTAATTCAACATAAGGGTAGAACAGGAAAGAAAAAGAAACACAAAACAAACTTGATTAAAAAGTACTAAAAATAAAAAGGAATGTAAGTTGAGAAAATGGGAGTGGGAAAATCAGGTTTCATCATGTTTTTAGAAGGTAATAATTAATAACGTAACTGCAAATATCTGGAAAGAAAAAAAAAATGTAACTGCAACTATAAAGAGTTCGAGAATTAAAAATAAAATAGAAAACCAATCTAACAGCCAGGTTTGAAATTAGGGCCCAATATGTTCATTTCGATGCATGCGGATGCACATGCTTACAGCAGCTTTACTCTTCTTTTTATTTTTATCAAAGTGAGATAACTTCATTGAGACAAACAACTTTACTCTTTTCTTTTCTTTTTCGTTCCTTCTCTTCATCAATATCTTTCCCGAATAATAATAGGGATGCGTATACATAATATAATGATCATAACTTACTAGGATGGCGACGAATCGATAATATGTTCGAGGAAAGGCAAAATCGAAAAATACTATCGGAATTCACTGAGTTGCTGGTGAAGGAGGACTATTCATGGGCAAGACCTGAAGCATCAACCAAATGCATGAAGACATTTACTCTGGTGCCTTCAGACAAATCAAACAATTCTTCAGAGGTGGAAAAAGGTGCTGATAATTGTGTTCGCAAAGAAAATGGAATATCAACATGCAACGGAATATCACAAAATAGTAAATCTACTTATAAATATACCCCATTGCTTATAGCAACATGCACCGGAATATCACAAATTGTGAAAAAGATGTTGAAGATTCACCCGCAAGCAGTGGATGCGCACGATATTGACAGCGAACAAAACATTTTGCACATGGCCATTAAGCATCGTCGGCTAGCCATCTTTAACATTTTAGAAAAGAGAAAATTGACAACGTCAAGACTGGCTTACAGGATTGATGAGTATGGGAACACCATATTGCACCACGCTGCAGATATGCGTTTTTACTCTGTAGACGCTCAACTCGTAAGTGGTCCTGCATTTCAATTGCAAGAAGAATTGCGTTGGATGGCGGTGAGTGAGTTTTATTTATATATACACCTAATTTAATAATTATCTTTGAACATTGCAAAGAGAAGTATCATTGGACTGAAAGCCATTTATAATTATATATTAAGTATGAAATGAAACTAGTTATGTTTACTCTGATCAAAATGGTTCATCCTAACAATTTTCCATTTGTGGACAGCGTGTGGAAAAGATATTGCCTCCTCATTACTTCATGCACCGGAACGATCAGGGTGTGACAGCGAAGGAGCTCTTCGAAAGTATGCATTCAAGTCTCCTTACGTCGGCAAAAGGATGGATAAAAGAGACAGCTCAGTCGTGCTCGACCGTCGCAGCTTTGGTGGCCACCGTGGCCTATGCAGCCGCCTTTACGGTTCCCGGGGGTAATGATAACAGAGGGGTTCCTGTTCTCGGTCATTCTCCTTTCTTCATCACATTCGCCATTTCGGACACTATCTCGCTCATCTGCTCATTGACTTCTTTGGGCACGTTTCTCTCTATCCTGACTTCCCCGTTTGAGTACGAAAACTTTCACCATTCTCTTCCCTTCAGGCTGCATTTAGGATTCGCCCTTCTATTCTTCTCGCTGGTAGCCACCATGCTCACCTTCACTGCTACTGTTGTGCTATTGATTCATCATCAAAGGACGTGGACAACGTCCCTCATTTATGTGGTTGCCTTTCTTCCTGTCTCTGTGTTTGGGCTCACGCAATTTCCTTTGTATGACGGATTTTTCCAAGGTTTTAAATACATTTCAAAGACAATTAAGAAGATTAAAAGGTCAGGATAAGAGTGCTATTATGTTGGTGAGTCCTTACTTAGTTAGGATTTTGGTTCCTTACTATGTTAGGATTTTAGTTACTTACCTATTTGTCTAGTCCAATTATAATTAAGATTTATTTCCTATTGTAATTTAGATTTACTTTCTATTGTAATTTAGATTTATTTCCTATTTTATTTAGGGTTGTACTTATATAAATACCTCCATATTGGAGAAGAATAAAAATATGAGCAAATATGAGTGTATCTTAGCATAACTGAATATTTACCATACTTTGTTTGACATGGTATCAGAGCCTAGTTTCTGGTGACCTGTGTGTGTTGTGCCCACCCGTGTTCTACCGTGTGCTCTAATTTCTTTTAGGGTTCTTGTGCCTGTGCCTTTGCTGTGTTCCACTGTGTACTCCGTTGTGTTCATGCCTCTACCTGTGTTCGTGCTGCCTCTCTTCGTGCATCTACCGTATTTGTGTATTTGCTGTGCTCCGCTGTGTTCCCTTGTGATAACCTCTGCCAAATTGAGAGTCGTTGGCACTCCTCATTCCTAACCCATCATGGGTCTTCATCTTATGGTCTTTCTTGATGTCTCAGCTTCTCTATCTTTGAAACTTCATAACAAGTTGCTTTCCTCCGTGAGCCTCGTCACCGCTCACTGAGCCGTTGATTTCCTCCGCGAGCCTCGTCACCGCTCGCCGAGCCTTTCCTTTGACTGTTCTCCGGTCTCTGTCTTCTTCGGCTGCTCTCTTGAGTTGCCTTTCCGCTTCCTGTTTGAGCACCTTATCTTTGTCTTTGTCTCTGTTCATGATTTGCTGGGTTTCCTCCCTTACTATTCTCCTTCTCTGAAGTTTTTTCTTCATGGGACAACCGTATGCTACCACCTTCCCCTCTTGCATTTGTTTCTGCCACGAGACTGGCATGTTTGAGTCTCTTTACTATTATTTCAATTTCTCTTCTTTCAAATCTCGACCCTTTACCAGCGTCGAATTTGAGAGGGAGTGTTGCAACTTTATTTGGGTGTTACTTTCTCCAAATCTCGACTCTCATAAATCGTCGGATTTGAGGGGGAGTGACACCGCTGCTCATCTATTGCGCTGCAATTTAACCACCTATCTGCCATGGCTGATTCTGCTACATCTCAGTGTTAGTCAGTGCATGTTTCTCAAGTACCATTGATCATATGGCTCCATCGACCCCCTTCTCTTCAGGGGGAGAAGGGGAGTGAAGAGAAGTTGTCTCTGTTGTTGCTAGTGCCAATGCCTTGTATTGCCGTTGATGATGCCTGTTATGTTCTGCCTTGTTGCTCCTGCCTGTTATGGTGCCAGGTATTGTTGCTCATGCCTTTGCTGGTGTATTTGCCTTGCCTTTGGTTTCTGCCTTACCTACTGCCGTGCTCACAGGGTGTCTGTGTTCTGCCATATCTCCTGCCGTGCTCACAGGGTTTCTGTGTTCTGCCTTACCTATTGCCGTGCTCACAAGGTTTTTGTGTTCTGCCTTATCTATTGTCGTGCTCACAGGGCTTCTGTGTTCTGCCTTACCTATTGTCGTGCTCACAGGGCTTCTGTGTTCTGCTATGTGCCCTATTTTTTTAGGGTTTGCTCTTGTGTTTCCGCTGCGAACTTTGCTTTAGTTTGTCACGTGTTTCACTCGTGATTGACGAAAAGACCTTCTCTACAATTGGTGCTTCTCAAGTATGGTGTTCTATGACTCGCTTGTCAAGTTGGGCATGCGAAATATCTTTGCCCAACTTGAGGGGGAGTGTTGGTGAGTCCTTACTTAGTTAGGATTTTGGTTCCTTACTATGTTAGGATTTTAGTTACTTACCTATTTGTCTAGTCCAATTATAATTAAGATTTATTTCCTATTGTAATTTAGATTTACTTTCTATTGTAATTTAGATTTATTTCCTATTTTATTTAGGGTTGTACTTATATAAATACCTCCATATTGGAGAAGAATAAAAATATGAGAAAATATGAGCAAATATGAGTGTATCTTAGCATAACTGAATATTTACCCTACTTTGTTTGACATATTATATATCCTTAGTCTATTATTGAGAGATACGATTTGTGAGCTCTATGCTGCAGCTCAAAAGGTCAGAATCAGAGTGCTGCTATAGCTCTCAGTTAGGGTTCCCTCTTCTTCTTCCTTTGTGTGTGTGTGTGATGTTTTTTTAAGATTGTTCCTTTATTTGTAATGATCTGGGTTTAAATTTTTACTTTTTTTTTGTTCATCATTCATTTATTGAACTTTGGACTGTGCTTACTCCCACCTCCCTTTTCAAGTAGCTTCAAATTAAACTTTAGAATTGACTAGCAAAAGGACCCGCGCGGTGCTGCGGGTTATGAAATTACGTAAAATGTGTATAAAGTAGTGGAAGAAAAGAAATATACAAACATGAAAATGCAGAAATGATGAGCAAACAAACATTACAAAAATAAAGAAATCAGTACCAAAAAAATAGTAAGAGTATAAGAAATAGAGGCAATCATGAATTATACATTTAAAGCGAAGAATGGTTAAACAATTTGGGCGAACGACCGCTTCTCGTATTTGGATTTCGTACCCAAGCTCTCCTAAAACAATCAAAATTTCATGGAAGCCTGAGATTAAATCAGGGGAAAAAAGGAGAAGGAAAGAGAGCAGAAAACACATAGTAGTATAGCCAAGTCGAATTATGTGAAGGAATTTTGAGGCAACACAAAAGAAAAAAAAAATGTCAATAAATCAAAATGAAGAAACATTAACCTGAAAGTTATCTTCGCTTATTTGCTTCAGTGATTGCTTATACGTCAGAGGGTGAGAGACCATTGAATCTTTCGAGATAAAATTCCAAAGTTTCAATAAGACATGTAGATTTGAATAACTTTTTAATTTTCATAAGTCATACCTGAAGCAATTGGATGACTGCCTAACTGTGATTCATCCTGAAAAAAAGAAATAAACAGTAATTAGAATGAAGTACAACAACCACATAATTACATAGCCTCAAAATACAACCAACCAAGCAACTTGAAGCAAATACTTAAATTTCAGGATTCTAACAGAGTGACCATATAGATACCCGTATTTCCTACCTAGAGTGCAAGACTCCCAAATTTTAGGTAAACTGAATTGTGAGTAGTGAGAACAATTATTTGTTGATATATAATATGTATATATATATATATATATATATATATTTTTTTCAAATTTTATTGACATATCATCACAGGCAAAGGAAGTCAACCAACGGAAATTGGAAGAAGAACTGAGATTAGAAGAGGTACAAATAGTTGGGGGAAGCTGCATTGTCACTTGTAGGGAAGGAGAATGACAGGACCCGCCCGGAATTCCTCGGAACCCGAGACGAATCCTGTGGAAATTTTCGACATCACATTGATGCCGGGCCCACTTACTAAGAACCGAGACTTTCTGCCGAAATTTCGGCAGTCTCCCTTAAAATTTGGCTTTCCCCAAAATTTCAACATGCACAAAATTCACATTTTAAAATCCCAACAACCAGCATGCACAAGTTATCAACATGCAATCACATAATAGGCCTCCGGCCTTCAGATAATTCAAAACAGAACCCATAATGTTCTTAGGTCAAGTAATACATAAACCATGAAATCAATGACCTCAACAACCTTACAAATACCATAGAAAATCATTATACCGGATTCAAATCCAACAATCACATCGAAAACCACATCAGAAGTCCAAGAATCGATCAAACCTTTTAAACACAATAATATTCCGCGGCTGCACCTGGTGAGACCCCAGGCTGCCTACGTACCCTTGGGCAAGGGATCAAGCCACACGTAGTTCTCATGTCAACAGTCACAATTCCGATAAACAATTATTTACAACAGAACCAACTATACATTTCAGATTTATCACAACTCAAATTCCGACAAAACACAATGAACACATTCTCAATCTCTTTCTTTAATATCAATTCAACCCCACAACCATACCCATATATCCCAGTGTCCATATCCACTGTTTCCAAGTATCATCATCCAAGGGGGGAGGTACGTATGATGGTGGAGTTCGTAATCCTTATATAAATATTATAAAGTAATATTCCCTTCCTCAATCCAATTTTTCCCAAGGCATCGTATTAAAAAGACATCCGAAGGGCCTGGACAAACTCCGACGGGCCTGGGCAAAACAAATCTCCAGGGCCTGGACAAACTCCAGGCCTGGGCAAAATGAATCAATAAATCTCCAGGGCCTGGGCAAAATAACTCAATAGATCTCCAGGGCCTGGACAAACTTCGACGGGCCTGGGCAAAATAACTCAATAAATCTCCGAGGGCCTGGACAAACTCCGACGGGCCTGGGCAAAATAAATCTCAAACATAAAACCCATAATCGGGGAAATACCTAAAATAGTGCCTTCTCAACTATTATATATATAAACTCAAGACACTCCAAAAAGTCGAAACCCATATATATTGCAACTACTTGACAAAAATAAAGGATTCCACTATTAAATATAAACAGAATTTAAATAAACTATTAAATTCAAAAGCATAAGATTTCCATCACAAAACCATAAAAATAATCTCATAGACCCACATAAATCAAGTGACGGTCAAGACTCGTCCAAAAGGGTCGTTCTAGTACTTTTGAAGAGTAAACTACCTCGGAAGATTTAGGGTCAACCGAGGGTACAACCTTTCAAATTTGGTCAACCGGGCCGTAGGCCCCACGAACCCCATTTTATGATCCGAAAGTTCCTATGGGTTCCACAAAGTCTAGGATACACGTCCTACAAGTTTGGTCCAAGATTTGATGGCCGATCGCTCCGATCGCACGATGAGACGGTTCCTGAAATCCTAGCCCTAGGGTGGGCATTTCCGAGTATCCGGGACTCCGTTTCACAATCCGTCGAATCCTACATAATCCTAAGGATGCCCAGGTTAACATATAATAAATTCAAGACCATCCAACGGTCCCAACCTGTCGAACCCGGATAATGCGTAATAGGCGATATCCGTTCGAGACTCATACGATATCCAAATTGAGGTTCGTAAAATCCTACGCATTCGTGAGGACCAGGGGATCTCACTTGGGACTTAACACCCCTCTGCTACAGTGCCCACGCGCCGCCCCACGCGCTGCCAGAGCGATATGGCATCGCCGAAAAATCTCAGAATCTCGGGCCAAGACTCCTACCCTAGGTAATACCCCTAATTTGGAGTCACTTTTGTTCTTGGACATACCCCAAAAAGTCGACGGAAGTGGCTGAAAACGGAGATCGAAACCGGCAGATTTTTCAATCGCTTATTTAACTATCACAACGCAGAAATTGCTCAATTCCTATCCAACCATCAGCTAGAGCATGAAAAATAGGTGGAAAAGCATACCTTAATCGACCGGTTTGGTGGCCGGAGGAGGGAGAAATCGCGGGCGAAAACTCTGTCAAAAACTGGGGTCGAAACCGATCGGATTTTTGCATTTTCCGGCCATCTCCGGTGGTTCCAGCGGGGAGAGATTAGTCGGGATAGGAAGAGGGAAGTGAGCTTGACGTTTTGGTACTAATATCATGCGATTTGGTGGTCGGTGGAGGTGGTGGCGAAGCAAAAACTGTTCGGATGAACAGGAACAGCTCCAATGGGAGCTGGTTCTGGAGGAAAGAGAGAGAGAAATGAGGGCATTTCTGTCTTTTTAACAAAATTCAAACTTCAACTTATTTACGATTATGCCACTGAGGGTTTTTAGATCGTAACTTTTTCGTTACAACTCCGATTCAAGCCCACTACGTGTCTACGAACTCATCTCGGTACGATCTATATAAAAATACAACCCGCTGCCCCCAATTCCTTCAGGAAATAAAATGACCAAATTATCCCTACTCTGAGGGTAAATTTGTAAATTCATAAATCTTGAAATTAATTAATTCACTATTCCTTTAATTTGGGTCGGGATGTTACAGAGAAAGCAAAGTGTAGGGCTGCCATGGAGGCAGCAGAAGCAGCTCAAAGGATTGCTGAATTGGAAACACAAAAAAGGAGAAATGTAGAATTGAAAGCCCTTAGAGAAGCTGAACACAGGAAGACGGCGCTAGAATCAAACGCATATGACCTCAGGTACAGGAAATACGCAATTGAGGAGATTGAAACTGCAACAAATAATTTCTCAGTGGGTTATAAGATTGGGGAAGGAGGCTATAACTTACATTTAACATTTCACAACTATATGATAAAACGGGCAATCCCAATGTATGAAACAGAGTAAATCGTTTAACATTTAGCCATGATAGTACACATACTCAGTTCATCAATTCAATCAAAAATCAATCTTACCACATATCGAAATCATAATTTCAATGGGAAAAAGTACTCTATGCAGATACTATTCTCAACATTCAGCCATGATAGTATATAAGAATTAAATTCATAAATTTTCTTCAAAAAAAAGTTACTAAAGTTTGAAGATGTCTGGTTCATAACCATAATGAAATTTTTAATAGAACACATACGCAGTTCTTCAATTCAATCAAAAATCAATCCTACCACATATCCAAATCATAATTTCAATGAAAAAAACAACTCTATACACATACTATTCTCCTCTGTTTTTCCCTCTCCATCAGTCATCAACATCATTAGAAGTCATCATAGTAAGAAAAGAACACATAGACTGCCCCTGTTGACAAAGATGCTCTCTTTCCTTTCCAAATCAAATCCACCGTTACAAAATCAATAAACACATTATGTACAATCTGAACCCAACATTACTCACCCACCCATCCAATAATAAGAATCAAAAAGATTGAAAAAGGGAAAAAAAATTGTGGGGAAATGAGAGAAAAACACATGTTGAATCCAAGCATAATAATGACTCAATTTGCTCAATTTTCCTTTCAATTCCAAACAGGCCCTTTAAATCACTTGACGATTCGCAATTCAAGGACAAACAAACAAATGGTTAGTAAATATGTCTGCGTAATCAAATAGTCACAAATACAAATCAAAATATAAGATACAAAATTAATTACTCGTTTTCACCAAAAAATAAAAAATAAAAAATATTTACTCCGTTTTTTTCTGAATCATCAAAGGTAATTACTCTTTTTTTCTTGCACCCTAACCCTAAACCCAACCTCATTTTCAATCTGTTAGATCAAAGCACAGAAAAACATTGTTTGAGAGAGAGAGATGGACCTGGAGTCCTGGAGCTTGGCAGTGGACTTCTTTTTGACGCGAGAACGATGGTGTCGGTGCCACGTACGCCGACGCGGCGTTACCCTTGCGCACAACGTTTAGATATAGATCAATTTTCGAATCAAAAGAGAAGAAGGCAACGAAGGGGGTGAACGATGGAAACGAAAACTGAAGGCTTGGGCAGATGGTTCTACAAAAACGTCGAACATTCAGATGTAGGCATCGAAGGAGAGGGGGGGCCAAAATGGGAAAGAGCTTAAACTAATTAATCAAGGGCAAAACCGTCACTTCAGTTGCGAATGAACAGTCTAGGAATAGTACTTCCGAATTGAGTTTTAGGGCTCGTTTGGGAGTGCTTTTGGAGCAGCGAAAAGCGCTTCTAAATGGGTGAAAGTGCTTCTGTCTTTTAAAAATGGTGTTTGGCAAAAATTTCAAAAGCGCTTTGGGTGAGATCCAAAAGCACTTGGAGTGGTTTTGGAAGAAGCACTTGAGAGGTGCTTCTTCTTAAAAGCGTTGCAGGACAAAAACACGGGAAGCACTTGGCTCCCTTTAATGAAATTTTTAAAATGCCGAAAATACCCATATTTATTTTTTTTTTAAATGCCAAAATACCATTTCTTTCATTTCTTCTCTCTCTCTCTCTCTCTCTCTCTCTCTCTCTCTCCTATGACAACAGAGCTGAAAATCTCAAGTCACAAACTCAAGGCATTATCATTAAACTTCGACGGTAACACCACAGTAAAGAAGATCAGCATAGAGACTCCCAACCTTGTTTCTTATGAATACAGTGGTGGTGACAAATTTCAGCCTTCGTTTTCTTTGAAATCGACGAAGCTAGAAAACGTTGATCTTTCCGTAAGTCCCGTGAGTGCTATTGGCACTTCATGGTTTCTTCAACTGCCACATTATCTCTGGAAGTTCAAGCCAAAAGAAGCGGTGGTCTTCAACTTTCACTGTCCTTCCGTCTCTCTTTAAATTATTTGGAGGTTTGGTATTTGTTCTTAAGAATATCATTCTGTTTCTCTCATTCATGGTATCCTTCTTTATGCTTGCTGCAATTCATTTTTGTATTCTTTTGAATTTCCAGAATTTATTAATGTGGCAAGGGAATGAATTTGATTATATTTTATCCAACCTCTCATTACTTGCACAGCTCTCCTATGATTAATGTATTAATTGTATTTTTGTCACCTTAATTAGCTTATTTTTCTAAATGCAGATCAGATTTGCTGGAGTAGAATTAAGAGAAGAAACAATTCCTCCAGTTTTCAAAAATTCAGTATTTGGGATTCTTTAAATTTTTTTAAGTACTTTTAAAAGCGCTTTTACTGTGTCAGCCAAACACTCAACAAAATATCAAAAGTGCTTTTATGTAGTGTAAAAGCACTTTTAAATGTGACATCCAAACAACAAACTGCTTCTTTGTAGAAGCGCTTATGTCATAAGCGCTCCTGGCATAAGCGCTTCGGGAAGAAGCACTCCCAAACGAGCCCTTAGTATATATATAATTTCCATTAATATTTGACCAAACAACATTTATTAAACCCTTTAATACCGAATAACTTGCATAATGCATAGGCCCTACCTTCTTTTTTCCCATTTAGCACCAATAACCTTCATTGTAATAAGACCCGTTATGTGCATACCATAGGAAAAAACAGCTTTATCTTTTCAGAAAATCGGAACGCCCATATGATTTCCACAGCAAATAAATTTTATATATATGTTGGAAAAAATAAGGTTTAATTGCTATATTTTAACCGCATAAAAATACATAAATTATCATACAATAAAAACACAAATTTAATTCATATCCGCAAGCACAAACAATGCTAAGGAAAGAAAAAAAAAAGCCTCTGCAAATTACTCAATGCGCTGCAACATATATAGAAGTAACCCGCTTACAAAAACTGTGACATTATTGAAAGTATTCGACATATAACTCATGCAAATAATTTATTTCCAATTTTATCATCCATTAGGAAAATAATAATTTAATAATAAATCACTAAATTTTCCAACAATCCCCACATGGATATGAAAATTAGTTGGACAGTACAGACATTTGAGAGAGTTCGATTGAAAGAATACCAGCTTTTGGCCTTGAACCTTCCCTAGAGAGATACTCACAACAAAACTAACACGATACCTTTCTAGACATATCTGGTTACGGCTGTGTCCTTACAGGCGTGGACAACTCCTAGTATTCAGCCTTGAAAATTTTCTCAAAGAAATAGCCCCATTTTAGACTCATATAGGTGATGACTTCCTATTAAGAGTATCATGCAATACTCCACTTGGATTTCCGAAGATGTGGGAACCATTAAAAGCATAGCTTACCCTCACTGTTAGTATGAAAATTGTACTGGCATTTCCTAGACTCTAGCATAGGTCGGGAATTAGTGTGTGAATATCTTTTACTGGAAGTTTTGGCGCAACACATTCAATTCCAAATTTTCAAAGTATGACTTGATCGATATGAGGAACTTGATTTCAGATAAATCATGACATAATCATGCATTCATTATAGGATTCCTAGCTGGAGTTATTTTCACTCAAGTGATTTTATATTAGTCCTATTTTTAATGGGATTAGATTTTATCTCTTGAGATTATTTTCCTAGTTGGACTTTATTTTGGTTTAAGTTAAAATATCATTTTTCATCTTTGACTTGGAGAGCACGCTCTGTTTGGTTTCATCGTTTCATCTTGGTATATATTGTTTCCTTGTACAACAATTGATGGGATTGGAAGTTATTTTAAAGAATGCATAAGCTGACGAAATTGTATAGAGAATCAAATCTGATTAGGCAAGATTTGATCTTTTGGCTTTATGCAATTCTCTTGGAAAAAGGAGAATAGGTCTGTATAAAGACAGGACGTGCTGCTTTGTTTCAAAGACAGCTTTTAGACATTTTAGTTGAGCATCTAAATTTCCTAACAAAAACTGTTGTGTATATCTTTGAGATAAGTCATCAAGTATTCCATGTTTACTTGGTGATTTATCAAAGGGTGGTGCTAGAGGCACCAACTTTGGGCACCAACTCTCTAATAGAGGTGGAGCCCACCAATACAACGGGCCCCACGCTCTATTAGAGAGTTGGTGCCCAAAGTTGGTGCCTCTAGCATTTTCCTTTATCAAATACTTTCATCATTCATATTGCATTCATTTGCATGTTTGGTGGCTCATACGATTGAGGGCACCAAGACCATGGTGGCGGTGATATGTTCATAATTTCACATGGTTTTATATCCTGTTTACTTAGTTTTGTGAATTAATTTGGACTAAAGATGCTGATTTTAGTGATTTTCTGGTTTTTCAACTTATGAGTCAGGAAATGTATAAATTCGCCAAATATTCCTCATAATATAGTTTGACATGATTCCAATTAAAGATGGAAGATAGCATCTTGAAGTTTGTCCGTGAATATTTTCATAATTTTTAAAGACTACTGAGGTGCCCATTTTTAATTAGACAACTCAGCCTAAACTAATTCCCGGAGAATACTGAGTCAGTAGGAGTATTTTGGTCATAACTCACTCATACAACATCGGATTGAGACACACGATATATGACTGAAAAGAAGACATCCATAGCTTTCCAAAGAGTGGTGGTACGTAATTTTCTGAGGTCAGGAAGGTATTCAAATCGCATTTGCAAAGAGGATCACGTGCAGTTTCCTGGAAGTTTTAGGAAACTTAGTTTTAATTACATTTTTTAGTTAGGAACTGACTTGGAAATCAAGTCTTTGTGTAAGCCCACTTGTTTAGGCCCATTCTAACTAGGTTTTAGGTTCTTTTTAGAGGGGAGATGGGGGACCTCAAAGGATATACCAGAAAATTCGGAATTCAACCGTGGAGCAAGGAAGAGCGATCGTGCCTCTAAACTCTAAGGGTTTTTCTTATCTCTGTCTCCATGTTTTATTTTTGCTTTGTTACCATGCTTATGAGTAACTAATTTTCTTTTACTAAGACACAATGTAACTCTTTTCTAATTATTCAAAGGTTAGTTATGTTATGCTATTAGAATTTCCATGTTGTTGAAATTTAATCACTGTGCTTATTTTCTTAACTAATGATCTTGATGCTTAGATACCATCTAGGTCTTTGGTTAAGTAATTTGATGCATATTAGGGTATACGCCATGCCTAATATGAGTTTTGCATATTAGGTTCTTGTGATTAAATCTTGATAAAATATATAGATAATTGCTATATTTACAGAATTTCGAAAATAAAAGTTCACTATAAATTCGAAATATATACAACAAAATAATGACAAGGAAAATGTTAAGAATACTTTACAGATGATCGAGTCTAGAACTTGGTTTCTATCTCCTTAAGACGAAATTGCCTCCTCACATGTGCTTTGAGGATTTGCTTGGCAAACGTCTCCTAGGATACAACAATCGACTTCGTGTTGAAATAGCACTACAATCCCCAAGAAAAACGAACTCAAACTTGTGTATGAATTCTCTCTTACTAACTCACTATATTTCTGGAAAAATAATGCTATGAATGCTCTAAAAACTACTATTGTTGGATGACAATTGGATGAATGAAATGTTGTAGGACCTTCTCTATTTATAGGCAACAAGGCCTCTGTTCGGAAAAGATGTGACTGAAAAATATCAACAAATGTGTCTTTTCATGTTGCAACCATAAACCAAGAAGTGCAATGTTTCAATTACTATGAAACAATGCAACTTAAGCCAAGAAGTGCAATGTTTCAATTTCTATAAAACAATGCAACTTTTCACATAAAGTATTATTATTTTATTCACAAACAAAATAAATAATATTTTATTTTTCCTCAGTTAAGAACATGACTATTCCCAATTGATACATACCAATTCGTAAAAGTCATGTGCTTAAAGTCACGGGTCCCACAATTTAATTTCCATTCAATTATTAAAAAATTAAATATAAATTATAATTTTCTAACATTAAATTCATGAATATGCCTAAGGTAAACACCATACGTTTAGGGGTTTGTGTGATTGTGTAAAGTTCTCATTGACCCTAAGGTCTTTTTATATGTTTATATTTATGCCTCATGCTAAGGATAAATTGCATGTAAGAAGAAGTGGTTAATTGATGTGAAAAGAGTTCATCATAATTTTGGAGAACCAATCATCAACATAACTTGGGAATTTTGATAGTATGCATGCTAAGGTTGGGATAAGAGGAATTGTGGTGAAATTGTTGTCTTGGTAAGCTTCTTTAAAATCTTTCACAAACTTATTTAGTTCATGTTTTTCTTAGTTATCTTATCTTTTAATTTTCTTATTTTCAACGTTCTTTTAAAGAAAATCTTTCAAAACTCCTTTATTAAGTTTTAGTTGAGTCATTAGTTTTAAGTTTATTAGTTAGGGTGTCTAGAGTAATTTAGGATTTAAATTAGTTTATAATTCACAACAACTTGAGAATTTATTTAGTCTCTGTGGGAACAACCTTGTACTTGCCTTGGCTATATTGCATTAACCTTGTGCGCTTGCAAGTTTATTTCCTGAAATTAACTATCTAATTTTTAACTATCCAGTGAGCTTGAAGCAATCATGACCAGGATTGCGTTCAACACAATGAGTGTCTACAGATCATCCCGTGACAGAAGTTGGCTTACGAAGAAGTTGGGAAACATTATCTAGATTGCGTCTAGGATAAGTGTGTGAGTACTTCTTGTAATCATCATTCTATAGTGGATTTGTTTTGTACTGAGGAGTCCCGTAGATTTTCCCCAAAAGTGGAGTTTTGCCACATAAAATAATTCTCTGTGTTCCTTTACTTTATGCTCTGCATGTTTCAGGATTGATAAGCCATATCAATCTTGCTACCAAAGTTTATTTTTATTTATTGATTATAATATTAAATTGGCCTATTCACCTCTCTTTAGGTATTGATAGTCATCTTACAGGTAATTTCACTCACGTTGGAGGTGACATTGTTCCCCCATTGGAGATAGGTTAGAGATATAATCTTCGCAGTGCTACTATATAGTCCTACACAATTTAGTTGTCCCTTTTGAACCTAGATCTTGGAATCTCCAGTCAACATGGTCTACTTCATCCCAATCAATCATTGGGGTTGCTAGTTTTGCATCTTCGTTGTACAATTCGAATCCTACCTCGAACCCATTGCCGTAACTATTTTCATTTCTTCTTTAAACTTGTTGGGTGTAAAATAATGTGTCTTGTTGTCATGCTTAGCAACTAATGATTTCTCTTTCTTGCATGAAGAGCTTGCCTTCCCCGTAGTCAGTGGTGGACCTACAAAGGCACAAGGAGGTGCAATTGCACTTTCCTTCGCCGGAAAATCGTTTGGAGAGGCAAGAAGATGCCTCTATGCTGGTGCCCACCATGTTTTTGACTTAATGCCTCAAAGTGAGAGATAAACAAAGAGATAGAGAAAACCCGTAAATATTTTGAATTGGAATTTAAGTTTTTCGGTTGTGGTTGGTGTTGGGAAAGATGGCGAAAAATAAAAGAGCCAATAAATAAATATGGCACTCCCAGGATCTAACTTCTCCCAGCCTTGTGTAAATAAAATGGGCAAAAATAACACTCTATCTTCCACTAAGAAAAATAATGGGAATACAATAATAATCTCACCAAACACCGGTGGCTAAACTCTCTCTCTTGGTTTTTCTCTCAAGAGGATTTTCTCTCTCACACAAGTGAGGCTTTCTTATCTCTCAAAACTCTCTAAGTTTTTGGTTTTCTAAAGGATGCATTGAACTGAAAGAAGGCTACGGCTTTTATAGCCAAACATTCCTAACTAATTGGTGGTCATGCATGTGTAGAGTTAAACTCAAAATCCAAACACAAGTGAGAAGAGGTGCTGGAAAGCGTAATTTGTATATTGATAAAGTTGAACTTAAATAGAACGTTACATCATCAGACTATGCTAAATTCAAGGACATGACTCCTACTAACTTAATCCATTACTGACACTACTAACAAACTGCTCCACTACTTGGAGACTCCTAAAGACTTAACGTGCAACATGACTTCCTACATAATAGGATAATCAGTTTATTTAATTAAAAACAACTGTTGTAACTAGATAAAATCTTAACACCCTCCCTTAAACTAAATGTTCCTTGAACAATCAGTTTAGAGAGAAACCTTCAACATGCACTATAGCTTCTGTCTTCAAGCAATATCCTTCACAGAGCAAACTCCTAACAATCTCCTTAGCTTCGAGAACACCGGTAATTTAAGAGGCTTGGTTAGAATATCAGCTACCTGATCTTCACTTTTGCAGTAGATTAAATCAATTGTTCCATCCTTTGTGAGGTCGCGCAGGAAATGGTAGCGAACATCAATGTGTTTGCTTTTTCCATGTAAAACTGGATTCTTGGACAACTTGATTGCTGAGCTATTATCACAATAGACAAGGGTTGGACCATCTTGCAAACCACGTAATTCTTCAAGTATCCTCCTCAACCAAATAGCTTGATAGCCGCAGGCGGCGCCGCCAATAAACTCAGCTTCAGTGGTTGACAGAGTGACAATCTGTTGTTTTTTGGATGACCATGAAATAGCTCCTGCTCCCATTATAAATGCATAACCTGAGGTGCTTCTCCTATCATCTGGGTCTCCTGCATAGTCACTATCAGTGAAGCCAAACAAACCTGATTTAGCTCCTTTCTTGTATAATACTCCAAAATCGATTGTGCCCTTTAGGTAACGAAAAATTCTTTTTGCTGCCGCCAAATGAGGCACTTCCGGACACTCCATATATCTGCTAATGAGACTCACTGCGTGTTGTATGTCTGGCCTAGTTAGCGTACAAATGAATTGCAATCCTTCATCTCAAACCTGTCTAAGATCTCTTGAACATATTTCTTCTGTGAAATAAATATTCCGGCACTAGATTGTACTACTTCTATACCAAGAAAATAGTGCATCAATCCAAGATCAGACATATCAAACTCATGCATCATGGATTTCGTAAAATCATTAAACATAGCCACATCATTACCTATAGATCAGATCGTCCACATACAAGCACATGATGAGTATCTGCCCTTCCTCTCCAGATTTTGTAAAGAGTGTATGCTCATATGGACATTTTTGAAATCCTTCTCTTGCAAAATATGCCTCTATGCGGCTGTACCAGGCTATGGGAACTTGTTTCAGCCCATATAAAGCTTTTTAAGCCTGTAAACTTGCCTTTCCTTCCCTGGCTGAACATAACCTCCTGGCTGCTCAACATAAACCTGTTATTGCAACGCACCATGTAAAAACGCAGACTTCACATCCAGCTGGAAGATAGGCCATGAGTTTTGTCCCGCCATTGAAATCACCAGTCGGATTGTGTCATGCCTTACCACTGGCGCAAACACTTCTGTGTAGTCAACGCCGTACTCTTGCTTGTAACCTTTCGTCACCAAGCGTGCTTTGTGCTTATGAATCTCACCCTTCTCATTCAGCTTTGTCTTAAAGACCCATTTGACACCAATTGTCTTGTGCCCTTGTGGAAGCTCTGTCAACTCCCAAGTGTTGTTCTTCTCAATAGATTTGATTTCCTCATCCATGGCTTTCTGCCACTTTGGTTCTCTTACGGCATTAGAAAATGACACAGGATCAGAAATCCGCAAACAAAGCAAAGTGAACAAGTGGATCATCATCACTTCCTTCACTTCCACTAACGGAATCAAACACCCATTCAGAATCTATCATCCATGCAGGCCGCTTCCTTAAACGTTGGGGTCGTGCACTAGATGAACTTGCAGCCCGAGCTCCAATGGGCGGAACAACTAGTGCTGGAACAACTGAAGAAGTTGGTCCTGGAACAACTAACGAAGTTGATGCCGGAATGCACTGTTGTGGTTGCTGCTGTTCCAGTGGTTGCTGTTCCCCGTTGTCATCAAAATTGACTGGAATGTTCCGCCTGCTCCGAGAAACATCATCACTCCAATTCCATGTCTTCTCTTCATCAAATACAACATCTCAGCTAATAATAATCTTTTTGGACACAGGATTGAATAACTTATACACCTTGGAAACTTCACTTATGCCAAGAAAGACACATTTTTCACCTTTGTCATCAAGCTTCTTCCTTTTCTCGTCTGGAATACGTGCATATGCAATGCAGCCAAAAACTTTGAAGTAACCAACTGAGGTTTACGGCCACTCCATCCCTCTTCAGGTGTCAAATCCCAAACAGCAAAAGTTGGACTTCTGTTCAGTATGTGAATGCTCCAGTTTTACAGCTTTCGGCCAGAAACTCTTTGGAATGCAACTCTTTGTCTGCATACTGCGTACCATATTTAAAATGGTACGATTCTTCTTCTCCGCCACACCGTTCTAATGTGGTGTATAAGCTGCCGTAAGCTGTCGGCGAACACCATGTATAGCACAGAAATTTTCAAAGGCTTTTGAATTGTATTCTCCACCACGATCAGTTTCGAAGAACCTTGATCGTCTTCTCTATCTCATTCTCAGGTAGCCGCCTTAAAGCGTTTGAATGCATTTAAGGCTTCTGATTTCTCCTGTAAGAAATAAACCCATGTTTTTCTGCTAAAATCATCAATGAACATTATAAAGTACCTTTTTCCAGCGTTGGAAGCTGGAGTTATTGGCCCACAAATATCTGAATGGACCAGCTCAAGAGGTCTTCTAGCCCATCATGCTTTTCCCTTCGGAAAGGTTTCCTATGTTGTTTTCCAACAACACAAACTTCACTTGGACAGATTATCTGAGGAAGGCCAGTCACCATCTCCTTATCATGTAGCGTCTTTAAACCTCTAAAATTCAGATGACCATAGCGTAAATGCCACAGACACGCTGGATCATTGACCTTGGCAAAGAAACATGTAGGACCATCACTTTGAATATGTAATGGAAACATTCGATTTGTCGTCATGTAAGCCTTAGCAATTAAGCCCCTCTTTTGATCATGAATCTGACAAGCTCCTCCTGTAATCTTGATCTCATATCCCTTTTCATGCAGTTGTCCCAAGCTCAGCAAATTGCTCTTTAAACTCGGAACAAAGAAAACACTAGAGATAGTATGGACAGTGTTATCTTCAGCCCAAATTTTGATATCTCCTTTTCCCAAAACAGAAACTTTGCTGTCATCTCCAAATCTCACTGTAGTTGTGAAACTTTCATCCAAGGTAGAGAAAATTGACTTTTCTCCACACATGTGATTACTGTGGAACCTGTATCCAAGTACCACACATTCTTTTGTGGTTTTTCCATGGTTTGACACACCATTAGAATAGCCCCGTCATCTTCTTTCTCTTTTTCTCCCAAAATTCGCCCTTGCACCCTTTGCTTTATTCATATTTGTGTAACATTCAGACCTGTAATGACCATAATTGCCTACACCTGAATCATGATTGCTTGAATGCCTTTGGCCTCTGCTCCTGTTGCCTCCAGAATTATAATAGCCTCTCCTGCCACTGCCGGAATCATGAGTGTCTTTGCTGTCGGAATCATCATTGGATTTGTTCCCATCTCTGCTACCTCGACCTCTTCCATGGCTGCCTCCTCTACCACGTCCTCGACCACGACCACCACGACCTCTTGCTGCCGGAGAATCACTATTTGTTGAAACTTTCAAGGCATGTTCCTTAGATGTACTCCAATTGATCTTCTGCTCATGTACAAGCAAGGAACTCTGCAGCTCATCATTTGACTCCTCAATGGAGCACACAACGTAATCAAACTTTGTAGTCATAGATCGCAGGACCTTTTCTACGATAGTCACGTCTTCCATCTTCTCGCCATGGATACTCATCTTGTTTGCAATTGCCATTGCCTTTGAAAAATAATCATTGACAGACTCTCCTTGTTTCATCTGAAGAGTCTCAAAATCTTTCCTCAGTGCTTGCAGCATTGAACGCTTCACCTTTGTTGAGCCTTGGTACTTCTTCTTCATGGAATCCCAAATTTGTTTGGAAGTATCTTTTTGGAGAATAGTCTCCAAAATGGAACGATCAATAGCTTGGAATAAGTAATTTTTCGCCTTCAGATCTTTCAGCTTGGATTCATCCAATTTCTTTTGTTGTAGCTCCGTCAACACCACTCCACTTTCCGGCTCTACAATACCGGTTTCTACGAGAGTCCAGTATTCTTTAGACCTCAGGAAATTCTCCATCAACATGCTCCAATGATCATAATGACCATCAAAGCGTGGTATGGCTGGCTGCACATAGTTGTCTGTAACCTTGTCAGACGCCATAGAAACTTCCTGTCGTAAGTGCAAAATAGCTTACTGCTTTTGTGGGAATTTTTTACGTCAGGCCCAAGTGGGAAGCTCTGATACCAGATGTAGAGTTAAACTCAAAATCCAAACACAGGTGAGAAGAGGTGCTGGAAAGCGTAATTTGTATATTGATAAAGTTGAACTTAAATAGAACGTTACATCATCAGACTATGCTAAATTCAAGGACATGACTCCTACTAACTTAATCCATTACTGACACTACTAACAAACTGCTCCACTACTGGGAGACTCCTAAAGACTTGGTAAACATAACAACGTGCAACATGACTTCCTACATAATAGGATAATCAGTTTATTTAATTAAAAACAACTGCTGTAACTAGATAAAATCTTAACAGCATGAAGGAGAGTTTTGTTCCTTTTCTTTTCCATTCGTTTTCTTCAAACTCTCCCATCCTTTCTTTCATTTTATTTTAATATTTATTTTTCCTTCTTTTTCTCTCCTCCACTAATGAGGGGGAAACCCATCAGTTGGTTTCTTGTGTGTTTTTTCCTAAAATTTTGTAGACTCACCGCGAAGAAGAAGATGTCTGAGAGATAGAGGTGGCGATGTGCGCCTCGCAAAGAAGATGTTTGAGTGTAGGTGACCTAATAAACTCTACGTACTGTTTTGTCTATAGCTTTTATTTAAACAGTTTGTTTAGTGTTTGGTTGTACAAACACCTCTAAGCTGGGTTTTATGATTAAAAAAATTCCTATTTGCCAATACAATAGAAAGATTAGCCCATAAACAAAACCTTTTTAACCCAGAGCATATATATTTTCCTTGTCTGCAGCATATAATATATATAACTAATAAAATTAATGTGTTAATTCAATTATAATTTATATAAAATTAACAAATCATATATTATTTTATTTGCCATATTCTAATTCTAATTTTTTAAGATTTGTCGTATTACTATGTCGTACCGTATCGTATTTATGTACACCTGCAACATAGGTTTTCAGGTTTTAAGGAATTTGTATGGGGTTTTGGATTGTCCATTATTTGGAGCTTTTAACATTGTAAATGTTGCCCCTTCCTTGAAAAATTTCCGGGTCAGCCAATGCCCGTAGTATGCTCTAGAGATGACAGGGTTGCTATGAGAGATGACATAACTTGCTTGCAATATATATTGGTATTAATAAGTTGGTGTCTGTATCATTATTGTTCTGTAATAGAGAAGCTCCCTTCCCTTCTATCTATATTTATACCTAAGTCGTACCAAAACGTGAATCCTGTGTTATTGGCTGATCCATATTAGAAGTTTAATTTATTTGACGCTTCTTTTAACTTGTTATTCCACTTTCGCTTTATTAATATTGCTTATACGTAAGTCGTACCAAAGGATATTCATGTGTTGTTGGCTGGTCTTATAACAAGTTTAATTTATTTGATGCTTTTTTAATTTGTTTTTCTTACTTTTGCTTTATTACTTTTTCTTTTTTAAATTTTACAACTATGGGCAGTGGCGGAGCCAAAAATTTTATCAAGGAGGGTCAACCTTAAATAGCGAGACTGAGAATTTTGCCTAATTGATTGGCTCATTCGATTAAAGAAATCACGAGAAATCTTAGGAATCATGAGGTGTGTTTATGTGTTAGAAAAAAGATACTACTAGAGGCAAGAGGGATTTTGTAGTGTACTTTAATTGTTATAGGATTTGAATAGTAAACAAAGAAAAGGAAAAAAGGAGAAAGTTAATAAACTCAAAAGATGAGAAAGGTCAGCCATGTGATATAGAAAGTAATTTAGTCAAATGCAACACATACAAAAACAAATGATTAAAGGGTGAGAAGGGTCAAGTGACTCTTGTAGGCCTTTATTGGCTCCGCCCATGACTACAGGCTGGTATACATGTTACTTTGTTACTTGATTTTTTTTTTTTTAAGAACAATGGAAGTTACTTTGTTACTTGATTAAGCAAGGTATGTGATGCTAAAAAAAAAGAAGAAGAAAAAAAAAGCAAGGTGATATTGGGATTGATATCAAATATTACTCGCTATATATAGAGTAGTGGAGAGCACGCTTTTATATAAAGAATATATAAAGGAAAAGGCAGAGAATGGTGAAACATTCAAATACCAGAAAATGCCTTGGTTAATTCAAACATTAAGAATTGAAATTATTAATTAAATGAGGATAATATGGTAAATTCACATTTTTTTCATATTAAAAAATAATAATAAAAACAAAATCAAATAATAGGTCATACTTTTATGGAACATAACCTTAGTACGAAATATCGATAATGTCGAAAAAAAAATCGAGGATATTTTGGTTTTTTGGAATCATCGATATTTTGGAACATATCCATGTACATATCGTATAAATATCGACAATATCGACGATAATATCGGAAATATTGATGTTCAATAATTTTCGCTCACACTTCACCAATATTTTGTCAAAATATAGGTGTAATATCGCTAAAATATCAAAAATATCGAAAATATCGATGTAAAGGGAAAAAAAAAGGGGGGGAAAAGGGAAAAAAAACACAAAGGGGATGATTTGAACCCCTCAAATTTTACTCCTCCAACACCTTAACCACCATATCACCTATGTGTTTGTGATAATATGCTAAAATATTTATATTTATATTGTTTTGTTTTGAATTCTTTTTGCAAGAATCAAATTTTCACATGAGAATTACATGCAAGACTATTTTGGGGATTTATCATTTGATTACTACTCTTCACAATACACTTACTCTACACATAGAGATGACGAAGATAGTGAAAAATTTGAACCTCATAGAAACTCTATGTGGTACTAAGTCACTCATGTATCTTACCATGCAATGTATAAAGTGTAAAATATTGTAGTAAATCATTATATATAAATGATTATGGTGTGTTTAATCTTTTTTCATTAATTACTACATATTTTCTACACTCACAGTGTTTGCCAGCTCTACTGTATAATCAACTTAAATCAGTTAAATCCATCATGTCATGCATTTCCTTCTAATTTTTTGTGATAAACTAATAGATAATTGACTAAATAAACATTCTCCAAAATTTCAATAAAAATTTCCAAGTTTTTTCTTACAATTTCCGTGGTTTTTATTCATTTTTATTGAATATCGATAATATCCCGATATTTCCATTTCGAAATTTCCGTATTTTTGGACTACCGATATTTCGATATCATTCAATATTTTAAACCTTGAACATAACTACCCATGTTATCTTTTCTTAATTCTAAAAATTAAATAAAAAGGAAAAAAGAAAACCAATTGGTACATGCGTGAGCTTATGCCAAGGAACTAGTATAAAGAAAGCAACGAATTGAGTCGAAAAATAATATAGCTAAAGATGGAGGATGAGGAAATGGAGGAGAAGGAGAAGGTTTTTATAGGAGAGGCACTGCGTTACGTGCGAAACCCACATAAATGGGCCATGCACGGCGAATGGGAACCCCTAAAAGAATTCTACGAGAATCATCCAGAGGAAGTAGTTGGCCAATTGACAACGAACAACGACACTATACTACATGTCGTAGCCGTTGCCGGACACAACGACGTGCTTCAATTTTTGATTGCACTAATAACAGACCATGTGAACTTGTAGGAGGAAGAGAAATAAAATAAAACAAATGGACACTAGTTTCTTAAAATCCAACTGTGAAAGAGAGCTGATCTGTTTTTAAAATCCAACTGTGAAAAATTTACGGTTGTGCCACTGCACTTCCGTTGACCACAATTTTTTCGTTAAAACTCCAATTTGGACCCACTATCGTGTCTACGAACTCGGGAGAGCGAGCTCTATGCAACATTGCCACTCATTTCTCCAAAATTCTTCTGGATTAAAAAGTGACCAAAGTACCCCTACTCCCAAGGGCAAAATTGTAATTTCACAAAAGAATTAAATTGGATTAAATCGATTAAATTGGGTCAGGGATGTTACAGTTGTGCTCTTTATTCATCGTCAAAAGACGTGGACAACGCCCCTCATTTATGGGGTTGCCCTTGTTCATGTCTCTGTGTTTTTGCTCTTCGCAGTTTCCTTTGTATGATGGATTCAAAGGAAATGAAGGCGATTATATCTTCAAATCGGTGTGTGTTTGGATTTTCCCAAAGTTTGAAAGTTAGAAATACTGTATTCTAGGTTTGCTAGGGTAAGGTCTATTATTGAGTGATATGATTTGTGAGCTCTATGCTGTTGCTATAGCTTAAAAGGTCAGAATAAGAGTGTCCTGCTATAGCTCTCAGTTAGGGTTCCCTCTTCTTCTTCCTTTGTGTGTGACAGTGTGAGTGTTTTTTGTTTTTCCTCCTTTTATGTATGTTTCAGAATAAGTTAACATCTTCGAAATAAACTAGTGTGTATCATGCTTTTTATGAGATTTTTCTTTTATTTGTAATGATCTGGGTTTAAAAATATTCTCTTTCTTTTTTTATGGTTCATCACTCATTTATTGAACTAAAAGTATAGGATGATTTTTTGGACTGCGGATACGCCCAGCTCCCTTATCAATTAGCTTCAAATTAAACTTTAGATATGATTTCTATTAATTTGACCAATATGATTATTTCGAATGACACTTATTAAACCCTTTAATATCGAATAATTAAATTACATAATGCATAGGCCCTACCTTTTTTTCCATTTAACACCAATAACCTTCATTGTAATAAGACACGTTATGTGCATAGCATAGGAGAAAAGAGCTTTATCTTCTTAGAAAATCAAAACACCCATATGATTTCCAGTCTTCGCAACCTTCTCCATTCTCTCTATGGACCCTTGAGTGAAGGGATCGATGTAATGAATATAATAGTCAAGTTCGTAAGCAAGGGGCTTGTAGTTCAAGTGGTGAAGAGCAGTTACTCCTGCACTCGAGGTCAAGTGTTCAAATCTCCCCTCTCCAATATCACTTGTATCATACAAAATAAATTAAAACTAGTCAAGTCCGCTACATTGCGATGCGGTTTTTTTTTTTTGGTCAGAATGAAGGGTGTGAATATGATTATGGTTGGGGCTCACCATTAATAAAGAAATCTGAAGCAGAATGTGTTTTTTTTTTCACTTATGGAAATTCAAGCTCTAGATAGAGCTTCATCTTCCTGGTGCTTCCAATTGGAACCTCTTTGGGATGGTTTTGGAGCCATATTCAAAGGAAATGAAAAAAATAATGAAAATTAAAATAAATTTGAAGAAACTTTGACAGTGAAATAGAAAGAAATTGATTTTGTGTGGATTAATTCACAAATGGATTGGTATTTCATATGGGTTTCATATTTATAGAGTTTGGGGTGAAATTTGGGATTGAATATGGTTTTTTTTTTTTTTTTTAAACCGTTGGAATTAAATTTGGATCATTGAATTCTTTTTACCATTAAAACCATCACAATTAAATATCTGTCGTTCGTTTGATTTTAAAAAACAAAAAATGGGATTTGAAGTTGACCGTTGGATCTCAATGGTTTGTTTATCTTGACCGCACGCGCCTCAGGTGCACGGATAGGAAACAGCGGCGCGCCACAACTGATCCTTCTGGTTCCAAAAACCAACAAACAAACAAAAATTGCTGTTCCGCCTTTTGCTTCGTGGGTCCAAACTTTTTTAGCCCCATCTGGAATATCTCATCTCATACCAAATCCTAGCTTGATTGATGCTACCAAGTCTATACTGTTATTTTCAAAAAGCATATAACAAAACAATAGTCTTAACAAAAGATAGAGAATTGGGAAAATAGAAAGAACAAAGAAAAACAATTGAAAAAAAAAAAAACAAAGGGAGAGAGGCCCTCGTCCGATGTGCATTTTTCTTGTTCCGCACATGCAGTCTGGCATGAGTTGTAACAGTGACATCATACAACAACCACAATCTATATGAAAGGCCTAGAAAGAATTACCAACTACACTTTCTATTTCTTGCCATAATTTCTCTCCTCTATTCACATGCTAATTTGGTGTCAAAGCTGCTCAAGCAGATAGCAAAGGCCTGAAATGCAGACAAAGGATACCGGTAATCCATGGTAAACATATCCTTGCCAACTTTACCAAACTGAAGTATGATCTTGTCATGGTCAGATTGGGTTGGCTGCGGTGGTTGTGAGGGTGTTGGTGCACCAGCAACTGACTGTGTAGCCGCTATCAACTGAAAGTTCTTGACAGAGGCAACTGTTACCCTTCCACGGAAGTTAAGGCACCAACACTGCAACTGTTCATGCCATCTCGGTGCCTTGTTCCGAAGAATCAATGGTCTCTCCTTTCCTTCATCTTCATAATGGGACCCGACTATATCAGAGAATCGAGCACTGCTAAACTCAGTTGAATTATCAATTGATTTTGAGAAGGATATGCTCCGGAATGAGTCCTCAAGGGAGCGCTGGAGAAGCTCAGGCTGGCCAGGGACAATGCCACCAGGCTCAAGGGATGCGGCAGGGATTGAGTGCATGTTGCAGTGCATCCTGCGTGGCCCCCGAGTGCCAAGTACATTTAACTCATATGTCACCTGAGAGATGTTGTAGCTGCCAGTAGGAACCTTGGGAGAGACCTTTTTAGAGTAAAACCGACGGCTTTGGCCAGGTGGGTAAAGCTGAGCGCTGTTGTAGGGAGGCTGGGTATCATAAATAATGAATTTGGTGCCTAGAAAATTAGACCTGAAAATGATGCACGTTAAACCAAACCTGATAGAAACTGCTTCAGGCCCATCAATAACAAAAATGAAGGGAAAGTAATATCCTAATACAATTATTATTACTATTGCATGTCTGCAAAGTGACAGACCAAGTTGGTTCAGAAGTGTGACAATGGATGTAAAGTCTACTGATTAAAGATATATACGTGTGTGAGTGAGTGTGTGTATTATAAGTAAATAGAAGATAATCTTATATCCTTGCACCAAAACAATTCACAACAAAGGGACTGTCACCAGTTATTCAACCATGGTCATAATGCCTCATAAAGTCAGTATTTCATACATGTTCAAATTACGGATATAGCAATGGAAGTTCCAATGCAGCCAAAGCAACCGAAATAGAGAGATAACACATAAAAGTACAATACTAACCCACAATATCACCAATATCCCTGGATTTTTTTCAAGAAGAGAAGGGAATTGATACGTATAAAAAACAATTAATATGCACCTTAAAATTCTTTAAAATAATATCAGTTGCAAAAGAAATACTTCTTGTAGGAGTGCTTACTGCAAAACCAAGGCTAAGAATGTAAAGTCACCATAACGAATCCCCATTAGCCCATATCATTAATCCATGGCCAATGGACAGCAGATGCAAAAGACAAGAAAAATATTTTTCATTCAGCCTTGATCCCTAAGTGCGCACAATGAGTTTTCAACATGCTCAATATTCCAGTTCCAGTTTTGTAACTTTCAGAAAAGAAAAGAAAAAGATTGTACAATGACACATTTTTCAAGTTCTTAAGTTGCATATTTCACTGCCTTATCTGAAGTTACTAACATATGAATTTCAGCATAGAATAGAACAGCTGAAAAAGCAAGTTCAACAAGAATCACCTCAATTTCCCAATGTAGGTGTTGCTTGATCTTGATATGTTATCAGCATCCATTGAGATCACATACTCTGTGCAAGTAGTTCTGCGCGTTCGCTTGGCAGAAAGAAGAAATTTCCCATTTTCAACAAGTAAGGCTGCAAAGGCATGGAATTGATCAACAGAACATCCTAAAATAGACTTGCAAGCAATAATGCAATCAACAGAAAATTGCTTGCTAGAAAACGAAGCAAATTATTTACTGCACAATATGTTCGTCTATAAAGTTCAAGGTCGATTTAAAATTACACAACCCCTCTTTATATGAGTTATTGCAATACAATCCCTTTATATAACTGAGGCTAAGTAGGGTCCGCATACAATCCCTATGATCTTGACATAGGGAGAAGATGATAATTCTTATGCAGTATAGAGTGAGAGATGTACACTATTTATAACATTTAGACAGCAAATCAACCAATTTGTAATAGAACTTAGCTAAATCAAATTCTGGTAATCAGCATTAAAATAAAGTTTTGAACTTTAACACTTGCTAATAGCCTCTATTATCAACAGAAACCAAATTCCCTGATACAGGACAGCATGATTGATGGAACCCAATGATAACGTCTGAGTCAGGTAAGGCTAGGCCTCTCCGACTCAGCCGGGCTCTAGAGCCTTGAATGCACTAGTCCTCGGAAAATGGTACAACAGCAGACTAAAAAAACACAGCATGAGAAGAGATCATTATAAGTGGATACAATACACCAAATAGGTTGTTTGGAATCCATAGAGAACGAAAGTACGAAATTAAAGTTGACCCAACTAGCCTATATAGTAAGATCTGAAATTATCCCTTAGATATATCAGTAGGTTGACATACATTATTGGTCAATTCTCTAACAGCTTCAGTTTTGGGGGTCCAATGGTTGACTAACATGGTATCAGAGCTCTAATTGTCGGAAACCTTGAGTTCCAAACTTCCAATCGACATTTCTCACTCATTAACTTGCAAGGTGCAGGGAGGGGCTGAACTTATATGCTTCTCTTTATTTGTACTTTTCTACCTCTTTATGTGGAGGACTGCACTTCAAGAAGGATGTCAACTAGATATATGTTGATGGTCCATTCACTAACTTGAACTTCTCAAGTCCAGTGGTTGTGTAAAATGAACCATACTCTGCTTGCCAAACAACTCCTCTAAGATACTGAATCAGGTTACATTCATCGAAGCAGGAATTTTACAACTTTGCACAATGCTGTCCTCTACTATGAGTTATTTGAACATAGAATTTCAGTTTTTAAAGAGAAGGGTTAGATCATCACAATCAGCAGCATCAGCTTTACAAAACAATCATTTAGTGTCTTCCCGATGATATTATCTACCTATGTTAGGACATGAACAATTTGTCTAAGGTATAGTGCCTAGATTTAGCATCCACTGTCAAAAGGATGCTCTTAGCAATAGAAAGTTCCAAATGGGTATTGCCTATATGTTATTGGTCTTATTAGAGATTGTGTAGTCATAGCACAGATCAATGGATCAGTTAGTATTATTTACAAATTAGTTTCCATGCCAGATTCTGATAAACATGATGGTATATTGACCAAAGGTTGAGTTAATTAAATACTGATTAACAAGAAACCAATATTATTCGCAATAATACACAAACTTTTCAACTAAGTTGAACACAACAAATGTTTTAGTAAGTTGATCATAACTATATTGTGAAATCCCAACAAACCACATAACCTTAAATCTCACATTTAACTTGGTAAAGCATTAGTTCCAACAAAACTGTCTAATGAGAACTTTACCAGGGCTAAGGCAAAGGAAAAGGTGGTAAGTTAAATTAGACTTGTCCCTCTTGATAAAGCACTGGATCGTTCCATCCCGAGATCCTGGCTGTGAAAGGCAACCACGTGTCAGCTACTGGCTATTATGAATATGGTTAAAAGAGAGCATCTAAGTGCATAAACACGTGTATAACTAACTTAAACAGAAAACCCAGGTAATGACATTAAAACATAAATGTGTGGGCACCTTCTGCCTTTCATTAAGTAATTCTCATAAGGAAGACAATACCATAAAGCTCTCACCTGCTTCAAGGAGACTGGGAAGGTAATCTTCCCAGAGAATTCAGGACTTCTGACAATTTCTTTGCACATTTCCCTCCATGACCTGCATACGGCAGCACAGGCAACAACATGCTTGCGAGAAGGCCAAGTACTCTCACTAGCCTCCAATCTTTTGATTACATCACGTAGGAGTTCAGGAGGTAGGCTGGCCCAACGGCTATTCTGGATTACCAGAGGTGGGTCGTGCAGCTCATGGACTGAACCATGTGATTTCCCCCTGTGATGACCAGGCAGTCTCACCTCAAAACTCCGTCTGGATAAACTTCCAAACCCATCCCTTACATCACGAACTATACTGCGAAATGACATTTACTCTGGCGTGCCAACAGACTCAGATGTTGTATATGTCCTCAATGCAGATGCACAATATAATCCGCTTCAAGTTGGGATGAACCACAAAACTATAACTGCAGGTTCAACTGCAAATGAACGAAACTGGATTCAAATTTCTGTTACAATGCTTAAAACCTAAGAAAGAAAAAGGAAGAAGACTGATTGACAAAAGCACAAAGCAAGAAAAGGAGATTCTCAATAAAGAAAGTCTCATTCTCACACATGGACTTAAAGCAGCCTAAAGTACCAGACTTTAATCAGATACATCTTTTGGCAGGTTTTAAAGCTGATCTTCCACAACCTAAACTACAATTAATTCAAACTTAAATTCCTACTTGTGCAGTCTAATCCAAATATAAAAATAAAAAAAAACTTTGGAAAACAACCCCGAGACTGAAATCTCTTCTACATGGAATTTTAAAAAATACAGTGTCCATAATTTGTTATTCTAGAATGCAAAACCCTTCAGAGACAAGATTGTAACTAAAACCCAAATACTTTTTGTTTAAAAAAAATGTAAAACAGCGTCATAAATATAGACAGCATGAATTATGCACCGAAATGAGTAATGCAACCTGAATAAAAATAAATAAATTGTAAAATCAAGTTGACCTGGCAGTTTAAATGTTCAACTCCTTAATAACTCACAGCGAGAGGGAGGGAGGGAGGGAGGGACGGAGGGAGGGAGGGAGGGAGTGAGTGAGTGGAGAGAGAGAGAGAGAGAGAGAGAGAGAGAGAGAGAGAGAGCGCGCGCAAACCCGAAAAACACCAAATTAAATGCCAAAAGACTTGAGTTTGAGAGCTTGGCACTGATCACAGATACATTGCTTCACCAGTAAGGCTATCAGAGATCGGTGAACAACTTTCAAGAATCAAAGCCTACTGCTGGAATTCCTGCAAATATAAAATACTGCAATCTTAGAAATGAAGAAAAAGGTTAATAAATTTAGCCTACAAAACCAGAAAATTGAAAGCAAAAACCACCAAAAAATTGTTCTTTTCTTCTTTCAGTTTTCCAACTACTGATGTTAAAAAGTAGATGAAGCAAAGTCAGTATTTTGTCCTCCACATTTGCTTAAAGCCCAAAAGCATCCACATTAAAAATTAAAATTAGCCAAAACTCATGAAATGAAACAAATTAATGCAGAACACACACCAAAATGTGGTGCTTCAAACCCCTTAACTAAAAAAAAATTAAAATTCAGATATTATCCATAAGGGATTTACATCCCAACCAACTGAAGAAAACCCACAAATGTTTCAAGAATCAGACTTTCTAAGACGTTTTTGGGACTGCAAAGTTATAACCCAGAAAACGGACCTAAAACTCAACAATCAGAGAAATGATCCCAGGTGGGGCTGTAAATTTAACAAACAGATAAGGAAAAATAAAAAAACCCAGGAATTTAGACAAACATTTCAGACGGCTGATGCTTCAGTACTTCTTAAAGCTGCGATGCAAAACACCACAAAGACCTGAAGATCACAACCAGCTCACCAGCTTCTGCTCTCTCTCTCTCTCTCTCTCTGAGAAGACCCGGACTTCAACTCTTTATTCAATCCAGTTCACGAACAAATAGCTTTATTAACTTAATCCAAATTATTTAATTTTATCTATTTGTCTTAATTTTAATAACACCCACTTGAACCAGAACGAAATGACCATTGGGCCCTTGACGGTTGACTTTTTAGTCCCAGAACTACTCCCTGTGTTTCCGTTACCCGACCAACGGCGTATCTTAGTGCGAGATTCCTACGTAAGCCGCTTGTTGGAGCTTCGGCGTAATTTAGCATGCACCGCTTACGACATCGCGCTTTGAGAGTTAAATATGGTACTTCTCAGCGTACCTCGTTATGATGTGGAAGCAGTTGTGTTATTGATCTGAACCGCTGACTCTGTTGGAATGTTGGGATTTGGGAAGGTGGGTGCATGTGGGAAGATCATGAAATGGGCACGCTGTTATGATGGAGGCCTGTTGGAGAGTGGAATGACATTTGTATCCCTATTGGTTGGGACTGTACTTGCCAGGATGCTGCAGCTCCTGCCACGTGTGGGATATTTTGATTCAGAAGTAGGATGAATACTTACATTGTGCTATTCCCGACCAATCACAGTATGTCACGCGTGTGTTAACTTTTCCACGTGACAGTATATAATCAAAAAGGGATAGCAAAATAATAATATCCCCGTTTCATACAAGTTTTTCTACAGAAGTAGATCTTCTTTGGTGTTGCTTGGATTTCATGGAATGGAAGAGACAAAATTTTCGAGGGAGGGAGGAGGGTACAATGTAAGTTGTTGTTGAGATTGGGATTTTAGATTATGTGATCTATATTAACACACAAAAATAAAAGATTATGTGATATAAAATCACCCATATCATAATAAGCTCATAGGGCTTTCAACTTTTCATTTTGATCAGTTTAAATATGGGTTAAACATTAGCATTTCTTTTTTTTTTTTTTTTTTGTGAAACAAAAATTCATTCATAATAAGGGCTAAGTACAAGAATTTGACAATAAGAACACACCCTTTAAAGAGGTTCTTGCATACAATAAGGCTAGGAAATAGAAATCCAGTAAGACAGTGAGCAAATTAATTACACAAATTTTGAGTTCAGCTCACTCAAAGTTGAAAGAGAGAGGATCTCAATTGCATCACCATTGCTCCATAGAGATTTTGGTAGAAAACCCAATAGCTAGGGACCAGAGGCACCTCCAAGTAAAAGGGGATTTACATAGCTTTATATTTAAATTATATAAAATAAAGGGTTTACATGTTGGAAAGACTAAAATACCCTTCAAAATGGATGAAAAATTGGATAATGTTAAAGTCAGGTGACAAATCATGGATTTTGAAAACTTAAGGTGACATTTTGCTTAAATTTTTCTTTAAGGTGACAAATTGAAACTGATGTATAAGTTCATGTGACATTTCTACAAAAATCCCTTAATGAATGGCATGAGTACTCATATACAATGTCATATGAATATTAATAATGTTACAATAATCTTTTTCTTGTTTTTAATTAATTTTACAATAATGTTATGTGATACTTCAAGTTTTCTTTGGGCAAGTTGGACCCATATCTATTATGAATCATCTTCGAATAGCATCCATCATGATTTGTGACTAGAACCTTTCTAATATTTGTGCTCCATCAAGAAGAACGTAACGTTCATACAAGCTATATATATGTGTTGATGAAAGTTATTGAAGAAATAATAATTAAAAAATAAAGAAGAAAAACATAGTGGAAGAGAGAAAGTAAGTAAATGAAAATTACTTCTCTAAAAATGAAAAATAAATATTTTAAAAAAATAAGGACTTGGAAGGAATCCATACCAATTAAAATAATCCATTATTTTTCTACTTATTGATGCAATAATAGTTCCTATTCAGTGTTCATGCATGGAGCATGCCTGCATGTGATGTGCTAATTATTATTTTGTTTTAATAATCAAGAGATTTATTGAATCATAAGACAAGTACATCATGATAATCAAGGAAGAACCAACTAGGATGATTCTTCTTCAATCCAAGTATTAAACTATGAATTAGAAAAGAGTGTTTAGCCGCTCTCTCCCCTTATGAATCCCAAGAAGGGGGAGGAGGAAAAAGTATCACTGCCCCTTCTCTCCCTCCTCTCTTTTTGCCTTTTTTAATTTTTTAAATTTATTTTGTATAATTGTGGTGATTTCTTATAGGGTTATGATTTCCCCACTCCTTTTTTATCCACTTACACTTATTTTTTAGTTATAAAATGGAGTGTAAGTGGATAAAATTGGAGTGGGGAAATCACCACTCTTCTTATAAATCATGCTCAGATTGAAGTCCCCATCACCTCTTTTGGGATATATTCCCAATCAAATCATTCTCCCAAAACCCGCTCTCCAACACTGCTTATGTTCTCTAAATTTGGTTCTAAATCATATCTGACAGAGTTTGTTGCAAATCACCTAATTGATCTTTGTCAAGGTTGTTGTTTTGGTTTATTTATTTTCTCTTACGCGCAAGTAGATCGTTGGAAACTATGTTTTCCCCATATTTATTACAAATTTTTTTTCTCGTTTCAAGATTTTATGCGGTGAGTGGTGATGGTAGGGTTCATTTAGGCTCCTATGTTGCTTTAGGGTTTCAACTATGTTGGGTTTGTGGTCTTTGTTTGGGATTGTGCTTAATTATTGTGATATAGGCTAGAAGTTTTACTATGGTAAGTATACTTATGTGGAAAAGATGACCAATGAGCTTACATTGAAAAAATAAAAATATGATGGTTACTTCTAAGAAACCCTAATGCTTTTGGGTTTATATCAAATTTTTAATGTCCTAAAATGTTCGTAGAATGTAATCACATAATTATTGTTCATTTTGGTGGAATTATGTCTAAATGTGTGGTTCTAATCTTGTTGAGAGTACTATCCCACATTAGAAATAGAAGTCTTGTATTAGTAGTTTGAAATTTTTTGAGAATTGCCAATTGGTTTTGGATTGAATGCTCATATAATAATATGGTATGAGAATAAAGGTTACCCATGTGGTAGGTTGGAGGGCTTCACGTGCTCTTACGTATCCAATGTGTTGTCCACGTGTTTGGCCTAAATGACGTCACACGTGAGGGGGTGCGTTGAGAGTATTATTCTACAACGGAAATGGAAGCCTTAGATGAGTAGTTTAAAAGAGCTTGTGCACTGTTCCTGTGAAATGTGGCATGGGTGTTGCCGTCCGTGCAACTACCGAAAGAATTGTTTTCAGATCCTGCAATGTTTATCTGTTTATTTTTATTCATATAGATAATGGGAAGGATAAGAAATCATGAATGACTGAAAATATAAATTTAGTCATACAAGATGGCAGCTAATTAATTAGTAATGAGAGTATATAAATAAAATTTGCTGCACATTCTTGTAATATTATGGGATTATACCCTTACTTACATCCTTAATTAGATTGCACTTGTACAAGTTTAATAATGTGAAATCAAACTTTAGATCATCACTGGTAGAAGAAAATGTTTTGTCTAGTCAAAATCAACTTTTTATTCTTTTCCATTCTAATCTGAAAGGAATAAATTTGAAAACAGAAAAGGGTACAAGAATGCCATTTATGCTATAACTTGGTCCATGTATGGCCATAAAATCGAGAAGACTTTTGAGCGCTCTTGTCTGGAATGGATTATCTTAATACGGGGTGCAAGGGATGGTACTTATATATATATATATATATATATATATATATATATATATATATATATATATTTGACTTCTAAGTTATAATACATTAATTTTATGGTTAACATGTAACTAATCAACACTTATGACCAAGTAGATCTTAAATAAGTAAAAAAAAAAAAACCCCAAGAACCAAGTGGGAAGTAGACTCATTCAAGTTCAATCACTTGTCAAACTTTCCTTGTATCTACTGGCTTCGGCCAACGAGGTCTAACCCAATAAAAATTTGATTTGACTTACAGATTAATAGTCTTAGGTTTGAACCTTTATGGCGTGTTGGTAACGTATGTGAAAAATTCCCTAGTCTTATAGTTTACACTATCGATCATAGTAAATAATAATATTATTATTGTTATTAAACTGGCCAATATGAAGATATTGTTAAAAGGGTTTAAAGGTGAAGTTATTGGTCTTGTAACACGACTTCAAAAATAAAATGATGAATTGGATAAGTATATGCTGATTACCAATGATTTGGTATAAATTACTTGAGATGGGGGTCAGGTTGGGTGGCTCAGCCCAAAATAAAATATAGCATATGTCTGATATTATTAGGTATTTGATTATAAAACAACTTGTTAACTTTTATTAAGCCACTACTGGTGGCATGATTATTTCTCTTGTTACACGTGTACTTAGCTTCAAGATATTTATGTAATAGCTAGCTAGTAGCTAGCCTCGGCCAATTCACCAACTAGATATACACAAGGTGTTTTTCCTGGGTGTAGTCTATATCTATTTGTATTTTTCTACAACATATACTATGAAGTCTCATCATGTCGCAGAAGAATGGTGAGATTAAAAATCAAGAGTTTTATTCATTGAAAATGTGTATTAAGAATAAATTATTTTGAATAGTAACATGAGACAAATTTTAACTTATGCAACTTCACGCAACATATGAGCAATTGTTTTAACATTTATGATATTCATAGTGATTTGTTACTAGCCGGTGACACTTTATCTCAAGTCGACATCTATCCGTCGATCTTCATAACTGAAGTGGTAAGCTCAACGAGGGGTTCACACAGGGGCAGAGCCACTCATAGGCCAGGAGTGGCCTTGGCCACCCTAATTTTTTGACCTTCCTCCTCTATTATATTATATATAATATATATTTTATACACTTAATAATAATATATTAGATATGATTAAGTTCGAAATATTTAACTTATGTAAGTTTTAAATCATATGTATATACTTTATTTTCTATTTTCGACCGCCCCACAATTCTAGAGGTTCACAAATTTTTTTAATATCATTTGGTATAGCCTAGGCTTCAGAGAAAACGAGAATAAAGGACAAAAGAGTAGAGTCCAATTAGGAAACTCTAAGAAAAAGAAATTAGGTAACATGTAAATACCTAAAAGGGGGAAAATAAAAATAAAAATATAGGTAAGTTAAGTATTACGTGTCACATTTAAGAAATATTGATGATGCGATATAACACCGGAATTCAGAGTTAGTTGGCATGCTTGATTTTCTTGTCGCGTTAAGGATTTCAAAGGGTATGAAGGTTGAATTCCAAGTCAACCAAATTGCGTGCAACACGCCAGCCATCCACAGATTCCTAGGCTTTTCTGTACAAAGCAAAGGCAAACGCAGCTTCCCTTGTAAGTGGTTCTTGCCCTTTCACAATGACATTTCAAACATATTGGAAACGTAGTCGATATTGCCACTCAAAAAAAAAAAAATCCTCTTCTATTTTTTTTTCTTTCTATTTTGTAAAAACACAATTAGTGAAAATATTTAAATATATATATACTTGCCTCATTTTCTGGAAGTAAGAACTCTTGCTTTTCTTCTAATCATAGTTTGACATGAGTGTAGAGATTTTTTTTTTTCTATTTTTGATGAATTACTTTTTCATATGTGTCAAAATATGATTTGCATGAAGTAAGAGTGCCCTGAAAGAAGGGAAGCAATTTCCAATACATGAAGGATAATGATTGGCTCCCGAAAGAAAAGGAACTCCTCCTAACATGAACATGTGGCCAATTAGAAATGGACACATACCGAAACATTGAAAATAATAAAAAGTTCGCTTAGGTTCCCCAAATTGGGTGGGGCCCAATTTGTATAAACCCCTATATATACTTATATATGTTATTTTAAATAAATTATATTATATAAATATTATGTAGAGTTAACTTATACATTTGCATTCAAAAATTTAAGGCGGGTGATATGTTAAGTGATGTTTTCAATCTTGATAAATCTTGATGCATTTTATAAAGTTGTGTAAATTACATTTTGTTTGTTTGTTTGTTTTATGTTACAATTTTGAATTTGAGTTCATATAATATATTTTCTAACATACCATAAAAAAATCACATAAATATACATATAAAGTAGAAGGTCCCATTTAAGTTGTTCGCCTAGGACCTCCAAAACTTAGGAACACCGCTACTATAGCCTCACAACCAACCCCACTCCAAAGATTTTAAACCATTTAAAAAAATTATTTGGACATGCTTTCATTCGATTGAACCGCATAATCATTTCAGGAGCGATTCCTTCCTCTTCTTTAGAAGCGAAGCATTATCTACAGATAAAAAGAACAAACTACGGAAATGAAAGCGGGAGTGTGTGGACACCAATGCGGTTCATTGGTGTTTTTGACAATCAAGTTAACCGCGAGGTTTCGGTTTTGATGGTTTGGAAAGCTAATTTCGGGTTTAGGGTTAGCATTGTGTGGAGAAATCGATTAATATACCTGAAAACCTCAGAAGCATTAAAGTCCTCGGACAAGAAAAATTCTAGCCGCCAAGACGAGAGGATATTCTGAGCTGCTTTGCAAGGATATCCTGGTCAGTTTAAAATCAATTTTTGGCTAAACTTACTATGTTGTTTTCAAACTTTAGTGGACGACCTTAAAAAAAATAAAATTATCCCATAGCTTTTCGTTATGCAAAGGAAACATGAACAAAAAGCAGCTCAGAACATAGGGTTCTAGAGACTAATTTAGGTTTCTTCTCAAAGCGAGGCAAGGCAGTTCTGGAAGGGAAAGCAAAAGGTACCCTATGACTCTGGTTCTAGGGAAATCCATGGAACATAGCTCCATGTATATTTTCTTTTGGGGCTTGAGCCCATAAATAGAATGAGATGAAATAATGGTGAGCCTATTCCACAAGGTTTTGGATTGAAGTAACAAGGCCTTCTAGTCTTATAAAGAAGTGGATCTCCACTTCTTGGTACAAATTTTGTTGTCACCCTGCCTAGCTGCCAGATCGAAGAAGAAAAACTCCTTCAGTTTCATTTCAATTCAAACAAAAAAATATTTATGCCAAAACAGAGTTCTTTCGTCATGGTTTTTTGTGTACGGTATACTTCTGTACACAAAAGAACCATGACAAGAAAAGATAAAAGAAGGGATTGTGAACATAATGTCCAGGCCCATTTTCTCCTGAAAATCACTGAAAACATGAAAGCATTCTCAAGTACATGTTGGATAGTATAAAGTAAACTTAGCAGCAAAGCAGATTAGCTCTACAATCTGGTAGATCAGTGCTGCTGAGACGTACCAAGAAATAGATAGCAACCACAATTAAACACCTAATTATTGGTTTATGTCATGAATCATAATCTCAGCATTCTTTCGTTCTTCCCTTTATGGGCTTTTTATGTGCAAACACACCTTGTCTTGTAAGGTCTTGGCCTTGGTGTTTCTCCCTGGGTCAAGCAAAATCGGATCCAAACAATTACCTTACGCATAGGTCTTATTGGGTAATAATTGCTATGATATAAGGTTCGGTTGTTAAGAGTTCAAGAAAATTACACACATGGTCAGTTTTTGACATTGTGATTTGGTAGTCGGGATTTGGGAAAGCCAACCTGATTTGAGTATATTACCCTAGATAATTTAGCATGTAGGCGCAATAGAAAATGCTTATGACACGAATACAATTTGATAGGCTATCCGCAAACACCTTGTAAGTGGGTTTTGGCCTTTCATGGTGGCATTTCAAATGATTGTTCTGGGGTTTAAATATTGTGAAGTTTGTTGGAGTTAGGGTGAGCATTGTGTGGAAAAGTCGATTAAAGCACCCGAAGAAGAATTTTACGAAGCATCAAAATCCTCAGACAACAAAATCCTAATTGTGAGGACTACTTAATTAGGCTTTGTTCTCTACCACACTACCAGGCAGCGTCGTTGAGGGATGAGGCAGTTCCGGCTTCTGAAATCTTAAACCAGACAGATGCACTACGCGAAGGAGAACACAACATTCATTCATGCATCTAAAAATTGATGGTATAAATCCAGTGCCAAACATGTAGAAGATAATAAAACATTCAGAAACATGCCAACGTCTAATTTAACAGAATGATCCATTGAAACAATCAAATAAATAATTAATCATCTTCACGAACATCAAACAATCTTGTACAATTTGATGCTAAGGTTTTCATGTCTTTTATCTTAGCCCTTCCCAATAAACTCTTTTGAAAATGGTACTTTCTAAACAGTACAGAAAGTTTAACAAAACTTGACTCAATTCCCTCCCAAAAAAAGGAAAGCCTTTAAGCGACCAACATAGGCTTAATTTTTTCCAAAACCAAAACCCAACTCTCCACTCGTCCTGTTCTTCTGTGGAATCCATTTCATGTTTAGTCTCTGAGAAACATGGTGACTTTAAATGCATGTGTTGTTTGTAAAGTTTATTGGAGAAGGGGCTTAAGAAAAATAAAACTCATACCTTTCTGCATGCAAGGAGACTAACCTAGCAGTGTGACCAAAGGCAAACTTGCTGCCGTCATATATCTCTGGAAATGAACAAGAACGCTGAAAAAACAAAGACCAATAGTTGCTAGAAGCTTTGGAAATTGAAACTAATGTATTTATCACATGAAGATGAAGGTAACCCCAAAGACCAAAAAGTCAAGGAATCTATCAAAACATACAGCAATACATAAGGAAAGTAATTTACAAGCTCACTATATTTCAAATAAGCACACAAGAACACTTAATCTGGCCTTAGGGTTCCAGGGTTCAAAAAGGATCTTAGAATGTCTAGGGTTCTCCTATAAGTTAATAAGCATTCTCAAGAAACATAAATGCAAAAAGTAAAAAATAACTGGAATTATTTTAACCCAAATGAGAGCGAATGGATTAATTCTTGTCTTCTCGGATAGTAAAAAGAAAACTTGACAGCAAACCAGATTAGTCCTACAATCAGTAAATAAATGCTGAAAGTTCAACTACGATTTTAAATAAATTGGAACACCAGAATAACAAAAAGTTATACAAGTGGTTATTTTTTATTTTTTATCTATAAGAGTGCAAAAAAAGTGAACAAGTAGTCCACTTCTAAAAGAGCTAGACATGCACACTGCTTCAACAACTCAATCCTAGGCGAAAAACACGAAAAAAAACAAAAAAAACAGAATTCCAAAGAGCTACAAAATAAATGCTTTCCAATCCGACAAAACGACAGAAAAAGGAGAACTCCCTAAACTCTAAAGTTACAGATGCCCACAAAGACGGCCAAAAATGCACCCTATCCCATAAGCATTCCACCCCCTCACTCAATGCATACTCAAAAACCCTTCTGTTCATTTCACCCCGTAGATCCCAAAAAATTTCCAAAAAATTTACAGTCTACCAAAAACCCACAGTAAAAGCATAAGACACATAAAGCTGCAACCAATGGCTAGCAACCACAAAAAGCATTAAACACAAAATTACATCAGAATGGTACTGGTTGGCCAAAATCACATATGCTGTAAAAGACAACAACCTACTGGTATCCCCTCTTTACAAACTTCATGTTATGAATCATGATAACAGCATTAATTTTTTGTTCCCTTCATATATTCATTTCCTTGCTTATCACAGTTCTTCCTCAAGAATGCCAAATAATAACTTAAAGCAGACAATTTGTTTTTTTCTTTTTTTAAAGTACATAACTGTTCCACTTCTCCGAGAACTATGAATCATACATGCTTTGGAAAAATTACACTTACATACCTGTCCATGCAAAGCTTCAACAGGCGCATAAGCAAAATGATGTGCCAGCTTCACCTGGAAATCACTTTTGTATTTTCTTTCCATCGGTTGGCCCAATATGGACCAAATGACATGAAAATCAAAATCAAATAAGAATTCTCGTAAAAAGATTTCTCAATAAGCAAACAGAAAGATGAAAGAATTCAAGAAAAAAAGAAGAAGGCTCAACTAAGGTACCATAGAGAAGACAACACCTTAATATCAAATGTCGTCATCAAATTTAGCATGCACAAAAAGTCCAAATATCAAACAATGTTGTCCAGCGAGGTGGTCCAGCAGACTCTTAGAGATCTGTTGCCAGGGACCTCTAGGACGGAGGTGACCACCACACTGTGAACATAATACATACAGAATACATAAAAAGTATACACTAGCGGCTTTAATGTTCTACTTGTGCATTCAAATGAGATATGCCAGCAATATTTAAAGGATTTGTGCTCCCACCCAATAAAGTAAACCAGTAATTTGCAAAAACCAATGAAGAGAAAAAAAATAAACATTCCCAACTGATATCGTCATAAACAATTTACTGGTTCTAACTAGTCATCAGGACTAACAACATTGTTTCATAAGAAAAAAGTCATGACATCAATTTGCCAATTACAGTACAGCAGAAATATTCATAATCAAAATTATAGATAAGCACAATCCCATTCAAAGTAACTCACTTCTTCAGTTCCACCAGCAGGCAAAGATGTCTCAGCCACTAAAACAGCATCACATTGCATAATAAGTTGGGCCCTCCGTTGAAAAGTCTGTTACCTCCTAGCTTCTCAATGAGTAAAAATAGTGTCATTACGCCTAGGTGGTCTATCAGGAACTGAACCGGGTTTGAACTTTGAGGCCTCATGTTTCGCCAGTTCAGGAGGAACATGACTATTACTCTGAATGAGCATCTGCTTGAGATCATAAAAGACTTCGGTGTCGTGCATAGTCAAGAATGTTGTGGCCACACCAGTCTTCCCTGCACGTCCAGTACGTCCAATACGATGCGTGTACTGTTCAATATTCCCAGGCATATCATAATTAATAACATAGGCCACATCAGGTATATCAATCCCACGTCCTGCAACATCAGTTGCAACAAGGACATTGTATTTCTTGGCTCGAAAACCGTCAAGGCTAATTTCTCTCTGCTCCTGTGACTTACCCCCATGCAAAGTGGTCACACGATATCCATTCTTATCCAAACTCTTAGCGACATAGTCTGCATTCTTCTTGGTATTAACGAACACAATAGCAGTCTTATCACCAAGTTCATCAAGCAACCTCTTTAACCTCTCAAACTTCTCAGATTCCTTGCTCATGATCACATTCTGAGTGATCAAATCAGTTGTCTTTCCAGCCGTGCCAATCGTGACCACAACAGGATTCCTCAAGTACTTCCTAGCAAGCCGCTCTACAGCAGGCGGCATTGTGGCACTGAACATATAAGTGGTTCTGTAAATCTTCTTCTCATCAAGCTCTTCATCCTCATTCTCAGGTTTGAAATTGCTGGAAGGCATTGCATCTAAGACCCCTACAACCTGCGGCTCAAACCCCATATCAATCATCCTATCAGCCTCATCAAGAACAACATAATTGCACTGGTTAAGAACAGCATAACGCCTCTCCAGGCAATCAATCAAACGCCCCGGAGTGGCAATTACAACCTCACAGCCTTGCCTAATTCTAAACCCTTGCTCCTCAATCGACTGCCCACCAACAATGGAAACCACTTTGATACCCAAGAAATGCGCAAACTTGACAGTCTCATCCTCAATCTGCTGTGCAAGCTCACGAGTAGGAGCCATAACAACAGCATAAGGTCCTTCGGCCTCATTCTCCTCACTAATGGGAGGCAACCTCGAAATATAAGTCAACATAGGAAGAACAAAGGCAGCAGTCTTACCCGAACCAGTCTCAGCAATGCCAATAACATCTCGCTGTTGCAGCCCAAGTGGAATCGCGGCCATCTGAATTGGAGAAGGCTTCTTGTAACCAGCTCTCTCCACAGCCTTGAGCAACTCCTCACTCAATCTACTCTCTGCCCAACTCCTCATAGGCCTCGGAATCCTCGACCCTTTATATGAAATATTGAAATCCTCCCGAAAAATCCTCCAATCCCTCTCAGTCATCTCTTCAAGCTTCTTATCAGTCCAATGGCGATCGACCCTCATGTCGAAAGTATCGTATAATTCTGCAGCCTCCTCCTTGAGCTTCTGCGCCATGGCCTCCTCGGGCTTCTCCTCCACGCCCTCCTTCTTCCGGATCTCCTCCCTCAGCTCCCTCTCGTACTTCACAGCCAGCTTCTTCTGCTCCCTCCGGTCCATCCCAGCCCGAAACCCTCGCCCAAACAAGAGTTGGGCCTCGTGAGGGTTTTGATACAAAGCATTCATATCCCGAGAAGTGTCCTCCGTGTTCTCCCAATCGAAAGAGAACCGAAACTTCTCGCTGGGCTTGATGACCCGCTTCTTCGGCTTCTTCGATCCGAGATACTGCTCTTTAATGGCGTCCAGCTCTTTGTCTCGCTCGCGCTCTGCTAATTTGTCCAAGCGGGCACGCTCTCGAACCTTGGTCTCCTCCTCCCGCTCCCTATCTCGGTCGCGGTCGCGGTTTCGCCGCTCCGAATCTCGTTCCCGGTCTCTGTCTCGGGAATATCGGTCCCTGTCTCGGTCCCTATGATCTCGGTCTCTGTCTCTGTCTCTGTCTCTGTCTCTGTCTCTGTCTCGGTCCCGGTCCCGGTCTCGGTCGGAATTGGCGGTGGCTGTGGGTGGTGCGGCGTCTGAGGAAGGGCGGGAATGGGAGAGATTGGAGAGAACATGACTTTGACGGCGTTTCTGGTCTTCGGTTTCTTCTTGACGGCGTTGAAGGGCTAACTGCTCGCGTTGGGCTTTCGTCAAGAAAACGGGTTTTTTGGGCGGCAACGAGGAGGAGGAGGGTGCTACGGGAATGCTATCTGCTGAGCGTTTCATTGTGTGAGAAAAACGGTAGAGATAGTGGAAGGAAGGGAAGGGGATTTTGAGTCGCAGGGTTAAGGGTTTGGTGGAGGACGAGGAGGGGAAATTTGCGAATAAAACTATTTGGGGAAAAAACTATTTTGACATGAAATTAAAAAGATGTTTACTTTTGAAATTGACAATTTGTTGGTACGAGAGAATATTTGAGGGAATTGAATTTGGGATTGAGAGTGTGTTTTTCCATCTCAATAAGCTTTTATTTATAGAGAACTAGGTGAAGTCTCCTAGTTATATATGGATTATAACTTAGGCCCTCAAATCTCCTAATTGTACAAGGAAAGGATATTGTTTTTTTCCCAATAAAAGAAGGGAGCTGATATTGTTTTTCAACAGTAATTTCTTTTTTAATATAAGCGATAATTTAAAGTACAAGGAGAAGGAGTTTCTCACACATAATACTAAATCCTGATGGGAATTTGAATCTCATTGGCTCCCACCCACAATGATTTCTAATCAAGAAGCTTGGAGCAACTTAACCATTAATTTTAACAAAACCATAAGAAAAAAAATTGAAATAATTACCTTCAGCTGGTGGAATCCATCCATATTCATTGGAAGTTTTATTTTTCCAATGTTTTATTTTAATTTTGTTAACATTCCAAAACTCACCCAAGAAACTTATGAAATGTAAAATTGCTTTATTAACTTGGGGGACTTATTATTTAAAAACTAATTTATTCTTTTTATAATAAAAAGTTTCAAACATCTTGTAAAATCTTTTTCCAAAAAGAAAGGATAAACTATGTTCCAAATTTATTAATAAAGCGAGCATTCCAAGAGTATAATAACTCTAGCATTATTTGATTATTTCATTCGTGCTTAGAGTACTCGCAGTTCATTTTAATTCAGTTTAATAGTTTAATTTATTGAACTTTTTTGGCAGTAATGTTGACCAAAAATTATAAATAAATAAAAAAACAATATGCGTAGTTTATATTTTTCATGCAATAGGGGCCCATAAAGTTAGACCCAATGCCATCCCAAAAGAAAGCCGCTTGGGCCAGACTCAAAGAATTTAACCCAAGTCTTGTTAATAATACAACCCAAAAGGGTCGCTATTATGTAGCTGAAGCTTTTTCTATGGAATATTTGAGAAGCATGATATCATATTCACTTGTCACCAATGAGACATAATATATCATTCACTTGCCACCAATGAGACAGGAGGAGTATTTGCACGAAAACATTTTGAAGCTCAAATTAGTGAGTGTTCTTGAGGGTTATAGTAGAATATGAATTGTTGTCATACCTTTCACTATATGCTTGTTGGTAAGTTAGTTGACACTATATAGACAATGAAGTCCTCGGCTTTAAGTCCCACGTTCGTGTTTCTCTCACATAATCGACAATCATTCCATCGTTAGTATCATAGTGGATGATCATGTACGCCTTATTATGTGACATGAAACACAATTGCCTTTAAACTCTTTTTTTGGTAAATACCACGAGGTGTCCCCACATCCGGAAGGGTGGGATTAATCCCCGCTCGGGATTTGACTTGCCCTTGGCTATAAAGTGCTTCTAACGGGTTTCGAACCCCTGCCATTGAGGCACCAGGGTAACTCGCCAATTGAATGTGGCAATTTGCCAACTGCACCATACCTTATGGTTTAATTGCCTTCAGACTTTAGTCATGGGGTACATGACATGTTTGACATGTTTTCCTTGACAAGTCTAATGATTTCATTCATGTGTCATGCGACCACGGACAAAAAATGAAAAAACCAATTTGGAAATGTTTACAACTTCAAATCTGTTCCAAAAATTCATAAGTACGCATCTCATATGTAAACGGGGAATCTAGCACAAACAAAGCCTATAAACATTTAACTTTTGCAACACAAATTTAGACAAGAAAAAGAAAATAAAGGGAAACTTTAGCCCTCGATTGATAGTTACAAAAAGAGATGATCACTGCTTTAATCTAATGTGTGTTCATGACAAACATTCATCGTGGGAATGCCTTTTATTCATCCAATCGAATTTTTGCTACAATCCCATCCCCATCAACTAATAATGCACTCTTATACCACTTCCTCCTTGCTTTCTTGTTTCTGTTCACTTTCTTCGCTTTTCCTGTCTTCTTTGTCCTTTCCCCACAAAACGCTATACAGACCCACAACAAGCAATACGCCTCCACCAATACTGCAACAAATCAACCAAGACAAGTCTAGTAATTTTGATTTTGTTAAGAATACTTCTTGTGATATTCATTCGTTACCTATCATAATTAGATCTCCGTTTTTATTTTGACCCTTTTGCGCACATCTCATTAAACTGTGAATATCCAAGTCAGTTTATGAAATAGAACACAAAATGATCTTAACACTTTTACATATGTGCACGTAAATCGGTGGAAATTAAAAATCCGACTAAAATTGGTAACATATGAAGACCACAAAGGCCTTCCTAGAAAGATTGTTGTGATTTTAAAGCTTTACTCATGTCTATCTCTCAGCAACAACAATAATCAAAAGCAGTGAAAAGTTTGAATGATAGGCAAAAGGTAACGGACCTTCCCCAGTGAAGGGCTTCTTTCCACATGATTGCTGAGAAGATCGCTGTTATAATCAGTGCTAAAGGAGTGAACATTGCTGTGAAAACTGGGCCTTTCTTCTCTATGGCCCAAACTTGCAGCCAGTAGGTAATTCCAGTCACAATTACACCCTGCAACATCTCCCATCATCACGAGACACTACTTATCTATATCTATATCTATATCTATATCTGTACTATTATTAAGAAAATATCCAGACAGTATAAATTTCAATCATGTCATTCTTCACTTTAAATGAGGGCCTGTTTGGTAACTATTTTATTTTTAATTTTTAATTTTTACGTTGTAAAGAAAAAATATCTCTTTTTGAACGGGACCTCCAAATCCAAAATCTAAAATCCAAAATCCAAAATACCAAAGCAATATATTGAATAAATTATACCACGCCCACTTCCGAGTTTCTACTTTTTTTTTCTGTTCCAACTTCTACAACTTCCATTTTAACTTCTCTATGGTGTTTTTCTAGTTTCTATTTTGCATAGACATGTTACATGTGCATGTGGAAAAAATTTATATACATATAAACAAGAACTAGCTGTCAATATTTGATCTCAGAATCACTTAGATGATGACCATTGTGTATATATCAATAAGTCAAAAGATGAGCCTATCTCTTTGGAGGGAATATGAACCATATAAATTTACCCAAGCAAATTTCCAAATTGTACCTTCAATAGCTTAATTACCAATCTACCCGACATTATACAAGTGGCTTAGTTAGAACTTAAACAGAAATTCATAATTTGTTTTGCGTATAGATGGAAGTGTTTGCCCGAAAAAAATCTTATGTACAATATGGGTGCGTACAACGTCCTTTTCACAATAATTTCTGTATGTTTATCGTGTGATAGCTTAGTACGAGAGACATAAGTTGTACATACTCGTTGTATTTGTAGTTTTTTTTTCTTGTTGGGTGGATAAAAATGACTTACACAATAGAAAACAGAGAGAAGATGAATGTCCCATCCAATCTTCCAAGCTGATGGGTTTCTCTCAATTGCAATGGCCAAAAATGATGATTGGATGCAGCTAAAGAAGCATTGCAGAGTGGTAAGCCTCAACTTTGCTGGATATTGCTTGACAATGGGACCCTAGAAAAGAAGCACTAGCTAGTTCAATAAGGGCAATATAAAAAAAATTAAATTAAATTCTACAAAAGAAAATAAATTATTCCAGCTTAATTAAACTGTTTAAAATAATGTAATAATAAAAACAGTGCTAATGATTAATGATGTGAACCTGCAAAATTAGCCACAAAGACCAGGCAGTATTGGCTGAAATCATGAACAAGGAACCTTTTATCCAGTCCCCTCTGGAGGAAGATGATGAGTCTGAAATTTGTGTCTGATGATGTGATGGATACCAATTCATGAACTTTATGGAAGGCCCCTTAACTAAAGCAAACACCAATGCCCCTGAAAGGCTTGTGAGAGAACCCAACACCTTGGCTACACCATACAAATGTTTCATAGAAATGCTTTCCATTCTGCCCAAAAATTTCAAAACCATTTGTGTTTCAATGACATAAAAAGAAGAAGCACTTGGTCCATGTAATTAGCTAAATATCATAGTTAATTATTAATTAATTACCTTAACAAAACCGCCATGACAAAGGTAATTGCTGGAATTGTTGTGGTGGTGGCTGCTGCAAACGTTGCAGAGGTGTAGTTTATTGCAACATAGTACAGATTTAAACTCAGGGTAATCCTGGAAAAATTATTATGTATGTTAGAGAATTTAATTGAAATATTGTTGATGAGGAGAGAGAGCATAGCCAAGTTCATACCCAGATAAGGAAATGAAGAAAATCTTGCAGAGTAAGGTGTAGGAAAGAGGAGCGTCTTTCGAACTGAAAATTCAGAAGACAAATTAAACAACCACTGAAAAGTCTAGAGAGATGTATGCCACAAATGGAAGCTTATGAACTAACCTTTCAAAGAAGAAAGCAAATGGAGCTAAGGCGAGGGAAGCGAAAGCTTGACGATAAACCACAAACACATAAGGGTTCATTCCTTTGGCCATTGCTGCCTTAGAGAACAAGGCCATACCTGCATACACAAATTGTATGAAGAGCATGGCAATATAAGGCTTGTGCCTCTCCATTACCAAAGCACAACCAAGTAAACTCTTCATGTTGTGGTTTTATAATTTAGACGTTCATCTGTGGCATCTAATTTGAGGAACTCCATCTTCAATATATAGAGAACGGTTGCTCTCTTAACCTTAGCTTTGCACCAATTGGCTTTCACACACTGTCCCTACTGCTATTATTTTTTTATGTATACGAATACACATACGTGGAAACATTTTGTGGCAAGACTGACGTGTCATAATGTTAATTTGAACTTTTGTTTTTCTTAGCGACGGGAACTATGGTCCAGTGGCCTAAATAGACTTTTTAAAAATAAGTCATATTCACATCATAATATATGGCATATGTGTATATGATAGGACAACATTACCCTTTGGTGGCTCGACTTGAACTGGATTGGAGTTGAGTCCAAGTTAGTCCTTTATGTTAGGTGAGACTTATATCCTAAGATAGGGTTAATTACAGTTTAGTACCATGTTGTTATACCCTTAGAGCATTTCCATCCATTTGTCATGGTAAAAGGTAATGGGAGGCAAAAGTTGTTACTATTCACATGAATAGTGCATGCCCTAGCAATTTTTTTTGTTGGTTTTTCACCAATTGCCATGGCAACCCAAGAGCAACCACTATTCACATGAGATATGAGAAGAGGAATTTGTATAGAGTTTTGGTGTGGGAAGTGAAGAATATGGCCAGGTATTTATTTTTAAAAAATTCTGAAAATTCTGAAAATTCTGAAAATTTTAGTTTTTTTTTTCTCTCCTTTTTTTTATTAAAATTTTTTTGTTATTTAAATTAGCTGCTAACATAATCATTAGATCAGCTTGCCCAGGCAACAGCCCAGGCAAGTCTTGCCCAAGTTGGTGGAGCCCATCTCTTGCCCTGGCAAGAATGGGGCTCTAAAAACACGAATGGGGGCTTGGGGGGGCCTTTTGCTCAGGCTAGGGCCTCTTGTTGGAAGTGCTCTTAGGCCCTATTTGGTGGGCTGGACTGGATGAGACTTTTTCAATTAAAATGGACATGGGTCCAGTCTGTTGTTTGGTGGGCTTAATTGCATCACACACTGGCTTGGACTTAAATTTTTGTCTAGGATATGAATCCAGCATGCGAAAGTCTATAGTGAGGGTGTCACATATCAACTTTTCATGTGGACCTTCATATTAGCCACAAGATCATTTCAGTAAACTTAAGTGAAGTTACTATTCAAATGAATCATGTGGCTAATAAGAAGGTCCAAATTTATAATCTATATATGGCACCCTCACCACAGAACGACTCATATGTTGGATATCAAAACTCACGTCGAGATATGGGTTTCAAAGCCTTTCTTCTTCGGCTACCTCTTGCCGAACTTGAAGTGTCCCTTGGCGTCGTCTCCCTCGCATCGTCTCCCTCAACCACTTCACATCGTCTCTCTCTCTCTCCTCTACCCTCTCATCTCTCCTCTCTCTTCTTCTCTCCTATCTTTTTTTTTTCTTTCTGATTTTATTGTTAAATATTGAGTGTTGTGGTTTTTTGGATTTGATTTCTTTTGATATCTTTAAAAAGAAAAATTCATTCATCTTTCCGTTTCCAGAATAGTCTAATTGCATTTATGGGTAATTTGGTTTCCCATCTAAGATTTGCATCATTCCTATTTCTTTTCTTTTTTTAAAATGTTTTTAGTTTGTATTTTCTTGGATCTAAAAGATATTAAAAAAAAAAAAAAAAAAAGAAACACTGAGGCAAAAAGTTGGAATTGCATCTAATTATTGTTAGTCAAAATAATATAATAAAATTTGATTCATTAAAAAATAATAATTCCAGTCTGTTGTTTGGTACAAAAATGAATAGTACCTGGACTCAAAGGCTAGCCAGTACAAGCCAGTCTAATCCAAAGCTTCAAAACCTATCCTAACTAGTCTAAGCAGCCCACCAAACACCTTAAGACATGTTAGTCCATACCTTTTTTATTTTTACAATTAGATACCCCGATCTTTTAAATTTGTTACAATGTGGTTCCACCGTTAGGGTTTTCGTAAGATCTCTCTGTTAGTTGCCTATGTGGCATTGTAACTTTATGTTAATTTTAAATTGGTTAAAATATTATTTTTTTTGGGAAAAAATTGAAGAAAAAAAGAAGAAAAAAATATCCTCCCAAACCAGAGCCCCCCTTCTGCAATTTCTTCTCCCCCATTCCCCATGACCACCACCCGCATCTACCCTCTAACCCCCTACCCCTAAACGAACCTAGAACCCCAGCTTGCAACCACCCAGACCACTCTCCCCCCTTCTCCCCATTCCCCCGATTTCTTATCCCCCTGCCTTAACCCCAAACTCCAGTCCCCACCCACCAACAACAGTTCGCCGACCGCTCTCTCTCCATCCTCCAGACCTTGTTCCCACCATCAGCCCACGTTTTTCGATGAGATTTGACGGTATGCATCTCTCTCTCTCTCTCTCTCTCTACAAATTCAAAAACCAACAAATTGAAAAATAAATAAAATTGAACCTTGTTTGCATATGTGGGTGGGTTGCAAGTGGTGGGTTTAAGGTTGAGGGTTTATGGGTGAAAAACACAATGGGGTTCATGGGGGCTGTGGTTGAAGGCTGGGGTGGAGGGTGGAGGGTGGAGGGTGGATGTGGGATGGGTTTGGGGGTTGGAGCTTGCGGGTGGTTGTCATAGGGATGAGGATAGAAGAAATCGGCGAGATAGAGGGAGAGTGCAAAGATAGAGAGAGAGTTCTAGTTTTTTTTTTAATTTTTTTTTTTTGTTTTAAAAATATTTTATTCATATACATTTTAAAATAAATGTGGGACCCACAATGTCACATCCCAGATTCGACTCCGCCGTAGCACTATATTGTTCGCTTTGGGCCCCCATCTCTGCCCCTCACGGTTTTGTTTCTAGGAATTCACGAGCAACTTCTAAGTGGGTCACCCATCCTGGGATTGCTCTAGCCTCAACTCGCTTAACTTCGGAGTTCCCATGACTCTGAAGCTAGTGAGCTCCCAAAAGGCTTTGTGCTAGATGGAGGTGGGCATGTACATATAAGGCACATCACCCCCTCTCCTTTGGTCGATGTGGGATCTTACAATCCACCCCCCTTCAGGGGCCCGACGTTCTCGTCGGCACACTCGCGCCACACGGTGGAGTGGCTCTGATACCAAATTGTCACATCCCGGATCGGCTCCGCCGTAGCACAATATTGTCCCATTTGGGCCCTCCTCTCTGCCCTCATAGTTTTGTTTCTGGGAACTCACGAGCAACTTCTCAGTGGATCACCCATCCTGAGATTGCTCTAGCCTCAACTCGCTTAACTTTGGAGTTCCCATGACTCTGAAGCTAGTGAGCTCCCAAAAGGCCTCGTGCTAGATGGAGGTGGGCATGTACATATAAGGCACATCACCCCCTCTCTGTTAGTCGATGTGGGATCTTACACACAGTGCCACGTAGGCAATTAATAGAGAGATCTGAACGAAAACCCTATCGACGGAACCACATTGTAACAAGTTTAAAAGATTGGGGTGTCTAATTGTAAAAATCGAAAAAGTAGGGACTAAGAGCATCTCCAACCGATGTGTCAAAAGTGCCACATAGACATTTAACGGCTAGAAATAACATCTTACATCACTCCAACCAATGTGTCAAAGCTTTTGTGGAATGAAGGCTGGAGGTTAAGATGTTATTTTTGACATCCCAAAAGCAAGATGTCAAATGAATATTTTATTATTTTTTCTTTTTTTTTCGTTTTAATTAAAAATAAATCAACACTAAAATGTAATAAAATAATAATTTAATTTGACATATCGGGTGGAGTGCAAAGCTGTGTAAGACGTCAAATTGCCACATCAGCCATCAAATTTAAATTTGATGTTGGTATTTGACATCTCCCTTGGAGATACTCTAACATGTCTTAAGGGTGTAACCACATGGTATTAAACTGTAAGTAACCCTACAAGATACAATATGTTGGACAATTTCCATTTTAATAAGTCCAGTTCCAACGCACCAAACAACGGCTAAGACTCTTGTCCATTTGAATTGAAATAGTCTAGTCCAGTCCAACCCACCCACCAAACATATATGTGATGAATTTTCAAATACATGCTAGTACGTAATTAAATGAGCACTTTGTTTTAGTTTTGGTATATTTTTTCTATGGATGATCATTGACGGAGCCGTAAAATATAGAACCGTTTGGATTATTAAACTTCATTGTGAGGCATTCCTAAAGAGGTGGTTTTTGTCATATTAAGTTACATATAGTATGGCAAAGGGCTTGAAGTTTACATAGTTAAGAGCAGTTACCCATGTACTCAAGATCTTGTATTCGAATCCACCAATACTAGTTGTATTGAAAGATAAAGGTTACACATGGTGTGTATTAGGAAATTCTTGCCCTTGCTCTCTATGTATGTAGTTATAAAATGTATTAAATAAAAATCTCTCTCAACCCTTTCTTTCTAAGCGGCATTGTGTGTTTCCAAACTCTCTCTCTCTCCCATTCCTCATCTTCTCAATTGAGGATTTTAATTTGGGGAGGTTATTTATGCCTAGATTTATTTTGGATCATGGTTTTTTTTTTACCCAAATCTGCTTGGATCTGTAGTTTTGGTGGTTAGATCTTTTTTGGCTCTTGGCTGCAATCTCAATGGTGTTCTCTATTTCCAAGGCCGCAACGAAGATTGTGGTGGCAGAGGCAGAAGTAGTGATAATGGCTTTGTTGGCTTTTGGTTGCTGTGTGTTTGCTGATTCCTTGTTTTGTAATAATTGCATCAACTTCTTGTGAGTTGGGTGTTTGATTGTTCTAATCTTTACTTGGTTTTTATACTTGTGAGAGTTTAAGTTGTATTGGTAGATTTGGGTGTTGCGATTCATGTCTAGTTTGTTCAAGAATACGACTTTTACGCTGAAATTTCTCTAGCCTTATGTGGCCTGATCTGGAATAGCCATGTGTGGTTACTATGCTTCCATATTTGTATTACCCCTTTATGGGTATTTGTATTTGCCCTAGTGGCTCTTTGTGCCTAATTTATGAATACAATTATCTCTTTTCTTAAAATATATATATATATATATATATATGTGTGTGTGTGTGTGTGTGTGTGTGTTAAATTATTCATAGCTTGTATAGTTTAGGGCTAACTGCATAAAATTCCTAAACTTTGGGGGTAATTACAAATTGGTACTCGATCTTTGAAGGCCCTACAAACTCATATCCAAACTAACGAAAACCCTACATGTAAGCCCCTCCGTCAGCAAGAGCATTCGCTATTCTTTTAAATGATTACGTGATAGAAGTACACTGATAATAACAACTCCACATGGGTTAGAAAACTAATACAAAATTTTAAAACAAAATTTATAAAATAGTATAACAATTGGAAAATGTAAAGAACTGACTTGTCACCCACCCTCCTTGTCACCCCACCCCACGCACCCACCCTAAGCCGCAACCAACACCCCACTTGCACCCCTCCCTCGACACCTACCTGCAACCAATGAACAAAATATCGATAATTTCGCTGAAATATCGGCGAAATTATCGTTTTTTGGGGGCAGCGATATTTTCGCATGATTCCATTCATTTATCGTCAATTTATCGATAATTTCCTCGATAATATCGCGATAATTTCGGTTGCGATATTTTCATTCTAATAACAGCTGCAAATGGTCAATATATCGCGATATTATCGATAATATCAATAATATCGCGATATGAACTTTCAAGATGATCAAATTGCAAAAAGAATCAGATACTCCAACTAACAATCCAGGAGAATCCACAATTCAGAAACCTAATTTTGAACAAAACCCAATGAACAGGATCCAAAAACTCAATCAAACCTTCTATGAAGTAAGTAGAAGAAGGCCAGCCTCTAATGGTGGTCATAGACATGGTCTCCTCCTCAATCAAAGGGTTGGCCAGCTTGATCGACCAGCTGAGCTAGACCGGTGGATCTTGACGGGGCGGTGGTAAAATAAACTTTTGTGTTAAAATAATAGATGATTGACTAAATAAAATTTTTACAAAGTTTCATTAAAAATTTCCATGTTTTTATCACAATTTCCGTGCTTTTTATCTAATTTTTATCGATATCGATATTTTCCCGATATTTCCATCGATATTTCCGTGTTTTTGAACCACCGATATTTTCGAAAACGTCGATATTTAAGACCTTGCCTGCAACCAACCTATGGGAACCCACACCTCAACACCCCACCAGTGAACCATGTCCTGATGACCAAACAACACAACACCACCCATATGTTCTCTCTTATCTTGTTCGCTAATCTTTTAAATGATTGCGTGATAGAAATACACTAATAATAACAACTCCACATGGGTTAGAAAACTAATATAAAATTTTAAAACAAAATTTATAAAATAGTATAACAATTGGAAAATGTAAAAGAACTGACATATAAAATAGATAAAATAGTTTTTTGTCTAATAATTTTCAGGAACTCTTTAGTAGTTTGCTGTGTTTTATTCTCTTTAGGAGACTTTATTTCTTTTTAGATTTCGATTTTCCATACGGATTTGCCGTTTCTTCAGTTGCCCGGTTGATTGGTATTGTATGTTTGAGTAGGCGTGCTTTTAGTTTATGAATCAAGGATTGTAATCACTTTGTGGGTTGTGCGTGATTCTCTCAGATCAATTCAACTTGTTGTTGCGTTTGATCACTGTAGAAGATTTATCCATATTTGGCACCATATAGTGGCTTTGTGCTTATTTATGTTTCTCTTATCAATAAAATACTTTCGCCTTTTATAAATAAATAAAAAAGAAAAGAAAAAGAAAATCTAAAATATAAATTCTATCCAAATTTCTTTGTCAAATATAGTAAAATGATATGTCATGCATAAGCGTTAATGCTGGTGTTAATATTGGAGCATGATCAACCAATATTCATGATCAATAATCATTATTAATTGTTGGTTCTTAAAAGATAATTACAACATTATTGGTATAACTAAGATAGGCTTGGACAACTCCCCTCATACGGCTTCAATGACTTGTTAAGCATCCCATCGACTTAGTGCTGTTGAAAACCACTCAGACCAGCAAGGTCGTTGAGTGGATATGCACCAGACAAAATATCAGCAAACGGAAAATCCAATTGGTGGAAAATTCCAAAATTTTGTAAGAATTTCATGATACATCTCACCAGTTCATAAGCGAATGGTTCATCCTGTTTTTGGGCCGTCCTTTGTTGTGTCCTTGCTGTCGAAAAGAAAATATCTGACCTTTCCAATAATTGAAGATTTTATTTGGCAAAAAAGAAAAAAAAAAAGAAGAAGACAAAAACCGGCCGGAAGATTTTAAACTAATATTGTTAATTTTGTAAAATGTAAATTTAAAAGAGGAGTTGATTTTTTGTTTTTGTTTTTGAGAAATTCTTGGATTGCATTCATAATTCAATCAAAAAAGTCACTACCACAAAAGGTCATTACAATAACGGAGCGATCCAACATCAAAATGAAGACAATTTGGTGCACCTCTACCTAATGATCACGCAAGAGTGGAAGAAACTCTGATAGAGATCATCGCAACTAAAATTGCAAACTCATAACAACCAAAGAGAGATAAAGCTTGAAAAGAGTTATCGATTAAGTGGCTAAGATTGTTTTTTTTGTTTTTGTTTTTCCAGAACTGTTGTGAAATTTTATTCATAAATAAAAATGTTTACACCCTTTTCAACTGTTGGGAGCAGTACTCAGATAAAAGGCAAGCGATTCCATTCACAAGATATATCCATTTTAACCGCAAACTCATCCACCAAGTGAGCTTCGTTTTGTTTGTAAAATAAGAGACCCTACTGTCATCCCACAATCCATGAGAAGATTTATTGTGGGATATCACACATTGCGTTAGTTTCTTAGCCCATTTGGTTTATGGGAAAGGAAGCTTGGGGATGAGAAATCAATTGTTTTCCCATGTTTGGTAAGTCCAAACATGAAAAATGAAGCGACACCAGAAAATTTGTGTAGAATTTGCATCTCATCATATGATACAAATTTATTTAATTTTCTTCAAAACTTGTTGGAGGTTCATTGAGAAGGAAAATACATTTGATTCTCCCACCTTTCGAAAGAGATAAAAAAAATATAGATTTCGTCTTCATAAAAAGAGGAATTCGAGAAGGAATGTGCAATTAGACTAGTTCAAAACCAGGTAGGGGTGTTGATAGATTCATATTTTGCATATATAATCTATCTCTATTTGCATAGTTTTCGTGTGAAATTGGTTAGTTTAATGTGATTGGTGAAGATTTTGTAGGAAATCATACTTAGCAAGGCTTTGGAGGAAAAACTATAATTTTGGAAGCTTAAGGGATCCAAATGGGTGGAATTATCAACTCAACAAAGTATCAAGAATTCACTCTGTCATTTCATCAAACACATGGAGTGCATCTGTGCAAGTGTCAATTTATACCCACAACTGGTCTCAGTGACCAGTGCCAGAGAGATTGAATTAGAAGATTTACCATCACGCTGCTGTGTTTCCGGCCGCTTGAAGAACAACCCAATGCCAATTGCTGATATGGAAGCCAACGTGGTTTGCGTCAGTTGAGCATTTGCTGAGACATTAGATGACAAAATAAAGAGATGGTCTGAAAGGAAAGAAAGCATTATGCATGAGATTGAAATATTGTCAACATTGAAAGCTAATTGACTTTTTAATTGTTGAGACAATTGCTGATCACCTAAGCTGCCACCGTCACTTGCTTTTGGAGAAAAGTGTGTTAATGGGCTGGTCTCCTTTGAATTGCAAGTGTTATCTAAGCCGCACTTTCCTTTGAATTGGAGATTTTAATTTCATTCTCAGCCACTTTCTTCTCACAAAGCCAACCAATTGCATCTTTTACCTGAAGCCGCATCTTTTCTCTCCACAAAGTCAGATTCCTTATTTGACTTGGTTAAGTCCCAACTCTTCCTCAGCTGCCAGCTATCTCTATTTTTCCTTCTCAGTTTGGGTTTTATTTTTGGGGCTTTCCTACTATTCATCTACTTCCTAATCAATTATTATTTCTCTTTCTTTTTTGGAGAATTCCTTTGGCCTATAAATACTGAGCTTTAACCTAAAGCCCGGAGGAGTTCGGAGGATTATTGGGAGACCATAGACTACAAAGGCACGAGAGAGAGTTTTAGAGAGAAGAAGACAAGACCTGGAGCTAGAGTTGCTGCTGGGCAGAGATTAAATCCTCAATTGGTTTTTTCTTTCCTATGACACTGTTTATCATGGTTTTTATTAAAGTTGTCATGAACTAATTTCTTTTGCTAGGGCTACGATGTAGCCTAGCCATGAATACTCAATTACTTTAGTCAATGTTAATTCCAAGTATTTTTCCATGTTGAGTATCTATTACCATGCTTAATGCTTTGAATATTTGGCCAACATTTAATTGTTTTGATGCTAAATTGATGATAGGGATATCCAATTTAGGGTTGCTTCTTGTAATAGATGCCATAAGTTACATGATTAGACAGGGATGTTCGTCATGACTTATGTGGTTGTTTTGCAGATTTTTCAAGAGTTTAATGGGTTCTTATTATCTTAATTCCATCACTAGGGATAGAGTGGGTTGGTAATAAGAGTACTTTTGGTATAACCAGGGATGGAGTATCGAATAAAGTAGGGAAAATCGAACTGTCAACGTGGAGAATAATTAGGATTAACATGCAAAGGGAATTGGGTAGAATTGGCTATGGTGAAATTGGAAGCTCTAGTGCTCTCATAACTTGAATCTTACTACTTTATTGTTCTATGCTTGCTTTTATTCATTGTTTTAGTTAATTAGTCAACCAAATCTCATCATTCAATTGTTCAAATAAAGTCTTGGGTTAATCACAATTGGTACTTAGTAAATTCAATCACTCTTCGTGGGAACGACATTTCACTTATCACTGTATTACTTGTGCGGATTGTGCGCTTGCAATAAATTTCACAACAAGTTTTTGGCGCCGTTGCCGGGGAGTGTTTTCAATTTTATTAATATCGATATAGATTGATTCGGATTTTAATTTGAATTTTGTTTTTGTTTTGTTTTTCAGGTACTTCACCTAGTGCATGAGTTTTGGGAGACGTTCGAGAGTCTTACGCTCATACCATTAGACCCAGAGATCGAGCGGACACTTCACAAACTCAACCGGGGGAAGGACACAATATTGGAAAAGCCATCAACTATGGCCGAGGAACCGAAACCAGGAAGAGACTATGATGTCCCATCTGTGGTGGCATCACCATCGAGCATTCGTCGTCCAACCATTGATGCCAATAATTTTGAAATCAGACCAGCCATAATTTCAATGATTCAGCAATCCTCCATCTTTTGTGGGTTACCTCAAGAAGACCCTAATAGCCATATCTCTAATTTCTTGGAGATATGTGACACATTTAAGTGCAATGGAGCTTCCAATGATGCTGTTCGCTTAAGGCTTTTTCCTTTCTCATTAAAGGAAAAGGCAAAGTCATGGTTGAATTCTCAACCACCTAATTCAATTACTACATGGGACGACTTGGCCAAGAAATTTTTAGCCAAATTCTTTCCTCCTGCAAAGACTGCGAAACTCTTAGGAATGACATCATGTCATTTGCTCAGAATGACATGGAGCCTTTTTATGAAGCATGGGACAGATACAAGGATATGCTAAGGAAGTGCCCACATCATGCGCTACCTACTTGGATGCAAGTTCAAGCATTCTACAATGGTTTGAACAATACAAGCAAAACAACAATTGATGCTGCAGCCGGAGGAGCTTTGATGGGAAAAACAGAAACTGAAGCATATAACTTGCTGGAAGAGATGGCGTCTAATAACTATCAATGGCCTAGTGAGAGATCAACACCAAAGAAAGCTGGAATTCATGAGATTGACGCCATATCTGCGTTAACTGCACAAATTTCTACTCTATCTAAACAACTTGGTACTTTAAATGTTAATGCTATTCAGTCTACTAATTTAAGTTGTGAATTTTGTGCAGGAGCTCATCATGGCAATGAATGTGGAGCTGGCCCATTCACATCACCATCTGAACAAGTGAACCAAGTCTCTGATTTTAACCGACAACGGAATAACCCTTACTCCAACACTTATAACCCGGGATGGAAGAACCATCCGAATTTTTCATGGAGTAACAACCAAAATGTACAGGGACCACCTGGCTTCACACCTCAAGAAAAGAAGCATGGATTGGAGGATATAATTACTCAACTTGCTGGAAATGTCAACACTCTCTCCGTCAATACAAATCAATTTATGAGCAAAACCGAGACAACCCTTCAGAACCAAGCTGCCTCTATCCGAAATTTGGAGGTTCAGATGGGCCAGCTAGCTAATGTATTGACAGGAAGAGTAAATGGGGCTTTGCCAAGCCAAACTGAGATTAATCCGAAAAACCAAGAACATGCGAAGGCGATAACTCTTCGGAATGGGAGGCCAATAAAAACAGCAGGAGACTTGGATGAAGAAAAGAATATCCAACAGCAAATTGCAGAGAAATCAGAAATTGCTAGCTCGTCGCCGTCGTCGTCTACCACCATTGGACCCGCTACACAACATGCTGAAATTTCTGCAGAAATTGAACCTGCTCCTGTAGAGAAATTACCTCCACTTGCTGCCCCTATGAAGCCATATGTACAGCAAATTCCGTTCCCACAACGTCTTCGAAAAAACAAAGTGGATGCACAATTCTCCAAATTTCTTGATATCTTCAAGAAATTACAAATAAATATTCCTTTTGCCGATGCTTTGGAGCAAATGCCAAGTTATGCCAAATTCATGAAGGACATTATATCAAAGAAGAGGAAATTGGGTGACCATGAGACAGTGCAATTATCTGAAGAATGCAGTGCTATTTTGCAAAGGAAGCTACCACCTAAGCTAAAGGATCCAGGGAGTTTTACTATACCCTGCACTATTGGAACCACTTACTTTGAAAAAGCTTTATGTGATTTAGGGTCCAGGATTAATCTCATGCCTTCTTCTGTTGCTAAACATATTGGGTTGGGGGTAATTACCCCAACCACTGTTTCTTTGCAGATGGCGGACAGGTCCATAACATATCCTAGAGGTATAATTGAGGATGTTTTAGTCAAAGTTGATAAGCTCATTTTTCCAGGAGATTTTCTGATTTTGGACATGGAAGAAGATGCCGACACCCCTATTATTTTGGGCCGCCCTTTTTTGAAAACGGGAGGACATTAATTGATGTGGATAAAGGTTTATTAATTCTGCGAGTGGCTCATGAGCAGGTGACCGTCAATGTCCATGAAGCAACAAAGTACCCAGTGGAATCAGACTCTTGCTTTCGAGTAGATATAGTGGAAAAAGCCGTCTCTGAGAAATTTAAAGCAGAAAATCCAGGTGATCCATTGGAGGCTTGCCTTGTGCATTCCGTTACTCCTGAGCATGAAGATCCTAAAATTTCTGAGATGGTGTATTTTTTGGAAGCGATGAAACCGCGCCCTCCTGGAAGGTGGCGTGAATTTGAGGAGCTTGGCGTCACAACCTCCAAGCCACAACCCAGTGTCATTACTCCACCAACGCTCACATTGAAGCCCCTACCTTCCCACTTAAGATATGCATATTTGGGTAATTCTGAAACTCTTCCTGTAATTATTGCTGCAAATCTGAGTAAACTAGAAGAAGAGAAATTGCTACGAGTTTTGAGGGAGCATAAAATGGCAATAGGGTGGACTATTGCAGATATTAAGGGAATTAGCCCATCCATGTGTATGCACCGAATTTTTATGGAAGATAATTTTAAACCGTCATTTGAGCATTAGCGCCGACTAAATCCGAATATGAAAGAAGTTGTGCGAGCTGAGGTATTGAAGTTATTAGATGCTGGAATAATTTACCCAATTTCAGATAGCAGGTTGGGTGAGCCCAGTTAAGTTGTACCGGAAAAAGGGGGTATTACAGTGGTGAAAAATGATAAGAATGAGTTAATCCCGACAAGAACAACTACAGGATGGCGCGTTTGCATAGATTCCAGGAAATTAAACACTGCAACAAGGAAAGATCACTTTCCCTTGCCTTTTATTGATCAGATGTTGGAAAGACTTGCTGGGCATTCATATTATTGTTTCTTAGATGGATATTCTGGGTATAATCAGGATTCAGAATTGCACCTGAAGATCAGGAAAAGACGACATTCACATGCCCATTCGGTACGTTTGCATATAGGCGCATGCCCTTCGGATTATGTACGCCCCGCCACCTTTCAACGTTGCATGATGAGCATCTTTTCAGACATGGTGGAGCGCTTCATTGAGGTATTCATGGACGACTTTTCTGTTTTTGGCTCATCCTTTGATTCTTGTTTACATAATTTGGCATTAGTTCTGAAAAGATGTGAAGAAACCAATTTGGTTTTGAATTGGGAGAAGTGCCATTTTATGGTGCAAGAAGGAATTGTCCTAGGGCACAAAATTTCAGCCAAAGGAATAGAGGTTGATAAGGCAAAAATTGATACCATAGAGAAATTGCCACCGCCCACTACAGGTAAAGGGAATTCGAAGCTTTCTGGGTCATGCTGGATTTTATCGACGATTTATCCAAGATTTTTCCAAAATCACGAAGCCCTTATGCAATCTCCTTCTTAAAGATGTGGAATTTAATTTTGATTCAAGCGTTTGGAAGCATTTAATGTCTTGAAAGAGAAGCTTACTTCTGCACCTATCATTGTCGCACCTGATTGGGACTTGCCTTTTGAGATTATGTGTGATGCTAGTGACTATGCGGTAGGGGCAGTTTTGGGTCAAAGAAGAAATAAATTACTTCATGTAATTTATTATGCCAAGTCGTACTTTGAATGACGCCCAACGGAATTATACCACCACGGAGAAAGAATTGTTAGCAGTAATCTTTTCCTTGGATAAATTTCGATCCTACTTGATTGGAGCAAAGGTGATAGTGTATACCGATCACTCAGCTTTAAAGTATTTACTTTCGAAGAAGGATGCAAAACCAAGATTAATTCGCTGGGTACTATTGCTCCAGGAATTTGATCTTGAAATTTGGAGACAAAAAGGGGTCTGAAAACGTGGCAGCTGACCATCTTTCGCGGCTGGTCAGTGAGGCAGAGGTGAGTGATGACGCAACACCCATTATGGAGACGTTCCCTGATGAACAGTTATATGCTATTCGATCATCTACGGCTCCTTGGTATGCTGACTTTGTGAATTATTTAGCTAGTACTATCATTCCAGTTGATTTATCGTTTCATTAGAAGAAGAAATTTTTCTCCTTGGTTAAACATTATTATTGGGACGATCCGTATTTGTGGAAACATTGCCCTGACCAAGTTATACGGAGATGTGTGCCTGAGGAAGAGATGGAAGACATATTGCGGCATTGCCACACATTGGCGTGTGGGGGGCATTTTGGTGCATCCAAAACCGCCCAAGGTATTGCAATCCGGATTTTTTTGGCCAACTTTGTTCAAGGATGCCTATGCATTTGTAGCTGCCTGTGATCGATGCCAACGCACTTGGAAATATTTCTAGCAGAAATCAGATGCCATTGAATAATATTCTAGAAGTTGAATTGTTTGATGTCTGGGGAATAGATTTCATGGGACCTTTCCCTGAATCTTGGAAGAACAAGTACATATTGGTGGCTGTTGATTATGTGTCGAAATGGGTTGAAGCGATCGCTCTCCCTACTAATGATGCCAAGGGTGTTGTCAAATTTCTCAGAAAAAATATTTTCACCAGATTCGGACTCGCGTGGCATCATCAGTGACGGAGGTACACACTTTTGTAATCGTCAATTCAAGTCTCTTTTGGCTAAATATGGTATTACCCACAAGGTTACTACTCCCTATCATCCACAAACTAGTGGACAAGTTGAAGTTTCCAATAGAGAATTGAAACGAATCCTAGAAAAGACGGTGAGTGCTTCAAGAAAGGATTGGTCACTGAAATTGGATGATGCATTATGGGCTTATCGAACAGCGTTCAAAACGCCTATTGGCATGTCTCCTTATCGTCTAGTTTTTGGGAAAGCTTGTCATTTACCGGTTGAGCTAGAACATAAGGCATATTGGGCACTCCAAACACTCAATTTTGACATGATTGCAGCAGGAGAAAAACGGGCAATTCAATTGAATGAGATGGATGAGCTTCGTAATGAAGCTTATGAGACCTGCCAAGATCTACAAGGAGCGTACGAAGAAATGGCATGATAAGCATATTCTAAGGAAGGATTTCTTTGCTGGTCAGAAAGTTCTCCTATTTAATTCCCGCCTCCGACTTTTTCCTGGGAAGCTTAAATCACGTTGGTCTGGACCATTTACAATATTGCAAGTGTTTCCTTCTGGAGTTATTGAAGTTAGGCACGACGAAAAGGGTCCTGTTTTCAAAGTAAACGGCCAACGAGTGAAGCCATACTTGGAAGTCAATTTTGATCAACAACGGACTTCCATTCCTCTGCATGATCCAGAGTGATGACCTCGCAAGTCGGGCTGGGGACTATAAACTAAGCGCTTGTTGGGAGGCAACCCAACTAGGTACCTTCTTTCTTTACCTTCTTAATTTTCATTTTGGTTTGTTTCCCGCGTTCTTTGCTTTTACTATTCTTTGTCCGTACTTCTATTTTCTTTTTAAACATTGAGGACAATGTTTGGTTTAGGTTTGAGGTGGGTAACATTCGTTTTATTTTAAATTTTCGTTTTTGTTGGTCTTTTTCGAGTCATGCAAAACATTGGTGTTTCTGTTTCGTTGAAACTGTTTTGTTCTGGAACAGAATTGAAGATTTGGCCCGCGTTGCCTTCTTCAGTTTTTCGTGCTGAATCCATCCATATAAGGCCCGTAATTTTTTGACTTTTCATTTGAAAGTTACAACTATTTTTTCCGAACAGGGGTCTGGAACAGGAAATTTTCTGCGATTCTGCATTATTATCTGTGTTTAACATCAGTTTTCGTGCAATTCTAATATGTGTTATGGGATTTTATCTAAACAAAAGATGTACGTTTTTTTGTCTATTTTCTGAGCATGTAAGGCTTGTCAAAATCTTTGCAATACCTTGTGAGATACTCACTGAAAACTGATATGCGGTCAAAACTAAAACGAAGCAGTTTTTCTGAAATGTGAAATCTAGTTAAAGCTACCACTTTTTCTTGCTAATGGAGATGTATATGCCATGTTTTGATCATGAGTGTTTAACTAATGTGTTGCCATGAAGGGTTATTGCATTATAATCTTTGCACTTCACAATACCATGCTCGTAATGTTTTGGTGGACAAGGTTGCTATGCTCGAATGAGTATGGAATATTAGTGGAGACTACCCTTGTGAGGAAATTGAGCCAAAAGCCATTCATTGAGAGGGGTTTCATTGTTTCTACTCTTAAACACTCTTCTATGTTGTTCTTAATTAGATTGCTCTCATTAGGTTTGTATTGAATACTAAAGAATTCTCTTATTTTTGTAGGTACGTCGCTTCCAAGTTGGATGGACCATGAGAGATGATGTTAGGCTATGCATGCTTTCACCCTCTAAAAGACCTTTCATCCTACCCTTTTGTGTGCATCATTAGCCCCTTTGTAACCAAACACTTAGCCTTTCTTTCACCACCCTTATTATCTTTAACCTATACAACCTGTTTCTAAGCCATACCTTATAACTTAGGATGTGCCAAAGTGATGAAAATAAGAAGGTTGAGCTCTACACCAAAGAATTGGCGTGTACCGAGGTGTTAGTGCAAAAATTGCAAGAAAAAAAAAAGTATAAGAAAAGAAGAAAGACAAAAGAAAAGAAAACAGTATTTTGCAATTCAAAAGAATAAAAGTTCAAAATCACTCCAAATGGAGTAGGAAATATGCACAATTCCTGGACGCTGAGTACTACAAAATGTCTAAAGGAGCTGGCCGTGTATGTGATCTTGAATAATGCTTTGGTATGTCCTAAGTTTTCGTTATTCCTCTCCTTTCTTTCATACCCCAAGCCTAGCCTTTCATTACAACCTGAAGTAGAAGACCTAACTGATCTTTTGGGAAATCTTGCTTGGAGGTGAGGTATGTACTCTAGTTCTTAGTATTCGATTCTTTTCATGAGACATTATTTTCAGAAATTTCCATTCTTCAAGCTAAGCATATGTGTTAATATTTGATTTCCATTACATAACTTCATACACATATGTGACATTTGAGTGTACGCCTAGGATTCCGAGAAAAAAAAAAAAAAAAAAAATATATATATATATATAGAGTGATATCCGGTGAGGATTAGAGTCAAGGCGAAATAATTCCATGGCGTTCGAGTGTCGTTGTCTTTAAGCTTGGATGTTATGGGTTTTGGTATTACACGTTACACTATGATGCAATGTACTCAAAGTGGCATAGCTTTAGTGATGCATATGTGATTAGCATGCATTGGTTTTTATTAGCTTGTTAAAAGTGGTGCCTTTAACGACTTTGTTTTGCAGTAAAACGTTTGTGGGTATCGTAACTGGTAAACCCTCAGGAGACACAACTCCTCCTGCTAGGGGCACCTAGAGGTTTAACGGCTTGTGGCACATGCTAAGTGCCATCGAGATTACCTGCGAAAGTGGTTTAGTTAGATTTTTGTTTTGTGTTTGTTTTTGTTTCTGATTTTGCTCGAGGACTAGCAAAAGATAGGTTTGAGATAGTTTGATAGATTCATATTTTGCATATATAATCTATCTCTATTTGCATAGTTTTCGTGTGAAATTGGTTAGTTTAATGTGATTGGTGAAGATTTTGTAGGAAATCATACTTAGCAAGGCTTTGGAGGAAAAACTATAATTTTGGAAGCTTAAGGGATCCAAATGGGTGGAATTATCAACTCAACAAAGTATCAAGAATTCACTCTGTCATTTCATCAAACACATGGAGTGCATCTGTGCAAGTGTCAATTTATACCCACAACTGGTCTCAGTGACCAGTGCCAGAGAGATTGAATTAGAAGATTTACCATCACGCTGCTGTGTTTCCGGCCGCTTGAAGAACAACCCAATGCCAATTGCTGATATGGAAGCCAACGTGGTTTGCGTCAGTTGAGCATTTGCTGAGACATTAGATGACAAAATAAAGAGATGGTCTGAAAGGAAAGAAAGCATTATGCATGAGATTGAAATATTGTCAACATTGAAAGCTAATTGACTTTGCAATTGTTGAGACAATTGCTGATCACCTAAGCTGCCACCGTCACTTGCTTTTGGAGAAAAGTGTGTTAATGGGCTGGTCTCCTTTGAATTGCAAGTGTTATCTAAGCCGCACTTTCCTTTGAATTGGAGATTTTAATTTCATTCTCAGCCACTTTCTTCTCACAAAGCCAACCAATTGCATCTTTTACCTGAAGCCGCATCTTTTCTCTCCACAAAGTCAGATTCCTTATTTGACTTGGTTAAGTCCCAACTCTTCCTCAGCTGCCAGCTATCTCTATTTTTCCTTCTCAGTTTGGGTTTTATTTTTGGGGCTTTCCTACTATTCATCTACTTCCTAATCAATTATTATTTCTCTTTCTTTTTTGGAGAATTCCTTTGGCCTATAAATACTGAGCTTTAACCTAAAGCCCGGAGGAGTTCGGAGGATTATTGGGAGACCATAGACTACAAAGGCACGAGAGAGAGTTTTAGAGAGAAGAAGACAAGACCTGGAGCTAGAGTTGCTGCTGGGCAGAGATTAAATCCTCAATTGGTTTTTTCTTTCCTATGACACTGTTTATCATGGTTTTTATTAAAGTTGTCATGAACTAATTTCTTTTGCTAGGGCTACGATGTAGCCTAGCCATGAATACTCAATTACTTTAGTCAATGTTAATTCCAAGTATTTTTCCATGTTGAGTATCTATTACCATGCTTAATGCTTTGAATATTTGGCCAACATTTAATTGTTTTGATGCTAAATTGATGATAGGGATATCCAATTTAGGGTTGCTTCTTGTAATAGATGCCATAAGTTACATGATTAGACAGGGATGTTTCGTCATGACTTATGTGGTTGTTTTGCAGATTTTTCAAGAGTTTAATGGGTTCTTATTATCTTAATTCCATCACTAGGGATAGAGTGGGTTGGTAATAAGAGTACTTTTGGTATAACCAGGGATGGAGTATCGAATAAAGTAGGGAAAATCGACTGTCAACGTGGAGAATAATTAGGATTAACATGCAAAGGGAATTGGGTAGAATTGGCTATGGTGAAATCGGAAGCTCTAGTGCTCTCATAACTTGAATCTTACTACTTTATTGTTCTATGCTTGCTTTTATTCATTGTTTTAGTTAATTAGTCAACCAAATCTCATCATTCAATTGTTCAAATAAAGTCTTGGGTTAATCACAATTGGTACTTAGTAAATTCAATCACTCTTCGTGGGAACGACATTTCACTTATCACTGTATTACTTGTGCAGATTGTGCGCTTGCAATAAATTTCACAACAGGTGTCAAGTTATGGATTTGGTATTTTTATGAGAGCTAGTTAGCAGGAGCAACCTAGGCATACATATATCTCTAGATTTTGCTCTCGCAAATAGGGCTCTCGCAAATAGGGGACAATAGTATCTGTCATTGCCTTCCATTCAGATGCCATTTTTATTTATGGTTGGCTGGTGCTTAACCTAAGCCCAGTCTCTAATCATAGGGTATGCTTCCCCTTATGGCTACATCTGAGAATCAAAGGAACTGAAAAAGTACTTATTTTCTTTCTTTTTCATAGTGTCATAGATCAGCCATATAAAAGTATAATTTATCAGGTACGTCTGAATATTTTGGGAATTCTAAGAATCCTGGCAAACCGGGAGGTCGATACGAATTCAATGCAACTGACGATTCACTAATCCGAGTTAGTATGAATTTATCAACTTCTTGCGCATAAATAGCTGATGTTCCTACCTAGACGAGAAATTTTATAAAATGGTATACAACATGGTGTCAAGCTATGCACCACCTCTAGTGCCTACACCATTGCGGCACTAAGTTAGCTTCCTCTAGCTAGGCAAAGAGTGGGCTTAGGGGACGGACATACACGTGTGATAACACTTTCACGTGACATAATATATATTATTGATAAGAGATAGCAAAACAATGTTATTCTTGTAAGTTTTTCTCCTCTTAAGGGTAGGAAACTCCAAGGACATTATTGGCCACCAAGCCAATAGCACACACGATTGTCACGGTTGAGGTACCTACGTGGTTTCCGCTATGCCATTTTGTATACTCGATATTAAGGGACATGTGTGGACCTTGTTGATGCTTAAGAGAACTCCGTGGTATACCATCAAATGGTGTGGGTGTGTGTAGAATTATTCTTAGGTTGGCGTCAAACCCTATTTAGTGGTAGAAGGCAAAATCTTGGAGAAAAAAAAAATCAACTCTGTGGATCAGCAGGGTTTTACATACTTTCCTGTATCAAATTTTGATCCCATTTTGCTTTGTAGTTCTTGCTTTGTAGTTCTTGGTGCTTTGTATTCTAATGGGAGGGGGAATTCTATTTGAAGGGGAGTGGACACCCACAAGGGGATTCGAACTGATGCCATGGGGTTTGCAAACAACGACCTCAACCACTGAGGTAAACATCCACTGGCTACAGCAATATTAATTTGCATGATTCGTCAAAAGACAGATCATGAACAATAATGATAGTTTGGCTTTGATAATCATGGCCAATACTGTAACTATCTCCAATACTTTCTTAATAGTATAAAACGTGACAAATAATATATACACTAACGACTCTTTCCACTTGCTATGCTCACATCTGTCCACTCGTTGCTTTGGTATGTTAATGCAGGTTGATTTTTTGTTTTCTGGCTGTTAGAAATATGAATGCTATATAATGGCCTAACATTGATCACGATGTTTGAATAATTAAAAGAATAAAAGGAAAAGGAAAACTGAGAGAGGAGAGAGAAAAAGAGGGAGATTTCAGTCTGCGCAAAAAAGGGACAGGAGAGAGAAGAAAGAAGAAAGACAAGGGCACATGATATAAAGCTTTTCGTAGCTTCCCATTCAGTTTGATATTTGTATAGTGGCCAAAGTTACCAAATGTTGTAGAGAATATCTTTCCCTTCTTTTCTAAAATTGAGATGAGCCATATGAATCTTATTTGAATAATTCGCAGTACAGAAGAACAACTTTTTTCCCTCTTCTTTTGGAGACAAAATCGTACACTTTTTTTTCTTCCCATTCAAGTATATAGCAAGGCAGGCAAGTGTGATATATTACAGTCACATCACAGGTAGTGGGTGTTGTACATAAACAATGCTTTTAACAAGGAGAGAGAGAGAGAGAGAGAGAGAGAGAGAGAGAGAGAGAGAGACTATAATCATGATCAAGTGATCATCTAAGGCTACTTGGAGCTGCCCATTCCTATTAAAGTGTGATGCATGATAAAATACATAAAGCTTGTCTATCATTGGATTTCTTTATGGATGCCCATTTCCTATCTACAAGATAATGCTTTATGTCTCACTTTTTCTTTATGGATGTTGTGAAACAGAGACCAGCTGATCGCACTACTAAACTTAACCACTTCGATTTAATACATTAGGTGAGATGAGGTCTAATAGACCCATTTAAGTGTGTGAATTTTAATTTAAAAAGGTCTCAGTTCAATTAGCAATGAATGACTCACTTTTAAGTAAATGGAAATCCTACCTAGATTCTAAAGTAGTTAATGAATTCCATTCATAGAAGTGGCTGAGAAAATAAATTCTTTGACTTACCTAATAATAAAAACAATATTGTAACAAAAAAAAATGTCATACAAAGATAGAAAAAAAAAAAAAAAAGTTATGTCACTACACTTTCAAGTAATAAGATGATTTTAGTGTATGTTCTTAGACACACTGTGGAAGTTATATATATGCCTCTATCTACTACGTAAAACATAACTAAGATGATACCTTATGTTTTCAAATTTCCTATATATATATGAGAAATTTAATCATCCAGAGGATACCTTTTTACTATTCACAAAAAATGTTGGCATGTGGGCCCAATTATGAATGCAATTCAATAATCTGAAGCACTCAATTTTTAGGATCACATTCGAAAATCACCCTTACAAAAAATTAACGAGATCAGAAATAATGATTTAACTGTTAAGTTACAAATGTTTGTAATAAACAATCAAATGGTCAAACAATTTCAAGTTTTGAAGTTTTTTTTTTTTTTTACATGAATGATTCTTAAACGAGTTTCTAAAAATTAGATAGTTTGACTAATTGAGTCATATCTTGGAGTGAGCCCAACAATAGCATCGCTTTAAATACTATTCATAAAAAAGTATTTATGTGTACATGTTCTAAAAGTATAGTACATGGATCTATGTCTATACAGACATGCTAAAAGCCAGTCCCCGATATCTAATGTCTCTTTCTCACACAGATACGCATGTGTTCTTTATGCAAATACTAGTGATCAATAGCAATTGCCTATTTGAAGTGATTTGCAAACCCTACAACTCCACTAATACGTTATCTATTAAAATTGACCTTCGATATTAATTTCAATAAATTGTGGACATCGCAATGCCAAGGTCATATCTTTGTTGAATGAAAATGCGAGGTAGGGCTAGCTTTATTCTGTTTAAGAAAGAAGAGAACTCCATGTTGCCTACCTCCATCTCCATGGTGAACAACTTGGGAACTTCAAAATATAAAGATTCAAAGTAGGGTGCTAAAAAACTGTGAGATTTTAGGTATATCTGCCTTTAACTTTCGAGCATGCAGAAAACTTTTTCATTTGGAAGAAGAGAAACGCAACCAAAGTTTTACATGCACAAGGCAATTGAAAGCCGGAAAGGTATATAAAAAAAAGTAGTTGCTTTGGTCCTGCATAAAAGCTTTGATTGGAAGCCGCTCAGTTCACTATCCAAAAAAATTAAACTTTGTTTGCCTTTTTTGCTTTATTATGAAACATCGTTCGTTGGGGTGAAAGTAATCGGATACTCTCTTTTGGAGAAATTATACAATAGTACGGTACTATCACACGGCACTTGCCAGGTGGTAGTACGCACCTATAAGACGATGACATATAGACAACAGCTCCAACAAAGATAACGTTTTGTTTTATATCAACGTTAACATCACCGTCCATGAAATGAAACTTCCCCATCTTTATCCATCACCAACGACTTCCATTTATGCAAGATTCATTTGACTCCTTGAGTAGTGGCTATGTTGGTGCTGGTGCCATCAGATTTTCATAAACCCTCTTAATTTCTTCTCCGTTTTTTTTATTGCATAAAATTTTAAGAAATTATTCTCTTCCCCCAGTTTGTTCTTGGGTGTTAGTAAAGGAAAACATTGAATTTCTTTTTCTTTCCAGGCAAATGGGGGTTAATCTTAGGATTTTTGCTTCGAATTTGTTCTTGAGTCCATCGTCTTTTGCAATTGCTTGGGTTGGTGTTTGTTAATGGGTAGGCTCAAACAATATGGGTTGCGATTTTATGGGTGTATAATTTAAAATCTAAAATAAATTTTGATCAATTTTTCGATGTTGAAAGATTCTTATAGTAGATTAATTTAAATCAAATTAAATTCGTAATCCCATGAATCTATTGAAGTATAGAAACCTAAGAACGAGATTGTACCCACAAAAAATTGATTTAGAACAACCTAATTCCAAATATGTCTTTACTAATTCAACAGAGATTAATTGCTTTCAATTTAACTAAAATAAACTAAATCAGTTAAGCATAAAAATAGAACGAAAAATTCAATGAGATAAAGCCCTAAGTCATAGATTCCACCACTAACAATCATAATTGTAGTTTATAATTGGGGTGGGCTAAATTTACCAACGTACAAACCCTAGAAAGAAAAAAGAAAACTTGAGAATTTCATTAATAACAACAACAACAAAAAAAAACCCATATTGAATAATATATAGAAGACAACATGTCAACAATTAATTAATTCATCGAATCCCTAATTGATAATTCATTATTCATATAAGCAAAAACAACAAATCAATTGGAAATCCTATTTGATAATGCAATCAAGCAAGAACACCAAAATTAATAGTAAATCCTAAATCCTAATTCCTAATACTCAATTGCAAATCCCCAATTTTTTGATAAACTTGCAAATCCCTAATTGATACTTCATAAACCCTAAAAAATCCCCAAATTTCAATAACAACAGATTGAGGGAAGAAAAGAAGATGAAGACAACAACAAAGAAGATGCTGATGAATAGGAGATATATATATATATATATATTCTTTTTCTTGGACCTCGAGGAATTCCATTGAACAACCAAAACATGCCAGCCAAAGCAAACAACAACATCAACAACAAAAATGAATTTCCATGGGTAAGCTGCTGCCTGTGAGTATCCAAACAAATTTTCAATCCGGTAAGCGTTGCTCAAGTTCCTGTGGCTTTCCTACTCTCACGAAGGATGAGAAACATGCTGTGAAAGTTTGATACCTGATGGGTATATCTATATATATAAAGCAAAAGGCAGAGAAAGGTGAAACATTCAAAATACCAGAAAATGCCCTTGGTTAATGCAAACATTAAGAATTGGAATTATTAATTAAATGAGGATAATATGGTAAATTCACATTTTTCATATTTTTAAAAAAAAAAATTAAAAGAAAAATCAGATAATGGATCCTATTTTTATGGAACACAACCACCCATTATCTTTTTTAATTCTAAAATAAATTTAATTTTTTTTTAAAAAAGCCTCTCACAAGTGCAGAAGGCGTGCAGAGAGGCTAGTTTTATATTATATATTTAACCCCATTCTTAGTATATTTTGGTTAATATTTTGGAAAAATTTTGATACTTTGAATTATATTTCCAATATAGGACTTTCGATTTCCTCTGGAGCAAAACATAATCAAATGGACGAATTTTGGAGTAATTCTAGTTGGATGACGTTCGTGAGTCACTTAGCTTGATCGTATCAAAATTTCAGATTTTTCTACTAAGCGGTTATTTTCTGGCAATAAAATAAAGGAGCAGTGCGCGGTCCTGGAATAGTGACATTTTGGGCTTTTATTGCGTTTTGGAGCCCAAGATGACCTCAGATGGGTTCGTGGCCTTCTGGAGAAGTGTTCAGAACGTTTGTATCTTTAAAACAAGCTATCTTGGGCCTGATTTGGAGGAAATTTGAGGCCAAAACGTGGCTGAGCAGATTGTGGGCAGATTCTCCTAATCCAATTTGGACTTTATGTCATGTTATTATTTTATTTTATTTAGTTTCCTTGCGGAGATAGAAAAGCTGGACGTGGGCAGGTTGTTTGTAGGGGGTATTTAAGTTGGTTCTCACGGCAATTTTGAGGGACTTTTTTTTGGCTTTTGAATGTGACATTGTGGAGAGCAAAATTGCTAGGATTTTGCAACTTTAAGGTGTTTTCATTCTTTTTCTTCTTAATAATATTTTCCATGAATTCAGTTATGAATATGCATAACTAATTCTCTTTTGCTAGGGTGAAACCTTGAACCTTAGCATGAATATGTAATTTTTATTTAATTGCTTATGATTGATTGCATGCATACTTTGAATTGTTAATCACTGTTTTAAACTATCTAATTGTCTTAATGCTTGATCACCATTAGGATCTTTAGAAAAGTAATTGGATGCAATTTTGGTCGGAAGGTTCCCTGAAATTGACTCTGGTTTCTTGTGATTAATAATTGTAATTTCACTTAAGATGAACACCACGTCTTAAGGGTTGCATGGTTTTTCAAAGGGTTTTCACAAAACATAGTGAGTCTTTCATGTTCAGATTTGATTCGAACGTACGTCCGACAAGTTGCATGTTAGATATATGTTCTATGTTGGAGGTTCCAAGTAGAATATAAATTAGGAAAACCTAACCTTCAAAGTGGCATGTGCAAATCATAAGTAATTGGTAAAAATTCGTAGGATTGCTAGGTGATGGTGAAACCCTAGTGCTTTTATAAATTGGATTATAAAACTCTTTTCTTTGATCATATTCGTTTTAATCAACATTCGTAGTTTTTAGACAATTTCAGAATCATCCTTCTCAACCCTTAATTTCAAGTAGTTAATTAGATATTGTTTTTACATTAATTACTAAATAGTCCTTGAGGAGAACGACCTTGCATGAGCATCTATACTACAATAGCCTTGTATTCTTGCAAGTATTTTATGTGATTTTAACCTGATTTGTATGGATGGTAAAAATCGTATCAATACCCTAACAAATTGATTTTTATAAAAAAGGGAGAGAAAGAGAAAAAAAAAAAAAAGCAATTAAAATAGTCAGCAAGGTTTCAAATGAAAGGCCATTTAACGTGAAGGCTTAAAAACTGGGTCTCATTTGTAGAGAGAATTGGGAGAAATTCTGATGACGTTTCATTTCAAGCCCAAGTGCATCTCGTCCATATCAGGGCTAAGCCCAAACAAGGAAATCCAATAACATATGAACCAAATGAAATTTGGTTAATAGTTGTGTGCATACTGCAGTAGATTTTAATCATTTAGGCCAACGTTTGGTAATTAGTATTGAATCGGATTGGATATTCCCTATATTTAAAGCATGTTTGAGAAAGAAATGATTTTTTTTTTTTTGGGGGTCAAGTTGAAGGTAGAAGATGGATTACTCATTAATAAAATTTATCCCATCTAATCCCCACAAAATGGTAGGATAATAACACCTTAGACGGGCGGGTTTTGGTGGCATTTTTCGAGATTATCATGGAAAAGTTTTGGGTGCATTTGCTTCATGGACTGAGTTTCCTAGTTCCATTGCGGCAGAGGTTTAATTGAGGGTATCGTGTTGCTTGGGTTGATGAGTGGCATCACACCTGGTTGGAGACTGACTCCACTTTGGTGCTTCATTATCTATCATCTCCTTTGGATGTTCTTTGGTATTTGCTGGTTGATTGGAACAATTCTTTATGGAAACTTCGTCAGATGGATTTTTTTGTCCCCATATTTTTCGCGAGAGTAATTGTGCAGCTGATGCCTTGGTTAATTTTAGTGCAACTCATGATGCTTATTATTGACGGTCACCGGTTCCTTCATGTGCTGCCAATGCTTATGTTCAAGATCTTTCTTCAGTTACTCATTATTTTTTTTGCTTAATTGTCGTTCTTTTATTTTAGGTTCTCATTTCTTGCATGGTTTTGTTTTTACGTCCCCCTCATTGTACTAGTTTGATTTTTATTTAATAAAATTCATCCTCATATCGTCGAGGTTCCATAAAAACAAAGACCTAATAAATGATGTGTTTGTTTGTAGGGGTGTTTGATTTATATGGGCATCAGATTTGGGCAACAATAAAAACAAGAGAAAGGAAGGACAAAAACGAGAAATACCAGTTTGATTGGAATTATTTGCCAAGGTTAGTACAAACTGACGGCAAAAGGAAAGAAGAAAATAAAAGAGGAAAGTCCAAGTCCAAGAAGAAAAAGGAAGTTCAAGTATTTAGGGTTTGACTGATATAAAAGGGTGCTACTCGCGCTGTCTCAGACATTCTACTTTTGGCTCAAAACATTTTAGTTCTTTAGAGTTATTTTTCTTTGTTACGGAGAACATACTCCCTAGCTAAGGCTAGGGGTAAAGCCTTCGAGATACTATGTGGTTTCGTTAGTTTGATTTGAATGGAGCTTCAATGTTAAATTCTTATTTATGGATTTGTTCAATTTAATTATAGTTTTTCTCTTTCATCGATTGATGGGTGCTTGATAATCTTATTCATAAGTTTAGTCATGTTTTTCCTATAGTTTAGTAAAAACATCCATATTTTTTATGAGATTTGTAGAAAATTAGTATATTGTTTTGATTTCACTGAAATTGTTTCTTGATAGGTTGTTGTCGTAGGTACAGGTTATGCTTGAAATTCTTTCTAAACGAATTTCTAAACGAAATTAAATTGGGTTTTAATTGTGAACAATCATAGTGAGAGTCAAACTAATGGGATGACATATGTATTTTGAAGGTGGAACTCCAACGTCTTAGTGTTTATTATTATTGATTTTTCTTCTACTCGTTTAATCTTATTCTTCTTGTTATAGTTATTTTACAAATTTTTGTACTTTCATACCGCTTTCTATGGATACAATACTCAACGTCCGAGATTTACCATTATGCGACACCTGCACTTGGGTTTAGCAAGCAATTTTTGGCGCTGTTGCTTGTTAAAAAATAAAAAACAAACTGTAATGTAATGACTAGTCCAATCATCATAATTATGTAACCCCCATCCCATTTACTACCGGAGAACGACCGGGATTGATTGATCCGGAGAGGATGTGAGTCCATCGAACAGTTCCCATCCTCTTCTCTCCACATCCTACCTCATTTCTCTCCACATCCTCTTTCTCACGATTTCTCTAATGTAACCCTTGTATTCTATTTTATCAATATCATTAATCTTGCTTTAAATTCCCCAAATTTGATAACTAAATAGATGATATTTTTCAGCTAAAATGGAAAATTTTATACCTGTATAATTAAGCTAACATCGAGGCTCCAGCTAAACAAGCGATGGGGTTTACATTGTGATTCAAACATTTAATATGTAATTGATTGGTTGGGTGACTTTGGACCCACTACCTTGCATAATGTCTGCTTGCCCATTTCATTTCTTTCCAATAATTGAGTTTTGTTTTACTTTCTTTTTTAATATGTACAAAACAAATAATTGAGTTACTTGGTTGATAGCAAAATTGTAAAAACAATCGTATCCCTCTCTCAAAGCATTGTCTTGATTGGTTTTTTTTTTGTTAGATTCTTTTTTAACATGAGATAGAGAAAGATTACTAGATATTAAAAAGGTATACATTACTGTACATTAAAAAGAAAATTGTTGCCCCCCACCCTTCATCGCCGCACCGGGTGGGGGTTAGGTGGCATCTGTCTCTCCTTCCCTAACTCTCCATTTCGTCCCTATCTTCCTCCTCTCTCTTTCCTCTCAACCCCTCTCTTTCTGTATTCCCTTTTTTTTTCTTCTCCACTTTCCTTCCCTTTCCTTTTCCCTGGATCTTGATTTTTTTTTTGTTTTGTTGTTTATGGTTGCATGTTTTTTTTTTTTTTTGATTTGGGTGTTTTTTGCTTAGCTGTAATAAGAGTTACTGGTGGTGCTTGTAAGCATTTTGTGATTTACTTTTGGCTTCCCTAAATAATTTTGTAATAGGACAATCATTGTATTTTCTCAAGCTCTAGTTTAGATTAAGAATTACATCTCTAGGTGTTCTTAACTGGCTGCATTATGATAGACAACAATGTGTTTGATAAAGGTAAGTTTTGCATTGCATTAACTAAATTCCTGAAAATTATGACTAGTCATCTTTCCTTCGTATAACTAGTCAACTTTTGTAATGTTAGGATTTCCAGCTCACTGTTTCCAGCTGGACCTACCCATTTGTTTTTGTCCTATTGTGCGAAATCCTTTGCTGCCTTGTACGATTCTAACTTAGGAATTTTAGTGTAAAAACTTGTGTATTCCTCATTTGGCAACTGTGACTTTGGAAGGCAAGTTTTGGAAAGTTTCTTTGCAAACTTTCGCTTCTTCCTCAAGAGTAACCTTCATATTTTTCATCCTTGAGTTTTCCAAATTGTTTCTTTTTGAAAACTGCATTTGAAATATGAAAACCTTATCTTGCTAGATCAAACACTCTCTCATATATATCTAGGTTAGATTCAAGATTGATTTCTTCAAGAGTATGGTTTCTTGAAGATATTGGTCATCTTCTCTTTGAATCCAAATTTCGTTTTTGTCTGAGTTGGAGCTAGCTAGCTGGTGCCATGGGATGAATGAGGTGAAGAAGGAGTTGTCATTGTCATGAAGGACCAAGCTGCTGGTTTTGCTAAGCTAGAGAAGAAGATTGCACAAGGAAAGGTATAGCTCATCTTCCTAAATAGACCTAGGATTTGTTGAGCTTGCTAGTGTTTCCTTGTAAGAATCTTTTTGCTTAGTCAATTGCCTGGTCGGTTGATGACCCCAGTTTTTCCCAATGGTCAGTTTCTGGGTGAACAAATTTCTGATTTGCATCTTTTAAATTTTTTGGGTTTGTGTTCTTGACAGTTGACTAGTCATCACATGTATTTTTGGGTTTGTGTTCTTGCGGTTGACTAGTCATCATTTTATGCTGTCTGATGCTTACTTGATTATGATGCTTTCACACACTTTCACCATAGTTGTTGCTAGCACAGAGGATGCCTAGATTGACTGGTCCTTCTGAGTGCCTAGGTTGTCACTAATAATTTTCTAGGCTTGCAAGTACATATTGATATGCTCTGTGTATGTTCTTGGTTGTGATTATTCATGTCTGACAATTAACTAGTCATAAGAGTATTGGTCAAGGTCTAAAGTGTGTGAAGTTTGTTGTGGTTTTGTTTGAGTGTCATTTAATTTACCCCTTGTCACCTAAGTGTTAATTTCAGTGTTATCTATCCTCGCGCGAGGCGGTGGAATCGACGTGGATAGAGGTAGTCACAGTTGTTATGCTGGTTCGTATGTGTTGTGGAAGCAGACACCGCGAAACACCATTGTCGCCATGATTTAGTTGCTGCTTTTGGCCCACATATATAGGGTTTTGCTACAGTTCAGTGTTTGGAGTTACAGGAGTGAAAGTTACCTGTTTGTGTGGGTTGGGGTTTAGCCGGTATGACATTATGGATGTCTTTGGTTGCCGGAGAGGATGTGGAGCGGTGTTCCTGTTTCTTGTTTTAAGTCTATTACTCATTAGGAGTTTGTTGTATTTTTTTATTTTAATTCTCCAGAACTCTTTAGGAGTTTGCTATGTTTTGTATTCTAATTTTCGGCTGCAATGCAATACAGATTTGTCGTTGCGCGATGGAGATGTATTGTTAGTCTGAGTACAAGTCCTTAGAGATGCTCAATCAGGGGGTTGAATATTTGTTGGTAAATCTCTACGGATCAAATCAACATGTTGTTGTGTTTGGTCATTAGAGATGTTGTACCTATTTTGGCTCTTTTGGGGCTTTGTACTCTGATATGTTTCATCAATAAATATTATCGCTTTTTCTCAACCAAAAAAAAAAAAAAAAAAAATTCAGATTATAAGTCACTTATTGATGCCGTTTCAAACTACATCTAATCATTTCAATTACATACATACCTCCAATAAGACTAGTGGTGAAACATAGTAAGTTTTTGCTGACTAGGATCACCGAAGGAGGTTTTACCAATATCCTTCACAGTGCCAATCAAGTAGCACATCGTGTTGCAAAACTAGCCTTGAAAATTGGATGGTTAGGTCATGGTTTGGGAACCTCATTATTTAATTGTTGATTTCTTATTGAGGATTATGTGTAGAAGTGCTCACCTAATCTTCTTAGTTTTAATCGGATCATATATTATTTTCCTCTTTCTCAATAATCTTATATCCGTGTTTAGAAAAAACAATAAAATCTAATGTTTTCTAATTTCTCTTTGCATATTTAATTTTATTGTCAAATCGAAATAATTTCTTTAAAATACCTCAATTCAAACAAAGCCTTTAAATAAACGGCATGCAAGTCATTGAATTAACATAGCAAGTGTACGTTGGATTTACTGAAGCCCCTTGAATGCAAAGTTAATTAAAAGTGTAAAACTCAGCCATTTTGTGACAGAAGAAGGGGATGTTCATGTTCTTCATCTTCCTCACTGACTGTAAACATTTAACTAACCACTCAGAAAAACTGTCATCATGACCTAATAATATATCAAACATGGTCCCCAAAATTCAAATACCAAAATTTCCATCCCAATAATTATGTGTGGTGGGTCGCAACCTAACCCAATAGGTCAATGCCTTCTCTCATAAATGTCTTGGCCTAGCCAATTAAATTGGAATTGCCTTGAATTTAGAAAAAAATCATCTTTAAGATAAGTTTATGAACATTATTTTTGGATGACTTGGTACAAAAATAAAAAAAAATTAAAAGATTTTCAATGGCCAACTTCTGCCTGGCCCCCTTGCCCACGTGGCCTCACGAGCGCCAAAGTTTCGTCCAAAAGTTGGAAAAAAAAAACTCAGGGGTGGTTGATTAATTTTCTTAATGAAGGGCAATTTGGGCATTATGAGAAGTACCCAATTAATAAAAAAATCTGAATTACAGAGACAATCTCACGGAATTGATTAGGTCATTTCCCCAATAGAATAGTGCCTGTGTATTAGCCTGCATGATTAAAGGTCAATGGGTTCCATGTTGATGGGTGAGGGTAGTTCAGTCATTTCACCTACGAGTGCACACAACGACCACTGAAATCCAAAACACCAACCCAAGAGCCAATGGCAAAGCTGACCTACAATGGGCCAACTTATTATCCTCATCGCTATCTGCAGCTGTTGCCTCTCCCCTGTGATAAATGATCAAATTATATGAACAGTAAATACAAATATTATTGTATAATCATACGAATATTTTTAACAGTCTGACATGTTAGGGTGCCAATATAAGAATTTAAATTATTTATAAGGTTGATTCATATGACCGCAATAAGAAAACTAATATACAATAGTAACACAATTTTGATTTTTATTTATTTATTAAATGTATAATAAGTAAAGATACGAATATTTTTAACAGTCTGATATGTTATGGTGCCGATATAAAAATTTAAATTATTTATAAAATTGATTCTTATGACCGTAATAAGAAAACTAATTTACAATAGTAAAACATTTTGGTATTTTTTATTATTATTTAAAATGTATTTTAGTTTATATCTTGCTGGCACTCCTATTATTACTAAGAACATGTCTGCAAGGGAACCGAGTGAGTGTGTGATGTACATTTTTAACCAACAACAACCAAAAAAAATGACTGAAGATTCCATAGCCTATGTGTACAACTAAAGTTTCATAATTTTTAATTGAGACAAGAAATGGGTTATTGAGAATGACAGGCAAAAACCCACCAAAATAAGTTAATTAATTCCAAAATAAAACATAGATATATAATCCCACCTTCATAAAACCCGAGAGAGAATTCACTTTTTTCTTGTCATATATTTCTCAACTTTAATTGCGGCAAGGAGATGCCTGCAGTTGATGTGCCTGTGCCTGACAGCTCATCGACTATGCTGGCGGCAGGGAGCTCCAGCGGGGAAGGCGTGGCTGGGGTAGTTCGTGAAGGCAGTCATGAAACGACTGCCGTTTTGTCAAATTCAGTCCAAGAAGACAAGGACGGCAGAGTTGATGATCCGGGGGACCGGAATTTATATGGAGGAAACCGATGGCCTCGCCAAGAAACCTTGGCGCTGTTGAAGATACGGTCGCAAATGGATGCTGCTTTTCGTGACTCTAGTCTCAAAGCTCCATTATGGGAAGATGTTTCAAGGTGAATTTAATTTCTCTTGCTGTCTTGATCCAAAAAAGTGAAAGCTACGTAGTTAGTCTAGGTTTAACTCTATGCATCTCAGGTCGATCTTCATGCTCTTCTTCTTCTTCTTCTTCTTTTGTTTTGTTTACTTGTTTTCGGTTCATCTTTTTGGTAAATTTTGTTTATGTTTTTCGGTTAGCTACTTACAGATTGAGTAAATGCGCTTAATCACCGGAGCTACAAGCTTTCACAAATTTTTGTAGGTTTTGATCCGTAAGAAGTTCATACTTTTGCAAGCGATCTAGCTACTTTGCTTTGCCTGTTAGTTTTGGGCTTAAACGGGGTGCCTTTTTTTTTTAAGTCTGACGAATTTAGTTTCATATGTTGGAAGGGTAATTATTTTCTTACCCTAGAGTTAGTTGTTTACTAAGTGATAATGAAAAAGCATATGAATTATGATTCAAACAATGAACATGGGTTGTCAAGGTTTTAATATTAACCGTAGCAGTAGCATGCAACATGGAGATGAATGATTTTGTATGTGTTTTTAATTCAAGGATGAAGGGTGGAACCAAATTTTGTTGTTTCATTATCCTGTCTTGGTTTTTTTTCTTCAATTATTTAATGAGTCCATTCTTGTAAAAACTTCCCTAGTTACTGAGTTTACAACAACAAGATTAATAAAAAATAAAATTACAGCAGCTCATTAGCTTTTTGGAATCTAATTTTTATTATTAATCTCTGCAGGAAGCTAGGTGAGCTTGGTTATTACCGAAGTGCCAAGAAATGCAAGGAGAAATTCGAAAATGTTTATAAGTACCACAGGAGAACCAAAGAAGGCCGATCTGGGAAACAAGAAGGAAAAACTTATCGATTTTTCGATGAACTTGAAGCTTTTGATCATCAAAACAATCACCCTTCAGTTCCACCAAAACCTCAAGTACTCTTGTGGCCCAACAACCACCACCATCCAAACAACCCAACTGTAGTCTCTCATGTGATCACTTCTATTGTTCCTCTTTCCTCAACACCAAACATGATGGCCACAACAAATGGTTCTCCAAATGGCTCTCACATCTCACCCCCACCAATAAATTCTTTGCCACCACAAGTTACAAAACCTGTGAATCTCTCTCATCAAAACCTTAATGGTTTCAAGCCAAGCTTGGCAACAAGCAATCTGTTTTCGAGTTCTACTTCGTCTACCGCCTCGGATGAAGAGTTTCAAGTTCAACAGCGCCATAAGAAAAAGAGGAAGTGGAAGTACTTCTTCAGAAGGCTGACCAAGGAGGTGCTAGAAAAGCAAGAGAAGCTGCAGGAGAAATTCTTAGAAGCTATAGCAAAATGTGAGCACGAACGAACGGTGAGAGAAGAAGCTTGGAGAATGCAAGAGATGGCAAGATTGGATAAAGAACATCAAATTTTAGCCCAAGAGAGATCTTCAGCAGCAGCAAAAGATGCCGCGGTTATTGAATTCTTGCAAAAAGTTTCGGGGCAACAAAATGTGACGAATAATATTCAAGCGATTGAGGTCAACCGCACAATACCATCTCGGCCTCAGCCATTACCAGTACTAACGCGACCACCACCTCCAGCTCCGGTGGCGGTGATCACAACAAGTTTTGAGGTTCCAAGACTGGATAACGGCGACAATTCAATTATTCCTCCTGGGTCTACAAGATGGCCAAGAGTTGAAGTTGAGGCTTTGATAAATCTAAGGACATGTCTTGATGTGAGGTACCAAGAAGCTGGGCCTAAAGGGTCTCTTTGGGAGGAGATATCGGCTGGGATGAAGCGGCTTGGATACAATAGGAGTGCAAAGAGGTGCAAAGAGAAGTGGGAGAACATCAATAAGTACTTCAAGAAGGTGAAGGAGAGCAGCAAAACAAGGCCTGAAGATTCAAAAACATGTCCATATTTTAACCAGCTGGAGGTCTTGTACAGAAAGAAGAACATGAATAATTCTAGTCATGTTGGTTATGTGGAGAAACCCCTTCCTCAAGAAATCCAGCCATTGATCAAGGTCCATCCAGATCAGCCCGTCGTTGAAGCTATCGAAAGGGAAAATGGGAATAAAAATGAAGAAGACGAAGACGGAGAAAGTACGGAGGAAGAAGACCATCATCTTGATCATAGCAATGATGATGATCAAGATGAACAGATGGGGATAGTGACCAATTACAAAGAGTCATCAATGGAGATGGTGGAGTCATGATGAGTGAGACAGGATAACGGGGGTTTGTTAATTTTTCAGATCCAGTTGACGTAAAATGTCAATCCCAAAACTGTCCCAACACATGACTGTAAAGGCAAATTTACAACACAAAAAAAGGATAATGTTTTTCTTTTTTTATCTTTTATCAAGTCAAAAACTTATCTCAGTCACTCTCGATCAATAGTATGGCAGGAAGTACAATCAAGCATCAAGTGGGCTTTGTTTGCAGCAAAAGAATGATCTTCAGTAAGGGCAGTGTTTTAAGGTGGAGAATTTTGAAATCACAGACCCAATTAATTAAGGTGATCTTAAACCAATGGGTTGTAATTTTAGTGAGAGAGAGAGAGAGAGAGAGAGAAAGAGAGCTCGCGTGCAAAGAATAAAAGAAGAAGCTATATATATATATATATATATAGTTTTGTATTTATTGTTATGTATCTTTGTGTTAATAGGGAGATGGAGATTCCCCAATCCTCATGGTAAATAAAGTAAAGTAACCAAAGTAGTATTTTTCCTTGTGTGTTCATGTAAATGGTGGGGAATTGGTTACTTTTTTCTATTTGAATGTTTTTGGAATAAACAAACACCATGGTCAGACTAAAATACTTGTCCAAATATATATTTTTTGTTGGCCTTGTCACTAACATTGTATATGAATTATGAGAGTGAGAATATACACTAACATTTGCTATTTAAGGGTTTTGATTGGGAATGCAGAAATTAACAATTCATGAGTTACTTGTTCTGGGTATGTAGTGCACACAACATATGAGCTTAAATTGAGGGGGACAAAGCAGTGAGCCCTTTCCACTTTCCAGGAGGTGGCTTCTTACAGCATGCCAGCATCAGCTTCCCTTTTTAAAAGGCCCTACCACCATATGGAAGGAATCTTCTGTACCCTCAAATAATAATTCTTTCAATTATATATCAATGTATCCACATCTGTTGACTTCCCCACATAGTGACATAACCGTTTTCTTCATCGATCGATCCTGAATCTTGATCAACCAACACATCATGTTGTTAATTAACAGGTATGGAAGGGGCAGTAAAAAGGAAATGCACAACTTGTTCTGGTTAAGAATTAGAACTTCGGGATTCTTTTAGAGATCTTTCAGTTTCTAAATCCTAATGGCCTGTTTGGTTCCGGATTAAACATTTTGGGAATGAACTTTCCATGTCTAATTCCATGAGACTGGAATGAAGGATGTTCATTCCCATATTTGGAAACGTTGAGAAATAAGGATCGGAAAGGCTATTTGCTCCCATTCACCCTTTAGAGTACTCTACGATTTTTTTTTTCAACGATCCAAACCATCTATTTTCAAGTCTACATTCATTGATTATCCTTGCAAAAAATCAGACAAATTGAAAATCATTAAGGCATCTAATTGAGACCAACAAAATCAATGAACACGGTGCTTCAAGAAAGTACTTAAATTTCAATAATTTAATTAAAGGATCAAATGATATTGGATTCAGGTGATTTTTTGTAAAGATGATCTTTGAATGAATATCTAAAAAATACATCATTTGGATTAGTGAAATACAGTGCGGATATATATAGGGTTTTAGGGAACATATAGGCGATGAAACCATCTGAACACACAAGACAAGGCAATAAACTAGAGACCATACAAGTGTAAGTTTTTTTTTTAAGAAGAAGAATTCATTCATAAATCAAAAGGCGTACATAGGACGACACGATACAATGGCCTCGTTAAAACATTCCTAGGAAACCACATGGGATAAACCCCAAAGGAAGAAAGAGTACCACATATGTTATGGACTCACAAAAGAGTCATAACCAGGTCACTTTGGACCGTTATAGAATGCGAAGAAAACAATAAACGAAACCCAACACAAAGACCCTCTATGAGCGCGCATCAACACATCCCAGCTGACAAAAGAATCCTATGATGAAATCATAGTCCTTTATGCATCATCAGAGTGGTGAGAGCACCCGATAGAGAGCACACCAAGAAAGACTCCAGAGTCGACAAAAGAGAAACCCCAAAAGAGCACACCAACTAAATCCAAAACCCACCAAGACCAAAACTCTGCAAATGGAGCTGAAAAAGAGAGAATTTGCACAGAGGCAACACAATAGAAGAAACAAAGCACAACAAACATGCCATAAAAAAAAAAAAAAAGGAAAAAGCCCTCAAGGAACACACCACCTCATCCGAACACTGGCAAGGAAAACTCCTATGAAATACCATAGTCCTTTAGGCAGGCGAAGAATCGAAAGGTATATTGAGAGGTAAAACAACAGAGAAGAACACCATGCAACAAGAAATACAAACCTGGCCTCAGCCACTTCACCTGAAGACAACTGTAACATCCCGACCAAAATTTAAATATTCATTTAATTTATTTTATTTAATAAATTATGAAATTACAATTTTGCCCTCGGAGTAGGGTTATTTTGGTCACTTTTTAATCAAGAAGGATTTTGGGGAATTGAATGGCGCCATGACATAGATTGCGTCAAGATGAGTTCATAGACATGTAGTGGGCTCAAATCAGAGTTGTAGCGAAAAAGTTACGATCTACGGAAGTCTAGTGGCATAACCGTAAATATTTCGAAAATGGTTTTTAAAAACCTGAATTTCCTCTCTCTCTCTCTCTCTCTCTCTCTCTCTCTCTCTCCGTGCGAAATAGACCCCCACCCCAAACAGCACTGATGATTTTTGCCTCGCCATCGTCACGTTCGGCCGCCATTTTTGGAGGGACCAGGACCAAAATGTCAAGCTCGACTCCCTCTTCCTACCCCATCCCTCAACCGCCATTGCCATTCGTAGGAAAAAAGAGAAAAAGGGCCGGTTTTTACGTAAAGTTTTCATCGCTCGTTCGGCGACTTCTGGCCACCAACTTCTTCGATTTAGGTATGCTTTTTCATCATCTCAATATGTTATAGCTGATGGTTGGGTTGATTAGGATGAATTTCTGCGTTTTGAAACTCAAATTATCGCTTAAAGTTTGGCTAGTTTTCGGCTCGTGATTCCGGCAAGTTCTGGTCACTTTTTGGCCATGGTCCAAGAACAAAAGTTGCTCCACTTATTGTTTTGATAATGTAGGTATAGGACTTGACCGGCGGTTTGAGGATTTTACGATTGCCGGAATTACTTTCGGCACCCACACGCCGGCAGCGCGTGGGCCACTTTGTGGCAGGCCATTGAGTCCTAAAATGACCCGCATGTCATCCCGAGCATGACGGTATGCTCGGATTTGAATTTGGTTATCGTTTGACTGTTGGTCCGATATCGCATATTGGGCGTTATCGGGTTCGATATGTTCGGACTGCTGGATCGAATCCATTTCCATATATGTTGATCTAGGCATCTCTAGGATTGTGTAAGAATTCGCGGATCGTGAATCAGAGTCCCGGATGCTCCGATTCAATGACTTAAAGTTTGCGTTAAACAATAACCGTCCAAGATCGTCCAAGCGTCTGACCGTTAGATTCGAACCAAACTTGCAGGACATGTATATTAAACATTGTTGAACCTGTCGGAACTTTTGGATCGAAAATTGGAGGTTGTGGGCCCGGCGGGCCCGATTGACCAAGTTTGGATAGTTTGACCCTCGGTTGACCGTGAGTCTTCCGAGGTAGTTTAACCCTTTGAGAAGTACTAGAACGACCATGTAAACGAGTATTTACCGTTATTTGAGTTATTTTGATTACGTTGGGACTATGAGATTTTTTATATATAGTATCTTATGGAATTCTTGGATATTATTTTGATAATTGAAATTATGGAATAGATGAGCATGGGATACTTGATTGGTGGGTTGTGAAAGTGAGCCTTGGGCTCGGTTATAATTATTAGGAAATGAGTGGACGTTTGTGTTTAATTGTACCTCGTTCTTCTATTATGGAAATTTCTTGCATAAATAAGTTTTGATTGGAAATTGATTTAATTTGGGTTAATGAGGACATGGGATCTCTAAGGGTTACTATTTATCATAATGTAATATTATTATGATTATTATTAAAGTATATGGATTGGGTGATAAATGGTTGTTTACGAAAGTCTATTATTTTAATTGTGGAATTTAGTATTTTATAGAAAGTAGGTGTATACAAATTTTGATTTTTATTTGAATAATTTTTGGGTCTTATGGAATATATGCTAGGGAGTTTATTTTCTATACTATGAATAGATATTTGAAAAAATTGAATTAAGGAATAGAATATTATTTGTATAATATTTATATAAGGGTTACAAACTTCACCATCATATATACCTTCCCTTGTCACTATACCCACACGTGGCGTTGGATATTCCGACGTGTGGGTTTCCTTGGTTACGGATTTTGGAACTGGTGAATATTTGGAAATTGTGGATATGGTTTGGATATGTCGGAACCCCGACATTCTTGACGGGATGTTACCGTAGACCCTTAGCGGGGTAGTCTGCACACGTAAGACTTGTCACAAGCGCACGAGTATTGAAGATTCTGCTGTGCGTGCTGGTGAGCCTAGTCCCCCGGTTGGACAGCTTGTCCCTGGCCACATGGTTGTTGAGGAGTCCTCCATGTGGTTCAACCAAACGATTCCCGCGTTGGATTGTTTTCCCAGGTACATGATGTGTACTATAATATGTACCTCCCCTTGAATACTAATACTTGGAAATAATGGATATGGATACTTGGATACATGGAAATGGATAGTTGGTTAGTCTGGGCGCGTAGGACTTGTTACAGGAGCACGAGTATTGAGGATTCTGCGTGTGTGCCTGGTTAGCCCAATCCCCTGGATGGACGGCTTGTCCCTGGCCACACGATTGTTGAGGATTCCTCTATGTGGTCTAGTCAAACGTTTCCCGCATTGGATTGTCTTCCCCTGGTACATGATGATGGTGTGGGATGTGTTATATATGTGTGTGTGTGTGTGTGTGTGTGTGTGTGTGTGTGTGTGTGTGTGTGTGTGTGTGGATTCGTTTCGGGTTGAGATACTTGGATTGTGTTTCATGAGTACTCTACACAGGTATGAATGTCTGATTTTTAGTTGGAAGGTGTTGTTCGGCAACGTACGCCTTGGATAGGGTATGGTTGCGGGGAGGAACTGATAAAAGGAAGGGAACTTATAAAGTGTTCAGGATGTGCCTTGTCGAATTTGATGTTATAAATGAATCTAATAGTGCAGCTTTTCTTTCAAGATTTTAAAAGAGTATACCACAAAGCACAAAGCTAACTCCTTCATAGAATTAATATTTGAATAATGCTACTCTCACCACATTTGTATACCACATTCTCATACCACCTTATGTGGCAGATGAGGTGGACAACCACATCAATTAAAATTATTTAACATTTGCTTTTCTTTTATGATTTATTAACACTTTAAAAAAAATTGTTAATTAATTTTTTCTTTATTAAAATACACTTCATTGATTTAATTGATGTGGCATATGATATGAACATGCCACATCATGTGATATAGAAACGTGGGATAAAAATGTGGTAAGTGTAGCATTACTCTTAATATTTAGCAATTGAAACCAGCAAGTGGATTGAAATTTGAGTCAACCTTTAGATAGTGAAGCATAATGTTATGTTTTTTAGCAAATCATATTGCATCAGGTTGACTGTGATCGTCCTAATGTAAACTTGATGGTTTATAATAATAATCTTGGATATATAATGAGACAAGTCATTTTCACACATCACACATCTACAAAGAAGTTCCACGAAAAGGTAGCCTGTTTTGATCTTATACCGCATGGAAGTGGCCGCCAATTATATATGAAAAAAGATTAGTTCGATGCCTCAAAGTCATCAGGTTTAATTGTTATATGCATATTATGTAAATAATTAGGTGCCTCAAAGTCATCAAAGTTAAATTAAAAACTGGTCTAAGCATCTACCTGAGTAAAGTCTCTCTTATTGCTAAAGTCATCAGGTTCTTGAGGCAAAACATTTTTCGCTGAAGTGACTCTTGGATAGCGTCAATAATTGATCAATTTTCATTTGGTCAATCCTTGGTGAAGTGAAGGTATTTTATATGTATATATAAAGCTAGATGGGCTAGAGTTGCCAAAATATTCTCCTTCAGAATGACCCTATTTGATTGGAAAGTGTATACATTTCCATCATATGATCTGCAACTCAACCTAGGGTTTGGGGTCCCAATTAAGCTATGTATAGTGTTGCCTCTTTATTTGACCTACATGCACTAAATTGTGGGAACAAGTAACAACCTAAATATGATAATATTATTATAAAAGAAGGCAAAGCTCAGAAACTGTAGGCAGAAAATGATATGAAGTGAAAGGTTTGTTAGCATTAAAGAAAAGGGAAGAATGCTAACCTTTTGTATTAAAAATATTGCATTATTGGGACAAAACGAACATTTTAATTATAACTTCTTCTTTTCTAGAAATTATGGGATTGCATTCATCATTCGGTTAAAAAAAAGCCACTAACCACAAAGGGCCAATACAAACCAGCCACAATGACCATTACAATAATGGAGCAATCTAATATCAAAATTAAGACACTATGGGGCTCCTCCACTAACGATCACGCAGGGTCGAAGAAACTCTGACATAGGTATCCAAACTAAGAGTGTGAACTCAGAACAACCAATAGATAAAGTTTCAAAAAACCAAGCCATAACAATACAAATAAAACTCTCACAAAGAAGAGGTGAAAAGTTTTCACAAAAGAGAGGTGGAAAGCTCTCACAAAGAAGATGTGAAAAACTCTCACAAAAGGAGATGTGAAAACTAAATAGAAAACCCAAAGAGTCTGTGTGACTTATTCTATACATAAAGAAACCCAAAAAAGGACGGTGACAGAGATACGACACTAAAACGCAACTGGAGATTTGATGCTAAGACGCATCCGCCTACAATGAGCGGAGGAAAATCTTTATAGAACGAAGACAAATAAGGAAAACCTTCTGTCTTTGAAAATTGGGGAAAAGAGGAAAAGGGAGGAAGGGAGAAGGGGAGAGGGGAGGAAGAACAATGGCTTCCTCCCCCCTCAAAGTGAAAACGGGTGTAGAGTGTTTTTTGGGAGATAAGGGGCTAGGATTTTCGTAATTCTTTTTTCATTTTTTTCCTTGTGGGGTAGTGGGGGGGTGGGGGCTTTTGATTGCATTAATTAAATTATCCTTAAGAGTCTAACACGTTTTTTATTTGTCCCACAACATATCAACTCAAATTAAACTCTTGGAATTAAACCCTTTAAGAACTCATGAATTTCACTACAATATAAATCCACACACTCATACATCATAATGTTACTTGAAATTGCAAGTTGCAATGGAGCCTCGTTGTGGTCAGCTGTCAAGCCGCCTTATTATACTCGATCATGATATATGGTCTTCCACATTCCAAAAGGTGAAGAATCATTACAGTACTGCAAACTACAAAATATAAATTACCCCCAAAATCCTTTATATATTAATAATGTGATTTATGGGTTTGCATACGTATAGGAAATTATATATGAACAAGAAACTGTGGCAAATCTAGAAAAATATGAACAATTGTTCACTGCCGTTGTCATTATTTTTAAGCCAAGTTTGGTGTTCAATTTAATTTAGTTTAATTTATGGCATGTTTACTAATCCGTAATTGGTTTAGGGGGAATTGAATTAAGGATTAATTGAATTGAGGATGAATTTGATTGAGGAGAATTAGATTCCGGATTCCTATTGAAGTTGTTTACTAAACCATATGGATTGAGGGGAGTTAGATTCCATATTCCTATTAAAGTTGTTTACTAAACCATATGGAATTGGGATAGGAGTGGTAATAATTACTCAAATGTCCTCGTTGTTGGGTTAAAGTAGATGACAAATTTGAAATTTTGAATATTGTGTGAGGATATAATGGGTAAAAAAAAGAAAAGAATTCCTAATGGGTTCATTCTCCAGGAATTAGAATACCACCTCCCACCAAGGAATTGAATTCCTCCAAAATCAGGAATTCAATTTCTTATTTTGTGTGGGCCCCACTTACTTTTCAATTCCTTGATGTGAAGTAAACAAGGAATCCTCCCTATGCGAAATTCAATTCCTGATGAGAATTCCAATTCATAATTAGTAAACACACCATTAGTTTAAACTGCAGCCGTCAACTCCATATTTGGCTATACATGGCTTTGATTATTCCTTGTCTTTGATAACTTAAGCTCAATCGTATCAAAACCCATTTTGAATTTCAAGCTTTGCAAATAGCAAAAACTACGTGTGAATATTAAAACCAATGCGCCAAATGGGCATCTTTCTTTATTTTTGTCAAAGTTAGAAAGGGGTAGGTGGGAAACTCACACACACGGGTATCATGGAGTTTGAACTCAGGACCACTTACAAGCACACCAAAGGCCTGAGTCAATCCAATGAAATGGGCATCTTTCAAGAGGAGCAACAAGTTTGTTGATACCACATCCACTTGTCTCGCATAGACAGCACATACATAAAATAATGAGAAATTTTTTTAAATGAAATTTATAATTAACTTCCACTAATTATCAATATAAGATTAATTAATATGAATATTTGATTTCATCTATTAAAAAAAAATAAAAATTAATATTTGATTAAAATAAGAAAAGATAAAATGGACGGCCACCACAATGGGTTCCACGTGTGGTGCATAAAATATATTTTCCAGTTTCAACTGGAAAGTTCAGAAATATTTATCCATCCATGTCGGCGCATCGAAATTTTTTTTGTTACCGCTTTGTTGACAGCTTAAGAACAACTCTCAATATTTAGACACTAAAAAAATATGATCGTTTGATTTCATAGAGCTCGCAGCAAGTAATATTCTACAGACGTGCAAGAGAACAGCTTGGAAAATTATTTTCTTACTCTTACTTGCTTGTTTTGTTTCGTTAAAATGACTTGGTCAATTGTCCAAGTATTTGCATATATAGGACTTTTAGATGAAGCTTCCCAACAAATCCCAGTCCCCCTAAATGGAATGTAGAATGTGACTGAGTATCTTGCTATAAGGTTCACACAATCCTCCATGTTGTTTGACAAAACTTCTGTTGAATGACAAGAGAAATTGTGATACTTCAATTCTAAAAAGAGAAGATTACCTCGACTTCAACATTTCAGTTTATCTCCAATGCGCAATTTCTCCACCGAAGGGTGACAATATGTTGTCAGACTATTAATTTTGACCACAAGCAAGAATCAAAATGATGAACGGTTCAAATTCACAGTATGGTAACAAAAAGTTCTTATATTGTAACATTTTTATACAGATGTCTACCGTGTTGACTCGAAAAATTAATTGATCATTGCTTAAGATTCATAAACTCTCATTTGGAGTTGTCTTTGTTAAAACTTCACGAGTCCGCAACTGAACGGTTCTAGTCCCACTCCTACACACAAAAAGCCAAAACAAAAAGAAAAACTAAAGCTCTGTGGGATTTGAAGCTTCTTGTACATATATGTATCTATTTTCTTCAAGTTATTAAACTCCATGCAATTCCAAGCCCCTTTTCCCACATGATCCATGGCACTTTCACGTTACCCTCCACTGGACAATGACAATACCATTTTGAGTGTGGGGAAAGCAAAATCCATTAAAATAAGTAGATCTTATATCTGAGCAATAAACTAATGATTAGAATATTTTTAAGTTTTTAGGTTTTCTTTCAAAACTTATCTAAACATATCCACACTTTTTGTATTAGTTTTATGTTATCTAATGAACTACTTTTTTGTGCGTGCATATTATAGTGATCAAATAATTTCTGATGGGAATTTTTTTTGCATCGATAATTTTTGAAAGATTCGTAAAATATAGACAGTTTTAATCATTGAAAGACACTATTGAGTAGCCTTACGGTCTATGCACTTTTCTTATAATAAGGAAATTCTTAGCATTGAAAAACTATGTACACATAAGATGACGATGGGATCTTGACAGCTTTATCACTCAAAAGGGTATACTGGTTTTCGTGACAGATTGAATAACCATAAGATCAAACACATCAATAGATATCCACAGATTCTGTTTGCGTAAAATAATCTGAACAAATTTCACCTTTGCCAAATGGGGATTTTGCTTATTTTAAGGGTACTCTAAGCCTAGGACATGAGATGTGTTGATAGATTCTTTGCTTGTTATGTGTTCTACTTCTTTATCATGACTTACACAGACAGATATATCATGTAACCTTGTGAAGAGGGTTTTCTACAGTCCTTTTCCCCAGATCTTAAACTTGCACTCAATCCACTAATTTAAACAGAAAACCCAATCTAATCTTCTTTGTTCCTCCTTTTCCCTGCAAGTCATGTATGTACAAACATATGGAAGCAATAATGAATTTGTTTGGCACCCCTGCCATTAATGTGTTTTCTATGAAGACTCCTATCAGAATATTCTATGATTATGAAACAAAATTAATGCTTCAAATTATGGGTCTAAGGCACAAGACAAAATCAATTTCCAAAACAACCGGCAATACACCCACAAGAAAGCTGAGGCTAGCCACAACCACGTATCAACAAACTCATCATAAATATATAGCGTCCCTCGTCATTCATGTGGGTTCAACATTAGACCTCCTTCAACCAAATGAAGACAGACACCACTAGATAAAGTTGTGTTATCATCACTTCTATTTCTATGTTAGATTTGGACAATAAATTCAAACAAGAATTTGGCAATCCATAAGTTGTAAGATTGTTTGAAGACACAATATTTCTGATGGTTTTTTATGTATCAAAATTTGCCTAGTATTGCAGGACTACAGCTATCACTTCTTGGTAAGGTTAACTGGTTCGCAAATGGAACCAACACCAATGAAAGCCATAAGAGTTTCTTTTGCATCAAAAGAACCACAATCTGCAATAAAGTGAACAATCGTTCCAAAAGAGATTGATGCTGTCACTTAAATTTGAGGAGGGAGAAAGACTTTTCTGCATGTATGGTGATAACATTAGCTTTTATGTCTTAGACTGTAGCATTGTGTAATAGAATATTTATTCGTATATATCCATTCGGCCAGGCCAATCAATTTGTGGGGCACATCTTCGAATACCAGAAATTTACGGTATTTTCTTAATGAAGGCAGAAAGATATAACCCAGGCCAGGCCAGTCCATATGTACCTTATAATGAATTGGAATCCTATTTTCGAAATCAATTGTAGTAAATGCAATAAATCTGAACCTGTCTTTTTATGTATATTCCACTTTAGACCCTGAAAAGGCCTGAAAGAGAATTAGAAAAAAGATAAGTTGAATTCTTAGTTGTAACCGGATGTATAGATTCATAAATTTTTCAAAAGAAGCGGCGAGTGAAAGCTGAACTATTACCATGAATGTAGGGTAAGTACTATTCTAGTATTGAGAGCCATGAATCCCCAAAGTACTTTTTTGGTTAAAAATGATATTTTACCCACAATAAGAGTAAGAATTGAACTATTACCATGAGTGTAGGGTGAATACTATTCCACTAAAGAGAGCTATGATTCCCCAAATGACTTTTTTTTTTTGTGGTTAAAAACGATTTTTTACCTACAACAACAAAAAATGTCGGCATAACGGTCCTCTGACAAATGATTAGTTTTCTTGTTTAATTGTTAAGAAATGAGTATATACGAACTTAGAATCTCTTTCAACATTGTGAGAGAGAAATATTATTAAACCGATAACATTGTGAGAGAGAAATATTATTAAACCGATAGTATATACATAATACGTACATGATTTGCACAGATACTTAGACTATTGACTCTTCTCTCAAATCCCCAACTCCTCTTTGTAGTTGCCTAGACAGAAATTTTGGATCTCAAACTCCTTGAGGTGGACAATTCAAATGTTACTTAATCAAACCGACTCATCATGTGACTATATAAAACTAATATATATGTAGCTGAATTTCTTTTGAAAATGTATGGATATTGAGATGAGGCATCTAGCAAAGTGAATAAATGATTGAATAAACAAAAGGACAAGGTACAGGAGCGCATTAAACTATGAACCTTCGTCCTTTTCTGGTACTGACATCCATGAATTGAATTGAAATTAAACGACATCGACAGACAAACAGTGTAAATAAGTAAGGCCTACGAACCAAGGAAAGGATGAAGATTCCTTTTGGTGGACCCCTTTTATATATGAAAGGCTCCATGGCTCCATGTGCTGTTGGATAGGTTCTGTTGCCGTAGGGTTACCTAATTGTCCCCTCGCTTTAAGCTCTTGCGCTATGTATATAAATCACAGCCCTAAATAGAGGGTTTCCCTGTAATCTTCTGGCTTGTCTGCAACACCATTAACTCAAACCCTTAACCTAATACGAGAGAGGAGAGAGATTATTGAATCATCTCAGTCATCCCCCATCTCAACGAACTATCCAATCCCATTCCACTATTTGGAAAAGTTAGAACGCGTGACGGAATGTGATTAATTTGGATAATAAAATAATATTATCGTCATGATATATACGTTTCATCTGAAAGAGAGTATAATAAGTAATAACAAATTAAAATAATAAAAAAATTTATGCGAAAGAAAATAAAAATGGATTTGTTGCTAAGGAAAATTAAACAAGACAAAAAGACGACGACAAAGACTAAATTATAACTATTTCTCACATTTACACACCACCAATCCCCTGAACAAAAAAAAAGCAAAAGCAAAATTACAACACTACAGTTAACAGTGTCTATTATTTGTTTTCGGGAACTTGAAGTTGATGACCCTTGTATCTCCTCTTCATGACCTTATTTATTTAGAGAAAAAAATAAAATAAATTATAAAATAAACAAACTATGATTTCACTGACTATATCAACCCCCTAGCTTCCCTCCTCTTTCCCTCCCTCAACATGTCTCTTTGTTTTTTTACTTTCTTTCCCAGTTTGTGTATATTTTCTTATCAATACATCCACCCAAAATTCAGGACCCGCCAAATGCATTTGACCCACTTACCCGTCCGGAAGCCCTGCAAAACCTGACCCACATTGAGACCCACTTTCTTTCTTTCAATCTATCTTGGCCTTTTTCTCAACTCACTCAGCTGCTGCTGCACCCACTGGAGCTGGCTTGTTTGCCACTATCTCATAGTTCCCATCCCCCTCATCCTCCTCCTCATCCTCTTCATCATCATCATCTTCTTCTTCTTCATCTTCATCTCCACCAATAATATTCTCCTTATCTTGATGATCATGACGATCATCTTCTTGGTTCTGATGATCAATATCCATGTTCTGATGATCTTGCTGCTGCTGCTGCTGCGGAGTAGGAGGTGGCCATTGCTGCTCTGGCCTCACCATCAGAGGCACCGAATTTTCGGGCTTAGGATTCACATTGTTGTGATCAAACTTGTTCCTCTCTCTATACAAACTATCCAGCTGGTGAAAGTAGGGACACGTCTTGGAATCCTCGGGCCTTCTCTTGTTGCTCTCCTTTACTTTCTTGAAGTACTTGTTTATGTTCTCCCACTTCTCCTTGCACCTCTTCGAACTCCGATTGTATCCAAGCTTCCTCATGGCCCCCGAGATCTCCTCCCATAGCGGCCCTTTCGGCCCGTTCTCTTGGTACTTTGAATCGAGGCTCGTTCTTAGCTTGATCAATGCTTGTACCTCCACTTTTGGCCATCTTGATGAGCTTGCCGGCGAGCTCAAATTGTTATTCTCCCCATTGTTGTTTGGTTTCGGAACAAGGTCAAAATTCGTCGCGGGCTGTTGCGGTGGGGGTGCAGGCTGCCGCGGAGGAGGAGGCACTAGTGGTGGTGGCTGTAGTTGCAGCAAATTGTTATTGATTTGTGATTGGCCCGGTGGCGGGGTTTGGTTTTGGCTTTGGTTTGGATTTTGCTGCTGCTCGGATATCTTTTGCAAGAATGACATGACTGCCGCGTCTTTGGCGGCTGCCATGGATCTCTCTTGGGCTAGAATCTCGCGTTCTCGATTGACTCTTGCCATCTCTTGCATTCTCCAAGCTTCTTCTCTCACCATTTTTTCGTGTTCGCGTTTCTCGATGGCTTCCAAGAATCTCTTCTGAAGATCCTCTTGTTTTTGGATCACCTCCTTCATTAGTCTCTGGAAGAAGTCCTTCCATTTCCTCTTCCTCTTCGCCCGCCCTTCCAAATCCTCGTCAGAGGAGGTGGACGAAGAGGTCGAAAGATCAGCCGATATATTTGGGAAAGAGGATGAGAAAGTGTTGTGATGATGATGATGAGGATTATTCGTAGGGTTTGTCATTGTTGGCGGCGGTGGCTGTGGCGGTGGTGGAAGAACTATAGGGTTTGTTGGTGGGAATGAATTGGGAGCTGCGAGGTTGAGTGCTGGTGCGGCAATGGCTTGAGAGGACACATTACTAATTATAGGGTGTGGTGCAGCTGATGATGGAATAGTACTTGCCATTGTTGCCATTGTTGCCGCGGCCGCAGCCATTGTAGATTGATGATGAGGCTTTGCTTGATGATGGTGAGTAGTTCCCGGCGTCGAAGGTTGATTTTCGAGGGCTTCTAACTGATCGAAAAACCGATAAGTCTTGCCTTCGGACTTGCCAGTCCGGCCTTCTTTGGTTCTCCTGTGGTACTTGTAGACGTTCTCAAATTTCTCCTTACATTTCTTGGCGCTTCGATGATAGCCAAGCGCAGCTAGCTTCCTGATGAAAACAACAGTTCGCACAAAATAAATTAGCTCCATATCTGTTTGTACACTTGCCATCTTGAATTCAGCAACAAAACAAAGCATTGGCACACATAAAATACAAGCCAGCAACTCAGATATATATGCATATGGAAATTGTATAGCTTCTCCTGGAAATTGTATGACCGAAGTTAGAAGAATTAATTTATTCTGTATTAATTAACTTGGTAAGAGTGAAATTAAACCATGTTTGTGGAATTTATTCATTTCAACTCAATAATATTCTCTGTAATATATGAAAAAGTAAAAATCATTTAATCTCAACTCCATGGCAATGAATTCCCATTGCTCATGCTGTAATTTCCCTCAGAGGAAAGACTCATAAATTTTTTTTTTTAAAAAAAGATAGATAAATTACCCGGAAGAGTAAACTAGGTGAAGAGCTCGAACTTCACCTCGAAATAGATCATAAGCAAACAAAAGACAGCACATAAATGAAAATTCATCAGTCCCCAGATCTCAAACCCCCATGAACACAAATTTAATAAGAGCTCAAAATTCTCACTCCAATTAATCACCACAAAAACAAAAACAAAAACAAAAAACAAAATTAATCTTAATTAGCTGAGCTAGTATAGTAATTAACCTGGAAACCTCATCCCATAATGGACCTTTCACACTTGCATCACGAAACGCCACGTCCATATCAGACCGTATCTGCAAGAGAGCTAGAGTTTCTTGCCGAGGCCAACGGTTGCCACCAAAGCTCCTCTCACCACTCCCTAACAAATCATCACCACCACCCCCACCTCTAAAAGTGTCCTCACCCGAATTCGAGCCACCACCGCCGCCACCGCCATCGCCTCCACCACCTTCGGGAACCGCCACAGCCGCTGTGGTGGCAGCATCGCGGCTGATGGCGCTCCCTAACACACTAGAGTCCCCCAGCATAGGACGACGAGTAGTCTTACTCTCTCCCTCCTCTTCAACTATCCCTTTTTCTCTCTCTATCTCTCTCTAAAACAAAAACAAAACAATTACAACTTACAGCTGAGGGGGATATGAAAAAAAAAGAATAAAAATATATCACACAAGAGAGCGATGGTGAATAATTCTCTACAAGGGTTTTATGAAGATGGGTTGTAGGGTGAAGTTATTAATTTATTTCGGTGGGGATCTGCTTGTCGATCTCAAGGAAGTTGTTTTTCCTTTTTTCTTTTTATATATATAACTCCTTTTTTTTTTTTCCTTCCTCTCTTTCTTTTTCCTCTGGAATCTTTTAGTCTTTTTTGTTGTATTTTTTCAAATTTGAAATAAATAAATACATTGCAGAAAAAGAAAAATACGTATTTTAAGTGTTACACAGACATTTTTTAACAGCTGCGCAAAGAGACGATGATGATAATAAGTTGGTTTTTGTCTGTCCAGCTAAATTTAGTTAAAAGCCGGCCCATGTAGGTCAGCTTTTTTTTTCTTTTTCTTTTTATTTTTTTATTTTTGGTGGAGATGAAGAAGTGAGGCTCAGGCTCGTCTTTGCTTTTTGGGGGCTGTTTTGGATTTCAGTGGCCGTTGCCCACAATCGGCATGAAATTACTATTTTACTCCTAACGTGAGTCCCATTGACCTTTAATCATTGAAAGCTAATTTGACGTATATTTTATTGGATCGGTATATTTGAGATCTGGGTTTGTTTATGTAATTCAGATATTTTTATACTTAATTGACTAATCTTGTAATTACCAAAATACCCTTGGTTTTTTTAAAAAATATACTAAAATAAAAAATAAAAGAAACAATTTACATCTTAGTGTGTGAGCCATCTTGTTTAAACTATACCATTTGTAACCAATATTTTATTTTATGTAAATTTACTTTGAATGTTAAACTTTAGACCCTAAAATTCTACAAAATAGTTTTTATTTATTTAGTATAAGCGATTGAGAGGAGGTGGGGTTTACACAAATTCATTGGGTGTCTAGAGGTTTCAAACTTTTGATCACATGGACGGAGGTAGAAGTGTACAATCAATTGAGTTATGTCCACAAATAAAAATGTAGAATTTTCAAAATTGTAACAAGAAAAGAATCCTCCAATTTTCAACTTTGTTGGGTGGAAACGGGACTGTAGTTTTTGTGGCGTAAGGGGCCTCTTGTGATGGTGACAATCGAAGTTTGACAAAATCTTGTTCTCACAATTGAGCAAAGAAAATTGGCAAGAAAAAGTTTTGATGTTAAAAGAGACATTTTGAGTAGTGGGATCCACTGTTGAATTGAATTAATCTTGGTTAGATGTAGGTCATGTTATTAGGCCAAGCCATTTATGAAAAGAAGTAAATGGTGGCCAATTTCAGTTGGGTTATCAACCTACCCTAATAAATTGTATGGAATTTTCGATGGCTGTGATCTAATCATCACCCATGATCTGAAAATAATTAGACATTATTGGGACCATTAGCTTCTTCTAGCTTTGTAATATAATGCATGTTTCTCTCTAATTCTGTCAAGATCAAGCATTGCAGCCATACATATACTTTGTGACACGACTGTATACAAACATTATGTCATATTTTAAATTAAACTTGATGAACTTGAATGTGACTTGCTTTTTGGGATAAGGTTGTTGTGACTTTCAAGCTTCTTTTTTCTTCTTGCATTTGGTGTTAATATGTAATAATGGATTAACATTTTAGACCATCCGTGTTTTCAAAAGATGTAATTAGGGATGAATGATTATAGGTCATGTTAAGAACTCACACGTTAAACCATATATGTATGTTTAAGTACACTCATAATTAACGATTATGGTTTACAAATCTAACAGCATAGCATATCAAACTATATAACATTCGAAAGATACTTGAGGTATAATTTATTGTTAAAAATAAAAGTCAAGCAATGAAAAGTTCATCCTTGACTTGAGCAAATAATTCCTCATATCCTCACTCGATGAGCCGATAAAGGTTGAGAAATGTATTTTTTTATTGGGTTGTAGTTGAGGAGTTAGAATGAGTTCCAAAGTTGAAATTTTGAAAGATTTAGCTCTTAGTCACTACAAATTAAGAATCATAATTGGAGTCGAACCTAAAATTTTGGATACAGTCTAAGGCAGAAGCCGGTGCAACTTTATAATCTTTTTGAAAATTCCAAGTACTCTTTAATGCTCATGGTGGACTTTCGAATCAAATAAATGTTCTGAAAACAAAATGTCTATTAAATCAAGAAGAACCCACGCATGTAAATTTCAATGGAGAAAATAGATCCACATAAAAAAAAAAATTAAAATTTTGAAAGTTTTTTTTACAATTTGCAGTCAATTCAGTAACTCAATTATTGAGTTGAAGAAACAAGTGGTTTTCCCAGCACATATAATGCAAGTGAGTGGGGCCCTATTCAATCAATAAGCAATTTAATGCACAAATCATCGAAGATCAACTTTTGTGTGCAAAGTATTTATACACTATGATTAGCTTTCACTACAAAATTAAATATGGAAAATTACCCACCACATCCCACAAGGGTTAATTTTGGGACAACCGAATAGCGTAAGCCATCGGTAAAAGCAATAAAGGAAGGATAAAGGAAAGGGTATTTTGGTAAAATGAGGACGAAGAGGTGGGAGTGGCGAGTAAGGTAGACGTCAAAGGAACGAGCACCGTCTATAATTTTGGTCTTTATTTGGGACAAGGGTGAATCTTACGTAACTGATGATAATGATAAAATTAGTTACGGCCTCCATAATAGTTAATAAAAAAAATGTCTGTCTTGATCCAAAAACTCTGCTTTCGATTTTATATTCACCATTTAAACTATATATTTAATAGACAATCAGAATATAAATTAAAAATCTAGAATAATTTTTTTTTTGTTTCGCCATGATTCACGACGTTGAGACTTTACTCACAATCAACAAAAAAGTTATTATTTATACAATAAAGCCCAAGCACCAACCAATTAGTAAGTTAATATACGACAATAGTTCCTTATTCTGATCTACTCCATAATATTTCTCATGATCATAACCATTCATTTTTAAAGGTCATTACTTAGTAAAAACATTATCCTTGCAAAAATCCACCGAAATTGAACAAAGTTCAGTTGTCTAACTGAGACTAAATAAATAGACGGACACAATGTTGTCGGTAAACAATGAAATGTTCATATCAATAACCAAATGGCTAAACTGTTGGGTGTATTTTTTGCAAGGATGATCTTTGAATAAGGACCTAAAAGTGAACGGTTTAGATTATAAAATTAAGTGCAGTAAGCTAAAACAAGCGGTTAGCGCTTGATCACTACTATTATTTATATTAGTTAATTTCTTCACAATGTTAAACTTTATAAGAAAATTGAGTATATGTTTAGACCTTGAACAAAAATAAACGTTTTTAACCACTTGAGCTATAAAACACTTGCGAACTCTTAAACTTTTACGCGTCTTTGAGTCGAATTCTTTTATCCTAATTGTACATAATAATCTAATACATTTACGCATTCACTATATTAGAAATATTGATGGTAGCACACCAGACGGTGGTTGATACTAGTACGCCATAATCGACTAACTAGTGATTGTCAAATCCAGTAATGTAATAGTATTTTATTAGAAAACAACGATGCGACAGAATCACAACCGATTGCCCACAAACTCTCTTCCGGCAACCTTTTTTTGGCTGCTTTAAATCAAATTTTGCTTGTGTTACAAATCATTAATTCGATTTACTGGGTTGTATAATATATATATATATATATATATATATATATGTGGGTGTGCTTTGCTGGCAGAACATATCTCTAATGCGTAGAATAGTTGGATGGGAAGATATATATATAGATGCCTTGTACAACTTCTCTAAGCTATAGCTAGCTGGCCTCTGGACTGAGATGCCTTCCCCCACTATGCCTTGCCTGCCCACTCTTTTGTATTTACACCTCTCTCTCTCTCTCTCTCTCTCTCTCTCTCTCTCTCTCTGAGACATTTTTTATTTTTGTTTTTTAAATGAGAGCATGCATGCATATCTGAATCATTTGCAGTAGCCTGCAGCCATTATATAATTAACAAAGCAGTCACAAAATTATGACGGTCGTTGGTAATTAAGAACAAGTTGAGGACAATCACATATACCATGTTCTGATGCTACCTTGTATGAATAACATACAGTAATAGATACCGAAATAATAATGTTACTCTAAGTTAACTTTTCTTATAATGCTTTTGGTTATATCGGAAGAAATCGAACCCTCAATATATCTCATCCTCCTTTTACAGGGCCAGAGCTAGAATTGTGAAGTTAGAAGGGGCGAAGTGGAAAATACAAGTATATAAAATATCTAAGTATTCAATAATTACATGTTTAAAGCTAAATATTTATAATTTAGTCATGTCTAATTCGTTTTAGAGGGAATTATAACTTAAATTATAAGTTGTTATATTACAAATTCTATAGAGGAGAGATAAAAATATGGGGGGGGCCAGAGCCACTCCAGGCCTAGGAGTGGCTCCGCCACTGCTCCCTTATTAGGGTTAACACATTTTCTCTAATTTCGAATATGAATCGAGAAAGAATATATATATATACATATATGTATATATATATAATATAAGTCTTGAAAGAAAATATTAATTTGTATATACAAACGTGTATGTGTATGTGTATATGTGTATATATCGGGTTTAGTGTTGTCATTTGTTAGATATAAAATGAATTACCATTTTCATCAGAGTTGTCTTTTACTGCAACAACTTGTAGGAAAAACCAATCTAGGTGACTTGTGAGAGCAGCAACCAGATCCCGCTGCACAACTTTAGGCTTAAAATCTAACAAACTGATAAAAATAATAATATACAATAACAGCAACAGAGTTGTTTCGATAAAATCCAACTTTTGCAGTTTGCTGCTTCGGTTAAATTACCAAAATATATTGTGATTGTAGTATATTTATTCTAGTATTGTACCGAGACTATCTCACATACAAGACAAACAAATGCCTGAAAATAGAGAAAAAAGTTTTGGTGCAATGTCATCATTAATTTTCTTTTTCTTTTTTGGCTAAAGCTAAGAAGGGAAGGTGGGAAAACTCACTCACACACGCGGGTACGTATTATGGGAGCTTGAATCGAGGACCACTTGGGAGCACACCAAAGGCCTCCGTCAATCCAATAAACACCCCATTAGTTCTTTTATCTGAAATTCAGAAAATTGAAAATATACATATGCAAAATAATGGCTGACTTTTATAATTTACAGCCCATTTGGAAAAATAAAGTTTACATGTAGACAAAAGGGTTTGCAATTCACATGGGTGGGCATGTGGTGTGAATGTTTACACATCTCCTGTCTTCCATGTGGTTTAACCCATAGATTTTATCTGTCAACAGCTAAGCAACCCAACCCAATTGATTCTTCTCTTTCTCTCTTTTTTTCTTCAAGCTTCTCTCTCTCTCTTTTTACCTTTTCTTGAATTAATAACAAAAAAATTATGCATCACATATTAACTTTCAAGGAGCCCACCAAAGGAGAATTTAAGACTCATGTCACTCAACCTCATGGAATTAATGATATTTTTCTTTTCTTTTCTTTTTCAAGATATTAATTTTCCATGTGGGTGCTAGGTAATTACTTGAATGTGACCCATCAACAAGGCTAGCAAGCTAGAATAATATTCCCACTTTTATCACACTTGATGATTTTTTTTTTTTTCCTCCAAGTTGTGTACCATTTCATTTCATCTTATAAAAGAGAAAGTACTCAAATTTAATGGTGAAAGAAACAATGATTAATTGTATTAAGTGACCGCCGTTGTTCTTTACCAACAATGCTTATAATTAATTTCCTATATATATAAGCCTTTCCATTAGAACCTTCCTTGTACAACCCAAATTCATAATATTCCTTGAGAATCCTTTATAAGCATATAATAATTAGACCTTTTGAGTTTAGCCCTTTGTAAAGTATTACTTGAAAGATGATAGTTGAGTAAATTGAAAGCCATTGCAACCATGTGCCAAAAACTCCCATCTTTAATGATGTTTTTATGCATGCTCACTTGCACCTTTTAGAGATAAGTATAACCAAAGAAAACCAGATGTTGCAAAGCATTTATATTATTGGAACATGAGAGCATGTGCATGGAAATAACTATGAAAATTGCAATGGAAGATCCTAATTAAAGGATCCCAATCATTTTTTATTTTTTATTTTTTTTATGATTAATGTATCAATTGTTTACACATAAGATTTGAACTGAAGACTTCTTCTGACCAAATGGTCTTTTTCTTTCTTTCTACTTTCTGGCCAAAATTAGGAAGCGGAATGAGAATTTTCTTACATTGATAAGGTGTTATGGAGTTTCAAACTTGAGGGCATTGGTTAGCAAATCAAGACTATTTTCTATTGGACTAAACCGCGTTGATGGAGCAAATGGTTATAGAGAAATCGATTTTATTACCATGATAACATTAAGAGGTTGATTGAGGATGGCCCCCATGTGGGCAAAGCAAAGCACTAAAAAAGCCCATATTGAGCAAGAAAGAGTGGAGGCCCCCATGTGCCCACAAGCAACAACTTAACAGTGGGCAAGAAAGGGAGAGTACTTGGGAAAAAACCACGTTCTCACGTCCACTTCTTTGCTTTTTTTCCCATTGTTACTCATGTCCACTTCTTTGACGTTATGTTAAGACCCAAATAGATAACAGGATAAGCCTTTGCCAATAACGCTTTTCAAGAGTAATGTTGGTTATATAAGCAATTTTGTAAATTATCTATCTTCCAAACAGAGCCCATGAAACAGCAAACCCATAATAATCCCACTACATAATATGCACAGCTAATCTGAAGCAGAACAATTTCTGTGATGAATTGCAAATTGTTGAACTAAGAACATTTCCAAATAGTATCAAGCTTACAACATCCATGAGTTTTATTTTCACTTCCAATGTCTTAATGCAATAAAATAGCACCGAACTTTTAGCCACATCTTTTAGGGAAAGGTCCTTTTTCCCATCCCCATCTTACTCTTAATACCCCAACAGCAACAACATAAAAAGAGGTCTTAAATTCAACACGTATATAGCGGAGTGGAATGATAATTCAGAATAATAAATCATTTGGGAATCAAACAGATTTTCTCCTATATTGACATCCGAACGTTATTACCGCGCGTACACCATGTATTTTCTACTACCCATCCTTGTTTTCCTCCCTCTTACAATGACATCCACGTCCGCACCATCAAAGAATAAGAATTTCAGGCCACCAAATAAAAATACAAGGATCTGCATGACATTAAACCATTGACAATATTCATTAGAAATGTGTTGGCCGTATTACCTGGTTATTTTCCATATCCATACAAAGCTATGAACCAGATAGAGAATTGTATGTATTTCTCATGAAAATGCATCATCCATAAATTGATATCCACCCTTTTTGAAGTAAAAGAGAATACAAATATGGGAGGAGGCATACTCCAATTGACTGTGGACCCCTCTCCTGCCATCCTCTTCTGCTCTACCTTTAAGAACCATGAAAATCAATGAATACAATAGAGTCACTTAAGAAACGACCAACTTAATGAAGCAGGAAAAAATGGGAGGGGTGAAAATTGAATTCTCCTCTACCACAAATTTGCCAATATAAGGGGGCCTTTTCCATCAATTTGCCAACATAGGGGGCCTGTACACAAGCTTTGTTTCAGCTTTGACTAGTACACTTCACCACAGAGACAGAGTTTCAGTTGCCAAAGGCTCTAGCTTTAATGCATGTCCACTGGGTAATTTACAGTCTATTTAAATTGCATACCTTTAAGAAAAAAACCTTCAACTTCTGAGAAACAAAATGATAAACAGTCCCAGATGTACATCTGGAAAAAGAATGAAAATTAAGGAAATGTCAACATATGGAGATGGTTTTGCAAGTGCAATATTTACATTTACCCTTCACCTAATTTTCTCATTCTTAACGACAATGTCTGTCAATAAATAATAGGGAAGAAACAAGAACTAATTTTACAAGCTGATATCTCACAACATAATTTTCAATTGATTGGCTACCTGTTATTATAGCAACAGCTGATTGATAAGGTTGAAGAGTTGCTGCACCAACACTGTCAACACAAGTAGTTGTGAAGATTAACACACATCAGTGTTCAGTTCAGACATTTTTTAATCTAAGAACAGAACATTCACACAAATTAAAGTAAATTCCAGACCTTGATCACAACCGGAGCACAACATATTCAGAGCAATCCATCTTGCATCTATATATCACAACAATGATCTAATAAAGGTAAGTATTATTCATGATGAAGAAAAATAACGAAGATTTATGTCAGTGGAAGTGTATGGACTTGGCTTTAACATCTCTTGACAATAATAACAGAGTGACAAATAAATTTCATGCTAAATTGATAATTTGTTACCCAAATAACTCGGACTCAGAGCATGAAAATCATCGGACAAACATCATGGAAGACAGGATTGATGTGACCTGACTGGACTAGTGCAGAAGAAACCTGACTAGACGAAATGCAAGATGCATTTACGTTCATCTTCTCTTCTGAAACAGGCAACAAGATCAAGTTTCCCTTGGATCACAAGACTTGATTCTTTTATGAAACATGCCACTTTCATGATCCAGTCTAGTTGTATGCGTATCAGTAGTGTCCTCGGATGCCCATACTTTTATGGCTTCTGATCTCCCTTCGCTTCAACTAGCATATTTAGTTCATTGATAGTGTGACGATGAAGGACATATCTATGATTGATGTCACATGAACAAAAAAGCTTTGCATGTTTGAGACAAGAAAATCGGTCAGGAGAGCACTTGCAGCGAGCCGCTGACAAGTGTAAGTCATAGAAGCAAGAAAAGCATTCTCTCCCATTGTTCAAATCAAAGTCTCTTTCCATTTTTTGCGGCTTCAAACAAATTAGAAGACGATCTAGTCTTTCCTCCTCCATTCGCACTCATGTCTTAACTGCTCTTCTGAGCATACCATCTTTGCCACAAACACTTTGCCAGCTCATATTTCTTGTAGTCTTTTTTCCAAGAACTGATAGTTCCCAAAGGGCCTGTACAGCTTCCCGAGCTGATCCCAGTAACAATTTGTCATGTGAAGTTGATGTCTTGCAACACTGCTTACTGTAGAGCTCAACTGCATTTTGCCCATGTTCTAACCAATCAACAGGGGCCACGTTGACTGCCTCAGCACAGTTGAAGCCACAATTAAATCCAGAATGGTATGCCCTCGGAGAGGTAAGAACAAACTCCCCCGAATGTTGGACAGCTCTATGCACAGGAACACCTTCAGACTTCAAAACTGAAGGAGATAGCTGAGTGACCAGTTCATTGAGTAAATGAGGTTGTTCCTCGAACAAATTGGGCAAATGCTTTCTCATTGCACATTCCAAAGCGGGAGCATGGCTTCCAGACACTCCATACCATACTTTTGGATCACCCCAGTGCAGACAATTTAGGGAATAGAGGTGGTGGTCCTCAACATGCCAACAAAATGAAGAAAAGCACATCATGGGACTAGACCTACTGAGATATCACTTGATTTTACAACTTAGTACAGAACCGGGCAGACGTGGGAAGTTATTTAGATTCCAACCTGACATTGCATACTGATCCGAATCATTTCCAGTTACCACAGACAATGCTTAGGAAACTCACTTCCAAATACTCCTGTTTCCAAGTCAGTTCCATAATAAACCTCAACCTCATCTGTTGGTTGCTCAACTATTCGCCAGTATTCACCTTCAATATCCTCCACAGAAGGTTTCCATGTTTTCTTTTTAGTTTCACCAGAATTTGAACCCTCCTTAGCATCGTTTCTTCCAAAGTAACTCTCCTTGAAAGTGTAGGCATATCTCTGAAACTCATCAAATGTAAAGTCTGATCCTGAACAGAACCCGAACATCTCATCTGTCTCAGAAGCAACGTTTGAACATCTTTTGGTTCTCATTCTTGAGTGCCTCCTTCATTTTCGCTTCCGACCTCTACTTTTCTTTCTCATGGACTCTCTGTTTTGAAGTAAGTCAACTTGCCGAATATGCGTAGAAAATTTTGCACGTTCCCACATCTGTTTCTCCTTAAAAGGACAGGGAGGACTCCAGGAAGGTGGAGGGACAATCTGACATATACCATAGGATTCGGCTGCTGGGCGTGTCGTTGCTATGTAACCAAGTGTATCTTCAAACTCCTCAATAGTTGGATAAAATACAGGTGCTTCATCAATGGCAAGCCTGCATGCTTCGTCTGGATCCCATCTGGCTGATATCTTTCGACTTCAAGGACTGCCAGAGCACTCTGGTGTTTTATCACTTCTTTAGCTGTTCTTATAAGAACGGTCCTCTTTTTCTGAGATTCTGCTGCCAATTTGAACTTTTCCATTGACTAAAAAAATTGTGCAAACCCGACAACCCAACAATATCTCAAAAACACGCCTAAGATTCCAGGTAGGTTGATGACTTGATGGGTAGGCAATAGGTATACTTGTAAACAAGGGAGCTTCGGGTTTAGAAGATAGAGAGGCATTTTAGAATAAAAGAAGAACTATGGTTCAAGATAATAGAAATAGAGGGGAAGTACGAGAAATAACCAGACAGAATAAGAAGAATAGAAGAAGAAGACAGAGGATTAGAAACAGAAATACATAAGAGAATGAGAGATTAGGGTTTAGAAGAACATTGAAGCAAGAGATAATTTTCCATTATCAACCAATTCTGCCTCTACCTCTACTGAATTACATAGCATGTATTTAACATTTATAATGACCTAATCTTTCTAAAAAGTACTACAAATAGGAAAGTAATCCTACTCCTACTAGAAACAGGAAAGTAATAAGAACAGAAAAATAACAAATCAAATAGGAAACTAAATTAAAATATCCCTAATATATTATTCTGCATCATTCTCCCCTAGTGACAAGAACTCGACTCCGGCGAGTAAAGTGAGGGGCTTGAACATCATTGACTAACCAACATCAAAGGGATTCTTGACATCAATGTATGGAGGCTGTCTAGGAATCCATTCACTTCCTTGCTTTCAATGTCTTGCGGCAGTGCAAAGGTGGGAGGAAATTTGGCAACGTTGACAACAAGCTTTTTTTTTCTTTCGGTCTAATAGAAGACAACAAGCTACAATCTGGCCTTAGCATGACAAAAGAAACTTTCCACCGAAGGAGGAAAGTGAAGGGCAACTGATGGATGATCTTGGAAGTTTTACCTGATTACTGCAAAATGTCCACAACCAGATAACACTGCAGTTACCATATTGGCCTATTAGCTATTATAGTTTCATTCATATTCTATAGCCAACTTCCACCTTGGAAGCAACCTATACAGTATACAGCAGCCCTCCTAGAAACCTAATGCAAATTGTTTTCACAATTCACATTTGTCCTCTAAGTCAGACAAACCATAAATCCCAAAACCAAGACTATCTACATTAACTCGACCTGAATAGAAACTGAACACCAATACTCGATTTGACCAACATCTATAAATCTACTAAGGTTTACTTGCACAGCAAGTTCTAATAGACGCTAGATGTTCTTTCTTGCACTATTCCCCATAGCTTCATGAAATAAGTATAAATATTACTCTTCAATAATTAATTTCAGCAATTAACAAATATTTGTACATGTACATCCATTACAGAAATTTTCTATTTTGGTTTTCTTTTAAATGAAGTCAACAATGCAAAATTATGGCCCTATGAACCCAATGACTGTCTGTCTTGAGATTTTGAATTGTTAAAATATGATAGGGTCATTGATTCTAGCACTCCCTACACAAGAAGTGAGACCTATTAAGTGAGAGAGCTAAGGAGCAGGATAAACGTATAGGTTTGGTGGATCAATGTAAATATCAAACTAGATGAGCCTACGCTGGTGTGAAAAATATTTAGCACTAATCTGAGTCTCTAAATGAAGGCCAAACAAGTTGACAAAATATTTGAAGGCAAAGATATATAACTGAAACAGAAGTATTGTAAACAACAGTTATAATTCATAGTTTTCTTAGAGTACTAATCCTCCAACTTCCAAGATACATCCTGCAAACACAAACGCTTGTCAAAAGGACATTTTGCAGTAATCAGGTAAAACTTAAGAGCTACAAATTAAAGAAACGGGACACTACCTGGCCATTAACTGTAACTTATCTCAGTATCAGCATAGTTTGAGTCTAGCACACAGTGCTTCTTTCCCCAACTGAGCACATTTTCCATTCTAAACTTGTGGTCAACTGAAAATTATTTTTACATTATATACTAATATCAACATGGACCATCTGAAAAGAGAAATATATACACACACACACACACACAACACACACACATATATATATATACAACCCTTCTCACATCCATTCATCCAGATTTTCGTTAAATTCCAGACCAATCTTTTCAGCCTTTAGACACCTCCAATGGCTGTCTGATACATGTTTTAAGAAAAATTAGCACATCAACAGACTGTCAGAGGAGAAAAACTTGTCTGTCACTTGCGGTTTACTGAGCTGGCATCCCAACCCCATTAAAAGACAACACCTGTACTTTTTGTCCACGTCATACTAAAACAAAAAAACTCTCTCCCGATTCTCTCTTCCCTCTGCTTCCATCGTTGTCTCTCTCGCTGGCCCAGCTCATCATTGATGCAAAAATAAATAAATAAATAAACCCCACGGTTCAATCTGCGATCTGGGGTGTGAATTTAGTTTGAAATACTTGATGAGATTTCATGCCCAACATGCCCCAACCAGTATACTAACTCACCAAAGTTAAATAAAATTGCGAACCAAACTTGTTTGGCTGAGCTGAGCAATAATGAATTCAACGCTAAGCAAAGATGCAAACTTGGGTGTTCGACATTCAAAGAAGAAGAAAAAAAACACCACACACAAATTATTGACTTGTGTTTTCCACCAACAGTCATCAAATAGATTCAAAGCAGAACCACATGCCCTAACTCAATCTGGGTTAAAAATTTCAAGGTACCAGAAGGCGTGCAAAGAGTTAAAAATGATCTCTCAGTTTAAAGTTTATGTTGCTGTCACAACACTCACTTTAAGAGAATGGTTTTTCAGAGATGATTACTTAAACAACAATAGAAAGTAAGACAATCAACTCTTAATAACTTTTGTAGTCCTATAAATTGTCAAACTTTCATTCATAACATTTCCCATTATCCACATCTACTGTATAAGAAACTCTTATTAAAAAGAAATCTATTGCACAAGAAACTAAAGTCCGTTGCTTCTGCATACTAAGCATGATCAGAACAAGAATATGAAAAGATAACTCTAATCAGAAATGATTTTATATGTATACACAAAGCTTATGAAGGTGATAAATTCTTCGATATCAACCTGTTAAGATCTAAATCTAACATACAGAACAATTCAAAGGAAATTATGAATAAAGCATAAAAGAAATTCCAATCATATGAAAAATTCAGGCAAGTGAACTTATTGCCTGAGTCATTCAAAGTATGTTACAGTTAAAAATGCATTAAATTGTTACCAAAAAAAAAAATGCATTAACTCCACATGGAAATCATTATAAGAAATTATAGATGTCATAGAAGATCTATGGACAGTAAATCTCTATGCTTTGATACCTTCTCAACATCTTCCCAATTAAAAGTTTCCTAGTAACGGGGCACAGATCTTTATACCATTTGTTACCATCTTGCATCAACAAGACCAGTTTGCATGGATATCAAAGTGATACAGAACCCAACTTTGCGTGTTGGAGAAACACTAACCAGACACATGTAGCAGGGATAGATAGCGTCCAATCATCTTTGACAGTCTTCTTTTTGCATCATTTGAAAAAGTTTCCTTTAAATGCAAAGAAGGATTTGGTAAAGTTCATGCAATGCATGGAAGGCAACTGATCGCCTAATGTTATAGATCCAGAACATTAAAGACCATATGTTCAAATTAGAAATTAGAATTTGTGAGCTCTGTCACTACTAAGTTTAGAGTGGCCGCAGCTCTCATGGCCCCAGCAATATAATTAGTCTGTGACTGTTATATCTCCTCAAGATAGTGATGAATGCCATAGTTATCTGCTCATGCAAGAATTCCCAATTAACATTCTGATATATATAAAAATAAGTTGCAATTTATACAAATGCAAAAAATCCCTCACTAAAAAAGAATACAAAAAACATTAGCACTTAGGCTCTAAGAAGAGGTTATGAAAGGTCCCTAGTTATGGCGTGAATTTTCTGCCCTTGTACACAGATGTGCACATGAGAGAGAGAGAGAGAGAGAGAGAGAGAGAGAGAGAGAGAGAGAGAGAGAGCATGCAGGGACATAAAAAAGACTATGCGTATTGTAAAATGAGAATACCAGTCCCCAGTAAAGCTGGCAATCCATCAGTTCTGGGGAGAATTTGTCAAGTAGATTTCATGTCAACCCCAATACTACCAATTTAAAAAAAGAGACACCACAACCCTGCTACAGCTGAAAATTCATCTTGTTTAGGCAGGACATAGCCAGGTAGAAAATTATTCCAGACCCAAAACTGCCAAACCCAAAACTGCCAAATCCAATCGCAGCCGATGCAGTAAGCACCAACATGAAACCGACACAGGCCTCTTAATTTCAAGAATGTAGTAATCCAATATTGTCAAGATTACCTAAAGCCACCAATCAAGTAATACATGAAATCCAATCAGTTAATAACAGTATAATCCTTCTTGAAAAAATTAGTTTCTCTTTCTTCTATTAAAAATAAATTTACAGTATTATAGCCATCATAAATTTATTGTAACCTGATATCTCTAATCCCCAAGCATAATAGTCTTCGACCCTAGCCTACCCATATCATCCAGGTATCAAAATTATCTTCCTACTGTCAGACCACAGTCCTTTAATTGAAGGTGGCGTGATACCTTATTACTGTTTGTTACATATTAGGTATTGCACAACCTCTCACTTGGTAATAGGGTAAAATTATTGTGAGAGATAATATACAAAACAAGGGATTTGACTTTTCTAATAATGGTTACAAAGGCACTTGCAATGGCAGATTACAGAAAGCAACTTCAACCAAATATACCTGTAGCCTGACATCACAAAGGAAAGATACACAGAGGCGAATCTTCACACAGAGCATCTGATAACTCCAACATTTTTAGTGACATGGGCTTGTCACCAAAACAAGCCATACAGAAATACATCCTTAGATGATGAAAGCTATATGCTGACTCAGGCCCTTCAGAAATTACAAAACAAGACCTGAAACTTCTATGGCTGCAAGAAATAATAATCTATCATCAATTCAACTCCATTAGAGGTCCCTTAGTTATTTCGTGAACTAACGGCACGTTCAAATTCACATTCAACAAGGGATCTCAGGTTCTCTTTTTCTTCCTTTGCAGTTTAAAGCATTTTGAGCTAAAAAGAACATTGCAGTTTGCAGTCTATCAATTGATAATTTAACTAAGTCTCTTATGGCCCCAACAACCACCCCTTCATTGCTGCAAGGAATCTCTTTCTCAACCAATCCAATCATTCACTGACCACTGCCCAGGCAAAACAGCCACAAAGTCAGAGGGAGGAGCGCACCTGAAATGAGCAGTGGTTATTTGACAGGACAACAACCAAAGATCTTCATGGGAAGAATAATGGGATAACCAGAGCTACAGCCTGCTTTGAAATTAGCACAAATTTAGTTCTTGCTCAGCAGAAACTTTTTACTTGAGTATCTCCGTGTTTTAACAAAATGATCAATACAGAAAGATCAAGTAAGATTGGAAGTAACAGCATGTTATTGAGAAGAACTACTTTAACCTCTAGTAGTAATTTGCTGAAGGAGCCTAACGAGAACATTACTGACTAGCAAAACCTTTATATACTGTCCAATTCTAGTATTGCAATATAGTAGTTTATAGATGCAAATTACTTGTGGTTATTATTGAATCAGTAATAAGTCATATCTGTCTTAAAGATAAACTCATAAAACTTGAGGATGAAATATTGAATGCCGTTTAGACAACATTACAACAAGATCATTTGAGAACATAAAGTATTTTAGAAAGAAAAAAAATGGAAACATATAGACCGACTGACAGACAGAGACAGAGAGGTCTAAAGCCAGAGAGGAATCAGCATCTAAAGGGGATTGACATGCAAGTCCCCAGATTGCATGGATCACTTATTGGTTATGAGAAAGTTGCAATTTCTACAGAAGAAAAATCAGATGATTTGTGAGAGGCCAGAGCCCAGAGCCCAGAGGGCGCAGAAACTCGCACCACATATCTGAAGCATTCTAGTACATTTAATTCCTACAAAGAGAAACCATATATAGCTCTTGGCTTTCAAGATTTGCATGGTATTCTCTATGATGGTAAAGACAACTGGCTGGTACATACCTTAAATCAAAATGCTTGTCAAAGTTACAAAAAATTTAAATTAAATGGCGCAAAAAATTGAGATGGTGAAGCAAACAATTGCTGACTAAATCAACTAGAAGAAAAAAAATACAAGAATCCAGTCCTGCAAGATGATAAAATAGTATGGACAGGGAGTGGGCAAACCAAATAAACATATCGCATAGACTCCAGCTAGAAAATATAATAGACCTATCCAACTTATAATGTCAAACACCTTGAAGGTTTCCCATCAGAGATTCAGAATAACCAACATGGTTCTGCACTAGCATAAGTATAACAAACTAGAACTTAAGGTGACATGAAAAATACAACAGATTTAAGCCAGGAAATCATAATCTTTGACCTTAAATCAGACAAAGGACCAGAGTATCTCTAGGTATACAGTAACATGAACATGAGTGAGGAAACAAGGCTCATGATAGCAGTTGTTTCAAGCACTGAACATGACACGTGTACATTTTTGTAGGGTTTACAGGATGGACTGCAGAACCTGCTCCTGCGGCCTCCTAATTACCAACCCACTCTTGTTACTTATTGAAAAAAATATTATATTACTTGGGATACAGACATGTAACTCACTAGTACAAATTGCTCTTTCAAAAGAAAAACATCAGCAAAGACATTGAATCAAAATATTATAGAGCTGCCAGTAAAATATGGATTATTGAAAATAAAAGACAACAAAATGAATGCCAATGTTCAATTTGAGGAAACCAAACAATGATACAAGTAATAAAAAGCTGATTAAATTACACAAAGCACCAGCATACATTACGCTATTTAGACCTTGTTCATACAATTTTCCACAAAAAGTTTCAACAATAGGAAAATGTCATTTTACCAGACGTAAAATAAAGAAAACTAGTCATTCATACTGCCAAAATCATAAGCTTTACAGAGTACATCCAGGTAGGTCACGGTTTCCAGAAAGGTCCCACAACCAATATGTGATACTTGAACCGACTGCAGCTTACCAATTTAAAAAAGAAGCAATGTTGGCTGCAAGTCCCACTATTGCAATAAATACTGATCAGAACAGCCACTTAACTAAATCCAGCCCCCATTTCCTTCCGTTTCAATTCCAATGCCATGCGCTCATTCTCAAGCTTCATCCTCTCATTTTCCATCCTCAGCTTTTCCAATTCACGGTCCCTTTTCTTACTAAATCTTTGCCACTTGAAACGCTGTTTCTCCAATTCTAACATCTCAACTTGAATTTGCAGCTTCTGTTCTTCTAACTGAAGCGATCGAGATTCAATCCATTGCTTCTGTAGCCAGGCAGCTTTTGTGCCATCAGGTAAGACTTGATTCATATCAGCTTGGGGAATAGGTGGATGACAATAAGAACTCTTGTTACAGTCCTGGGGATTCAATGAACTACCATAGTTAAATTCTTCACGGCCCTGGCCTTGTCTCAACCTCTTTACAGAGTCTTCTAAAACATATATTCCCCTGTTATCTCCATGTGAAGCATTATTTTCCTCAAAGTCTTCATGCTCATCAGTTTCCATATCCTGATCATCTTCGTCAAGATCATCATGGTGGTGCCTTCTCGGATCATCATTGTCATGCTCATCTCTTCTAAGAGCCCGCTGTAAGGATTTCTGCAATGCTGGATCATGAGGCAGATGCAAACGATTCCCATTATGGTAAGAACACATCTCCTCATAAAATAGGTGCTTTGAGCTTAATATTTTCCTAACATCATCTTTTTCTTTCTCTGTTAGGTAATCTATCACATCCAAAAGTGCCTGGTTCTCAACAACCTGGCAAGACGTGCCCCTCCCAAGCATATCGTTAAGTTTCTTATACCTTTTGTTCAGGTCATTGAATTTATCCTCACACTGCTGCGGAGAAACATGAAAACCTCTTTCTGCCATGACCTTGGAAACAGATTTCCACTTTCCCTTTTTCTGTAGAGTAGAATATTTCCTCCTTCCCCCACTACCACAATCAGAACTTGTATCCTCACCTATATAAGATACAGCAGTGATCAGAAGCTTCACCATTTGATCTGTCCACTTCACACGCTGCCATGGTGATCCCTTCTTCCCTCTATTTCCTTCAGCATGGCCATCAGTACCCTCCTCCATATAACTCGGCTCATCCTCATCGCTTGCTGAGTTTTTGGACCTCTCTCCCTTATTGTAATCCATCATGGAGATGGTTTGGTCACAATTATGCATGGTTCCCATTTTGAGAGGAAAACCCTCGTGAATCGATGGATGGGCCAAGGACCCTTGACGAGGATGAGGATGGTGTTGGTGTATGGTGTGTGGGTGTTGGGTTTGATGTTGAACCCTCATTGATCCTTCTAAATCAAGGCCACCATAGGAAGCCCCACCAGGAACCATACCTCCCTGTGATAAATGCCCTTCCATTCCTTACTATAAACAACAATCAGATCAAGAACTATTCTTTAGCCTAAACCCATACTTTACATGCATATCCATAGTCTGTAGAAGCCATTTGCAAATACCTCATGCACTCATAGATCAAAATCAATCCTGCCCATTATCTATTTCCCCCTCCTAGAACATTTTTCACCTTTTCTTAGACCAAGTATATGCATGTCCAATTCCCCCAGACACCAAAACCAAACAGAAACCCATTTGCTAAATTTCAATACCAAGCACAATTTTTTACAAGCTCAATCGAAACATTCACAACCAACTAAGAAACCTACCCAGTTCAGCAGAAATTTTAAGACAACAAGTTCCCAGAAAATAAAATCATTCCTCAAAGATCAACAGCATAGAAACAAAGCAACTTATCTGCAGGAAATGCCCACAAATCTGAGAACCTTCCAGTAATCAAGCCGAGATTCCAGGGCGAAAGATCACGAAAATACACCTCCTATCTGGCTCTGTCTCATCTAACCCAAAAAAAAAAAAAAAAATCTAGCTCCGGCTCAGACGCTACATAAATAAATAAAAAGAGCTTGGTCTTGTGTAACGCCACAGCCTATATAATACAGACACCAAAAAATATCCTTTTTACTTTTTCCCATTTATGTCAAAAGAGACTGAAAAGTTGTTTATTTATTTGGCAAGTTTTAAAAAATAATAATAATAATTGGTAAGTTTTATATTTTATTTTAACCTCACTTATTTTAATAGTTTTAGCCAAGGATTTACCAGGTTCAATGTATGGGAAGATTCGGTGGGTTCATATGACTCAAATTTGATAACCCCAAGTCCCTTTCACCATTAAATTTAAAAAATTTGCTTTTGAAATAGCCAACAAATTAGTGTTGGTACCATTTGATATGAAATGTACCCAACCGATGACCGACCGAGGGTAGTCCGTATGTGCAAAAGTGGAACCGCCGCCGATTGTATATCGCATTGTGGCGGTCGGGCCAGTTTGAAAGTGGGCCTACTGAAACAAACGGATTGGGCTTTTTTTTTTGCCCAATTGTCTTAACCCAGTTCAAATTTATGGGCTGCAATTTGGGATTTCACGACAGTTTTTAGGCCTAGTTTTGTTGGGCAGTGTTTTAGACACTGTTTCTGTCTATTTTGGACAGTTTGTGCTTCTAATTTTACACATCCTGGACTATTTGTATATATAATGCTAAACTGAGACAGTTTTGTAAACATGCTAAAATCCCACATCCTGGACAGTTTATAAACATGCTAAAATCCACAATTGAAACATGCTTAAAACATAAAAAATTGAAACCTACAACTAAACATCTAAATTCAAAATACGGCATAATTAATTACAACCCAAAAAAAGAAGTTTGAATTAGTTAGTTAAAATTCAAAAGAAAGTAGAAGTTCTAATTAGTTGCATTCCAAAATGCATAGAACTTGAGCATGACAAATTTGTTGGAGTTAGAAGAAGCACTATGCTTGTTGAATTAGAAACTTGATCCTTAACGGCTACGACATTAAAATATATATGGGGCGGATCAATGGTATTATGCTTTTGACACAATTTTTGAGTCATTAGATTACTCCACTTTCAATGGATGAGATTATACCTGACATGGCTTTTTGACATAAAAAATAAAAATAAAAATTAAAGTAATTTTCTCTTTCTTCTCTCTATTTTCTCGGAAAGGTAAATTTCTCTCAATAAATCATTTTTTCTCTCTCTTTCCTCTTCTTCTTCCCACACACGTTCTCTACTACCTCTCTCTCATCAAACCCAAAAAAAACCTTGTTGTTGTTGTTCACTGTTTCTTTCTTTCCCTATCTATTAAAAAAATTGAAACCATTTTGGAGAAAGTATTAAGTTCGCTAACATCCCATCTTCAAGTTTAACCTTGTTGGTGCTAATGGCGCCGTAAGAAGTAGACTAGTGTTTCTAGGCTCCTTTTCTCCAAGCATACAACTTGTCCAAGACTCTTAAACATGCGTCTCTGAAATTGTTGGGTATTTAAATAGTATTTATGGGTTCCTTTTCTTTGACTATACCTACAGCACAAGACTTGCCAAAACACTGTGTGGTTAAAGATTCGTAATCTACAACTTCTTCTTCTTCTTTTTTCCGTCAAATTTATAATGAAAATCTCCTTAACATAGGATGAGCCGTAGGGTTTATAAGACCTAAGAATTTGAATTTGGTCACATATTACATAAGAAAAAATGGAAAAACAACATGAAAATTCAGACTATAGAACCTCATAATGTAACATCCATGAAGAAGAAGAAGAAGAAAATGTTTGAGAAAGGTTGTTAATTTTAGAAGGCGTGGCAATTAATGAGATTTAATTAAAGAAATTAAAACATGAATGAAGAGAGAGAAAATATATTTTATTATGTAATTAATTAAAGAATTAAGATTAATAACATTTAATCTCAGCCATTCAATGCATTCTAATCTTGAAAAATTGTGTCAAAACCTGTGTCAAAAACATAGTGCCACGAATCCGCCCCTTATATAAATAAATATATATATACATATACATATCAGACGCATTAAAACAATAAAAACATCAAATACCAATAAAGATAGATAATTGAAATATCTTACTTGCTTCAATTTCTTTAAATTCCTTATAAAAAGCAACTTTTTGATCTGTTGGTTCCTTGTACAAGCTAAATTCTTCCGCCTTAAGCCAATCATGAGTACACACTAATGCCTCTACTATTTTTGGAGTCAATGAGCTTCTAAAAGGATCCACAATCCTTTTGCCTAGGCTAAAGGCATTCTCACTAGCAACCGTTGAGGAAGGGATTGCAAATATGTCCTTGGCAACTTTGGAAAGGATTGGATATCTTGATTGATTCTCCTTCCACCAATCCAAATGATTGAAGTTTTTGTTCCTTGAGTTTTCAAATGGATCGGCGAAGTATTTATTAACTTCATTAGATATCTCCATTTGTTGTTCCTCAGTCCTTGGAAGCAACATCTCCCTCAACATTTGAGATAAGCATCATCACCATCAAGTTTATCCAAACCCTTTTCTTCTCCCTCATCTACTGTTTGGAGAGGACCCATACTACCAACCCCTCGATACTCATTATACAAAGTGAGCATAGGTCATATATACTAGTTGTCAAATAAAGTACATTCCCTATCATACTCTTTGATAAAGTGTTTGCGCAAGACTCTTCCCACCTTGAACAAAAAGACCAATTTCTTCCCTTGACGTTGATTCCTACATAAGAAAAATATAATCAAACATAAAAAATAACACAGTAACAAAAGAAAAATTATATGACAGGTCCATAGTATTGTTTGAAAAAATCAAATATAATACACTCATGACAAAATAGGACCTCATCGAAAACTTGAAAATACAAACGTTGGATCTCCATATCCACACCATTAATTTCTACAACCTGCTTTCATATTTTTTACAAATCTAAATCGATCTTTTATTTGGTTACCATTATACTTTTCCGCTTTAGAATCACTGTAAATGTTAAGCATCCAATTGTCAATCATACTAGCATCATTCTGAGGTAAATTTGTAGTAAATTTAATATTAAAAACTTGATTAATATCATTCAATCTTCCAAGACACTTCATCAATATTTTATGATAAAGACGTTGCATTCGTCCAATCGCACAACGTATCACTCTGACACATCCTTCCACAGTCATAATTAGCTCCACTTGCTGATCACATTGATGCATTTGAAAAGCCTCAATGTGCTATATTGATGACAATGGATAAACAAATGGCTGAAATATACACAAAGGCAATGTTCCAAAAGTTTAAACATGAGCTAATGCAAAGTTTACCGTGTTTTATGGAACTGAAAATGGATGACACTTCCAAAGCTATCTATAAAGTGAGTGAAAGGAAAAGGGGGAAAACAAGAGTGACAAAAGTTGTATATGATAAATATTTCGATCAATGGTCGTGTAGCTGTAAAGGATTTGAATTTATTGGAATTCTTTGTTGCCATGCACTAGCATTGTTAAAAAGGGAGCAAATTGAATATCTGCCCAATAAATACATTTTGAATAGATGGAAGAAAACTGCAAAATCTAGACTTGTGAGAACAGTTCTCTCTTAATAAAGCGAAGTAGAATGTCAATGAAATTAAAGATTGTGAGAACAGTTCTCTCTTAATAAAGCGAAGTAGAATGTCTAGACTTGCTTCAGATGTAATTGAGCATGCTTTAATGTCCGAAGAAGGTTGTGAGCTATTGTCGAATAATCTAAATGATACGTGGGGGACGTTGAAGTTATTGAATAATGGGGTTGGTCCTAGCGAAGTTGGAGGGTCCAGCTCCCAAACACGATATTTGAAGGACCCTAAGAGAGTAAATCACAAAGGAAGCTCGAAACGAGTCAAGGGCGCGAGAGGAAAAGAGAATGGAGCGAGGGATCTGATATTGTCAACAATGTGGACAAACTAGTCATGATATAAGACAATGTCCAAGAATGGCGAACACACCGTAAGATTGTACAAATATTTATAAATAATAGTTAAAATTCCAAGTGGTTTATTTTATTGTAATATTGTGCTTGGTGTTTATGCAGGACATCCCCGTCAAACAATGAAGAATCAACTCCGATCAATCTTAGTGACCCGTTATTCGATGAATTTGATAGCATGCACAGACCTATCAAGTGATTTATGTTTTTACTATACGAAGCCCATTTGCCGTCAATATTGGTGAGAATTTTGAAATATGATTCAATATGAAGAAATCTTATTATTTTGTGTTGTTTCGTTTTGTATCAGCTTTTGTGTTTTTTTTCTTGATTGGTTTTGGTTTTCTCTGAAGTTTTTATGTTTCTCGATTGGTGGTGTTAATTTTTTGGAGCCTTTCTTTCTTGCTTTCTTTTGCCTTTGTATTTTTCTAATGTTAGGTGTTTTAGGATTTTTCTTTCTTTTCAATAATCTCCCTCTTGAGATATTTGACAATTCTTTTTTATGGCAGTTGGACCTAGATTTTTGGCTTATGGAAGATTTTTGTCATTGGGAACCTTCATCAATTTGGCTTTTTTTATGACAGTTGGACCTATCAACTCTTAATTTTGACAGTGCGCATGAAAGGTTGTCACATCCTTTTTTGAGAATAGACATTATATACATTCGGTGTATATTGTGTGTATATTGTCTGTCTATTGCTTGTTATTGCGAGCTTATTAACTATGTATTGATTGTTCATTATCTTTGTATAGCCATTTATTGCCTTTTATGGTAATACGGGGACAATACAAGGCAATTGGGGGCAATACAGTGGCAATATAAAGGCAATGCAATGGCAAAATGAAGGCAATTGGAGGCTATATAGTGCCAATACTAGGGCAATAGGAGGCTATACATTGGCAATACAAAAACTCCAATAGTCCACGATTTTTGTGCACGATTTTGTAAACATTGCTATCTAAAGGATACATGAAATTTTGTGACAAGGTTATGGGATTATTTTGTACTAGTTATATGTTGTTGTTTGTACTTGTTCATCTTCTACTTTTGCTATCTTTCTTTATATTATATGTTTGTGGAATCCCTCAAAGTGAACATATACTGAGAAAAAAAATTAGAGTGAAGATATAGTCACTCATATAGACGAGGAGAAATATTCAGTAATATTTTAAAAATGCTTCTGACTGATGTGTGAGGTTTTTCAGAAAAAGTACGCCATTATTTTATGTGATTGGACATGATAGAGATACTTTACTGATTCCCCATGCGGTGTCATATTGACAACTTATTGAACACCTTTGACGTGTTCAAAGATAACGCACTCATGATGACTTCAAACCATTGTCTAATTATTATAACAAAATAGATATTTTTACAGCCTTATATATGAAAGGAAACTAATACTTGTATTATTAAAAATTAAATAATGAACATTAAGGAAATATACTTGTAATGTTGGTTATTGCAAAATATATTTTTTCGATTGAAAGGAAAGTGAGTTATCAAAAAATTCCGAACATTCACGGGAGATGCTTGTTGATGTAGGTTATTGAAGTTGAAGTTAACAAGGATATATAGCTAGAGTTGAGAGGAAAATGAATTATCAAAAGGCGTTTGGATTTTTTTTTCATTATGAAATGGATGATTTATAGCTTCCCCAAGTTTTATAACGTCACAAGGAGGTCGGTGTAATTTTCGGGGCATTTTTTGGATTTTCATACTATTTATTACCATTTTTTCAAGAATTTTGCACTAAAAAAAGTCAAAATAAATGCAATAGGACACATGGCGCGACCTGAGTACATCACCTTTCAGCAGTTGCACACATGTACATCAGTCAACATCACCACATGCTTGCTTTTTACCCTAAATTATTATTTTATTACTTTTTTCTTACAAAATTCATAATTACCTAAATACACAAAAATTGGAAAAATGTTCCTAAAATTGCTACAAACTCATTGAGACTTCATCTTTCTTACTAAATTCCTTGGATCACGGTTAGGCATTTTAAAAAATGATTCTGAATATTCACGGGAGATGTTTGTTGATGTAGGTTATTGAAGTTGAAGTTAATAAGGATATAGGGTTGAGAGGAAAGTGAGTTATCAAAATGTATTTTTTTTCATTATGAAATGGATGATTTATAGCTTCCCCAAGTTTTATAACGTCACAAAGAGGCTGGAGCAATTTTCGGGGTTTTTTTGGATTTTCCTACTATTTATTACCATTTTTTCAAGAATTTTGCAATAAAAAAAGTCAAAATAAAAGCAATAGGACACATGGCGCGACCTCAGTGCATCACCTTTTAGCAGTTGCACATGTGTACGTCAGTCAACATGGCCACATCCTTGCTTTTTACCCTAGATTATTATTTTATTACTTTTTTCTTACAAAATTCATAACTAAATACACAAAAATTGAAAACATGTTCCGAAAATTGCTACAAACTCATTGAAACTTCGTCTTCTTTACTGAATTCCCTGGATCATGGTTAGGCATTTTAAAAAACGATTCCGAACATTCACAGGAGATGTTTGTTGATGTAGGTTATTGAAGTTGAAGTTAGTAAGGATATATAGCTAGGGTTGAGAGGAAAGTGAGTTATCAAAATGTGTTTATTTATTTTTCATTATGAAATGGATGATTTATAGCTTCTCCAAGTTTTATAACATCACAAAGAGGCCGGAGCAATTTTCAGGGCATTTTTCCGATTTTCCTATTATTTATTACCATTTTTTCAAGAATTTTGCACTAAAAAAGTCAAAATAAACGCAATAGACACATGGCACGACCCTGAGTGCATCACCTTTCAGCAGTTGCACATGTGTACGTCAGTCAACATGGTCGCATCCTTGCTTTTTATCCTAAATTATTATTTTATTAATTTTTTCTTACAAAATTCAAAACTAAATACACAAAAATTGAAAAAATATTTCAAAAATTGCTACGAATTCGTTGAGACTTCATCTTCCTTACTCGAATTCCCTTACGCTGCATTATTATTTTATTGTTATTTATCCTAAATTATTATTATATTATTTTTTAACCTTTATATTTATTAATGTTTTTTTACCTTAAATTATTTTTTATTGTTATTTTGCCGTGCGAAGAGAACATTTCATGTGCTAATCAGTTTCTCTTTTTTCTTTTATTTATAAGATTTCATTATTGACGGGTTTTTCTTGGATAGATTAGAGGAATGTTGGCTATGGTTCTCAGTTGATGGGAGGGGGAGGAAGGAGAAAAGGATGAATTTTAGAGGGGGGAATAACTTTTCTTCCTTTCAATTTTCTAAAGGCTTAACCTACAGTGCCCCCCTGGAACATTGGTCAATTCTCACTTTACCCCCTCAAAGTTAAAGTGACCCACTATGCCCTCTTGACCAAGGTTTCGTGTCACTTAACCACTTTCCATCAACGCCATCCTAAGTTCCGTTAAAATGCTGACGTGGCAAGGGTATATTGGTCAATTCAACTAAGCTGTGATTTTTCCCACCAATCTAAGGTTGTGACGTGTTCCTATGAACCCCACCTCTAACGACTGGTCTAACTAAAATGATCGAAATGATCTGAGCTCGCTGGCGAATCAAGAAACCCCAAATTGGCTTCCTCCTCCCATAGAAGAAGATAAAACCCTAGAAATCAGAGGTTGGGTTTCCATGAAAATTGAAGATGAAGCGTGAAATAATTGACGGAGGGGAAGAGTTGGATATGGCGGCACTGCGTTGCTTTTGTGGGAAGATAGCTCGCTTACAAACTTCGTGGACTGAGGCCAACCCACTTCGAAGATTCCATGTTTGTCCAAACTCATCAGGGATAAGTTTTGTTGTTCAAAGTCTGTGAATTGGGTTAATTTTTTTTTATTAATTGCTATTAATGGTTGATGCATAGGAGGAAAAAAGGATGTGGGTTTTTTGTTTGGGTGGATGTTGAATTTCCACCTAGAGAGAAGGCTTTGGTGAGTTGGCTACTTAGAAGATTGAAGGAACTTGAAAAGGACGTTGGGTGTCGTCAATCAAGAGAAAGAAAGTTAATGGGTTGGCTTATTCTTTCCTAGGTCATGTTTATGGTGTTTTGGCACTTTCTGTAAAAGTTGCCACAAAATGTAGGCATTACAATGGAGGAATTAGGCAGATTTTAGAAGTCTGTATTTTGCAACTGTATGTAAAATATCATGTATTGGTACGTATGTAATGATGGAGGAATATGGTTTGATTTTGCAACTGTATGTGACAATGTATTGGTACTTATCTAATTAATGTGTGTTTGTGCCTAATAAATATCGGCCGATTAAGCCTAATCGAAGGAACTTCCTCTCGGCCCTAGCGCCTACCCACAGCCGAGCATTGCAAGTCGTTGTTTGCTTTCTTTCGTTGAAGGCAAAGGTGAGCAGTGAAGGCAAAGCCATCACGGCCTCGGTGATCTCGACCGAAGCCGATGAGAGTAATAATTCCTCTGATACACGGCCAAGATAGGAAAATCAAGTGGCGTCAAGGTCCCACGCTTCATTTAATGAAGTAGCGCCTCTGACTCCGGCAGAAAACCCACGTCACGTAAAGAGCATTTAATGTGCAAGAAAGGAGAGGAAGTGATTGAAGTCAGGATATGACGGGTAAAATTAGGGGTTAGGTGCGAAAATCTCACAACTTGTAAGATTAAGTCACCAACCATCAGACCAAGGCATTAAATGCTCCTCTAAGGCCCGAGACGCTGAGCCCACCGTCAGGGCGGCTGCCGGGATTTATGGGGGTCACACCACCATGCTTCACATTCCCAAATGTCGACTGGACTACTCACTAGCTCTGATCAACCTCATCATGCAGATTTTCAGCCTCATTGTCTTCTCAGGATCTTCCCTATAAATACCAAGCTCCAGCTACATTTAAAGGGTTCAACACCAAACACAAGCCTCCCACGGAGTAGATTATGTTTTCCTGTCATTTATCCTCTTGTAATGCAATTTCAATACTTTTACTAGCTTTCTTAGGAGTAGTGACAGTTTGTAGGAAAATCCATTCATCAATATATCATATGACCCTTGATTTTCAAGGTGCCGGAGCACTATTCTTGTTATTTTTCCGTTCATCTCATATATCACACGACCGTTGCCACCCGGCAACGCGCGGAGCACCACCTAGAAACCCACCACAACACCACCATTAACGGCCTTGTAGCTCAGGCCGTGAACCCAACGACCGAGATCAGTTCCTCTCTCGGCCACAATCACTCTGATTAGAAGTCAGAACTCAAACAGGCGCACAACTCATCTATTCGCCCAATCACATCACCCTCAGGACGCACGGTAAACCGTGCTGACACGCCCGCGCACAAGCACACCGCACCAAAGAAGGACGATCTGTGTTGACGCAGATCCCCTAGGCCCGGAGAAATAGGCCGTGAGATTTGCGAAGCCAACAATGTGGTTTTAACAATGTGGTTTTTGAAAACAATGTGAGAGTCAGTTTTTGGATTTTGGTACTTCTGTAATGGTATCAAAAGCATTACCAAAACAACAGGTACCTCCAACACTTCCCAGTTTATAACATCAAAATTGCACCAAGTTGGAAATAGTTTATAACACTGATCTAATCATTGCAAGTTATAATATCCATAAACTCCTCACAGTTTATAACATTACTTTCAATCAAGACCTAAGTTCAAAATGAATACCAATACTTGATACTATTGAAAGGTTTGTCCTTAATAGTTGGACTTGCAAAATAATAGTTCAATGAAAAGCCCCATTTGAAAGGGTTGTCCTTAACACTTGTCCTTAACAGTTGGACTTGCAAAATAACAGTGGAATGAAAAGGACTTCATAAGAGGCATTTTAACAAAACACATAACACTTGCACATCATCAGAATCTCCTAGGCTAATAACCATCCAACAAATCCTTCCGATTGGTAAATTTCATCCGCTTGGCATGAGCTTTGAACCTCTTTTTTATTGTACCACGAGCAAAAGGGTGTGATGAGCTTGCACTTGGTTGAGATCCATGCACAATTTGAGAAGTTTGGGCAGGTTCAGAACATTGGCTAGTTTGAGAACCTGGACAAGCTGGCAGAGATTCACTTCCTTGCACAAATTGAGATCCTTGCACAGTTGGAGAACCATCATTCCTTTTAGTAAATTTAATCCTCTTTGCAGGAGACTTGAACCTCTTTTTTTGGCAGTTTGAGAAGCTGGGGCAGTTTTAGAAGCTTGGGCAGTTTCAGAAGTTGGGCAGTTTCAGAAGTTGGGGCAGTTCAGAACATTGGGCAGTTTGAGAACACTTGCCAGTTTCCAACCTTCTTCTGACCTAAACATTCAAGCACAAGGCAATTTACATCAACTACATCCCATACCTCTTCCTCTAAATATGTATAAAAGGAAAATCACTTACAGGTTGCTTGGCTCTTGATTGTCTTGTAACCCCTTTGGTTGATGTTGTGTCAATTGTTTTCTTCACCTTTGGTTTAGATGAGACCTAACATAAGAAGAGAATCACTTGAAAATAAATAATAAGGATCCAAAACAAATAAGTATTGCCAATGGTTTTTGGGAAGAAACAAACCTGACTGCTACCGCCTTCTTTTGCCTTAGGGCAGCTCCTCCTATTATGGCCTCCTTGTCTACCAAGTGAACACTTGGTTTCCAAGTTATACCTTTGCAACTTGGTGGCTGTAGGATTAGATTTGCGTGGTTGTTCACCTGCTGACCTCATCCTCTTCTTCCTTGGTCTCCCAGGTTGTTTGTGATAAAGTGGTGGCATCAAAGGAGGCCTATGAAACTTAGGCCAGAAGTCTTCACTTGTCATTGGGTGAACCATTAGACTGTAAGCTCTCATAAAGGCTTCCTTCTTATAACAACCATGTACATAAGCAATATGATCCCCATTTAATTGCCTAATGGCAGCACAAGCATGCTTACATGGGATCCAAGTGATATCCCATTTCCTGGATGAACAACTATGCCTTGCCAAATCAACAACAACCTGACTTCCATCATGGTTTTTGACCTCATATAAACTCTCCCCAGCAAGCTTTGGAATGCACCAAGCTGATTCTTTCTTCGTTTTCTCCAAAATGCCAAAAATCCTTGGACCAATGTCATGTTTCCATCTCTCACAAGATGCTCTTCTAGTTGTCATCAACAACATAATATAGTATCTAATCCTCTCTAGCATGGTTAAAATGGGTTTGTCTCTGACTTCTACAAGGGCACCATTAAAAGCATCACACATATTATTCAAAAGGATGTCACACTTGGACTGAGTTTTAAAGTGAGCTCTACACCATTGTGATGGATCTAAGGCCGCCACCCAATCAAATGCAGCTTGGCTCAACTTCTCATCTTTTTCATCTCAGCATCCCATCATGGGATGGTTGTGCTCCTTGCGATTTTATCCATTTGCAATTTCAACACCAATCCTCTATGACCAGCAAGCAAAAAATTTGCTTCTAAGTGTTTGAGGCAGTGTCTGCGCTAAGCGTTTGGAAAATTATCATGTACTGCTTCAATCAAGCCTTTTTGCTTGTCTGTGATAAAGACATATCCTGTGCTGTTTTCGATTCCAAGGTCCTCTGCCAACAGTTGACAAAACCATGACCATGTTTCATAATTCTCCACCTCAGCCACTGCATAAGCAATAGGATACATGCCATTGTTAGGATCCACACCAACAGTAGATAACAATTGTCTAGGGTGATGACCTTTGATATGACAAGCATCAAATCCTATCACTGGCCTACATCCCTGCAAAAACCCTTGTTTAACTGCAGCCAAGTAAATGTAAATCCTCTGAAACATTGGCCTTTCACCCTCTAACTCACATTTGATAATGATTGTGCCACCCACATTTGTCCTCCTTAGTTCAGCAGCATAATCCCATAATAACTCATACTGCTTTTCATAAGTCCCCCTGGTTATGGATGTTGCCTTCTGCCTTGCCCTATATATTTGGGATTTAGAAGCTATCACAGACAAATCTTCGTGTACCTGCTGCTTAAAACTCCCCATATCCCAATTATGCAGTCTAGACAGTTGAGTAACATATTCTGAGCTAACCATGTTGAGTTAGCATGAAAGTTGTGGTCAACTGTCCCACAATCATGGACGTCAACCAACTTCTTCACTTGAACCCATTCACTACCATTCACTACTAATGCAAAACAAACCCAGTTGCAATTCCCTCACACACTGCCATCACCCTATCACGATCATTGCATTTGAATTTAATCATCCTCCTGTTTATAATTGAATAGCTCCTAATTGCTTTCCTAAATAGGTCAGTGGTTGAAAATCTTAAACCCAACTTAAACACAGGGTTGCACAAGTCTGTTTCCAGCCTAAATTCATGAAATTTAGGCAATTTCCTCTTCCTTTTTCTTCTGGTTCCCATCATCCTTGTTATATGAGCTACTATCCAAGCTCTCAACATCACTTTTAGCTACATCAGTTGACTCCCGATCTTCATCTACAGGGGCATTTGGGTCTTCAACTACTTTAGGGTGGTCTACATAATTTTCAAATGCTTTATCATCCTTTTTCAACAACTCACATTCATTTTCACTCTACTCATAAGCACTGTCAACAAAATCAGGGTCATCTTCCTTGTCTTCTTCTTCATTGTATTCACTGTCCTCATTCTTCAAGGGCCCATTATCATCACTTGAATCCTAGTCTTCAACTATGCAAGCAGGCCCATGATTCTCAGGTAAAAGGCCGCCCCTCTTTATCATTGTTCAGTGGCCCACTGCCTTCAGTAAAAGCCCCATTTTCATCATTGTTTAGTGGCCCAATATCCTCATTCAAAGGCACACCTACCTCTTCACAATCCTCATTCACTGCAACACCTTCCCCTTCAATGTGTTGTACATAAATCAACACCACTCTCTAATAAGAAAGTGGTACCTTATCAGACAAACTTAACAGCTCACCATCCGTGTCTATATCCACTAAGTCATCATTTACTACTCCTTTAAGTGATACTTTCCCTATGTGCCCAAGCAGTTTCACTTGCTTCCACATCTCTAACATATTTATATACTCTACAGGACACCAATCCAAATATCCTACAGACCCTCCACTATAACACCACTTGTTCTGTTTGTTTTTCACAATTCTACCACCATGATGCACTTGAAAAGTGACCAACTCTTTGTCCTCTACAGACAAACAAAAAACGTGTGTCTTTAACAACAGCAAAATAGTATTATAAGCCAATTATTAAAAGCAACACAACAAACATGTATACTGCATTCTAAGCCAATTTTCAACGCCAACTAATAGAAAACAAAAAGGGGACCACATTAGGAAAGGTATACTGCATTACACCACACTGCCCCCGACAGAACATAACACAAAAAATCCTAACCATTCGTACACAACGCACATCACTATCAGGTCAAGATTCTTTTCCACATAACAGGGCAAGATTCCTTTTCAGAAAACAGCCCTTTTCAGAAGAATCACTTACCGTACACAGGTTACGCGTCTCCTGCTTCTTGCCAACAGGCATCGTCGTCGAGTCGCGTCGCGTCGCTTCTTCTTGCCTTCAAGTTTTTGAAACCAACTCACAGCGCTCTCCCTCTCTCGATCGTATGCTCAAACCCTAGATCTAAAATCCCCAATCTCAATTTTCCCTCTCTCGGCTATTTTGTTACAGATAAGGTCCACAAATCCACATCAGGAGGCCCATAGATCAGTCGTTAGAGGTGGGGTCCACAGGAACACGTCACAACCTCAGATTGGTGGGAAAAATCCTAGCTCAGTTGAATTGACCAATATACCCCTGCCACGTCAGCATTTTACGGAACTTAGGATGGTGTTGACGGAAAGTGGTTAAGTGACATACGAAACCTTGGTCAAGGGGGCATAGTGGGTCACTTTAACTTTGAGGAGGTAAAGTGAGAATTGACCAATGTTCCAGGGGGCACTATAGGTTAAGCCTTTTCTAAATGTAGTTTTTGTTTTTAAATCTTCATTCTGACTCACCTTGGAATGCGTTCACTTAGGAAACACACCCTTGATTGTAGGAGCTGGGTTTTCTAAAAACGGATACGAGCAATGCTATTCACTTGTCAAAGTACTTGCTATACATGTGTATACGTTCCCAAATGTATTCTCCTTTTTAAAATTTTTTTAAATTATTAGTTCCCTTTCTTCTTGCCTCCATCTCTCTCACTTTATTTATTTATTTATTTATTATGAGCTAAGGGGACCAACCCCCAGAAACAACACTTAAAACAAGATTAATACAGACCAGACGGGTTCTGTGAAGCATTATCAAAAAGATGAACTCCAGATCACCATTGTAACTTGAAACTCTCTTTCTTTTTTTAATTCTCTCACTCCCTCTCTCTCTCTCTCTCTTATTCTCCATCTGTTATTCTCTCCGTCAGTCTTCATCAAACTGTGTATGTGTATGTGTGTAAATTTGGGTAAAGGCCAAATACTGGAGCGTTCTCCCCTCAAAACAAAAAATCATTTATTTTTACTTATTAAGCTGGAATCAGAAACTGTGGGAATCATAAACACAAAAACTCAATTCCTAGTAGATCTAAATCAGCAGCGTCATAGAGAAAAGGAGAGAAATGCAGAATTTTTGTGTGGAGAAACGAATGGAAAAAACAAAAGAAACAGGAAGAAGGAGAGGGAAAAGGAAAACAATAACTGGCGGAGGAAATAAAATAACTAGCCTAGATTGATTTGTGTTTAGTTGTTGTCTGTGCTTAGCCCCGTTTGTTAAGAAGGAGAAGAAGCAGGAGGAGGGAGGCAACGGAGAGAAGAATAATAAAAGAAAGAGGGAGGTAACCGAGAGAAAAGAGAAAAACTAATTTAAAAAAAACAAAGGGAGAGAGATAGAGAGACAAGAAGGTAGAGAAACAATAATTTAAAAAAAAAAAGGAGAATACATTAACGGGTAATGCCAACCCGGTTGTAGCATAAAGAGGATACTAACGTTAGCCATTTGATCAATCTAACGGCCCAGTAAGTAGCCCCCGCAAATAACCTCCGCACACAATCTCCGCATTATAGTCTCGCCGCTGCTGAGCTACCCGCATATTTTACCCAAACCCATTCGGAGTAAGAGCAAACTGAAAAGATGGCGAGTGAGGAAGAGAGCGCCGTGAAGGAGCCGTTGGATCTGATAAGGCTCAGCCTCGACGAGCGCATCTACGTCAAGCTTCGCTCCGACCGTGAGCTCCGCGGTAAACTCCATGTACGTATCCACACCCTACCATGTCTCTCACTCTGTTCTAAATTAGGTTTTACCTACTTTCAGGGGTGTTCGAATTAGGGTTTAAGATTCGGGAGGAACAAAAAAATTAAGAGAAAATAAAGTTAGGGTTTAAAGTATGCTACTTTAGTGTTATGTCTTCAATGGAAATTAAATTAGGGTTGTTTCCTTATGGTATGCGTTAAGGTGTTTTTTTTTAATTTTTAATTTTTGTATTTTCCTTTGAAGGTTTGAGCTAGTTTTTATGTACTGCATTTTGAATATGGAAAGAAACTTACAATGGTTACTTTGACACTATGTTGATTAGGGCAATGATTTAGTTGGTGGTTACCATATAGTTTAATTGTTGAGTATTCTCTTTTAAAAAAATGTTGAACGATGGTTTAGTTTGCTATTTGCTTTATCATAGCATGAAATTATACTCTACTGTATTCTCTGCAATTGTGTGGTTGTATAAGAAATCTTTAGCCATCTTTATGATTTTTCCAGAGGTAAATCCTCTCATTTCTTATTACTGATTTCAAATTTTAAATTATGCATGTGAAATCAATGCTAAGTCTCGCACTTCTACTTGTGAACGCATCTTTATTGAACCTAGGATTAGGTCCAGCGCTATATGCTCTACCTAGATCCAGCGCTAAGCTTCCAAATGTGTTGTCTAGTCAACTCATCCCAGTATGATTTACTTGTCTTTTTTACCAAACAATACTTCTTAGCCAGCACTGAAATTGTCGGAAGAGTTATGCTAAGCCAATCACTGATGCTTTCCAAACCATCTCTCTTTTCCATTACACCTTTGTTTCCATGTTCCTCGAAAGTTTTTCCAATCGGAATCACTAATCTTCTACCTGCCTCTCTTGTAAGAAAACATGTTTAAATGAATGGCATTCTTTTATCAGAAAATTTATATGTAGTAAAGAAACGAATAAAGACTTAAGATGTTTGGTTTCGAAGATTGTTATGTGAGGACCAATTTTCTGAATTGATGCAATGACATTAGGGATGGAGGGTGATGAGAAAGTTTCTTGTATATGTACAATTATGTCAGATGATTTTGTTAATTGGTACTTACGAGCATAATATTTTTGCTTTTAAAGCTTAGTGTCTGATTCTTATTTTGTTTTTTGAAATCTGGCTTTGCAGGCTTATGATCAACACTTAAATATGATTCTTGGTGATGTTGAAGAAGTTGTTACTTCTATAGAAATTGATGATGAAACTTATGAAGAGATTGTCCGGGTATGTTACTCAATTCTTTTGTCTTTGGTCACTTTTTTTTATTTTTAAATATGGTAAATTATACTCCCATCATTTTTAACGTGTAATATCGTTTTCTTGGAGCAAAAATGATGCATAAATTTAAACCATGGCATAGAACTGCTTTAATGACTGTACCATCAGATAGTTCCAGAGGCAATACTCTTTATTACCTGTGGGAATGCTCACCTAGATCTGAATGTTTCTGCATTACCACTACTTGTTTGGTCATGTATGTTTTGGCTGTTGTTACTCGCTTGCTCTTGTATTAGATTTTTAGGTGATGACTTCTTTTTCATTCTTCTATTGCAGACTACAAAGCGGAATGTTCCTTTTCTCTTTGTTAGAGGAGACGGTGTCATCCTTGTTTCACCTCCTCTGAGGACTGCTTGATGTAGATACTTTTGTTGGGAAATCAGTTGTTGTGACGTTTAACTAATCTCTCTCAATGTTATTCTACTTTTAGATTTTTGAATGCATGGAGATTTCTTGAATCCCAGCTATCTAGGATCAGATTTTCAGCTGTACTTTGAGGTAGCCATAAAAGAATGTGGAGTTTGATGAATCTCAGTTTGATGGTTTCTTACTGTTATTGTTTTCTTCTTGTTATCTTTACTTACACCGTCCCAGGATAGTCATTAGGAATTAGTTATGGGGGCCCACCCTTATTCTCTAAAAAAATTCTGCATCCAGTTCTGTGACTAACTACAGGCAACAATGTTCACAAGTAAGGATAGAAATCTTGACGTTATGGCCTCCTACGGAATTGACTAGTTAGGGTCTAAAATTTTCCCATGAAATAATGTAGTCTCCAATAGTTTGCAATACTGCTGCGTTTTTTTTTTCTTCTCTTACCATTAAGCTTTTTATTTTTTTGTTTTTCATTATCCTTTAACCTTCTTTTAAAATTTTTTTTTTTTGTTGAGTTTCGTTTTTTCGAGTTCATTTTTTTAATTTGAGAAAATAAGGAAAGAAACTAGAATATAAAATTGAATGAGGCAGAATTCTAATTACAGCAACAGAGATTTGAGAGGATTAGAGTTAGAACCTTCTCTTATCAAGTTCTATTTTTCTTCATTTAATCTATAAATAAAATTAAATCTAATGATGCTATTTTATGATTTATGTTGTAATATATCATATTTTAAGAAAACTTGAGCCAAAAAACGTTATGAGGCTATAATTCAAAACATACGAATATAACCTTGTTAGAGTTGTACACGTCAACAAATTATTGTACGCTCTCTTTACAGATTGATTTAATAGATGGAAGTTCAGATAGCCGAACAATTATGTAATTACTGTAACAGAATCAGAATTATAAGTTCATTACTTCTTCCCTTCTGCGGCATAGAGTGTCTTGATTTCCTCAACATCATCATAGCTGCCAAGGAAGATTGGAGAGCGCTCATGGATCTTGTTTGGAACTAGGTCAAGGGCCTGCCAAGATACAAGTTAATATACCCCCAATTGAGACTCAAAAGTTCAACTAGCAAGAACTTAATCTTATCAAATAAAAATTGTCGAATTTCAAGCAACGTTGAATGTTCTCTTGTCGTACCTGTTTGCATGTTAAGTTGCTAGATTATCAATTTCAACAATTAACCAATTGTTCAAATAGTGAAACAACATAGCATCCCAGATTGCCGCAACAAGAGAACATCACCCTTTTTAGTAACTTCCAATTTCATTTGACTATTTCCCTAGTAAAAGAAATTTCTTCCAAATTTTGCAGTTACGAGAATGCCTGTGCGTATTGTATAGAGTATGCTCTGCTCCTACAAAGCTTCATGGCAGGGTAGAGAACAGCTCTGGCATATCGTGCATGATAAGCTTTGCATACAGAAAACTAGCTAGTTATTTCACCAATTTCAATTACCAAAATAACGAATAAGAAATGTTACCCGTTCCTTGCCAGTGAATGACTGACCGCCTGCTTGTTCCATCAAGAAAGACATGGGGAAGACTTCGTAGAGAACACTAGTTGAGATAGGTTAAATCAAACTGAGTCACTAAATTCCTTAAACTTCAGTCTGACAATAGACTGTTAAACGGATAATTATAGCTATAATCGCGCTTAACGTACCGCAGTTTCCCATTTGGGCTCTTCTTGTCAGCAGGATACAAAAAGATACCTCCATAAAGCAGTGTCCGATGAACATCAGCAACCATGCTGTTAAACATGATAAAATCATAGCTTATAACTTCTTATTGAAAGAAACAGAACGTCATCAGATGTTGAACACAAACACGAAAAAGAGAAACTAAAATGATGAAGAAAGAAAGCTAAAAATCATTGATCTATAAATAAACTTTTAGTTCACCACCAATTTCAGATTGGGATTGAAAGACCAAATCAAACAATTTAAACACCTGAAATTCATTGACTGCTAAGTTGAGAATATAGGATACCTTCCAATGTATCTTAGAGACTTTGGTGATGAACCATCTGTCGGGTATTTGCACTTTTCCACATACCTGGAAATCAAATGGGTCAGACATCTCCAATGATGGTTTTAGAAATAAGAAGTTATTAATTGAGCTTAGCATACTTGGCCGTCGGACCATCCCAATTTTTGGCATTCCCTTCATTCACTGAATAGATTTTTCCTTTCTTTGGAATCTGGGCAAAGAAGTAGACATAAACTGAATGTTAGAGGCTCCAAAACAAAGGGAAAAGAATGCCAATCTCAAAGATAACATATGTCCCTTGGTACATTCTCAACAGAATAGAGTAAGGATTATACTGGTTGAGGAGTATAAAAAGAGATATACCTGGATGTCTGGGTGAGTTAGTATGAACTCCCCAAGAGATGGATCCAGAGTGAACCCATGAACTCCAGTTCCAGTGCTCAACACAAACTGTAAAATCATTACATTCTCAAATAATCAAAGCACTGTCTTGCAAATCTAGACTGCAGGCAAAGAAAATCCTAGATCCTACCATCAAAAGAAAGATTCAAATAAAGATTGCCATTTAGTCAGGCACACTACTCAGAGGAATCCGATAAAGTAACGAACTAAGAAACTTTACTTTAATGAAAAGGAATAGCCAGTAATTGGGAAACCAGGAAAGGGGCTGGGTTTACTAAACAAAATGTATGCATCTGAACTAGAAGAAAGGTGATGTTTCATATACCGTGCAAGAGCTTCCATACATGCAGTAGCCTGCTGCAACCATATTCTTTCCAGGTTGCAAGACATCGTGCAGAGCAGGTTCAATGCCATCTTTTACCACATAAATCCCAAAAATCTAGATGAAAGAGAAGACAAATGGTTCCCACCACAATATTGAGTTATTCTGGAACAAATAATTGCTTTGCGAACATATGTCAGCACAGACTTTCAATGCTAACAACATAAAAGATATCATACTTCAGACTGAAGGATCATACCGTTCCAATGGAAACACCACAATCAATGTTAGACGAACCATCCAGTGGATCAAATACAACACAGTACCTGCCCCCAGTATAAGTTTAGAGAATTATTTACACATAGAACCTATAGTTAAAAGTCTCATAAAAAAGAAATTGAAAAAAAAAAATTTCCATTGCAACAAGCTCAAATAACCAGCATCATAGGCAATTACTTTCCACGCTTGGATGGCTCCACAAATATGGCCTCTTCATCTTCCTCCGAAACAAGGATAGACTGCCATAAAACCCAAATCGTTAGCAGAAATGAAGTCTTTCAAAATTCAGTTTAACTGTAAAAGGAAATGTGATGGCTTACAGTTCTGCCACTGCTAACCAGAGCCTTAACAAAAACTTCATTTGAAAGCACATCCAGTTTCTTTTGCTCTTCACCCTTTAACCAAAACAGCAAATCAAACTCACATAAAGAATAACCCAACAGAAAATATTTAATGTAAACAGATATCACTTTACACCCATTAAGCATCAAACACTTGCCTGAACGTTGGTCTCTCCAGCAAGCCCAATAAGTTTGGCCAGACCCGCCTGCACAGGTAAAAAATTTCATGTAAAAACCCATTTCACATCACAGCACTAAAAACAGAGAAAGCCTTGCATTCAAAACCTATAATTGCCAAATTAACATTAAAAAAAAAAACCTTCATTTCCATGACAAAATCAAATAAAAAACAAAACCCAGGTTGGCATTCGATATAATTTTACAGAAAAAACAACCAATACGTATATGTGTAACAAGAAAATGATACAAAGAGAGAGAGAGAGAGAGAGAGAGAGAGAGAGAGACCTTGTTGACAGCAGAGCAGACAAACTTGCAGCCAAGAACAATATGATTGAGCAAGATGGTGAAGTCTCCGCGAGACTCAGGGTGCTTGGACTGCTCATTCAGCACGAACCTCGTTATGGTCATCAAATCCGTACGGTGAGCATCGGCTGCGTGATCCATTTTCGCCTATTTCTTCTCTCTCTCTCTCTCTCTCTCCCAACCCACCACCACTGTCACTATAAACTTCAAAAACAAAAAACCCACTAATGGCCAAATAAATATATATTTATCCCCCAAAAAACATTTACAGAAAAATAAATAAATGGTCGTTTAGATTTGGATTAGATGGTGGAGGTGGTACTCGATTCGAGGTGTTAATGGATTGGGAAGGGAGAGGGCTAATCTGGTACTAATGGAAGTTTCGGAGGACACGTGGAGGGCCTGGGATGGGGCAGTGAGCTCTGTGGTCGTCACTAAAGATAACGCCTCTCGTCGTTTTCTTCCTGATTCGGCGGTTACCAGGTTTTTGTCTTGTCTCTGGAGGTGGAGGATGAAGTGGACGAGGTTCGGTTGTGTGGATTTCAAGCAAACTTTTTGAAGTTCTATAACAACTTAACAAGTGCCTTGTTGCATATAGGTGCTTTTCTTTTATGGTTTTTGGTTTTTTGACCCTGAAATTTGATTGAATTACTCAAAATAACCTTGCTATTTTGATTTCTCACGTCATATTTTTCTTACAAAAACTGGCTCTGCATGTCATCAAAAGTGAGTAAGTGTAAAGCACGTTACTTTTCAAAATGACATTTAATTCAATTTTTTTAACGAATATGGCATGATTAAGGGCCAGTTTGGCATTCGCGCGCTGTGAAAATAATCGCTTTTAGATTTGCTGTGAGAGAAATCAGCTGTAAGAAAAGCAGTTTGGCGTTTGGTAAAATTTTTGTTAAAAGTGTTGTTGATATTGATTTCAACAAAATCAGAAAATGATTGCTACATAATCATTAAACCCAACGCCTCTTGGAAACTGATTTCTGCATAATCAGAAAATGACAGCATCTCATTAGCGCTTTCCCTTATAGCTTTCTCTCACAGCAATTTTTAACAATAAATGATTTTCTCAGTTTACCAAACGGGTTGGGCTTCCCAAAATTTTTTAAAAATCACTTATCACCCCAAATAAGCAATGTCAAACAGGCACTAAGAGACGTTCAAAAGTGAATCACGTGTTGAACACGGAATTTTATTTGACAACATCTTAGATGAAACTGCTAAAAATTTAATAATGAGAGTAGATTTACCAGTTTTGTGTAGTTCAAGAGGGGTATTGCTTTGAAATATGAGTGAGAGTTTAGGAAAACAAACAATAGCTCGATCTCCACCAAATAAAAATGTGGGAGCTTCGCTGTGAGGCAAAAAAGAATGTTTCATAACAAATGGGAAATGATGACAAAAATAATATTTAAATTTAAAGTCATATGCCACTTTTCTCTAAATTATATTGACATTGTCAATTTATCGCGTAACTTCTTTTCTTTTTTCAAAGAAAACTCTACATCAATTTGATATTACATAAATTAAGTATAAAATAATTGGGATTTTCATTTTTGTCAAATAAAATAATTGGGATTTTCTTTTGGGTCAAATAAAATAATTGGGATTTAGTAACACCTTGAAGCCATGCCAAAGAAAGAAGGAAGTTGAGCTAAAAAAAAAGTAGAGAGAACGGGCTATGCACAAGATGAGGGGTTTTTTTGATAGATGTCCAAACAATTTTAGCACATTGCATGTTAAAGGGTTTCTCTCTCCCAACAAGTGTCATTTTCTTACACTTTCATCCTAACAATGTATCAAAACTTGGAAAATGAGATATCTGTTAGCAAATTGAAAAATCAAGAAATTCCTCAAGGCTTTTTTGGTCAACACAAAATTAAGGCTTGTATGTAGCACAAGAAATCGCAGATTGATTCAAGAAGTAGTTATATATGGGTGCCAAGTAGATTGTTTCCATCCTCTCCCCATGAAATATGGGCATTGTTTGAAAATGTCGGTAGATTCTGATCAGTCTTGGTTAAAATGTTCTCCTTTAGTTTCAAGTAACAACTAATTGGTGTGCCAATGGGGTTTGGCTGCGGTGGTTTGGCAGCATCTTTTCACCCCCCACCCCAAAAACCTGGCTCCCGGGTTCGAAACCCCCTTATGTAACCAAAAAAATAACTAATCGTGTAAGTTCAAAATTCTTATAATTGAAAATCCACTGGAAAAAATTGTAATACCTAATACCTCATCAAAAAAAGCATATAGCTTTTAATATTGGAATAAGGTTCAAGAGAAGGAATACATATGTAACATATCAAGACATGGAAAACTTCCTACTGTAACAACAGTAATTCAGGAAGAATCATTACAACAATTTCGACGAGACAAACTTGATGTTTGTTTATTGAAGACCTTCCCAAGAACTGATAACTCTACCCAACAAGGATAATTATGAATTAATTTTACAATTCGGATTGACAATAAACTTCACAACAGTTTTTCCCCCTCCGAAAACATGTTGACAAATCAAAATCGAATTGATTGTTGAAGCTGCGGCATGCACATAGAGAACGCCATCGGCTTTGTCCAAACATTAGACAAACCCTCTCTATATCTTAATGGTGGCACTCCAAACCGCACAAGCTCATCACTCTAGCTTTCTTAAATAATGAGCTCTGCGTGCTTCCAACAATAAAAGTACAACGAACCGTACCCAAATAAGATTGGCAAACATTTCAGACTATACTAGGCGGGTACCCTATCCAATTGCAGACAGCACGGGGCCAGCGTGTTCTTATGCAGTCCACCAGAGGTGCATGCTGAGAAGGCTCTGGCTTAGCAATTTCTGTGACTTTCCCTCCAGATTCATTACCACCAGAACCAGAGGACACCGCCACATCTGTCATATATTCTTCAGGAGTCCATCTTGGAGGAACCGACACCCTCAATTTTGTGAGCCTAGGTCTTTGAACTGGAGTCTCGCCTCCAGAGCTTACCTGGCTTCCATTCAGATCTGATTTTGCAATTCCATTAAAATGGTAGAGATCAAACACCTTCTTACCCATCAACCCAGTTGAATCCTTCAGCCCTCCTAAGCTCTTGTCCAAATCCAAAATGACCTGCCAGAACTCGCTCCATACAATAAATCCTGTGCTGCAAAGGAGGTCAACCTTCTCAGTTGGAAGTTCAACATTAGTTTCTTTAAGGACTTGATGAAAGCCTTCCACACTAATAAAACCACCACCTCCACTCTGATCTTGTGCATCAAAAGCTTTTCGAATCTGTGATTCCCTTCCTTCCAGTTCATTCTCATCTTGAACAGTGGTATCAAGGGAAAAAAGGACTGTATAATGAGACTCACTTCCAACTACCCATATTGGCCATTTTGGGCATTTCAGATACTGGCCAACCTTACAGAAATTTAGGGATTCTAACAGAGTGAGGAATCCAACTTCCACAGTTCTGGATACACCCTTTAAAGACATGCCACCACCTAAATCCATCTTTCCATCGAAAACATTGGGGACTGCCTGCCCGCAGAGCAGCAAGTTCACAATTTCCTGTCCCGTAAAATACAAAGGTAAAACAATGAAATCATAACACAAAATTCAAAAAAAGAGCTGCAAATGGATCAACTACTGAAGCACTGGGTCCAAAGTGGAAATTCATTAATATAGAATTGTACCTGTGAAGCATGCCCAAATGGAGCAGTGACAAGAGGTAGGCTCGGATCATCCCTGTCAGCTTGAACTAAGTCCTGCAAAAGAGATTAACAAAGAAATAATGTGACTGTTTCTGAAGTGTACAGTTTTCAAGAGAGATTTTAAGCTAACAAGCATACCAGTCCTCGAGAAAGTAAAGCAGAAATAAGGAACAGCAATGCCCCCATACGACTTTGGAAAACAGGAATCACAGCTTGGAGCCTTTTAAATGCACTTTCTCGTGTTGTGTATGTGTTAACTCTTAGCACCTTATGCAAATCAGCAGCTGATTCAATTGAAAGACCCTCAAGTGATTTTGTTATTACCTGTGGAATGGGAATTATATTCGTAAGCAGGAAACATAAAGGTTAAAAATTCAATTCAACCCAGAAATCCAAATAAATGCTGTGCAAGTGCAACATACATTATTCCTATCAGAAAACAGAGCATTATCCACTAGCTTCAGTGCACTTACTTCATCATCCAGACTGTCTTTAGACCTCTCAATGTCATCTCCAATAACACTCAAAGTTGCAATCACAGCCCTTTTATTACTTCCGCATAAGAACAATATTTCACCCATACTTCTAATCAGTGCTCTGTCAAAAAGATCAGGTGTTGATTTCAACAATCATCCCAACGAGTAAAAAAAACTTTAATCAATCGTCAAAAACAATAATCAAATTACCAATATAAATCATCGTCCGTTCCAGACTATAATCAGAGTCAGATATGTAAATAGCACAGAAGATATCATTACCACGTTTACACACTGGTTTCTTTTTCCTCTTTATAAGATACCATCTTAGACTGATTTGGGACCAACAAAATTAATTAGAATGAGTATATTGTTAAAACGAGGAAAAAAAAAAAAAAAAAGGAGTACCAAACAGGATGGAGAAGTGGTCCATCAGGAACACCAAAAGCCTCACAGAACTAAACTAGGTCAAAAACTATCAGAACCATTAACCCACAAAATCAGCCAAACACAGAACAATTAAACTGAAGGGAGCATCCTTAAAATGCCTATATACTAGATGGTGAAGCCCAAACAGAAGTAAAAAATCTATCCCAGAATAAAGACACCACTTGTTCTATACGTAAGGTTTTTGTGACTGCGTGAAAGTGGAAACTGAACGAAAACCATGACTATAGGCATATGATAAAGCACTAAACGTCAATTTTAGCTGAAGCAGGGTCATCTCAGACATGGAAGACTTGATATAAATGAAGGTTCTACAAAGACTTTGTGCCAGATTTAAGAGAAAATAATAATCATATAAGCAGGAAGCCTTGCACATGAAAGAGTATATTGTGTCTAAGCGTAAAACAAAGTTCAAAAAGTTATAGATGATTTCTGGAGACAACATACAAGGAGAAAGTAAATACTACAAAACTTTGACATATAAAAGTAAAATAGTTATGAAAAGTTAGACTTTATAATCGTGCAGGTTAAAATGATGATAGTGGGACAAAAACAACTGAAAAAGCATTCTGCACATCCTAGAAAAAAAATTCCATACTCAAAGTTATGGAAAGAACCAGAAGTTAAACAGCATTAGGACGGTAAAATTAGTGTAAACTTACAAAGGATCGACACCAGTTTGCAGTGTGTAAACACGCAACTAAACAATTGGCTACAGAAATGAGTAAACCAGAAAGGATGTACAGGATCATATGCTTTAAACAGATTTCTATGATTCTCCCTAGATTGGACTATGAAACAGTAAAAGTCCAATATGAATAACATAATGCATAAGCATCATCAACTAAAACCACAGATGTATAATTTACCATGCAACGATTAATCACCTTGCTTTTGCATCTTCAGTAAGAGAGGCAAAATTATTCGATGCAACACACGGACTATTAGACAGTGTCCTTGAACCCGTATTGTGATCCATGTTTGGTACAACTTTACCTAATTCAGCTGGGCAGAAAAGGAGGTATTTGAGAACAAATGCCTGCACAACCAAACAGAAAATACTGTAACCAATGTAAATATAGAATCATGACATGCATGTACAAGTCAATAGCAGTTTTTAACACAACACCAAGAAATATAAAACAGTAACATCAACAACAACAACAACAACAATAATAAAACAGAGTGACGAAAAGATCAAATAACCCTAGGGGTGAAAGCAAACAAATGTATCTCATTACAGTAACAAAAACTAACATATGATGATAGCAATCCCACGATAACTAGTACTACATCAAAGACATCACGAATAAAAAAACTGAGTCTTATGTGAAACATAGATACTAGAAAGAAAGGAAGATAAAAGGCACAATACAATCTTTTTCTTTCCTCGCATCATAATTTCATCCACATCATTAAAATTGAAGAGACAAAAATCTTACTTACAATATAGTGAGAAAATTTTCAAAATTCAACAAGTGAAATACCACCTTATTGTTTTAGAAACTTTCTGAGAAACAATAAAGGGCATCATTACCCAATTTTGGTAGAGATATTTGGACCACTTCTCAGACTACACTAGCCCATCCACATCAATTTGGGGTTTAAAAATGTATTTTTGTATTAGAAACTCTTTAGTGTTCTTTTCATCATTAAGGCTACACCTATGTGGTCTACAGGTATGTCTGGTAAGCTGTAATGCTAGGACCATCTGATTTTCACAGGGAGCTAAGCCAATGAAACCCATCTGAGTTCAGATATAGAATGCTTCACTTTTTGTAAATTTCTTTTTGTAATTATGATATAAATTTTGAACTATTTATAATTTAGAAAACAGTAATTACGTTGATTACAAAGAAATTCTATTTTTACATTCTAAGTCAATTGACATGCCACTTACAAACTTATCAGATATCCAAGATAAGACAAAGCACTTTAAGCTTGATTCGGCATTTGGGCAACACCGCCCTAAAATAGGGTCGTGCTATTGGTGGTATCACCTTTCTATTAGGCCTTGCACACACAATTGGAGACCTATTAATCGGCCACAATTCACCAATACCGTAAAAATTTATTTTTACATTACATATGAACGTTATCAATTAAAGTGATGCTAAATGGTCAAAAGTGAAATGGACATCCTTATACATTGGATGTATTGTTTCTCTTTTCATATAAATGATGCATCAGATGTGTCAATCTACAATTTGCTCTAGGACGCAGACTAACAGATAATTATTTGTTAATATAAAGAAAAGGGAAATCATATCGAATGCTATGACTTGTTTTCGCCAGGCTTTATAATCTATAAACCCCAACCAATTTAAATAACTAAATGAGTTACAACCAATGAACATTTCTTATTCAATAGTTGAACCAGATCATATTATCACTCCATGTGTTTACCAACGTACTACATGTTTAAAACCAATATTTTTGACTCAGCCCCTCACAGTCAACGTATAATTCTGTACCAATAGACGAAAAAAAAACCAATTTATTGTGTGAGTTAGTCATGTCAGAGTAAGGCCTTCAATTATTCCATAAAATGAAGAAAATAAATTATTAAGTGTTCTATAAAACAAATCGGGTTAATTAACAAACAACAATTTTTATTTTTTATCCCACTACTCACCTTTATAAAACTCCCATCATTTCCCCAATCTTACTCTCATCTTCCCTCTCCCTTATCCCACAACTCCTACTTTCTCTCCCCCATCACTAGTAACCAAGAGGCCAAAAAAAACAACCTACTTTTAAATAATAAGCTTAAAAAAGCTTCTTTTAATAGAAAAAAACTGACTTCCAAAATTATCAGAATAAAATGAACCAATATATGAGAAAAGGGAACATTAACTAAAATCAGATCCTAATGCACTGGTAACTGTGTGCAAAGAATGAAAATAATTTTATAAAATACATGAGTCCAGACTCCACAGAGTTCAACTTTTGTAACCAGAATTTATTCTCAAATCAGCATCATTAAACTTCAAAATCTAACCATGGCAAATATTATGGGACACTCGAAACACATATGTTGAGAAATCAGGAAGTTACTTGAATTGCTGCTAAAACGCCACAGGGCCCACCTTCATGCTGCACTAGACCCATAGATGTTTCTGGATCAGGGCTAAACCTATAGAGAAAAGAAATTATATTAGCTAACCAAGGGCAAGTACATGAAACAACCACAATTCATATTTCAAATATTACAAAAACAGTAAAGAATAGAAACCATATAAAAGATGTGACGAAATCAAAGTGAGAAGTGAGTTCAAGAAACTTGTTAAAGAAGGAGGCAATATTTTTAATGAAGCAGCAGTTTCAAGAAATGATTTCAATATTCCCATAACTGATGTCTTACAGCTGCAGTTCCAATAACCAGAAAAATTATGGCGCTATAACAGGATGATGCATAAAGAAACAGAAATTTTGAGGAGAGAAGCATAAAACTACGATGAACAGAACTTGCGAGTCGATTCAAAGTAAACTTAAATTGAATTGTCTTTGGATCAATACATTATATCCTAAACCAGTGACAACACCATATATAGCAAAATAGGAGCATGACCAGATATGAAGGCAACATTAGTACAAATTAAGTGTTACACACACCTTATACCCTGATTACTCCACTGTGCAAGAATGCCCTTTGTAACCTCAGCACCAAACACCATCGAAAACAACTGCTTTGCATCCTCTTCGCTCAAACCTTTTCCCAAATTCACTTCCTCCAAGCTCAATTCCTTATCTTTCCTCACGACCTTTGCCGCCAAACCCGAACCCGAGGAGCCCGCAGACCCCGAGACCGAGCTAGGTGAAGGCGAGGCCTTTTTGGCATCCAGCATTCTCTTCTCGGCTGCAGTAGCCATGAGCTCGCGCTGAAGTCTCCGGGTCTTCACTTCCGACGACTCCTCAGGCAACCCGGTGGGAGCTCCTGCGGGGCCGTCCCTGGGCTTGCTGCGCTTGGGCTCCGGAGGCGAATTCTGCATACTCATCCGTAGTGCCGTGCGCAGGTCCTCCTCGTGATCCGCCATTGGGACCTTTTAGATCCAAACCTCGAGAATTAGGGTTCTGATTACGATTCGTAAACCAATTTTGAGATTGTGAAGAAGAATGAAATCGGAAATGGGATTCAAAACCCTCGATTGGAGGGTTAAACGTTAAAAAAAGTTAAAAACGGAAGTGAAAATAATGAGACAAGCAAATTCCAGGCTGCCCCTATACGATGCCAAACGGGTCGTTTAAGGGAACCCACCGTGGGTCCATTTTGTAGACATTTTAGTACCTAAAATGACTATCATGCTCTTGTAGTTTCTTTTACCAAGGAAAATGAGAGGAGTAATTGGGAGATTAGATGAGGGTAGTTTGGTCAATTCAAGACTGCCAACGAAATAAAAGGTTGGCTAAGATAAAAGTGGCCGATGATACTTTCCTTTCATGCGAGCAAAAGCCGTTTCCGGTTGGAAGAGAATAAAGCAAGGATGGCTCTATTGCAACTCAATACTATTCCAGAAAAAAAAACAAAAACAGAAAGGGAGCTTCACTAATATACCAAAAATAGAGGCTGAAATTATAAAAAAAAACCTCACATAGAATGCACTTTAGAAACACACCAAAAATCTATTTACTATATAAGAAATTAGAGTTAAAATTCCTATAAATTACAGGATTGCCACTAATGCCCATATAAAAATAAAAACTAGAAAACACCCAAAACAAGCCCAACCCAAATTTATAAAAAAGCCCGAATATTTTATTACAACACAAAAGTGTCTTGAAAACCGTAACTACAAGCATGCATCTTCATTAAACAATCTCTGCAAAACATCTGTTCATTTCATCATCTTCATCATTTATGCAAATCGAAACTCTATAACCACCACGAAGCTTAATCTACTTTCAAAAACCAACACCACACACTAACCTCCACCTACAAAATAAAGAAAAAATTTCAAAGAACAATTTCAACAAGAAAAGGCTTCAAAAGTAAGACATTTAAAAACCAAACCTTTACTGTAATGTTGATTAATTGATGTAAAGTTCCAGTGTATGGTAATAACAGTATTTTAGATTCTACTCCAAAACAAAATCTTGAAACTATATTGGATTTTCACATTGAATTGACTTGCATAGGACTATAAATAGTCGCTTTTAGGAACTTTAAACTCGAAGGAAAGAGATATTTAGTCATAGAGATTCTTAACACCTGCTAGTTTCCTGTCATGTTGATTAATGGCTGTAAAGTTCCAGTATAGGGTAATAACATTGCTTATTTCCTATGGAATCCTATTTCTAATGCATGTCGACTACTGTAAAGTTTCAAGTCTAGGGTAATAACACTCCTAGTTTCCTATGAAATCATATTTCTAATGCATATCTACCACTTGTAAAGTTCCAGTATGGCGTAATAACAGGTATTTTAGATTCGAATCTAGGACAAAATCATGAAACTATATTGGATTTTCATTATTGAACTGATTGCATAGGACTATAAAATAGTCGATTTTCAGCAACTCAAAAAAGAAAGAGATATTTAGTCATATACCCATTCTTAACACTGCTAGTTTACTGTCATATTGATTAATAATTGTATAGTTCCAGGTATAGGGTAATAACACTACTTGTTTCCTCTGAAATCCTATTTTCGAATGCATGTCTACCACTGTAAAGTTACAGTATATGGTAATAACATTGCTTGTTTCCTATGAAATCCTATTTTGAATGCATGTCTACCACTATAAAGTTCCAGTATAGGTTAATAACACTGCTTGTTTCCTATGAAATCCTATTTCTAATGCATGTCTACCATTGTAAAGTTCTAGTATAGGGTATTAACACTGCTAGATTCCTTCGAAATCCTATTTCTAATAAATGTCTACTCCCTGTAAAGTTCCAGTATATGGTAATAACACTGCTAGTTTCCTACAAAATCTAGTTTCTAATGCATGTCTACCACTATAAAGTTCCAGTATATGGTAATAACACTGCTTGTTTCCTATGAAATCCTATTTCTAATTCATGTCTATAAAGTTCCAATATAAGGTAATAACACTACTACCTAACAGCAAATTATAGTCAACTCAAAAACCAATAGTGCATAAACAGAAAAAACACGAATATAGTCAAATTCAATTGAAAAAACATACCTCAATTAATATGATAACCGAATCAAATATCACAAATTTGTAACCACAACTCAAACCAAAACACAAGAGCAAATCCACAACCAAACCAAATATGAAATCAATCCAAATTATAAAAAAAAAAGAAACTAAAATCAAAATTTAAAACTCAAACGAATATCTAAATACAAATTAGAACGAAATCAGAAAATCCAACAGTTTACCTCCAAATCGACAATAACAAAAATAAACATATAAAATCAACAAGAATTGGATCTACAATTGCACAGGTCAACAGCTACAATTAAATTTGCTTCCTCTCAAATTATCTCGCTTGAAGTTCTCATATTAACATTATTATAGAAAAAAGATGCTACTAGCATTCCTACAACCCGGATAGAGTTTGAAACGAACATACCGAGCATATCGTCAAAGTCAAACGGTAACCTATCGCTAAAAATTCCCCAAACTCCCTACAATACCTATACCAACATGTTCAGACTAACAAGATGAGTAATTTTTGGTCTCATACCTTGGCCAAAAGTGGCCGAGCAACTAGAAACACTGACAAAGTCGTTGGTCAAACTAGGGTGTACTGATTAATTTCCAAAACTCCAAAATCTATCCTAACCACATACATAAACAGCTAGAGCATGAAAAGTAAATGAAGTTTCATACCTTGATCGACGGAAACAATCGCCAGAGTCGCTGGAAACGACGTCGGAAAACTCAAAATCCACAGACCTTTCCGAGCTCGTAATGGAGTCGTGAGTGGCTGATGTGGCTGGGCTTTAGCCCAGACTTGATCATCGGCCTTGGCCGGTCCTTTTCTGACTGGTCTCACGACTGGCTATGGCCGGAGCACCAAGATCGCTGGCCTGGTTTCCTCGAATGGAGAGAGACGAGAGAGAGAGCGCCCATAATTTTTCAAAAAAACTAATTTAATACTAAATGGGTAATACATGTATTTCATTTATCTAATTAAACTTAAAAATGTAACAGCTTTCAGTTTTGGGTTTTTTTTGGGTGTGTTTATATATATTGAATGGTATAGGGTATATTTATAGTTTTATGTCTAGAAATGGGTATTTCATTAATTTTCTAAAACAAGAACTCAATATTACTATCAAGATGTGTGTATATATATATATATATATATATATATATATATATATCTTCTCACATTCGATGTCCTAGCATTATTATCATGCGGACACTATTGTAAACAGGAAGGAATAGTAGAAAATACATTATACATAATGTCCGCCTAACCAACTTGGCTAGGCCCATGTCTACATTGTAACTCAATTTTACTATAAGTTTTTTTTTTTATACAAACAATTTTACTATAATAAGTTAATTCAACATTTTATTGAATTTTATATTTTCGTTTTCACCTTGGCATAAATTGATTGTAAAGAACGCCAATAGGGTCTAGCCAGTGGACATAATTCAAAGTCATTTTCTTCTCACACTTCATGAGAGGAATTGTATTTCTTCTTGCAGTATTACAATGAAAATTTTTCCTCTCAAATTTCTCTTTTCTCACTAAAACTTTCTAACTCTTTCTCACTTTCTTTTAGTTTCTGATTGGTGTATTTTTCCTTTTTACGGAGACCCCTTTTATAGGCAAAGACTTATACCTATCTCGTAGGCTATACAAAAGTCTTCACCTTCCATTTACTTCTTTCCTTTCACCACTTACTTGTGTGCTCCACACCATTTACACTAAAAACTTATGCATTGCATGATTATTGCGTACCTAAACACTCTCTGAGAAAACCCTAGGGAAAAATTCCCAGTCGCCCTTTGGAGGTCTGCGACCTCCCTCCTACCCACCTCCCCTATCTTTTCCTCATCCCCTCTCTTCTCCTTCCTCCCCCTCTTCTCAATTTCTTTCCCCTACCCCTAATAATTTTTCTTTGTTCTTTGTTTTTTGATGTGGAAGCAACCGTTGTGAAACGTTGTCATAGCCATGAAAAAGTCTTCGTCTTTTGGTCCATGTACACAAGGAAGATGTCGGGTTGTGTCAGATTTGGGTTTATATGGTGCAGCACTATGGGTTTATCCAAAATGGCGTGATGGATTTCTTCCAGGAAGATGAAAGTATGGCGCAATGGCTTTCTTCCGGGAAGATGTGGAGTGGTGGTCTTACTTCTTAATTTGTGTAAGATTAATAATTCTTAAGAATTCTTTAAGAGTTTGTTGTGGTTTGTTTTAAATTTAGGTTGTTTTATTTGTATTTAGCTTGGGCTTTCGATACAGATTTTCTGTTTTTGTGGTTTCAATGCGGGTGTTGTGAAGGTTTTGTAGCTTCAACAAGTTTTTCTAGAAACGGTCTTCATGGGGCATCACTTTTCTTACATCTTCAACGACATTCTCTTCCACTTTCGACACAATTGCGTACTTCAAGGGACCTGCATCAAATAGAAAGTCTTGTCAGCTTCAGTATTTTTCAAGAAATGGTAACCAACAACACAAGTATGCATGCAATAAAGGTAGGGGTATCATGCCAAAGGATTTAATTAACCATCTAGAGACTGAAAACTGGTGGGGACTCATTGTTCCTATTCTCTCCCTGCAACCCTCTCCCAATTATCATATGCAAAACCCCATCTTTTCCTTCATGACTCCTGAGAGGACAACATCCGATCAGACGAAGTAACCTCGATCCTTTGCCTTTAAACAATTTGATTGAACTCAACCCAAGTCAACCTTCTGCCTTGTAACAGAATAGAGACATACAAATTGCTCAAACGATGGTTCTCCATTTCTGGCAAGTTTGAAGGCTATATAGACTCCACATAGCATAATCCAGAAATTCAAATTATACTATCCTGGTGCATACCCAAGTTTTGCCAAAATCATCTGAACCCAGGGATGGAACAGGTAGCCTTAAACCCTGCTGAAATGTATCAAGGAAAATCAATTTATGCCCATCAAGAAGGTATCTCAGTGTTTCCTCTAGTTGTGATAGCCTCCGACTTATCGAAGGTAGGATGCTGTATTTCACCCTGAATGCTTCTAAAGCTGACTTCGTCATCTTGTTTTTCTGGAATAGATCTACTCCCCAGGCTTTCACCTTTGGTGCCATAAAGGGTATCTCACTGCTTGTTGAAGGCGACGCCATTACCACCTTCACATGACCAGATGTGAAGGCCCTTGCTTGATTGCTTGACCCATGTTTAGGAGTTTAAAGGTTTGCCACTATCCATTTAGCCAACGCTGCAGCCTTGACAAATTCTGCAATCATGGCTTCATGATTTGAGATACCCGCCTCATCGGCATCTTGAAACACCTCCCCCTCCTTACCTTTCCTGACAAGACCCGACCCAAATTCCACTTTGGAATCCGAGCCGAACCCTGTGCGTGTCCGACACCTAGTGGGTGACGGGCACAACGACCAAAAATACCCTGTTAAACCAAATCCGAAGAATTTCAAGCTCGACTTCTACCAAAAATTCGGCAGAGTCTCCCCTATAAAATGAACATTTCCCCAAAAACTTCCACCTGTCAAACAAGCATATACGAATATAAATCAAATAAAATCATTCAGCTAGTAAAATTCATCTCGGCTATCATAATACCAATAATACATTAACAATCTCAAGGACTCCAACTCGTGGCTGCACCTTGTAACAAAAGGCTGCCTACGTACCCTTCCTGAGGGATCAAGCCACACGTAGCTCTTCTATTTCATTTCAGCTTTCTGTTCCAAGCTTCCTGGCATTACTCACATGGCAATAACTATCTTTAAATGAAGGAATAAAAGCATTTAGGTTAAAATAATCATTCTTGGAAAGTCATAACTATTAATTCCTCGTGACACGTCCTACCCTATAATCCTTGCTGGACTCAGGAGACATCTGGTCAACTTGATCCACAATCCTCACTCCCCGGTCCGGGTATCACTAAAACTCGGGGGCAGATTATGCTAGAAATACTAGAGTATAATACCATACCCAATAATAAAAAGATCAAGGCAAACAACTTAAATAAAATAAAATAAGATAAATTAAAGCAAACGGATTAAAATAAAATAAAATAACAAGCTTCCAATACCCTGATAACGAACTCATGTAAGGTTCATAAATAATTAATTATGTATATATATATATATATATATATATCCGTCTTTCTCTTGTGACATAAATATATCGGTTAAGAAAATGATAGTAACTGTATAGAGTTCCTCACTTTTACTTTAAAAGCGTTTCAAAGCTTAAATTCTCTCCACCTAGGCGTACCCCCATTTCTAATGCAACAATTCCTTTAATACCGTCAATTCCATTCTCGCGGGTCTCGGAAACGCAAGGTTAACCAAGCCGCATTTCTCGAGGTCTAGAGATAACACTTCAATCTGAGCCGCATTTCTCGCAGGTCTTGGAGATACAACTTCAATCCGAGCCGCACTTCTCGCAGGTCTAGAGATAACCCTTCAATCTGAGCCGCATTCTCGCAGGTCTCGAAGATACAACTGTTACCCGTTTCTGTTTGTTTCCTATGATGGTAGGGTAAAGTTCCCCATTAATTCGAAGACCATGGTTTGGTCAGCAAATTAACTTTCTTTATGTGTCGAGCGTGCCACTGTTAGCAATTTTTGATTCTAACAGACTTGGAAATAAGAATAGCTTGCGCCCCAAGCTATTGACTTTGATCAAACGATTGTGAATTTGGGTGAGGAATATCTCCCAAGTAAGTTCTTTTCTATGCCTTAAACTGGTAAGGACTTCATACTTTTTCTCAACATAAAACTGGTAGTTCTGGCCAGAATAAATGATAACGATTGAAGCTGATTTTCAGGCAAAACTCATTTTTACAAGACTCAAAAAGGGAAAACTGACTATACAAAGATAAGAAGAGGACTGTGTTTCCATTTCTGCCTGGGTAGTTGTCTTTGTTCTGGGCTGGACTGGGTGTGCATGTGCTGGACTGGACTTCAAACAACTTCAACTGATGGGTTTTGGCTGCAAATTCGATACCAAAGCTTGAGTTTGGCAGAGCTTCAATCTATTTCGAGCCCTGGAAGGCTTTTGGATGGGCAGAACTGGGATTTCACCAGTCTGAAAGGGGCAGAAGTGGCTGGACTTGAGCTGGGGGTATCCTGTAGTACCTTGTGCTGCTTAGTCAGGGTTCTTCATAAATTTGTTGAGTTTTTCATATTCGAAAATACTCAACTCTGCTAGCCTTGGCTTTTGCTTGAACCAAATTTGTAACGAGAGAAATCTCGTTATTGTTGACTTATGAACTGGGATTCAACTCAGAAGTAGTGGTCTAATTGCCTCTGCTGGGAGAAAACAAGATGATTCTGCAAGCTTGTTGGAAAGCTTTTTGAAGTACTTCAGACTCTAGTCTGTTGGAACTTTATTTTGGGATTCTCCGATCAAGTGACCATTTGAGTACTTGTCTTTTGACTAAATTTTGGGTTGTCTTTGGTTGATTGTTGGTTGATTGTTGGTTGATTTTTTGGTTTAGCTCTCATCCCTTGTATTTATATGAAATGTTCTTTGAGAGTGGGCGGCAAGTAATCAAAAGATCTTTTTAATTTTTAATTAAAACAAACAGGGGTTCCATCCATTTTCTGGCAAGAAAACACTCAATGATTAGTTTTCTGAGGTGACGCTTCTGCATTTTTGATGGGGCGCCATGCTTGTTCTTCCATTTTACCCCTTCTGCAAGAATCTGGAATTTTGAGATAGCTAGTTCTCGAACAGCTCCTTGTTTCCCGCTTATCTCTCTTTTCATAAAAGGAGAGTCTGTTTATCCTTGAAAATGGCATTCCTAAAAAATATCCAGATTATCTTTAGATAAACTAAGCGGAATTTGATCTCCTGGCAACAAAGCCACTTCTGAGTTGTTCTTCTTTTGCCTGCTCCTGCTCAAACTTTATCTCGAGCCGATTTAATTGACTTTTCTAAGTTCAGGGTCACGTAGGTATGTTTCTTTTTAATCCAAACCGTCAAGCCCATTTCTTCTTTCGGCTGTTTTGGCTTCTATTGCGGCCCAGTTTTCCTAACGTCTTTTGGGCCACGTGATATTGGCCTGTTTGTTTTTGTTTAATGGACTGGGACGTGCTGATGGGCTGAAATCGTTTCAAGCGGCCCAGGAAGTGATGTGGGCTCTATGCTTTTGGTTTTGGCGTGTCAAATTTGGGCCCAAACAATGCCCCCATTAAGTTTGAACCGTTTAAAACGACGGTTTCCAGACTTAATGTTTTTCGGCTATTAATTTGTGCGCGCCGAAATAACACGCGCCCCTGCCCTGCCACGTCCTCCTGCCTAGGCTTCGTGGGAAATTGGTCAGTTACTAGCTGGTCACTAGCTCGTCATTATGAGCTTTCAGGTGGTGTCTTGTCTTCCCTTTCCCACGATTTCGAGTCCCTTTTTAAAAAAAAAAGAAATTTGAAACCTCCAGTTCCTGTTCATCTCAAAACCTAGCTTTCTCAGAGTTTGGTTTTTTCTCATTTTTATCAGAATCCTTCTCCTTTTCTCAGTTCAATCCTTAATCCTTCTTTTGTTCCTAGCCTGTAAACCTAGAAAATGTCTTCTCCAAAGACTCGTGCCCAAAGCGCTTCCACCTCAGTTCCTCCGGATTACATTCCGAAACTGGAATCGACGCTCACGCCATGGAAGTTCGAAGCAGACTTCATCCTTTTGTTCAGAAAAAATTGGACGAAAACGTCCTTCATTTGTTCGACAGTACTCTGACTTTGGGACCTCGCTGGTTTGGTTCTGTCCTCAGCTGAGATAGCAGAGTTAATCAAGAAGGATGCCGAAGCACCTCTGTGTTACCAAGGGAATTCTGCCTTATCCTCTTATTCTTGGGTCAGCAAGAATTTGAGCCGTTCGTTTCCGTCCAGTGAAGTGAGGAATAGTCCTGTGAAGTGGGCGGACTGGATTGACAAACTTCTTCCCAAGTTTGGAGCTCACTGGAGGCGGGCAGGAATTTATGATCTCGATGTGTAAACAAACAAGTTTGACGGTTGGTGCCACCACAAGAACAGGTTATGGTGCCACCACAAGAACAGGTACTTTGCCAATTATGCCAATTGTGTTCTGCTGTCATTCTAGAGCTGCATAGATCTTTTTGCTAAGGTTACTGCTAAACAAGTTTATGTTTAAGAGTATTGGGGTCTCTTTGATGAGGTCTTTCCTTTTCCGACACCAACAACTTGGAAAATGTGCAAGAAGGCAGAGCTAAGTCAACCCAAGAACAAATTGATGAAGTTAAAATCAAATTAGTAGAATTTGTGAGCTCCGTTATTTCTAATTATAGGTAGGAAGTATGTATGTAATAGAATAAAGATTGGTTGACTATGTAATAACTATTGACTCTTCAAAAAACTAAAGATAATAAAACGATGGTTTTATTGGAAAAACCGTCATCTGTACATGACCTCTTTTAACACCATAACGTCTTTTTATATACAATCAACGACGGTTTTACTAAAAAATCGTTGTCTTAGAGTTAATAGACGACAATATTTCAAGAAATCGTCGTCTTCACATTTAATAGATGATGGCTTTTTAACAAAACCGACGTCTTTGGATATAATAAAACATAGTTCTTTACTTAATAATAGACGACTCTTTTTATAAAAAAAACCGTCGTCTTTACATATAATAGACGACGGTTTTTTTATAAAAAGGGTCGTCTATTATATGTAAAGACGACGGTTTTTTTTATAAAAATGGTCGTCTTTACTTCATAATAGACGACCATTTTCATATAAAAAGGGTCGCCTTTACTTCATAATAGACGACGGTTTTGAGTAAAAGCGTCATCTATTTACATATAATAGACGACGATTTTGAGTAAAAGCGTCGTCTTTACAAATAATAGACGACGGGGATTTACCGTCGTGGTTTTGTGCATCAAAAGATGTCGCTCGATTTCACGACGGTTGAAAAACCGAATACACGACAGTGGATTATCGTCGTATATTTCGATTTTTGTAGTAGTGTCTTAATCCTTTATGTACAAATTCACCTGTTAACAGTTCTATTTTGACAGCAATTTACAAATGTCATAAAAAAAAAAATCTTGAAAAGAAGATTTACAAATATTATAATAAATACAATACAAGGAGAAAAACAACCAAATGGAACTCAAAATTTCATTCAATGACCTCAAACAATTACATGGTCTTATATACAATAGTATCTCTTGGACATGCTTTTTTTTTTTTTCCTTTGACAACTACAAAGTTCTTTTTCTACAACAAAATGTAAAGTTGTCCCAAAATGAATCAGCCTTGAACCAAATTGCTGAAGCTTCTTCACAACAGCAAGCTTCTAGGATTAACAATCCAGGTTGAGTTGTCATAAAAAAATAAAAATTGTCACTTATCTTAACAAGCTCTTTCATTGCATGAGCCATCAAGTTAAGAATCCTATATTATCACAATAAATTAAGGTTAGTAGTGCATCATGTTTTCACTAAATGATTTAGCAAGTAAAAGTCTAACCACATTTTGAAACATTTCGCAAAAGTTTAGCGATGACTTCTTATAAGCTACTTGAAAAGAAAACCAACAATTCGAGATTAAATTATCACATAAGTAGTACATTAAAGGAGGTATATGAATAACAAGTCACCATTTGTGTAAAAAGACTTCTCTCTCTGTAACTAAACAGAGCATCATCATGTATTAAATAACTATTTCAATGCATAAGATAATTGCTTACCTTATGAGTAAAAGCAGTAGTCATTGAAGATATCAACTATATTAGCATAACCCTAGCAAAACACCACATTTTCTTGTATTAAAACAAGAATTATCACTGAAATTGTTACCAGAAAAAAAAAATTGTAACAAGAATTATCAGTGGCTATATTAAAACAGAATAAGCATGTCAAATTATCAAAAACTCAACATTAGATTAAAGATTTATTACAAATGCTCAAACTAAGCAAGATAAGAGACAAAAATGGGAATTACTTCATAAAGAAACATGAAATATTTAACCAACATTAGGAACTACACCTATACAAGAATATTTTTATTATCTTAGCTATGTATGTAGCAGAAACAAATGATTCCAGCCGACCTCTGTTTCTTTAGTTAAATTGAACTTACACAAAAGAACAAAGTTATAATAACCAATATAAAAGAATTATGAAAGTACCTCTTGCTTATGAGTCTCAATTAAGTTAGTTGCCGCTCCAAGTTGGCTTGGTGAAGAGGGAGATGATATATAGACACAATCCTTGCTACTTTTCATGCCATAAGCTTCCAATAAATGCAATCCTTACCAGATTCCAGAGACTGAATAAAACAATTGAAGCTTGATATTATCTCTACAGGAAAAATGAAAAGTAAACAGATGAGTATATAGATCTATCAAAAAATAAAACCCGGAAAGCATACAAGACTAATTGTTATGAGTTTTAACTCTTGTAAGGGGTACAACAAAATTCTAGACCCCAATTAGCTGCCTATCTTTTAGAGAAATCTTTTGAAACCAAATTAGTCTTTCTGGTCATATGATAGGCTGAAAGGAAAAAAAACCAAATTGTTCAAAATTAACAGTGTAGTAAATATAACAATTATTCTTTACTTACCTTTTCCCCAGCAATCAGAGAAGGAAAAACAATCCCTGCAATCCCAAAAAAAAAAAAAAAAAAACTAATAATAATAATCACTACAACTACACATCTCTGCAACCCCATAAACATCAAATTTCAGATAAAATGTAAGTCAGTATAATCCGAACTTTTGGATATTTCTCCATGGTGTGTATGTTGCTTGTGTTAGAAATGTGCCCTAAGAGCCAATACATTTGATGTAATCTCCTTAGAATACATTTCGTATATGATATATAAAGGGCAAACTTATTTGTTATCTTTTACATCGTGTAAAGAAACAAATGTCCCGGGTATGCTAAATAAGAGATAAAGTAATCTAAAGAAGATTAGATTCGGAGACCTTTAATCTCTAACTGTAGCATCCCAAAATGTTCCTAATCATAGGTTATCAAATGGGCATTGATAAACCGTCAAGATTAGCACATATTATGTATGCTCAATTGGGAGGATGGTTAGTCTCAAACCATTTGTGTAGTTGACACTAATACAAGTATGTGGGTGCTCATTAGTGAATGAGTACACTTAACGCGATCAACCGTAGTTCTCATATGGAGTATTTATCTATATGTCAAATGAGAACTCATAGTTGCAATAATGCAAATTAGTCCTTAGACCTGAGGCATCATGGTTGTCCTGTGATGCGTTATTGATCTTTGATAGCTCTTAAAGGCAAGCCGTAAAAGATTTGTCTTAAGTGTTGTTGGGATCTCTTAATTCATCATAGGGGCATGTGAATGTACAATAAGGAATCTCTACTTTCGATAAAGAAGGAGAATGTTTCAAGATGTGATTCAGTAAATCTTTGGCCAAAGTATTTTGAGCTTGATTTAGAAAGTTGTTCTTAATCATGTTCTTTTGAATCACATGAGGTTATAAATCATATTAGGGGTTTGACATAAACAATCCGTACCCTAATAATATGATTTGAAACATTGTATAAGAGAAGGATCGTATTGCATTGCAATTCCAACTGAATAGGTTCTTCATCTATTCTGGTTAGCTTGGGTAGCCTTGATATATTGCTAGATGTCACTCTTGGCTTGTGGAAGTCCTAGGATTGATTGTGATCGATCCAAATAAAGGAAGAATTAAAAAGGGGTTTTAATTCCAGTTGGTTAGAAAGAGTTCTAATATTTTCCCACTTCCTTGCTAATTAGAACCTAATGGATCGCACACCTTAAATGGTTAACTTTGAGTAATACAAATGAGAATGAGGAAATCAATTTGATTGATTTGATGTGGATGATTTACTACGTGTAAAAACGTATTTGGGCCTCGATAATAGTTAGAGGGAAGTCCAAATGGTTGGGTATCAAGCCCAAGGGCTTAAGACACCTATAAATTATGGTTTAAGTGTCATAAGGCCCAATTTTGGAAGCCCAATGGGATTTGGCCGAAAATGGTTAAGTGAATGTGTATGGGAATTGTTTCCATAAGCTCATTAACACACAAACACAATCCAACATCAACCAAATAGGTTTGGGAGATCAAAGAGAGAAAAATGAGAGTTTTCAAGAGTGAAATACTTTCATTTTTCAAAGTGGTTTAGATTGAAACCAATCTTGAGAATCTTGCACTAGCATCCAAGTATTCTCAAGATACTTCTTCTCATCTCAAGGTTCCATTGGTGTGGAGACTTAGAGGCCATATACTTTTGTGGCTCACATGGAGGAGAAAGATTAAGGAGCAAAGATCAAAGAGGAGATCAACAAAGAGGAAATCATCAAGAGAAGACCAAACACAAATTGGTTCATATAATTGCTTCAAGGGTAATTAGATCTTATCCTTTCTCTTGAATTTTCATTTATGAAAAACATATCAATGTTCATGGCTTAAGATACTTGGAAGAAGTTTTGTTTTTGAATTTAAACAACCACCTTAGACTTCCGCTGCGATTAATTTGATTAAATGCATGTTTAATATTCAAATGAACTTTGAAAAAATGTTTTGAAAATCCTACAATTGGTATCAGAGCCATAGGTCATGAACTTGATATGTTTTTGGGGTTTAGAGATGCATATATGGGTTGTGAATTCATTTAAAAGTATAATAGTTATACTTGATTTATTTTGATATGATTGAATAAAAATCAAATGGAGTGAAAGGGGTTGTTTGGGATTTTGGATTTCCGGATTTGTGTTTTGATGATTGATGCTCTCTTTGTGTTCATATATGTATATGAATATTAGAGCATAGTTGCATTAAAACTCCCATGATTTTAACTTCATGAAATATATGATATTAAGAGCATGAGATGGTTAAAATGGAATATGGATTTTTCCGGAAATAGCATGAACATTCATATAAGTTCATATGCATGTTCTTGGTGTTCTTGATGTTCTTGTTATGGGATCTTTTTGATCCATAAGTTAGGTGGCTAATCTTGATGATTTTGTTTAGTGGAATTTTCCACCAAAATAGGTCAAAAGTTGATGATGGTGTTTTATTATAAAATTAAAAGTTTTTCAAAAATGTTTCCACTCAATAAACATTTACCCACCACACTAAAATTAATAAGATTACTTTGGTGAGTGTGTGGGGCTTTCTAGGTATAAATGTTGGTGATTTGATATAAAATGCAAAAGTTGATCAATTTATTCATATCACTAATTCTTTACCTACCACACTAAAATTAATTTTGATTACTTTGGTGAGTGTGGTTGTCCTACCTAGTCACATTCATGATTATTCACTTAGTTGAAAAAATTATGATCACCACTTTGTATTATACAAATGCATGCTTTAACCCCACACCCTAGTGGATCAACTTTGGATCCATTATTAATTGTTGAATAGTTTTAGACCTAGTTGCAATATATGATAAATGTAACTATGCCTAAAAGGTTTCTACAATTACATTTACTATTGTAGTAAAATGTTTTCACTCCATGGTAAATTTATTTTATTTGAATATAGTTACCACTTGAATTAAACCCATATATATGTATGCAACCCAAGAGCATGTATTTACATTGCTAGTTTAATTGTTTAAAGCGTTTAAATAATTAAAGGATGGTTATGGACTTAGACCAAACAATTGAGCTATGTGATTGGCCGCTTATTGGATATGTATTCGATTTTGATTGGCTATGTAATAATGAAATGGCTTTCATGCCTAATTTATTTGGCTATGTAATAATGAAATGGCTTTCATGCCTAATTTATTTTTATGCGCGTAATTAAAATGAATCACCTTCCAAGACCATGATCCAACATGGTGGCTCGTGTTGGATCAACAAGAAAGTCCATAATCATCCTATAAGCCCAATGCAATTGGAATGTTCGGTAATGATGATAATTAATCAATTAGTAGTATCATGTATTCCCACTATCTCAAGCAAATGGTTTCTAAAACATTTAGTGGGAGTATTATGTGCTACTAATATATTGCACTGGGAACCATTTAATGAGATTAGATAGGTAATTTTAACAGGATTAAAATTGGATTAAAATGAGACCAATTTAACTACCCTCAAAGCAATATTAAGTTGATAAGCGAAATGGCACTTCGAATGCTATTTTGTGGCCTTCCACCGTGGTAGTCTCTTATTGGGTGGCACATTTACACCTTGTTGGACCTCAGTGAGGCAACATCCAGTACTTGTAACCATCCAAGGGAAGCCTATTACACATACTTGATGTAGTGCGGATAGATAACGAGTGTGGCCAACAAACTGTTAGGTTGAGGTCATACTTGAAACCCTATACCCACAAGCATGGTGGGAATAACTTAACTAAGACGAACGAAACCAACAAACTGTTAGGTTGAGGTCTAGTTCTCTAGAGGCCATAGTGATGGGTATTCACATTAATGATGTGATTGGATAAGAGTATCCTCTCATTAGTATCATAGCAATCCAACAAACTATTAGGTTGAGGAAAACTATGTGAAAGTGAGACTCCCATCCCCACTAAGAGTTTCAACGGAAACTCTCGAATTTCAGGAGGGATATGAAATTTGCCAAAAATAGTGGGAGCTACCATCATGACTTAAAGACCCTAAGTCCTTGGTAGAAGATTAATCTAAATTAAAATCTATTTACGTTTTGCAGAATTTCAAATTAACCATCACAAACCCAATCTCAAAGATACTTGACTCAAACGTCCAAGATGACACGAACTATCCGGTTTGATGCACAAACACCAACTTGTCCTATAATTGGATGAAATTAGTTGTGTATAAGAAAACCCCACCACATACCCCTCTTGGTCCATATGCCATTGAGGAGGAGACAAAGGCTTATAAGAAGCATGTGTCAGATGACAACCGAGGTAAAAGTTACATGTTGGCATCCATGAAAAGGTGAAGCTACTCCTAGCTTACAATACCATATGTGAACTTGTTGTGACAAGAATGGTAAGTGGGTTCCCGGTTAATCAACATGATCTCAATGTAATATCATTACATAAGATATTGGAAAATATGGATTTTTCTTTGATGTTGAAGTTCAACAAGATTCTTTCTTTCATCCCTATCATTAGTTAATCCCAATATGTTATGAACTATAATATGGGAAAGATGAATGATACCCTATATGAGCTACTCAATATGGCTATAGTAGCTTAAATGAATATCTCAAAAGATAAAGGGTTAAAAGGATAGTTGCAATTTTAGAAGGGTTCTTCTTCTTCCAAATCCAAACAAAAGGTAAGGATAAAGGAAAGAAGAAGAAAAGTTTTCTAAAAACCCAAGGAAGAAAGAATACAAAAGAAAGACAAGTAACTTAAAGGTACTTGTTTTCACTAAGGCAAGGATGGACATTGGAAGAGAAATTGCAAGAGATGCCTTGCAAGCCTCAAGAGAAAAACCTTCGGAAGGTCACTCTCTTGTTCTAAAATTAGTAATTACAGTTAAAGCTTCTAAACTGAATAGTTGATTCAGGAGCTAGTCAACATATATGCAATTGTGTGCATGGACTAGTGGGAGTAGAAGACTTGGAAAATGAGAAATGGTGCTGACTGTGGGAAGTAGCACTAATGTAGTTGCCAATGCAATAGGCACCTAACATCTCAGACTACCCTCTGAAGAAGACCTGAATTTGAAATAATTGTTATTTCATTTCTGGATGTGTAAAGAACTTAATATCCGTCTCTATATTTTAAGAGATGGAGTTAATGTTTTGTTTGACAAAATTCTTTGTTCTATTTCACATATCAATCATATCGTTGCTTATGCAATTTTGATTGATGGTCTCTTTTCATTTAAGAAATGAATGGTAGCATTAACTGTATATGGATAAAGATGCAACTAGACCTGAGAGGCCTAGAGATGTGGATACATCAACTAAATTGTGACACCTTAAACTTGGAGGCATTAGCCAAGATAGAATTCACCGGATGGCAAAAGATGGAACCTTTTGGATCATTTGATCATGTTCATATGCCTACTTGTGAATCTTGTCTACATGGTAAAATGACCAAGTCTCCTTTCACTGGTAAAGGAGAAAGAGTTACAGAACTGTTGGGATTAATTCACTAAGATGTTTGTGGATTTTTGTATACAAACACAGATGGCGGTTATTCATACTTCATTACCTTTACCGATGATCATTCACGGTTAGGGTATTTATACTTAATGAAGCATAAATATGAATTTTGAAAAGTTTCAGGAATTCAGAAATGAAGTTGAAAACCAAACAAGCAAGAGTATTAAAATCCTTAGATTCGATCTAGGATGTGAATACTTAAGCACATAGTTTCTTGATTACCTCAAGGAACACGGCATCTTATCACGATGAACTCCACCAGGAATTCCACAACATAATGGAGTTTCTAAAATGAGTTCCATGAGCTGTACTAATTTACCTATATCCTTTTAGGGATATGCACTTGAAACTGCAATTCATTTGCTAAATAGAGTGCCTTCCAAATCCATTCCACAAACTCCATTTGAAATGTGTTTTGGGAAGAAACCAAGTCTTGATTAGATCAAGATTTGGGGTTGTCCAGCATATGTAAAGGCAATATGCGGATAAACTAAATGCAAGGTTAGTGAAGTGTAGATTTATAGGGTATCCAAAAGGAAACTATGAGATATCACTTCTATCACATCGACGAGCAAGAGTTGTTTGTCACAAGGTCAGCTACCTTCCTAAAAGGGAATACACTCTTGATGGGAAAAGGGGGACATGAGATAGAACTCAAGGAATTGTCCAATGAGCTAGAAATCAACACTGAACTAAGTGCAATCCCAGATCCACAAACTTGTTGTAACACAGACTCCACGTAGTTCAAGAAGGGTTAGCAGAATGCCTGAAAGGTATTATGGTTTCCTTCATGACAACAAAGGAGAGTTGAATCTCCTAAGTGATTGTAAGGATATCGAAGACCCTTCGAACTACAATGAGACAATGTCAGACATTGACTCATAGAAATGGCTTGGAACCATGAAATCCGAAATGGATTCTACGTATACCAACAAAGTCTAGACTCTAGTTGATCCTCCTCCTGGTATTGTACCAATAGGGAATAAATGGATCTTTAAGAGGAAGATAGGCTCAGATGGGATAGTAGAAACCTACAAAGCAAGGCTAGTAGCAAAGTGCTACAAGCAAAGAGAAGGGATTAACTATGAAGAAACCTTCTCTCCTGTCACTATGACAAAGTCTATTTGGATTTGGCTTGCAATAGCTGCATACCATGATTATGGGATTTGTCAAAATGGATGTGAAGGCGGCTTTTCTGAATGGCCACCTTCAGGAAGAACTATATATAGATCGACCTGAAGGCTTCATTTCTAAAGTTGATAAGCATAAGGTATGCAAGCTACATAGATCCATTTATGGGTTGATGCAAGGTTCTTGGAGTTGAAACATCCTATTTGATGAAGTTGTCAAAACATTTGACTTCGTACAAAAACATGGATGACTAATGAGTGTACAAAAGGTCAGTGGGAGTTTGGTAGCATTCCTAGTGATGTATGTAGATGACATACTACTTATCGGAAACGATATAGGAATGATATCTTCAGTGAAGCTGTGACTCATTAAAATCATTCTTAATGAAAGATTTTAAAGAAGCATCTTACATACTTGAGATAAAGATTTATCCTGATAGATCTAAGAGAATAATTGGATTATCTCAATCCTTGTATGTTGATAAGATGCTAAGGAGATTTCATATGGAACAGTCTAAGAAAAGTTTACTTCCAGGTATGACATGGACTTCACTTTTCTAAGAGCATGTGTCCAAAAACTCATTATGAGATACAGTAGATGAGTAAAAATCTCTTATGCATATGCAATTGGGATTCTCATATATGTCATAGCATGTACGAGACATGATATCGGTTATACGAGTATAACTAGAAGATATAAATCAAGCCCATGATTGGATCAATTGGGAGCAGTCAAGTATGTTCTTAAATACTTAAGAAGGACTAAGGACATGTTCCTCATCTGAGAGAAACATCAGAGTAGCAAGTGGAAGCATTTACTGATTTGGGTAATATATCTATTATCAATTATTGCAAATCCACCTAAGGGTACGTCTTCATTTTGAATGAACACGTAGTTGTTGGAGAACAACTAAAGTTGATTACATTGTCGCTTTAGAAGCTACAATAAGATCTGTTTGGATAAAAAGGTTCATTACCGAACTAAATGAGGTTCTAACCATAATGTCACAAGTACCTTTACTGTGTGATGACAATGGGGCGATAGCTCAAGCCAAGGAACCTAGGTCTCATCAAAGATCCAAACACATAGAAAAATGTTACCATTAGATGGGGCATCTGCAAACAACGTAACAGATCCACGCACTAAGCCTATGTCACAGTCACAACTGGATAGACATACAGAGATAATGGGTATGAGATACATGGCTATGTGGCTCTAGTGCAAGTGGGAGATTGTTAGAAATGTGCCCTAAGAGCCAATACATTTGATGTAATCTCCTTAGAATACATTTCGTATATGATATATAAAGGGCAAACTTATTTGTTATCTTTTACATCGTGTAAAGAAACAAATGTCCCGGGTATGCTAAATAAGAGATAAAGTAATCTAAAGAAGATTAGATTCGGAGACCTTTAATCTCTAACTGTAGCATCCCAAAATGTTCCTAATCATAGGTTATCAAATGGGCATTGATAAACCGTCAAGATTAGCACATATTATGTATGCTCAATTGGGAGGATGGTTAGTCTCAAACCATTTGTGTAGTTGACACTAATACAAGTATGTGGGTGCTCATTAGTGAATGAGTACACTGAACGCGATCAACCGTAGTTCTCATATGGAGTATTTATCTATATGTCAAATGAGAACTCATAGTTGCAATAATGCAAATTAGTCCTTAGACCTGAGGCATCATGGTTGTCCTGTGATGCGTTATTGATCTTTGATAGCTCTTAAAGGCAAGCCGTAAAAGATTTGTCTTAAGTGTTGTTGGGATCTCTTAATTCATCATAGGGGCATGTGAATGTACAATAAGGAATCTCTACTTTCGATAAAGAAGGAGAATGTTTCAAGATGTGATTCAGTAAATCTTTGGCCAAAGTATTTTGAGCTTGATTTAGAAAGTTGTTCTTAATCATGTTCTTTTGAATCACATGAGGTTATAAATCATATTAGGGGTTTGACATAAACAATCCGTACCCTAATAATATGATTTGAAACATTGTATAAGAGAAGGATCGTATTGCATTGCAATTCCAACTGAATAGGTTCTTCATCTATTCTGGTTAGCTTGGGTAGCCTTGATATATTGCTAGATGTCACTCTTGGCTTGTGGAAGTCCTAGGATTGATTGTGATCGATCCAAATAAAGGAAGAATTAAAAAGGGGTTTTAATTCCAGTTGGTTAGAAAGAGTTCTAATATTTTCCCACTTCCTTGCTAATTAGAACCTAATGGATCGCACACCTTAAATGGTTAACTTTGAGTAATACAAATGAGAATGAGGAAATCAATTTGATTGATTTGATGTGGATGATTTACTACGTGTAAAAACGTATTTGGGCCTCGATAATAGTTAGAGGGAAGTCCAAATGGTTGGGTATCAAGCCCAAGGGCTTAAGACACCTATAAATTATGGTTTAAGTGTCATAAGGCCCAATTTTGGAAGCCCAATGGGATTTGGCCGAAAATGGTTAAGTGAATGTGTATGGGAATTGTTTCCATAAGCTCATTAACACACAAACACAATCCAACATCAACCAAATAGGTTTGGGAGATCAAAGAGAGAAAAATGAGAGTTTTCAAGAGTGAAATACTTTCATTTTTCAAAGTGGTTTAGATTGAAACCAATCTTGAGAATCTTGCACTAGCATCCAAGTATTCTCAAGATACTTCTTCTCATCTCAAGGTTCCATTGGTGTGGAGACTTAGAGGCCATATACTTTTGTGGCTCACATGGAGGAGAAAGATTAAGGAGCAAAGATCAAAGAGGAGATCAACAAAGAGGAAATCATCAAGAGAAGACCAAACACAAATTGGTTCATATAATTGCTTCAAGGGTAATTAGATCTTATCCTTTCTCTTGAATTTTCATTTATGAAAAACATATCAATGTTCATGGCTTAAGATACTTGGAAGAAGTTTTGTTTTTGAATTTAAACAACCACCTTAGACTTCCGCTGCGATTAATTTGATTAAATGCATGTTTAATATTCAAATGAACTTTGAAAAAATGTTTTGAAAATCCTACAGCTTGGTGGTTGGCAAAGCTGAGGGAGCCAATCTTTGAGCAGTTTATGTGCTTGTACTCGGGGTCATGGCAAAAGGGCTAGTTTGGTTGGGTTCAGACCAATTGTATTAAGGCGAAGGAAATAAGGTATTTCATCGGCCGAATGCCATCGTCTCAAAAAATGTAGAGGAAGAAACGGTGTTTTGCCTGCAGGGATTGGGAAGGTGTAGTTGGAAGAGAGGTAGAGACGCATGCCTACCGACTTCCAGACCATATAGGTTTTTGCTTAGAACCTTCAGTCTGTGTTTGCTTGATTTAGCTTGTGCTTTTTGTGTATTATCTGTGTAGAATTTAGGATACTTGTTGTTTACTTATTTGTTTTCACTTCGATACAGGTATAGTGAAGCATGGAGGGTTGTTAGAAGATAAGAAGGTTGAAATTGACTTGGTAAGGCTAGTGTTGTCACAAGAGGCTCGTGAATACCCAAATCTTGTGACACTTGGGAATTTGTTAAATTCAAGGCTTCTACAAGGAAGTAAGTGTACATTTGGTATATATTTTTGTTGTGTACTAGAAATGAATTCTAACTATTTGATGTTTGGTAGTGGCTGGAATTATCAAGGGATTTACAAAGGTGGTGCCTTCGCCAAAAGTTGTCCAAATCGTCAAGGTGGAGAAGCAAAGACGTTTGAAGGAAAGGAGGCCGAAGGATAAGGGCACGCGATCAAAGAGGGTAAGGAAGGGGGCGAAAGACCTGATGAAGATCCAACGGCAGGAAAACGGTCACGTGACGATGGTGATGGTCTGGTGGCTGATGCTTTGGTTGGAAAGAGGAGGACGCTGGAGGAAGCCCACCAGAGTATGATGGAGAGAGGACCGAAGCTGCTGCCCTTTGACCTGGATGCACCTCCGAAGCTTCTACTAGGATGGAAGAGATGTTCCCTATAGATGCCGAAGTGGTTGATTTTGCCGAAATACAATGGCAGAAGAAAGAGGTCAACCTAGCTAGGCATCAGGAGGAGGTGCCTCTGGTGAACACATCTTTCTGACCAAGGTAAAAATTGATGCCTTTCTCTTTTGTGCGACTTCTCTCTCTTCTTTCTCTCTCAGCAACGCCGAACTTTGACCGGCGATTTTGTCACTATCTGGTGACCGTTTCAGGTGAGATTGGTCCCAAATTTAAAAAATAATAATAATAAAGAACGCAAGTATAGCAGCACGGCTATACTATTTATTAAAAAACTGAAGTATAGCCAACCATCTATACTATTTAATTATAATAGTATTTTATACGTAGAAGGATGCATTCATCTGTTAAAGACATATAGAGAAGCATTTTGTATTTGATACGGCACATAAGATTTCAGGACATGCTTTTGCTTATGCTTCACTTTTCAAACAACACTTTACATAAAGAATACGACTTCTCTCTTACTACTATACCCATAAATCTTTATTTGAAATTGAAAATTTTGTAAAAAGAACACGTGTATTAGATAGGAAACAAACGTATGTACAAGTATAGTACATTTGCTTTTTTTTTTTAAACGTGTATTTTCTAAACTACTCTTATTGAAAAACCAAATTCAAGGAAAAAATTCAACAACAAAAAAACTCCTTATAGCCGCATGGCTAGACTATTTATTAAAAGAACTTAAAAAATTACCGCGCGGCTATACTATTTATTAGAAATATTTAGAAAATACTATTTAGTTATATTATATTTGAAGAGATAACCGCACCGCTATACTATTTAATTATATTATATTTGAAAAGTGTAGCCAGGCTACTATACTGTTCATTTAAAAACTTTAAAAAAAATCGAAGTATAGCCTAGCGATTATACTATTTTTATATATATAAAGCAAAAGGCAGAGAATGGTAAAACATTCAAAATACCATAAAATGCCTTTGGTTAATACAAACATTAAGAATTGAAATTATTAATTAAATGAGGATAATATAGTAAATTTACACTTTTTCCTATTAAAAAAAATTAAAATTAAAAGAAAATTCAGATAATGGATTCTATTTTTATGGAACACAACTACCCATTATATTATCTTTTTTTAATTCTAAAATAAATTTCAATTTTTTTTAAAAAAAGCCTCTCACAAGCGCGGAAGCGCATGCAGAGAGGCTAGTTAAAAATAAAATAAAACAATTGTAGGCACCTAGTTTACCAGGACGCACTGGATTGGTACAATGCTCGTAAAACAATCGTAGGCACTCAGGGAGCACACTGTGGTTAAGCTCCAATGGAAAACTCCCAGACCTAGTGCATGTAAAGTTAACACAAATGGAAGTAAAATCAATGCCATTGGTCTTAGTGGTGCATGAGGTTTATTACGAGATGCTACTGGTGCTTGGATCCAGGGCTTTATTGTGAATCTGGGTTCAAGTACAATCCTTGAGGCAAAATTATGGGGTATCTTTTGGGGGTTTAGTTTGGCTTGGGACGCTGGCTATCGTGATGTGGAGATTGAATGCGACTTTAATACTGCTGTCACTCTTTTATCTTCTCATACGGTTCCAACTCATCCTTTGTACAACATCATTTCTTGCTGTAAAATAAAGATCCATGAACCCTGGTGTTGTGCAATTAAGCATATCTACCGTGAACAAAATGTAGCCACAGATGCTTTGGCTACCAGAAGTTATAATTTTGGCCCTGGGCTCCATGTCTATGATGAGGTGCCTGACTTCCTTGAAGATATTCTTGCTGCGGATGCTAGGGGCGCTGTGAGGCCTCGTGCTTTTATTCTGTAATTGTTTGGCTTTGGGCTTTTAGCCCCCACTTACCAAAAAAAATAAAAAAAACAGTCATGTACCTGCTCGGCTATACTACTTTTTTATATTATATTTAAAGAATATAGCAGCGCGATTATACTATTTATGACAAAAAAAAATTAAAAATCGTCGTATAGTTGCTCAGCTATACTATTTAATTATATTATCGTCGTATAGCCGCACGGCTATAATATTTAATTATAATAGTATTTTATATGTAGAAGGATGCATTCATCGGTTAAAGACATGTAGAAAAGCATTTTGTATTTGATATGGCACATAGGATTTTAGGACATGGCATGCTTTTGCTTATGCTTCACTGTTCAAACAACACTTTGCATGAAGAATACTATATTTTCTCTTACTATTATACCCATAAATCATTATTTGAAATTGAAAATTTTGTAAAAGAAACACGTGTATTAGATATGAAACATACATACATACATGTATTGTACGTTTGCTTTTTTATTTTATTTTAAAGGTCTATTTTCTAAATTACTCTTATCGAAAAACAAAATTCAAAGAAGAAAAAATTTATTAAAAAAAATTAAAGAACCAGTACTATTTATTAGAAAAATTTAGAAAATAACTGAAGTATAGCTGCGCAAGCCGTTGTCTCAAATTAAAAACAGAGCAGTCAACTTTTCCTCTCAAATGGAAAACCGAGAGCCCCCCCCCCGAAAGTCCCTAACCCACCCAAATCTCTATCTAAACGCCTTTAATCCTCCTATGGCTAACACTAAACAAGCTCTCAACCCACCCACAAACCCAAACCTTGCAATACTTCTGATCCCAACAATACACACGGCAATGGGTCTCGCAATAGTAATGTTTCCAAGATTCCCAAGTCCTCTATCCCAAACCACACACCCAAAATTCCAAATACTTCTTACCCCACCATGAAACCCACTCTTTCAACTACTTCTCAACCCACCGCCCAATATTCCCGACACCACCCCTCCTAGCCAAACAACCAAATTGCCTGTCTTAATTGCTACCAAACCAACTACTCCCCGTCTAAAAAATCTTGCTTATAACCAGTGGCGGATCTAGCCATGTTTTGGGTAGGCAGCTGCCTACCCGGAAAATGGTCAGGAAAATAAAAATAGTTAGATATGAAGCAACAAGATGAAGGAAAAGAGAAAGGGAAGAAGAAAAAAAATATAGAAAAGAGAGAGAAGAAGGAATCGACAAGCCTAGGGAAAAGTGAAAAAAAAAATGAAGAAGGGGGGGGGGGGGGGGATAGAGGGATAAAAGTAGCAAAGAATCACGTGATTATTTATTTATTTTTTTTTGGTCAAATGTACTTTCCATTAAACAACAGACAGTACATCAAGGTGAGACATGACTACCAACAGCCAGACACAACAAACAAAGAGCAAAGCACGACAAGGCTACCAACAGCCCAAAATAAAGCAAACTAAACACAAACAGACACTATGAACAAGTAATCAAGTTAGAGATCAGAGTATTGACACCTCCTAGGGGAGCCGGTCCATCTCTTAACATAAGACTACTGCCTAGGCTCAAACAGAAAAAAATAAAAACCCAACCTAAAGTGCCAAAATAGCAAGCCCAACACAACAAAAGCCCACAAGAAGCAAAAACCCTAATATCTAACCCTAAATAAAATAAGACACCGTCACCACCCACAGATATGCCGCCGCCACAAGAAAAGCAAAGGCCATGGGAGCCAAGAGAGGAGATCTGTAGAGTGTGGATTTGGGAGAGCAAGCCCCCATGCGTCATACTCAAATGATCTATCAAGTTGTGGTCAAGATTGACCATAGATTTGCAGAACCCACAAGTGCAGATCCAAGTATGAGATCTGAGAATGGGTTGATGGAGTAGAACAACTGCAGCAATCCAGTGGCAAACCAAATAAATCTTAGGGATAGAGGACTTTTGGATTTTAGATTTTGTGGGAAAAGAGAAATAGGTCGACGGAGTGGGGGAGGGATGAAGGGAAAGAGAGATGAGGGAGATGTGAGGGCTTGGAGAACAAAGGGAGAGAAAGATCAGAAGGAAGGAGTAGAAGACTTAAGGGTCTGCAACAGAGAATACAAAATAGGAAGGGCTTTCAAAAGGACAAAACGAAAGTGAGAGAAAAGAGCCACACAAAAGGAGGCAGGGTAGCCACACCAAAGGTGGCGGAGCAGCCGCCCCGAAGGGCGGCGGGAGAGACCGGCTCTCAGAAGAGGGCGGTGGAGATGAGAGAAAACTTAGAGAGAAGGAGGAGCCTCTCTCTCTAACTTTTCCCTAGACTTAAGCCCTTCGATGTAGAATCACGTGATTATATATAAGTGTTATTGGACTCTACAATTATTTTGGATTGGATAAAATTGTTTGGACATCCAATTTCTTGAACACTAGAGCGTAGTTTTTTTAGCAATAGATTGTAATTGTTTTTACATGTATTAATCTTTTTTTAAATCAAAATGCATTTTATTAATATTTTTTTCTTAGGATGATTATAACATGATGGATGCAATATTAATTTTGCTATTTATATTATTTTAATCATTGTATCGGTGCCTTGCATTTTTGGAAATTTTCTCTATCAGCATATCCGTACACGTATTCATGCAACGTGTAATTTCTGCCTACTCAACTTCCAAATCCTGGATCCGCCACTGCTTATAACTCTCGAATGGTGAACGGTAAGCAAGTTACTGGTGTAAGCCGTTCGTCCTTCTCGTAGAGTAAATGGCTTGAACCTGGGTTAAGCTTAAAGCTTATACTCGATCTCGTTGTAGAGATATCTCCTGAGATTACCTGCACACTTCGAACAGCTATTAGAGCAAACTGGGGTTTATCGTAGTTGAACCCCTAGATGGCTAAGTCAGAAGTAGTTTATAGGTGGAAAGATGGATGTAGGATTTGTAAGGTGTGAATATTTATTACCTTTGTCCTGAGATAGGTGAGGGGTATTTATAGGGGGAGAAGGATAGACAAAGATATTTAAGGAGGAGATATTTATCTCTCTTCCCCCTGATAGGGCTGGACTACATTAAATGACTTCTTCTGATCACTATGTTGTCTGGCAGGGATCAGGTGGCAAAACGACACTTGACTTTGGATGGGAGGCACATTAATTGATCTTTCTCTATCACCTGGCTACTCATCAAGGAACATATGGTAAAGCGACACCTAGCTTTGTATGTGAAGTACATTAACTGATCTCTTTCCATCGCCAGGCTGTTGTATGAGGACGGATGGAGTGACTGACTTGACAAGGGTCTGATTGTGCATGTTGAACATTAATGCACTTCTAGTCACACATGGTATCCCTGTGGTTCGGGTCGGTGTTCAAATGGCCAACGATTTGATTCACACCCTTTCCTCGCAGGTTCGGCTAAGAGGCCTTTTATCGGCACTCGGGGTAGTCCATCTGGTTCGGGTCAGGATAAGGGCATACTAGCCCCCTATGGCCACGTGGTGTTCTTTAATAGGCTCGGCTCACAGTGATGGTATGAGCCATTAACAATTGGTATTATCCTTAACCCCTTTGAGGAAATTATTGTGGGAGTCCTTCCATGGTTCAGTGCCATAGTCATGGCGATGCCTCCCATCTGGCTAGTGCTTCCATACCTAGTTATGGCTTGGATTCCTTAAGGTCCTAGGAGGCAACCAATGGTTTGAATTTGCACTCTTCCCAAGAGCTTAGACCCCATGCCAATTTGGATTATTGCCAACCTTTGCTGTTTAGCTTTTCCTCTGCTATGCTAAACGTGTAATCTACTCATTCTGAGCATCCTCCACATTGCTATTCTTGTTGTCGTGTCAATTCCTTAGGCTAAGGTCTGAGGAGTCCTGTTGACACCTCGAACATTGTTCCTGCTAGATTGAATGAGACACACCAACCCTATAGTGGTCTAACTTAATGTCAACTACTTTGACGTTTTTAAAGGTAATTCTTCTGGGTCTTCAAGCCTAAGGAGGCTTCATTTTTGTCAACCTAGTATTGTGGGGTCTAGGAAAGTGGTCTCTCCTCTTGCACGTGCTGCTTTGGACTGTGCCAAGGAGTGGCAATTTTGCTTGGTTGGGTACTTCATTAAGAAACGATTGCCGACAGTCGTTTCTTCCCTTGAACGTTTTGTTGCTCAAGCACCCTGGCATATTCTATGTCTCAAATAAGTATAAGATCTATACTGTCGTTCTTAGAGAAGGTTATAATGGGATGTTTACTAATCCGTAATTGGATTAGGAGGAATTGAATTGAGGATGAATTGAATTGAGAAGGAGTTTGATTAAGGAGAATTAGATTCTGGATTCATATTGAAGTTGTTTACTAAACCATATGGATTGAGGGGAGTTAGATTCCGGATTCCTATTGAAGGAGGACAGCTTCATCAAAAGCTCTACAAGGAGATGAAAGTGTAATTCATGGAACTCTGTTTCCTATGGAAGGGAGGTTCATATGAACAAACCTCCAAGCAATGAGAAAAGCTCAACCAGTGAAGCAGATGACAAGAAGTTTGAGCGCCAATATTGCTTCAAGGAATTTGCAAACTCATAAACATTGGGAGGTCATCAGAATGTGCACAAAAAGGAGAGGATGAAGAAGAAGAGGCTTCAGCTTCAAGCCATTTCGTCAACAAAGCCTCTTTAACCTATATCTATTTGGCCTTACATTGTTTCATACAACTTGGAAGTGTACATATCCACCATTCTAGGCACATAATTCTCCAAACACTTTCTCCTCCCTCCCCCCCAATTAAGGGCCCTGTGCGATGGCGCCACTTGCGCCACCCCAGGGCCTCCCCTGGTAAGGGGGGAGAAGAGTTAGCTTTGAATTATGAAGCGCTTCAAGGCCTGGGAAAGTGGACAGCAAAGCAGAAATGAGGGGCGAGGTTTTGATGCAGGAAATCAAATGCAACAGAACTGTAATTTTTTAGTTGTTATAATAAAATTCTTTTTCCTTTTTGAGTATTGTATTATTTACTTGTCTGAAATTCTTCACATTTGACGAGTTATTGAAATTAACAGGCCACCAATAATTTGTGTTCATGATCAAAATTCTTCATTTTCATTGAGCATGCCAAATTACCAAGCCACAATTACCTTTATTATTTCATCAACTTTAATAAATAAAACAATTTGTAGGAGCTAAAACTCTTACGAATAGTCTCACAGTTCCACAATAAACATCATCATTAATATATATATATATATATATATATAATGATAAAATAACAAATGTTGTGTATGAGCATGATTGGTAAATCGTAGTGTACGTCTGGACCCAAGCCCAAAAGAAAAAAAAAAAGCTTGATTTTGTCTATACTTGCTCTGTCTTGAGAGACCCATTCAACAGCTCCACAATCTCAGGTCCGGTCCACCATCATAATCGTACATGTTCCAAAATTCCAAGTTCCCCATTTCCACTCTCTCTCTCTCTCTCTCTCTCTCTCTCTCTTCTGCACTTTCTCTTCGAATCAGAAGGTACCCTTCTTCTTCTTTTTCGCCTCCAAAAATCAAACTAAACTTTCAATGTTTTTTTTATCGATTTTTTTAAATTTATATTTCTGTGCAGGAAATTGGAGTGCTTTTTTTTATTCATTTCTATGTGAGTATCTCTGGGTTTATTAATCTTTGTGGGTTTTCCCATTTGCTTTTTCACATGAACGTTAGGCATGGAGAAATTAAAATGTCGACACGAACATTGTGTATCAAGGGGTCAAAACTCCAAATTTTCATATTAATTTTCTCTTTCTCTTTGGATTGAAACCTAAAGCTTTTCTCTTTTTTGCTCATCGATCTTTTTACTTTCTCTACTAAGGGCGGATGAAGAACTCGTTGATCAGAAGAAGTATCTTGAGGAGTCTTGCCAGCCTAAATGTGTAAAGCCTCTGATTGAATATCAGGTAATGAAATTTATTTCCTAGGTTAATTTTAGATGCTGTTAATATGAACTTACAATTGGATCAGATTTTTTTTTTAAATCTAATTACTAGAGAGAGAGTCGTATCAACTTATTGGTCTTTGTTGTACCTGTGTCCTTTATCCATATCCATGCTTCCTACTAGAGAGGTAAAGGGAATTACAACCTAGAAAAGCTCCCAAAATTAGTTCTCCCATGAAATCTTTGAAGTTGGAACCATATATTTGCATGGTCCGACAAGTTAGAAATGCGTTCTCTATGTTTTTCCATAAGAGGAAGCAATTTGGGAATCATATATATCATCAAATGTGAAATGTAGTAATATCAAGTTATTAAGTTGGATATGCCGTGCAGAACGTTATAGAGAGTAATTGTACAAAGGTTATAGCACAAAATAAGAGTATCAGAAGATCAGGATTCAGGATGTCATACCAAAGTGATTAAGCAAGCTCTTTTGACATATTTTAATGGGATTGTTGGGTTGGCCTACAAGGTTCATAACTAATACTCTTAGTATCGGCCGCTTGCCTAGACAACATCAAGATTCGGCTCTCTACCTTTACTTTCTTGGTTTACTCCAAGATTTCCCACTTGACCATATACTTACTGGAATTATAGAACAGGCTAAGAACAGGGAAAAATTATAGAACATATACTTACTGGGGTTTTTTTTTTAATTATTTATTTTGGAGGAAGTGTTACACAGAGTATGAAGTCTCAATCAAAATCTGTTGCACTTGAATCTGTTGAAATTTGGACTTGCTATGGAAAACAAATCTTACACCGTAGGTACTTATTCTGTTGTATGTAGCTCTATGAATATAATGTTGACAATATGAGTTAAGTTAGGCAAGTCTAAGTTAGGCATGTTTACATTTACTTTTAAGTTAGGCAAGTCATAGTTAGGCATGTTTAGTTAGGCATGTTTAGTTTGGCATGTTTAGTTAGGCATGTTTAGTTTGGCATGTCTAGTTAGGCATGTCTACCACCTTTCCTTTCTTTACATGTATATATGCTTTGATATGTAATACAATGCAAATAAGTTGAAATCTGAAAATATGAGAAGCTCCAATATTCTCTACACTCTCCATTACTCTCTATTCTCTCTACTCAATCTTCAACATATACTCCTATTTTGACATGGTATCAGAGCAGCGATCTTGCTGACTCTAGTCTAGAATTGTTGCTGCTATCATGGGAGAAAACGATTTCTTTCCCACTGAAAGTAGCACCACCGATCCGGCTACTCCTTATCAACCTACCTTCACAGAATTTGCTGCTCAAATGGCTGAGTTGATAAAGACACAAGCATCGACATCAACTACGACCCCGACTCGACGATTTCCTATGAAACCTCTTCTGCACAAATTGGTATTAAATTGGATGGCTCCAACTATGCCTTATGGTCTCAAGTTATTGAGATGTATGTTGCTGGCAAAGACAAGCTGGGATATCTCATCTGGTGAACTCCCAACTCCTTCTCAGGCAGACTCTACATTCAACCGATGGCGGGCAGAAAATGCAATTGTGAAAGGGTGGCTAATCAACTCCATGGAGCCAAGGTTGATTGGCAACTTCATTAGATTCCGACGGCCAAAGGAGTATGGGATGCAATAGCCACAACTTACTTTGATGGCACTGACACCTCCCAGGTGTATGATCTTAAAAGGAGAATCTCCCGTATGCGACAAGGGGGAGGCTCGATTGAAACTTACTACAATGATCTCCAAGGCGTATGGCGAGAAATCGATTTCGTCGTCCAAATGAGATGAAGTGTGAGTTGGATATCAAGAAATACTATGATATCATTCAAGAAGATCGAGTTTATATCTTCTTGGATGGTTTGGATGATCGACTTGACAAAGCCCGAAGTGATGTGCTCCAAATGAGCCCATTCCTACAGTAGAGCAAGCCTATGCTCATGTTCGAAGAGAAGATATCCGACAAGCTGTGATGTTAGGAGCTCCAACACCAATCGGAGTAGGGCTGGCAACAAAAGGAACATACCGACCCTCTCGCCCAAGTCCAACCACTCCACTCCAGCCACAGGCCGCTGCCAACAAAACTACTCCACCTTCTCGACCCAAGGCTCCCATAGATGGAAATGGTTGCACTCACTGTGGGAATCCAAAGCACACTCGAGAAACCTGTTTTAAATTACATGGCTATCCGGATTGGTGGGAGGTCTTAAGGCTCGTAAACTCCTCCTGGAGGAACGGGGTCGTGCCTGCCCTTGTCACCACGGATCCTCAGGACAACGTTAATTCCTCATGAAGAGTCTACCTCAGCACCAGAAAAGAACGGGTCATCTTTCAGTGACTAAGGTCACTGTGGATATGTATTTCATACTTCATATACAAGTGACTCGCAGGTTGGATTATTGATTCAGGAGCCACAGATCATATGACGTTTGATCCAAGCGATTTTCTAAGTACAACCACACCACAACGAACAAGTATTGCCAACGCAAATGGTGTTACCTCTCCTGGAATTTAAGTGCTGGAACTATTGGCCTCTCTCCATCCCTTTCTCTTCAAAACACTTTACTTGTTCCATCATTGTCTAATAAATTGATGTCTGTTGGCCAAGCCTGAGCAACTAAATTGTTGTGTACTCATGTATCCCAACTTCTGTTTATTTCAGGATATTCTCACCAAGGAGATCATTGGTCGTGGTACTAAGAGAGGGGGGTTGTACTATGTGGATGATTTCAGTATGGGAAAGGCACATAGTGTGAAGCACTCATCAACTTGGAAGGATCGACAACTTTGGCTATGGCACCGACGTTTGGGGCATCCGTCTTTTGGATATATGAGACATCTATTTCCAGATTTGTTTTCAAGTTCATGTACTACTGATTTCCAATGTGATACTTGTATCTTAGCCAAGAGTCACAGAGCCTCTTATCCGTTAAGTACAAATAAAAGTGTTACTCCATTTGCTTTAATACATTCTGATGTTTGGGGTCCTTCACCTATCTCTACAACTTTGGGCTTCCGATGGTTTATCACTTTTGTAGATGATTGTACCCGCATGACTTGGCTCTTCATGATGAAAAATAAAACTGATGTGTTCCCTATATTTCAGTCATTTCACAAGCAAATTGAAACTCAATTCTCTACCAAGATTCAAGTCCTTCGTTCTGACAATGGAGGTGAATATATCAACCATGATTTTCAAACCTACTTCCAAATGCATGGCATCATCCATGAGACCACTTGTCCTCAAACTCCTCAGCAGAATGGTGTTGCGGAAAGAAAAAATCGACACCTCCTTGAAACAGGCACGAGCTCTTTTGATCGGAGCTCATGTTCCTCGCCACCATTGGGATGATGCTATAGTCACTAAGTCTACCTCATCAACAGAATGCCTTCCAAAGTTTTAGACTTCCGGACTCCATTACAAGCACTTGCCCAACATGGGCCCTTGCCTTCTGTTCAGATGCTTCCGCCCCGTGTCTTTGGTTGTGTGGCATTCGTACACCTCCATAAGAATCAACGTGGCAAGCTCGATCCATGTGCTATCAGATGTTTTTTTGTAGGCTATGCTGCCCATTAGAAGGGATATCGATGCTATCACCCCTCCAGTCGTCGTACATATGTCACTTTGGATGTTACTTTTATGGAGTCAGAAATGTTTTTTCATGATCCGATGTCCAACTCTCCGCCCCACAAAGACATACACAGAGAACCACTGGGCAATGAGGCCCGGAAATCCAAGAACTAGAAGATTGGAGCAAAACAGATCCCAAAAGTCCAGAAGAAAATGTCATCTGCCCGACGCGACCGGTCGCAAAGAACCTAGCGACCGGTCGCATAGAAATCCTGAAGGTGAAAATCGATTCTATGCAGAACGACCGTCGCCAGGAGCCAAGCGACCGGTCGCATCCAAGGCCTGAAGCTGAAAATCGATTCTGTGCAGAACGACCGTCGCGGGAACCAAGCGACCGGTCGCTTCCAAGGGCTGAAGCTGAAATTCGATTCTCTGCAGAACGACCGGTCGCCAGGAACCAAGCGACCGGTCGCTTCCAAGGCCTGGCACGCTGAAAATCGATTCTGTGCAGAACGACCCGTCGCAGAGACTAGCGACCGGTCGCTCCAGCAGGAGAGAACAATATTTTTTCATACTTCACCAAAGATGATGATGAAGACCCCCTCACATCTCAGGACCAGCTCGATCAATCTCCTGAGAATACTCCTGAGGTAAGTGATTCTATTCCATCTACTGTTGATAACATTGTTCGATATCAATTACCTTTTAGAGAATCGTGGAAAACCACCAATTCGGTATTAAGGGATAACGGCAAGTCATCCAAGTATCCCATTGCAAATTATGTTTCTCCTGAAAAGTTATCTGCACCCCTCCAAGGCTTTGTACACAGGTTATCCGCAATTCATATTCCAACCAAAGTGAATGAGGCCTTGAAAGATCCGAAATGGTTTCAAGCAATGACGGAAGAGATGCATGCTCTGGAGAAAAATCACACATGGACATTGGAGACTTTACCTCCAGGTAAGAGGACTGTCGGATGCAGATGGGTTTATACTTTGAAATATAATGCTGATGGATCAATTGAACGTTACAAAGCACGGCTTGTGGCAAAGGGATACACGCAAACATATGGTATTGACTACGACGAAACCTTTGCCCCTCTTGCAAAGCTTAACACCGTTCGAGTGCTATTGTCTATTGCAGCAAATCTTGATTGGCCTCTCCACCAATTTGATGTCAAGAATGCCTTTCTCCATGGAGAACTCACAGAAGAAGTCTACATGGATATCCCACCAGGATATGTTACATCTACTCATGCTAATGTGGTATGTAAATTACGAAAGGCATTATATGGATTGAAAGGTCTCCCGGGCATGGTTTGGGCGTTTTACATTGGCAATGAGGAATTATGGTTTTAAGAGAGTAATTCTGATCATACTCTGTTCTTAAAGCACAAGGGAGGAAAGGTAACTGCACTAATCATTTATGTTGATGATATGATTATTCCTGGAAATGATACGCAGGAAATTTCTCGACTCCAAAAATGTTTGGCAAAGGAGTTTGAAATGAAGAATCTTGGTGGCCTCAAGTACTTCTTGGGCATTGAAGTTGCTCGATCAAAGCAAGGCATATTTCTCTCACAAAGGAAGTATGTTCTAGATTTATTGGCCGAAAGGGAATGTTAGATTGCAAACCTGGACACTCCAATTGTTCAGAATCACCACCTTGGGGAATATCCCAATCAAGCACCCACTAACAAGGAACGATATCAAAGATTAGTGGGACGATTGATCTACCTGTCCCATACCCGACCCGACATCGCGTATGCTGTAAGTGTTGCTAGCCAGTTTATGCATTGTCCAAGTGAAGATCATATGGATGCGGTTTTTCGGATTTTGAAATATTTGAAGTAGCACCAGGAAAAGGACTTCTGTTCACCAAAAATGGTCATTCTGAATATCAGTGGCTACGGATGCAGATTGGGCAGGAAATGTTCCTGATAGACGATCAACTTCAGGATACTTCACATTTGTGGGAGGTAACTTGGTTACTTGGAGAAGCAAGAAACGGAATGTCGTTGCTTTGTCTAGTGCAGAAGCCGAAATTAGAGGAATGACCAAAGGAATTTGCGAACTCCTTTGGTTGAGGAAATTGCTTACAGAAATTGGATATGCACCTACATTAGGAATTCATCTACATTGTGATAACAAGGCTGCAATATCCATTGCACACAATCCAGTTCAACATGATCGCACTAAACATGTTGAAGTGGATCGACACTTCATTAGAGCAGAAACTTGACAACAAAGAAATTCAGCTTCCGTTTGTCAAGTCCGAAGAGCCAGCTGGCCGATATTTTGACAAAAGCGGTTTCTAGCAAAGTATTCCACAACTCACTGAATCAAGTTGGGCATTGGTGATATCTATGCACCAACTTGAGGGGGAGTGTTGACAATATGAGTTAAGTTAGGCAAGTCTAAGTTAGGCATGTTTACATTTACTTTTAAGTTAGGCAAGTCATAGTTAGGCATGTTTAGTTAGGCATGTTTAGTTTGGCATGTTTAGTTAGGCATGTTTAGTTTGGCATGTCTAGTTAGGCATGTCTACCACCTTTCCTTTCTTTACATGTATATATGCTTTGATATGTAATACAATGCAAATAAGTTGAAATCTGAAAATATGAGAAGCTCCAATATTCTCTACACTCTCCATTACTCTCTATTCTCTCTACTCAATCTTCAACATATACTCCTATTTTGACATATAATACCATTTCCAATACCACAGTTATGTATTAAATGCAGCAGTTTAAAACCAGCAGAATGACTCCTAACATCCCAAACTGTTGGGTCTCAATCAAATTTCCCCTACTTGAACTATTGGGCTACATTTAATAAACTGCTTGAATCTTTTTACTTACAAAAGAGTAGATGATTAGGCAGCTACTTCTGCTGGTCATCAGTTATAGTTCAACCTTAAAAGTTGTGGATACATATGGCTTTCCTATTGCCATTTGTGATTGTAGAGTGGAGGATGCCCATGAGTGATTTATTTATATGTGTTTTAAGTTTTCATAGTTTTGGGATTATAATTATGTGGATTAGTGACTGCATAATTAAGTGTGGATTTGTTTAAAATTTAATGGCTTGTTGTGATACTGTTTATGCAAGTTCATTTGTTGTGTTTTATGATGCAATGGGCTTTTCAATTGATTATAGTTGATAATGTAAGTGTCTGAGATCGTATTAGATGTGAAAGTTTAGAGCTTACGTTGCCTTAGTATGCTCTCGTTATGGCCCTGCATTTTGCTATGCCTATCATAGAATCAAACCAGTCTTATATTAGTCTTCAGATTTTTTTACTTATGAACCATTAATACACATTCTTTAGAGTTTAAACCCCACAACAAAGATCCATAGGAAGCTTCAATTCATTCCCCAATCCGCAGAACCTGTCACCGGGTTCTGTTTTCTTCACTCTATGCAGGGCATTTATGCTTTCCAGAAATCTAAAGTGTAAACTTGGAAGGTCCTGTCATGGAGGGGAAAGCTTTGATTTTTTTCATTGGGTTCTACTGTTATGAAAAATGTATAGTGTATAGTGTTGTTCTTTTTTCGTTCTTTTGGATTTATTTTTCTTATAAGAGGAGATTTTAGACTTTTCATCACTTGTTTTCTTATAAGAAAACATATTAATTTTTCTTTGTAATGTTCTGTATATTATTACAATAGCTTCTAATAGCTTCTTCCTGTTATTAGGGAAGAAGTTAAGAATTGGTTTTGTGACAATTTTTGAGGGAAGAAGTTTCAAATGAATTGCAAAACCATGATATTTGATAGACTGAGGTTTTTCATTTTTCATATCTGTGCTCAGGTTTGTTTTCTTTTATGCCCATGCCTTATTCACCATGAAATATTGGATGTCCTACTTTTGTGTCCGTATATGGTATTTAATTATTTAAGAGCTAATTGAGTCCATATATGGGTAAATTAATAGTCGAGCAAAGCTTGAAGCTTTGGGCGTGAGAATTCAGATGAAATGCCTTATCAATGTAAGGTGGTTGGGCATATATCTTTTAGCCTTGGAGGTCTAAAATCACTCTGCACATGAGTTGAGGTGCCATCAATCATTGAGTCCATATGCAGATATTTCCTTCTTTTTATCCCTAAAAAACATCAGATACTTCTGTGCTTTTTTTCTTTGCTAACTGGTTCTGATTGGTTGGTGTCCTTGTTGTTGGGAGGGTTTTCGTAAATGGTGACCTGGAAATCACCCGTGAATGCACCCCTGGTTGTCTTTCTCTCTGCCTTACTTCGTCGTTTTTGGGAAAAGGGTTTTGATTTTAATGCATGTTAAATGTGTGTGTCTGTGTTTTGAGTTTGAGTTCATCGTGAACTGGGTTTTGACGTTGATGGGTGTCCCTTTCTAGTCTTTTTAATCTGCTGTGAGATAAGAGTTTGTATTGGTGTTGAGTTTTGCTTTGCAAGTTGTCCTTTGTTTTTTTTTTCTTTCTGGTTATGTGTTTCAGTGTATGTTTTGTCTCAGTGAATGTCTTCTCCTGGACTGAGCTTGGCGATCATATATGTATGGTATTAAAACGTGGATGTTAAAATAGTATGTTTAATATAATTTCAATAATGTGCTCCCCACTCTACACCTTAGTTCGGATCCCCCTCCCCGTAGTTTAGATTAAGTAGAATGTTGTTTGTCTAGAATATATATATAAATATATATATATAATTCCAATAATGTTTATCAATATCTTACTTGAAAAAAAAATGTTTTCAAGAATTCAACCAAACAAGTTCTAAAATTTTTAAGATTTGAAAATAGTTTTCAAGTTGCATACCAAACAAGTGTTTGAATCTTAAAAAATGCATTGGAGAACTCCTTGTTTTTAAGAAAAATAAAAGTTTTTGAGTTCCCTGCTTGAATAGGATACCAAACGCCTAACGTTGGCAATCATCATAGTTAAAGAAGCTAAATTTTCCAAATTTCCAATGTTGGAAAATTTAGCCACTTTAACTATGATGAAAAGTTAGCAACGTTTGAAGTACTTTATCTTGTTAACCTTCATTTGCACCACTTTGGTTATCTGGTTTATCTTATCTGTCTTTTATTTTAACTGTCCAATTTTCTAATTTTAATTGTTTTCCACATCACTTTGTGTGCTTGGGACATGTATTAATTTTTCTACATTTTTCTTTAGTTTGTTGCTTAGATGTTGAAGTTACATATAGAAGAGAAAAATGGTTGTTACAATGCACTTTCGGAACCCAAGACTTGTTCAATACTTCGTTCGGAACTTTTCTCTGTGGTCAATGAAGAAGGATCCATATCTTGAATCAGCTTTGTCTAAGAATCGCCGATGGATAGTGAATAATCAAATAAAAAACATCATTCTGAGGTGCCCTGATCAAGTAGCAACAGTGAGATTCATTCAGAAGAAGTTCAAGACCCTTGATCTCCAAGGAAAGGCTCTCAATTGGCTCAAAAAGTACCCATGCTGCTTTCAAGTCTATTTGCAGGGTGATGAGTATTACTGCCAGCTAACAAAACGAATGATGGGTTTGGTGGAAGAGGAAGAATCTGTTAAAGATATGCAGGAACCTGTGTTTGTTGAGAGATTAGCAAAGTTACTTATGATGAGCTCCAATAAAAGACTAAATGTTGTCAAGCTTAATGAACTAAAGCGGAACTTAGGTTTTCCAGATGACTATTTGATTAGACTTGTGCCAAAGTATTCTGATATGTTTCAGATTGTTAATTATAGTGGGCGGCGGAGTTCCATGGAGATTGAGCTGGTGTCTTGGAATCCAGATTTAGCAGTTTCTGCTATTGAAGCTTCAGCTCACAAGCAAGGAACTGAGCCATGTTTCACATGCTCATTGCCTTCAACTTGGGTCAAGTCATGGGAAAGATTTCATGAATTTAATGCGACTCCTTATATTTCACCCTACTTGGACTCCAAAGGCTTAGTGGAGGGATCAAAGGAGATGGAGAAGAGGACGGTGGGTTTGGTGCATGAGTTGTTGTCATTGACTCTATGGAAGAAAGCATCAATTTCAAAGCTGGGACATTTTCAGAGAGAATTTGTTTTGCCAGAGAGATTGAACGTTTTGCTGCTTAAGCACCCTTGCATATTCTATGTCTCAAATAAGTATCAGATCTATACTGTCGTTCTTAGAGAAGGTTATAATGGGCAAGGACTGGTAGATAAGGATCCACTTGTTGTTGTGAAGGAAAAATTTGGAGAACTTATGCAGGAGGGGCTTCATGAATATAACCGCAGGCGCCATTTGGTAAATCTAGAAAAGAAGAAAAAGAAAGGCATGGTTTTGGGTAGACCAAATGAAGGCAAGGACAGGAGCTCTGAGATGTCTGACCCAGATGATCAGGGAGATAGAGGAGGATTGTTTGACCCAGAAGAAAGAAAGCGATTCTATAAAGTTCTCTTTGATGATGGTGCCCCATAAAAGGAGGTTGATGCGGTGGTGGTTGAAGCCTTCTGCCAGAATCTTTAAGCAAGGAAGGACCACTTGGGCCTGACTCTGCACTGCCTCCAGTCAGCAATCTTAGCTCCACAAAGCCATCACTGCCCTTGGCTGTTTCACACTCCTGTCTTTACTGCGGAAATTGGAAATCAGATGCCATAAGGTCAAGCCATGATGGTGAAATGGGTCAAGTGGGTAACCAGGGGCTGTCCTGGAAGCTCTGTCTTATTGCCTGGAGCAGACCTGCTCTCCGGCTTTTAGATGGATGGGTGACTTGCAATTTGGACCTGGTCTCATAGATGATGTAATAAGCCTGGGAAGAGGGAAGTGAAATCCGAGAAATCATGAAAGTCGAGAAGAAGGGTTTGTGATCTGCAGAGGATGGTTCAGGCTGGGGAAAGGGATGTGAAACTCGAGAAATCATGAAAGTCAAGAAGAGTTGAAATGAGGAGTAAGCCCAAGATGGCTGAGAGGAAAATTTATTTCATCATGTTCGGTCTACAAGCAGCAACCCGGGGAAGCTTGGTCTTCCTTAGTGGCCATGGTAAGGGCAGAGAAGAGTTAGCTTTGAATTATGAAGCTGCTTCAAGGCCTGGGAAAGTGGACAACAAAGCAGAAATGAGGGGCGAGGTTTTGATGCAGGAAATCAAATGCAACAGAACTGTAATTTTTTAGTTGTTGTAATGAAATTCTTTTTCCTTTTTGAGTATTGTATTATTTACTTGTCTGAAATTCTTCACATTTGACGAGTTATTGAAATTAACAGGCCACCAATAATTTGTGTTCATGATCAAAATTCTTCATTTTCACTAAGCATGCCAAATTACCAAGCCACAATTACCTTTATTATTTCATCAACTTTAATAAATAAAACAATTTGTAGGAGCTAAAACTCTTACGAACAGTCTCACAGTTCTACAATAAACATCATCATTTTGTGACCTCTAGAAGTTTAAATATATATATATACTAGCCCTTAGGCATGCCAATTGGTTTTTTTTTTTTTTTTTTTTTTTTTTTTTAGAATTAAGAAAATATAATATGTTCCATAAAAGTAGGACCTATTATTTGATTTTGTTTTTATTTTTATTTTTTTTAATATGAAAAAAATGTGAATTTACCATATTATCCTCATTTAATTAATAATTTCAATTCTTAATGTTTGAATTTGTTTGTACCATATTGTACCCTCCACTCATACAACGACACGTGGATCTCATAAACTTTGCCCAAGCACCCAAGGCCTCGGACAATCGGCATAGGCTCCTGATGATATTGTCTCAAAGCAGCAAAAGATCATTACAAGCCCAACACAGCCTACAATCGGATATCCCCTCCAATTCTGGAGAATCAACCTCGAAGCACCCGCCTGAAATATCTAAGGACTCGTGTCAACCTCATAGGGCCCTCCCACGAGTCCCACATCGAAAATGAGCACTAAGAGCACACTAAATGCCCTCTATAAATATGCCCCTCCCACTACAATCCAGGGGTAAGACTTTTCAGCTTGACTTTTATACTACTATATGGTCAACAGCAAGAGCTCTTAAAAACAATCTTACTTGAGCATCGGAGGGTCTTAGGCTGGTTCCACACCGATTCCATAGACCTCACGAGCTTCGCTTATCTTCTATTCAGGATCGGCATCCAAGGGCAGGAAGAATCGGCATCCAACATCCAATCGATCTCTTGATCGTCCATCCCACTTGTAAGTTGCACTCATCTCCATCTGTTCATTTTTTAGTGCCAACGGATTGGCGCCGTCTGTGGGAATCGCTTATCGATCAACCCATATCTCAAAACAAAGAACTCTGAGACCAAAAAATGAATCCGTCTTCGGCCCTCCCTACCGATGGCCCCATCCTCGGCCTGGTGTGCGAGCCAAGTCCAACTCCCTTGCTTCAGACACCTGCTCGACCGACCACCCTGGAGGCTCGCATGGAGACCCTCAGCAGGATATGGCAAGAATGCAGGAGCACAACAACGTTCTCGCCTCCAAACTGGATGACACCCAGAGGCAGCTGCATCAACAACAAACACTCTCCGCCCAAGTCCAGAACGATCGGGAACCAACCACACAGCTTCGGCAAGAGAAATCGTTTAAAAGCGTACGAAAGCCCACTTTCCAGGATAGAGGGAAGCAGCAGGCCGCGACGGACCGCTGTCTCCCGAAGACTGTTCGTGCCCACTCCAAAGGAGCGCCATCCCGAGTGTCGCGTTTATTCTGATTGCGCGAGAGGATCAACGATCGGCGCAGGGAACGGCAGTCATCGCCCATCCAGGTCGGGCGAAGCTAGACGATCCACGCCTGGAGGTACTTAGACCAAAATCCCCCTTACGCCGGAGGTATGGCGCGATCGGCCTGGAAGAGACGGACGAATCAGATTATGTTCCAACATCTCCAGGAACCACAATCTCGTCAGCGGGGCCCTCTGCACAACGCCACAGCCACCGATCAAACCAGGACAACGCTCGGCGAAAGGAAATTACGAGAGAAGCCCAAGCCGAACGGCAGGATGGAGGAAGGCGAGGTCACAATCCTGACCAACGCACAGGCAACCGAGCGGTCGAGCCCTTTGGTGACGATCTTCCATCTACCGATCCGACTATTCGTCTCCTCCTCCAGAAGATGACTCGCATTGAGAAGGAGCAAGACCAGGCTCGGACACCAACATGGGGAACGGTACAGCCAGGGCCGTTCACCAATCGAATCCGGACATTCAGACACGAGAAGGAGGTCCAAGCACTCCGCATATCGTTCTATTTCGGGGTCGAAGATCCCGTTACCCACATTCATACCTTCCAATCAGCTCTGGGTTGCAAAGGACTGACGGACGAAGGCCAATGTTTGCTATTCCCCTCCACCCTGACCGGAGCCGCTCTGAATTGGTTCTATCGGATGGAGCCAGACACGGTCGACAATTTTAATCAGTTGAAGCAAACCTTCCTCAACCATTTTATGATTCAAACCGATCGCCTATATTCCGCCGATGATCTATATACCGTTCGGCAGCAAGACGATGAGCCGTTGAGGGAATATGCGGCTAGGTTCAGCCATGAGTACTCCAGATGTCCGGAAACTGACGGCAGGGCGGCCTTCGGTGCCTTCAAAAGCGGCCTTCGTCGTCTCAGTTTCGTTATTTGGTCCAGGAGGCGCTGGACCACTGTTAAGCTCATAATTTCATACATATACATGCCCAATTTACTTACTTCTTTTGCTTAGTTTCCTATAATTCTGAGTTATTTGCCTCTATTTGTGTGTTTTGTAGGCCAATAGAGCAAGAGAGCATAATTCATGCAATTCAAGCATGTTAAGGCCTAATTTGGATGAATGGAAGAAGAGCTTAAAGACAAACTCATTTTTCCTACAGTCCAGTTTCGTGGGTCACATTGCAAGATCTGTTTCAGCAATCTACACAGCTCGGATGAGGCCGCATTCTTCATGAAAGTTGTTCCAATGGGTGTGTACTATAACATATCCAAATTTCAGCCCCATTGAATAACTCTGGAGGCCGTAACCTAGCAAACACTGAACCATGCTCAGGATGGATTTTTGTCAGCGAGCAAAACGAGTTAGCAATTTGTTTCGGCCTTAACTTCCTCCTCCGAACTTGGATTGGGACAATACTTGTGTGGTTGGATCATACACATTCTGAACTTCACAATGGACATCTTAAAGTCATCATTTGCTTAAGAGAAGCCCAAGTTGTAAGCCCTTGAAGTTGCTGGTCATGCTGACATGAGGATGAGCTGGTTGGAAGCTTGGTCATGGTGAGCTAGGCATGAGCTATTGTAGCTAGTTGGAAGCTTGGTCATTGTGACATGAAGATGATCTAGGGCTGCTGGTGGGATTTATTGGTGAAGTGCATCAACCAATTCAGATTTTATAATGCAAGTGTTGTATGCATTAGTGAAGTGCATCAACCAATTCATCTTTTATAATGCAAGTGTTGTATGCATTAGCCATATTGAATTCAGATTTATCACTCCCCTCTCCCTATAAATACCACATCCATTCCACATTCAAGACACAACAAATCCTGGGATTCACAACCCCACAATTCACTCCAACCATCCTCAAACACTCTCACAATCCCAAACACTCCAACAATCACCAAAACAACTCCAGCTTTCTTCTCTTCCATTTCCCTACGAATTTCATCTTCCTTAGCCATCACCACTCACTCAAACTCATCCCAAATCACCTCCATATCCTTCATACATCTTTCTAGAAGTGGGGAAGCTCTTGGAGAAGCATTAGAAGTGGAGAAGCACTTGGAGAAGCCTTGGACACCACAAGAACTTCAGAAAAAGGGTTCTTCTACTCTTATTGCATTCATTATGTTTTCTCATTTCTGTTCAAGTCTCTTTTCCATTATGAGTAGCTAAATCCATAACTAGGGCTTCGATGTAACCTAACATGAATATTCTGGGTTTATAAGTTTGGAGTTTCAAGTTTGATTCATGATTCATGATTCATGTTCTTATTCATTATGCTTATAAGTTAACATGCTTGTTTGAATGATTGATCACCATTAGAACTTGTTTGTTAACTATCTTGGTTTGAATTAAGAGTATACACCATGCTTTAATTCGAATTGAACTATGAATAGGAAGAGTATGTATGGACATTCGACAACAGGGATTAGATACATACTTGGTTGTTTAAAATGTTCTTCTATGCTTAATGGGTTCCTAATGCTTAATTTTAGGTTAGACAACAAATGATCAAATTAGGGAATTAGGAACACAAGGTTAGGACCAAACACCATGGCCTAATCATACTTTAGCTAGAATCAATCTTTGAATCTGAATTAGACTTGTTACTTGAATCTTTATAACCCAGAATTGAATTGTTATGGTGATTCGAATGCCCTAGTCTCAAAATCTGTTTTCCAACTCTTAAAACCACTCTTTGTTACATTTGTTTACTTGTTTTTGTTTGCAATTTCATTTTGCTTCTTTTGTTCAACAATCACAACCACTCTTGTTTTAAATTCTGTTTTAGACATAACCTCCTACTTTCTTGAATTTGGTAATCTAAGTACATAACTAGTTTTAACTTCTCAGTCTTCGTGGGTACGACCTCGTACTTGTCTTGCTATACTACTAATTGCCCCGTACAATTGCGAGTTAACATAATATTAACAACAAATTTTGGCGCCGTTGCCGGGGACTGAACGAAAGTTCTTCCCTGGTTATGTGCCCAAGGTTACCCTATTCTTTTTAGTGTTTCTAATTAATCTAATTTTCTGTTTCAGGTAGTTTATGTCTAAAAAGCCATTACTTGAACAAGTGAGGTCTTCGTTCCATCGTTCTAGATCTTTGAACGCAGGACCATCATTGCAACCCGAGACGAGTGACCTCTGAAATTTAAGAATCGTCTAGAAAGGGAGTTGTCAACTGCAAAAGAGCAAGCTCTTGCTACATTTACAAGTCTTGCTCTCCACACTGAACTTCCTGGTTCTTCACTTTCAAATTCGGAAGCAAGTTCAGACCAAGAAGAAGATGAAATGATGGCTGCCATTGAGTTCATGGGAGAACTTGATATCCCAACAATTCCAGCATCTCCTTCAAGCATTTTGCTGCCCACTGTAGCTCGAAATTATGAGCTTAAATCTTCTCATCTTAATATGCTGCCTTCCTTTTATGGTTTACCTAATGAAGATCCATTGACTCATATAAAGGATATTTTTAATGTTGTGAGTTCTTTTCCCTTGACAGGTGTGACAGAAGATCAACTTCGAATGAGAGTGTTTCCATACACTTTAAAGGATAAGGCGAAGTATTGGTTGAATTCTTTGAAGCCTGGTTCACTCACTACATGGTCTGCCATTCAAAAGAAGTTCCTGGAAAAATACTTCTCCACGCAAAAGACCGACATGCTTAGGGACAAGATCTTGTTATTTGCACAGCAAGATGATGAATCGTTTTGTGAAGCATGGGAGAAATTCAATGGGTTGCTCAACCAATGTCCTCATCATGGGATTCCATTGAAGCTTCAAATGCGTATGTTTTATAAAGGACTAACCCCTTCTAGTCATAATATAGTCACCAATTTTGCAGGTGGTTCTTTTAAAACCAAAACTCCAGAAGAAACGTACGAACTCTTTGAGGAGATAGCAATGGAGACCCAACATACGGATACAAGAGGTAAACGTGTTATTAGTGGTTCTAATGATGCTTCTAGTATGCAGATTTCAAAACTGGAACAAAAGCTAGATGCTCTTCTTGCATTAAACTCAAGAAGCCCTCCGAAGGAAGTGTGTAGCATTTGTGAATCTCATGACCATGCTACCACAGCTTGTCCACTTGGGGCTGGATATCCAGAATTTGTGCAAGAACAAGCTAAGTTGGTAAATTCCTACAACCAAGGTCCAAGAAATGATCCATACTCTCAAAGTTATAATCCAGGTTGGAGGAATCATCCAAACTTTTCATGGAGAAATACCCAGAATCAAGCAAATCCCCCTTCATTCCAAAGGCCACAACAATCATCATCATCATTGGAAGATATAGTGAAGCAGATGGCAATCAACCAATCCAATTTTCAGCAAACTACACAAGCTGCCATCTCCAAATTGGAAGTCCAATTAGGCCAAATAGCTGCTGAAATAACTCAAAGAGTGCCTGGGAAATGGCCAAGCCAAACTGAGATCAATCCAAAGAACCCAGAAGCCAAGGCCATTCATGTGCTCAGATCAGGTAAGATCATTGATAATAAAGATAATTCTAATCTTTCAAATGATGTTGTGATTGTAGAAGATAAAGACGAGGAGACCATGGCCACGGAAGGAGAACAACTCAAAACTTCTCAATCTGCTCCTAAGGCCAAATCAGATTCTCAGAAATCCGATCAATTCCAATTGCATAAAAGGGATGACAAATTTGTGCCACCACATCTTCAAGAAGATAGATACGTGCCACCCGCTCCATATGTTCCACAGATTCCATTTCCAGGCCGTCTTAAGAAAGCAAAGCAAGATAAGGCTTTTAAAGAGATTTATGATATTTTGAGTAAAGTTAATATCAATTTGCCTTTGCTTGATCTTATTGAACAGATTCCTGCATATGGAAAATTCATCAAGGACTTGAAAACTCACAAGCTCAATTTCGCTCCAAATGAAGGAGTAAAGCTCGACCAGAATGTAAGTGCTGTGTTGCAAAGGAAGCTTCCACCAAAACTAGATGATCCTGGCAGCTTTGACATTCCCATTAACATTGGAGGCAAGAAGGTTGGAAGAGCCATGTTGGACTTGGGAGCAAGCATCAATGTTTTGCCATATTCAGTTTATCAAGAGCTTGGCTTAGAAGGGATGAAGAAGACTTCAATGCGACTTGAACTAGCTGATCATTCTATAAAATATCCAAAAGGTATTGTAGAAGATATTCTAGTTCAAGTTAATACACTAATTCTCCCTGCTGATTTTGTAGTGATGGACATGGAAGACAATCCAAATGGAGATCGTGTTGATCCCATTCTCCTAGGCAGGCCATTCATGGCCACTGCAGACACAATCATCAAAGTGAAAGATAGCACCCTCTCCATGACTGTTTTGGGTGAAACTGTTGAATTTAAAATGCTTAATGCTCTATCTCAACCTTCTATCTCTCTTGATTCTTGCTTTTCAATTGATGTTGTGGATCATGAGGTTTCTTCCATAATTTTGCAGAGAAAGTCTAATGATGCTCTAGAAGCTGTCTTAACACAAGAAGAGGAAGATCTTTGTGAACCGGAGTTCCAAGAAGTGGTGGCTGCCTTAGAAGTGTTTCCGCCATACCCACCATCCTTTAGGCCACCAATTGAGCCTCTTGGACCATCATCCACGAAATTGGAGCCATCCATTGTCATCCCACCAAAGCTAGAACTTAAACCTCTTCCCAATAATCTTAAATATACATATTTGGGTGCTAACGAAACTCTCCCTGTTATAATTGCTGCAGGTCTCTCCTCACATGAAGAAGAGAGCTTAATTAAAGTTCTAAAAGAGCATAAAACAGCCATTGGGTGGACCATAGCAGACATCAAAGGAATTAGTCCAAGCATGTGCATGCACCGGATTTTAATGGAAGAAGACAGCAAACCATCTCGTGATGCCCAAAGGAGGCTAAATCCCAACATGAAAGAGGTGGTTAGAGCTGAAGTTTTAAAGCTACTCGATGTAGGAATCATCTACCCAATTTCAGATTCTAAGTGGGTGAGCCCTGTGCAAGTTGTTCCAAAGAAGTCCGGAATCACCGTTGTGAAGAATGAGAAGAATGAGCTAGTTCCTACACGAACTGTCACTGGTTGGAGAGTTTGCATTGATTACAGGAAGTTGAACACATCCACTAGAAAAGATCATTTCCCCTTGCCTTTTATTGATCAAATGCTTGAACGTTTATCTGGCCATGCTTACTATTGTTTTCTTGATGGTTTTTCAGGTTATAATCAAATTCCCATTGCTCCGGAAGACCAAGAGAAAACCACATTCACATGCCCATTTGGTACGTTTGCTTATAGAAGGATGCCATTCGGTTTGTGCAATGCCCCAACAACTTTCCAAAGATGCATGATGTCAATCTTTTCAGATATGGTGGAACGATTCATTGAGGTATTTATGGATGATTTTTCAGTTTTTGGTTCCTCTTTTGATAATTGTCTTCACCACTTGTCTCTAGTGCTTAAAAGATGCCAGGAAACAAATCTGATTTTGAATTGGGAGAAGTGTCACTTCATGGTGAGACAAGGCATTGTGCTAGGCCATGTGATTTCAAGCAAGGGAATCGAAGTGGATAAAGCCAAGATCGACCTCATCTCAAATCTTCCACCCCTACCTCTGTTAAAGGAATTAGAAGCTTTCTAGGTCATGCTGGATTCTATAGAAGGTTCATCAAAAATTTCTCAAGCATTACAAGGCCATTGTGTAATCTCCTTGCTAAGGATGCTGTTTTTGAGTTTAATGAAGCTTGCATGGAAGCTTTTACTACCTTGAAGAGGGAGCTAACTTCAGCCCCTATTATCATAGCTCCGGATTGGTCTTTACCATTTGAAATAATGTGTAATGCCTCTGACTTTGCTATTGGTGCAGTTTTAGGTCAAAAGAAGAACAAGCTGCCCCATGTGATTCATTATGCTAGCCGGACCTTGAATGATGCTCAAATCAACTACTCCACAACAGAGAAGGAGTTGCTTGCTGTGGTTTTTGCTTTAGAAAAATTTCGTTCTTACCTTGTTGGTTCTAAAGTAATTGTTTATTCTGACCATGCAGCTCTTAGATACTTGCTCACTAAGAAGGATGCCAAACCACGCTTGATTAGATGGATTCTCTTGCTGCAAGAATTCGATTTGGAGATTCGAGATAAGAAGGGATGTGAGAATGTGGTAGCTGATCATTTGAGCAGAATTGTGGTTGAAGAAAAAGGAGCAGCTATGCTACCCTTGAATGAGACTTTCCCTGATGAACAACTATATGCTGCCCAAGTCAAAGAGCCATGGTATGTTGATTTTGTTAATTATCTTACTTGTGGTGTTCTTAGAAATGATCTAACTTCTCAGGACAAGAAGAAGTTCTTTTCCATGGTGAAACATTATGTCTGGGATGAACCTTTCTTATTCAAGCATTGCCCAGGATCAACTTCTCAGAAGATGTGTTCCAGAAGAAGAGCAAGAAAGCATACTTAGGCATAGCCACGAATTGGCTTGTGGAGGTCACTTTGGAGCTAAGAAAACAGCACTTAAAATTCTGCAATCTGGTTTCTTTTGGCCCACTCTATTCAAAGATGCGTTTAAATTTTGTGTTAAGTGTGATAGGTGCCAAAGGATGGGGAACATAAGTCGGAGGAATGAAATGCCATTGAATAACATACTTGTTGTGGAGCTCTTCGATGTGTGGGGTATTGATTTCATGGGACCATTCCCATCTTCCTTTGGTTATACTTACATACTTGTTGCTGTTGATTATGTGTCTAAATGGGTGGAAGCCATAGCCACCAAAACCAATGATTATAAGGTGGTGCTGAAGTTCTTGAAGGATAATATTTTCACAAGGTTTGGTACTCCAAGGGCTGTCATTAGTGATGGAGGCAGCCACTTCTGTAACAAGCCATTCGAAGCACTCATGAAAAAGTACAACATCACCCATCGAGTCTCTACACCATATCATCCGCAAACTTCTGGTCAAGTGGAAATAAGCAATAGAGAAATTAAGCACATCCTGGAGAAGGTGGTGAACAATACAAGGAAAGATTGGGCAGCCAAGCTCAATGATTCATTATGGGCTTATAGGACTGCATATAAGACTCCCATTGGAATGAGCCCTTATCGTCTTGTGTTTGGGAAAGCTTGTCACCTGCCAATGGAGCTTGAACACAATGCTTTTTGGGCCATCAAGAAGTTAAATTTTGATCTAGACAAGGCAGGCCATGCAAGAAAGTTTCAGCTCAATGAATTGGAAGAAATTAGACATGAGTCTTATGAGAATGCAAAGCTTTACAAAGAACGAACCAAGAGTTACCATGACAGAAACATTCAACGGAAAGAGTTCTCCAAAGGTATGTCAGTTCTTTTGTTTAACTCACGTTTGCGTCTCTTTCCAGGAAAATTGAAGTTTAGATGGCAAGGCCCATTCACCGTGGTCAATGTTTCTCCCTATGGAGCTGTGGAGATTCAAAACCCTAAAGATGGCTCGACTTTCAAAGTAAATGGACAACGTTTAAAGCCATTCTATGAGGGAGTTTCAGCTGGCATCCAAACTGGCCATGTGGTAGATCAACTTCCCTTCGTACCATCAACTTAGCTGATTGCACAATGTCTTGCCAAGACAGGTAACTAAGGCGCTTCTTGGGAGGCAACCCATGTGTTCAAGAAGAAGGTGCTTGGTAGCAATCGACCTAATCGCATCAAGGGGGAGCATTTCTATCCTTTCTCTTTACTTGTTTTGTTTTTATTTTAGTCATTTTAAGTTTCTGTTCCTTTTTATAAATAAATAAATATAAAAATAAAATAAAAAAATTTCATATAAGCTAACTTTTGGTAACCCCAGTGAGCACCTCCGTCAATCCAGTGTCTAGGAGTTCTTTAGGCGACACCTTCGGTGTCTAAGAAGTTTGGGTTTTAAGCGGGACCATTGTGACCCCTCCAACCTTCCGGATCCCCTGGCTGTGTTTTCTGAGGCCCTTAACTGGTCATCCATGAGTTGCTTAATTATTCATTTTTTTTTTATTTTTTATTTTTCCTAAACCTTCTTCTAAACTTTTCCCTTTATCATTTGTTTGTTCTCAATCATCTTTTGTATGCTTTCACATTGAGGACAATGTTTAATTCAGGTCTGGGGGGAAGGTTTTCAATTTCAATTTTCTTATCCATTTGTGTTTTCAATTTTCGTTCTCTTGTCACTATTTTTTTTTATTTTTTTTATTTTTTTATTTTTTTAAAGAATGTCATACAATCAATGCTATGGAGCTGCTATTTGAGGTTTTCATATCAGAATTTTGCACTTCACAAAGCTTTTGCTCTTAGAATTCTGGTGGCTAAAGTACCATGCTCAAATTCTTGAAGGAAAATAGTGGAGACTACCCTAGTGAGCTATATCGAGCCTAATTGCTTTCTTGAGAGGGTTTAAAGTGTTCTATTTCTCATCCATACTTATTTTCTTCAATTCACTCTAATTGATCTCATCATTTCATTTTGATTGAATACTAAGGATGATTCTCTTTTACAGATATCATGTGCTTGCTCTCATTCATGAATGAACTCATTGAAGTGATGCTAGGCTATGTGTGTATAACTATTCTATGTGCTTTCTTTTCACCCTACCCATATGTGTGTTCCATTAGCCCTCTTGAAGCCAAACACTTAAAGCCTTTTTCTTCTATCACCCTCATCATTTCCCTACCTTTGTATCTCAATCTGAGATACTTGACCTATTGTAGCCATACCCTAGTAACTTAGAAATATACCAAGGTTTGCCAACATAAAGTTTGAAGCAAGGAAGTTGCAGCCATGTACCTAAATAAAAATTTTGTGTGAATCTGTGCAATAAAGTAAAGAAGATGCAGATCAAATCAGCAAAGATGAAAGTGTTTCAATATGATCTAAGTGTGAAAAATAAAGTCTATGCCAGGTGATACCATGAAGTTTGCTGCCATGCCAATCTAAATCAATGATGCCTTGCAGATTAATGAAGCATGCAACCTTGGTATGTTCTTAAGTTATTTGTTTTTCCTTCCAATTCTTCCATTTCCCCTAAACCTTAGCCTTTCATTACAACATTGTGAAAGACCTAGCTGATCTTTGAGGATGTATTCATGGGTGCTGGTAAGTTTGTGTGTATCTCTATTCTTAGTATTTAATTCCTTTCATGAGATCTAACCAAATTTGTGCTTCTATTTCATACACTCACTTATGCTTTCTTGAGAGAATTAAAACATAGGTTCTGAGTGATTGAGTGTTATCTGTGAGAATTAGAGTTGAAGCATGTTCTCTATTCAAGGTTTGAGTGTGCTTGCTTTGAAACTGTGTGCCTTTGAGCTATAGCTTCCACTTGTACACACTGATTGATGACCTATCTTGGCAACTCTATGGTGTTGGAGGTATGACTAAAACTTTCTTTCATTTTCATTAGTTGATTTCAAAGTTGTTTTTCTAACCATTTTGTTTTGTAGAGTTAGAAAAACGTTTGTGGGTATTAAATCTGTTAAACCCTCAGGAGACACAACTCCTCCTACTAGGGATGCCTAGAGGTTTAAAGGCTTATTGCATACGCTCAATGCAATCGAGTTACCTACGAAAGTGGTCTAGTTAACTTCTTGTTTTGTTTTTACCTTTGTTTTTCTTTTGTTTTGCTCGAGGACTAGCAAAATCTAGGTTTGGGGGTGTGTTAAGCTCATAATTTCATACATATACATGCCCAATTTACTTACTTCTTTTGCTTAGTTTCCTATAATTCTGAGTTATTTGCCTCTATTTGTGTGTTTTGTAGGCCAATAGAGCAAGAGAGCATAATTCATGCAATTCAAGCATGTTAAGGCCTAATTTGGATGAATGGAAGAAGAGCTTAAAGACAAACTCATTTTTCCTACAGTCCAGTTTCGTGGGTCACATTGCAAGATCTGTTTCAGCAATCTACACAGCTCGGATGAGGCCGCATTCTTCATGAAAGTTGTTCCAATGGGTGTGTACTATAACATATCCAAATTTCAGCCCCATTGAATAACTCTGGAGGCCGTAACCTAGCAAACACTGAACCATGCTCAGGATGGATTTTTGTCAGCGAGCAAAACGAGTTAGCAATTTGTTTCGGCCTTAACTTCCTCCTCCGAACTTGGATTGGGACAATACTTGTGTGGTTGGATCATACACATTCTGAACTTCACAATGGACATCTTAAAGTCATCATTTGCTTAAGAGAAGCCCAAGTTGTAAGCCCTTGAAGTTGCTGGTCATGCTGACATGAGGATGAGCTGGTTGGAAGCTTGGTCATGGTGAGCTAGGCATGAGCTATTGTAGCTAGTTGGAAGCTTGGTCATTGTGACATGAAGATGAGCTAGGGCTGCTGGTGGGATTTATTGGTGAAGTGCATCAACCAATTCAGATTTTATAATGCAAGTGTTGTATGCATTAGTGAAGTGCATCAACCAATTCATCTTTTATAATGCAAGTGTTGTATGCATTAGCCATATTGAATTCAGATTTATCACTCCCCTCTCCCTATAAATACCACATCCATTCCACATTCAAGACACAACAAATCCTGGGATTCACAACCCCACAATTCACTCCAACCATCCTCAAACACTCTCACAATCCCAAACACTCCAACAATCACCAAAACAACTCCAGCTTTCTTCTCTTCCATTTCCCTACGAATTTCATCTTCCTTAGCCATCACCACTCACTCAAACTCATCCCAAATCACCTCCATATCCTTCATACATCTTTCTAGAAGTGGGGAAGCTCTTGGAGAAGCATTAGAAGTGGAGAAGCACTTGGAGAAGCCTTGGACACCACAAGAACTTCAGAAAAAGGGTTCTTCTACTCTTATTGCATTCATTATGTTTTCTCATTTCTGTTCAAGTCTCTTTTCCATTATGAGTAGCTAAATCCATAACTAGGGCTTCGATGTAACCTAACATGAATATTCTGGGTTTATAAGTTTGGAGTTTCAAGTTTGATTCATGATTCATGATTCATGTTCTTATTCATTATGCTTATAAGTTAACATGCTTGTTTGAATGATTGATCACCATTAGAACTTGTTTGTTAACTATCTTGGTTTGAATTAAGAGTATACACCATGCTTTAATTCGAATTGAACTATGAATAGGAAGAGTATGTATGGACATTCGACAACAGGGATTAGATACATACTTGGTTGTTTAAAATGTTCTTCTATGCTTAATGGGTTCCTAATGCTTAATTTTAGGTTAGACAACAAATGATCAAATTAGGGAATTAGGAACACAAGGTTAGGACCAAACACCATGGCCTAATCATACTTTAGCTAGAATCAATCTTTGAATCTGAATTAGACTTGTTACTTGAATCTTTATAACCCAGAATTGAATTGTTATGGTGATTCGAATGCCCTAGTCTCAAAATCTGTTTTCCAACTCTTAAAACCACTCTTTGTTACATTTGTTTACTTGTTTTTGTTTGCAATTTCATTTTGCTTCTTTTGTTCAACAATCACAACCACTCTTGTTTTAAATTCTGTTTTAGACATAACCTCCTACTTTCTTGAATTTGGTAATCTAAGTACATAACTAGTTTTAACTTCTCAGTCTTCGTGGGTACGACCTCGTACTTGTCTTGCTATACTACTAATTGCCCCGTACAATTGCGAGTTAACATAATATTAACAACAACCACCTACTCCGAATTAATGAAATAGGCGGCTATCCACGCCAAGGCTGAGCATTTCAACTCCAAGGGATCGGCTTCGACCCCAATAAACAAAACGGCGTTGACCGATCAGCCTCCAACGCAGAACTACGACCGATTCCCGGTCGACCGATGAGCAAACCAGGCCCCTACCGAACGGCACCCCCTGCCCTGCTTTTTCCACTCAGCGAAACAAGCGGAAGGACAACTTCCGGGAACGGCAGGACAACAACAAGAAGGGCAACCACAAGGGAATCGGCCAGAGCAAAATCTTCACTCTGCTCAACACCACCTATGAGCATGTTCTCCTGACCGAAGGGGATATGATACCGAAGCCGAACAATCGGAAACTCCCTCGCCAGAGCGAAAAGACACCGGTGTCTTCTCTGGTACCACCAATACAACGGCCATGATACGGAATCATGCATCGCGCTGCGCAAAATTGTTGAACGCCTCGTCAATGACGGAAAGCTGGATGAGTATTTAAACACCAAGCCAGCAACGGATAACTCATTCAATCGGCAGATCAATATGATCAGTGGAGGAGCGCCTATTGCCGAAGCTAGCAACCGATCCGTAAAAAACTACGTTCGTGCCGTACGGCAACCACAGATCCTCAGCGTGGCGGGAGGACGCAATGACAAAATTCAACGAAACGGTTGGGAACCTATCACCTTTTCTGAAGAAGAAGAGCGAGGCATCATCTTCCCCCACTCCAATCCCATGATCATACGGGCTATATATCGGATTTCGACGTAGGCCGAATCCTCATTCGAACACGGCAGTTCGGTCAACGTGCTATTCACCGACGCTTTCAACGCCCTCGGCGTGGACCCTCGGCATCTTAACAAGGATATCACCCCTCTCCTGAGCTTCTCTGGCGACGTGGTTGAACCAATCGGCAGTGTCCAGCTCCCGTTCGCGTCGGTAGGGTGGGCATCTCATCGGAATTATCCGCGTCCAGCCGTACCGTACCAGGACGGTTTGGTTAACGGAAACAAAATTCCTAACCCGACGGTTTAATTATTCCGATCCGAACCGTACCGAAATATTTGGTTTGGTTAACGGAAACAAAATTCATAACCCGACGGAAACCCGTACCGATCCGATATTTATACTTATTTTATTATTTAAATACAAAACAAGAAACCAAAGGTAAATACAATCAGCATTTGTATCACTCTTTTATCACCACTGTATCACTTCTGTATCACCATTGTGTCACTACTTTATCACCATTGTATCACTGCTTTATCACCATTGTATCACTTATCCAGTAGTCCTGTAGCACTTTTTGGTCAGAGAGGAATTTATGAACTTCCTATGTTTTCCAGTTTCGACCTTTGTCCTGTTTTTTACCTGTAACTTTCCAACTGTTGATCCAAATTTTATGTTCTTTATATGGTTGGATTCAGCATGAAAAAATAAAGAACCCAACGCGGAACAAATGTCAAAATCATTTACATAAATGTAGAGAATTCAATAAAAAGAACACTCAAAAGTTCAAACAACAAACACAAGTGGCTCCCAATACATCTTGAGTACATATTGAATTAGGTTATTAGATTTTTATATTTTAAAAGGATAATTTGGTGTATTTGTTCAAGAACTTATGTTATGTGAAAGTATTATAAATTATATTTTTATTAGGATGTTTTTATTACGGTAGTACCGACGTCCCGACCCGTTCCGAACCGAATGTTTGGTTAACCAATCCGAAGTCTACCGAAGTCTTTGGTTTGGTTAACGGAAGAGAAAATGGTCTACCGAAGTCTTTGGTTTGGTTAACGGAAGAGCCCTCTACCGATCCAAACCGATCCACGCCCAGGCCTAGCCGTCGGTACCATCCCAGGACGAACGGTCCTCTACACTCATTTTCTAGTGGTCGACTGCTGTTGCATTCCTAAAAGGACACAAATTAATGTGCAAACAACCAATTAAAAATACCCGCAAGTGCACGAATCTAATGAAGTAAAGATTATGTAAGTACGGGGTCGATCCCACGAAGAACTTGTCGGCTTCCTATAAGTTCTAGTTTGAGTACGTAAAAAACTTTTATTTAACACACCACAAATGCACAAATGCAAATTGGAAACTAAAAATAAGTAAAGAAGTGTAAAAGAAATGAAACAACACAAGAAAACTAAACAAAAACACAAACAGCATTTTCTATCGCCATTTTATCACCTGTGAACAGTGCCGTGAACAGTGAACAGTGTCGTGAACAGTGAACAGTGCGACCGGTCGTGAACAATGACGACCGGTCGTTTTGGACAGATTCATGTGCGACCGGTCGCCTGGCAGTAACGACCGGTCGTCGTTTAGGCAGATTCGTTTTCTCTGCTTTTTTCCAGTTTCGAACCTCTGTCCAGTGTTTTGCCTATAACTTTCCAACCGTTTATCCAAATTTCACGTTCTTTATACGGTTGGATTCAGTACAGAAAAACAAAGAACACAGCGTGGACCAAAAGTCCAAAACAGTTACGAAAATAAACAGAATTCAATAAAGAAAACACACAACACAATTTGGGGGGGGGGGGGGGTTTGGTTTGGTTCAAGTGACCTAATTCTAATGCATGAAAGTAAATGGACCTTGAAATTAAATGAGAATGGCAGAGATGAATTATCACAATGTGAAATTAAAATGTAACAAACACTAGGGTTTCGGAATCTACCCTAAACAATTCTACCAATGTTCATGGATACTTAAGTGATGAACTCTAAACGTGTTGTTGAAGATGTTCGCAATCAAGACCAGTACGAGTGGCTCAAGACGCATTGATTCTCTCTAATGTACGTAAAGTGCAGTACGAGTGCTACAATACTTGTGCCTTCCCTATAATCGAATCTAGGTGTGCTTAGTACTTTGATTCAATTACAAGAAAAACCCATTAAGTTCAAAGAGAATATGAACATCACAAGAACCCTAATAGCATGGTGTTTACATTAGGTATTCAAGAAACCAATTCACATGGATGATTCTTACTTCATCCATTTATTGCTTAGGATAACATGAAGATACACATAATCCCAACAATCTCAAGAAGCATGCTTTCAAAGGTGATCAATCAAAGAAGAACATACATCAAGGATAGATTAATTTGGTGAATTGGAATTCATCAACAATATCTAGAAATTCATACACTCAAGCATCAAAACAATAAGGTAATCATGTTTAGGGCCTCAACCTAAGCCCTAGCTATGGAGTTTAGTTCCTCATACTTATTTCAAATACAAACTCAAAACAAAACTAGAAAGAAGTTACAGATTTTGTGAACATGGGAGCTCAAGGTCTTCAATGGTGGAAATCTCTTCCACTTCTTGCTTTGTTGCCCTTGTCTTCCTCCTTGAGCTCCCTAGCTCCAAGCTTCATCTCCAGCTCCAAAATCTCTGCAAATTGTGGAATTTTTTCTGATTGCAATGGCTGATGCTCTTTGCACTCCTTTTGCTTCCCTCTCTCCTCCTTTCCAGCTTTTACTTTTAGTATTCTAATGCAAAGTCTTCACCCATTGTCTTCTTGTCCCCTTGCAAATGATGAAGCCTTGTCCTCACAAAGATGCCAAATGCTTCAGAAAATATCTCATCTACTAAGGTAAATTCTTGTTACCAAGTGTTATGGTAACAAGAATAATCAAGATGACACAATGGGGGTAAAAGCTGGCCAATTCCGGATTTCCAGAGCTGTGGTAACATGCTGGATTGGTTGGATAGGCAATACTTGTCCAATGGAGCTCAAATTTGGATATGTTGTAGTTAACATCCATTGGAACAAGTCTCATGAAGATCATGACCTCATCCGAGCACCAGAGCATGTTGATCCCAGGCCAAGAAGTTGACCTACGAAAATGAACAAAAACAAAGTTTATAACCAATAATGCACTTTTAGCTCATTTTCATTCCAACCAATGTAAAATCTAAGAAAACACAAAAAGGAAGTAAAAAGCTATAAAATGTCAAGAACTAACTCAAAATAGTGGGTGAATAACATGAAAAATCATGTGTAAAAATGAACCGAACAACTGCCCAACGGCATACAACGCTATCATCGGAGGACGGCGCTCACAAAAATGAAGGCCATGCCTGTCACCACACATGCTCCTCCTCAAGTTCCCCACACACGCTGGCGTCGGCCAAGTGCGAGGGGACCAATTGAGTGCACGGACGTGTTACGTTTCGGCAACCAAGGAATCGGCAAGGGCTGCGCTTCGCGAAACATACTCGGTCGCCACCAGCTTGGGCGTACCGAACGGCAGGGGGACGGACAAACCAGGATGACCCCCGAGATGAGGCTGTAACCCGCAAGCGCAACCCGCCGAAGATTTAGAATCAGTCACCTCTCCGGAAGCACGCCGGACAGACAAGTTCGAATCGGTACAACCTTGAGTCCAGCATGAGGGCCGATTTTATCACCTTCCTGCAAACCAATGCAGAAGTCTTCGCCTGGTCATACGACGATATGCCCGGCATCGCCCCGAGTGTCATCAGCCACAAGCTCAGCATCTGCTCCACTTTCAAACCCATCAGGCAGAAGCGGTGGGCCTACGATGCCGAACGGTATGAGGCAATGAGGCTCGAAGTAGACAAACTGAAGACCATCGGCTTCATCAGGAAGTAACCTACCCAATTTGGCTGGCAAATTCGGTTTTAGTCAAAAAATCAAACGGCGCCTAGAGAATGTGTCAAGACTATACCGATTTAAACAAGGCTTGCCCAAAGGACAGCTTTCCTCTACCACGGATCGATCAGATGGTGGATGCCACGGCAGGCCATGAACTTCTCAGCTTCATGGATGCATACTGAGGCTACAACCAAATATTCATGAGCCCTACCGATCGCGAACACACGGCATTCATCACCGACAAGGGACTTTACTGCTACAAAGTCATGCCGTTCGGCCTGAAAGCGCGCTGGGGCGACATACCAGCGATTGGTCAACAAAATTTTTTCCGACCTCATTGGCACCTCGATGGAAGTCTATGTGGACGATATGCTGGTCAAGAGCAGAACGGCCGATTCTCATCTCCACAACCTTTCGCTCATGTTCGGCGTCTTAAAAAAGTACAACATGCGCCTAAACCGAGCAAGTGTGCCTTCGGCGTTTCCTCGGGCAAATTTCTCGGCTTCATGATCAGCCAACGAGGAATCGAGGCCAACCCTGAAAAAATCAAGGCATTACTCGACATGCGGGTCCAGGAAGACACAGAAGGATATTTAGAGTCTCGACTGGGCGTGTCGCCGCTCTAGCCCGGTTCATCTCCAAGGCTCCCGATCGGTGCGCTCCATTCTTCAAAGCCCTCAAAGGAAGCAAACGGCAGATTGTCTGGACTGCTGAATGCGATCGCGCCTTCCAAGATCTTAAGGCCTACATGAGCGGAGCACCCCTATTATCCACTCCTCTCCCCGCGAAGAACTCATCCTCTACCTCTCGGTTTAGGCAACGGCACTTAGCTCTGTGCTCATTCGCAAGCCGAACGACATCGAACTCCCCATTTTCTACATTAGCCATGCTTTGCAAGACGCGAGATTCGGTACCCCGAGCTCAAAAAACTCGCCTACGCTCTCGTCCTTTCAGCACGCAAGCTTCGGCCATACTTTCAGGCTCAGTGTTACCGTCCTCACCAATCAGCCTCTGCGCCAGATACTCCAGAGAGCGGAAACATCCGGTCGGCTGAGTCAAATGGGCCATCGAGCTCGGCGAATTGGACATCCGCTACCACCCTCGTCCTGCCGAGAAGGGACAGGCTGGAGCCAATTTCATCTCTGAGTTAACCGCGTCCGAGGGCCAGTTGGGAAGGACGCGCCTCCGATTCATCTTCGACGGTACCAAGTCGCCCACCCGACCGAAGGAATCTTTAATCCGTCAATTCCACTTTGGACTCTCTACGTGGACGGTTCGTCCAACCGCAGAGGGCAGCGCAGCCGGCTTGGTACTCAAGGCCCCTGGCCAACAACCATCGAATATGCCATCCGATTCCAATTCCGGACTTCCAACAACGAAGCCGAATGTGAAGCTCTGTTGGCAGGCCTTCGGCTCGCTGAAGAATGGGCGCTCAGCAACTCAGGTCTATCAGCGACTCACAACTTGTCGTGAACCAGATCCTCGACTCGAATTTGAAGCCAAGGACACTTCGATGGTTGCCTACTTGACACACGCTCGCCGATTGCTGCACCACTTCACTGCGTACCAAGTTCAACAGATCCCAGAGTCAGAGAACAGCCACGCCGATGCTCTATCACGCCTTGCATCGGCGATCGACGACAACATCAGGCGCCATGTGCCGATTCGAGGTCCTCACTCGCGCAGGTACCACCGACCTCGAAGTACATGCCGTTCGGCAGGATCCAAGTTGGATGGATCCTATCCACGCCTACCTCGCCAACGGCACGTGCCTGACAACAAACCTGAAGCAACGACTATCCGCGCGATCGGCACGATACCTCCTTCTGAATCAGATTCTCTATCGGCGTGGTCACTCCTTACCATTGCTCGGTGCATGACCCGGAGGAGGAAACTACGTCCTACGAGAGATTCACGAGGGGGCCTGTGGGAACCATTCTGGGGCTAGATCATTGGCTTTCAAGACCATTCGGCAAGGGTACTACTGGCCGACTCTCCATGCCGATGCCACCACCCTGGTCCAGAAGTGCGATCAATGCCAGCGTTTCGGCTCCGTTCCAAAGCTCCCTGCGAACCACTCTCTCCGATTGTTAGCCCATGGCCCTTTGCCCAATGGGGTTTAGACCTCATCGGCCCTATGCCCCAGGGCAAGGGACAGGTCAAATTCGCCATCGTCGCGTCGACTACTTTACCAAGTGGACCGAAGCCGAAGCTTTGGCAACAATCACTGCAGCCAGGGTTGAACATTTCGTATGGAAGAATATCATTTGTCGATTCGGCCTCCGAACGCAATAATCACCGACAACGAAAAACAATTCGACTCCTCTCAGTTCGGCACCTATGCCACCGATTTGGCATCAACCTCTTCTCGCCTCCCCAGCACATCCACAGTTGAACGGCCAAGTCGAAGCCATCAACAAGATCATCAAGAGGACGCTGAAGAAAAAGCTTGGGACAGCTAAAGGAGCATGGCCCGATCTCCTTCCTGAAGCGCTATGGGCCATCAATACCTCCTCCGACGGTCGCTGGCGAGACGCCATTTTCCCTTGCCTTCGGTTCGAAGCCGTTGTTCCAGTCGAGATCAACGTACCCTCGTGCCGAACGGCATCTTACGAGCCAGAGCAAAACGAAGCCCAGCTCACTCTCAACCTGGACCTCATTGAGGAACACCGTTCCCAGGCTCAGCTTCGGAATGCCGCCTACAAACAACGGACTTCCCGCTACTACGACTCGCGCGTCAGATGCCGATCGTTTAAGGTAGGGGACTGGGTATTACGTAAAATCTCCCTCGCCACCAAGGACTCCAACGACGGCACCCTTGGTCCATCTTGGGAAGGTCCTTACGAAGTTGTCACCATCTGCCGCCCAGGAACTTACCGTTTGCGCGGTACCGATGGTCAAACCCTCGGCCACCCTTGGAATGTAGAACATCTCAAATATTACTATAAGTGAACGCCCCTTCGGTCACCACCTTTGTACACCAAGGTCGTACCTTCGTCGTCACCTTCGGTCATCCACTTTTGTAATCAGTTTATTTTAGAACTCCCTCTTCTATACATACGGCATTACCATCCAGCAATTTTATATCGAAAATATTCTACATACGGCATGCACACATAGAGAATTAAAGGACATAGCACGTTAACTCGAAGCAAACTTAACATTGATAAATAAAAGACCACAGAAGGGCCATTTGTCTTTACACGCCGCCTTTCGGCATGTTCAAAATAATTACAAGCAACTGAGAAGTCTAAGGGGCTTGGGGTTCGGCATCAGCGGCTGCACCTTCACATCCAGGACCGGCATTTGCATCCTCGGCATTGGTCGAGGCTTCGGCATTCGGCGCACTATTTGCGTTGGGACAGGGAGGTTCCCTTCCTCCTCACTCCTGGATTCGGTGTCGTCGGTTTCCTCGGCCTCGGCATCCTCGCCCTTGTAGGCCTCCACCATCTCTTCGGTCACCCCTTGGGCGGCGGTGGTGGATCCCGGAGGAAGTTCAGGTTCAGCTTCTTGTCAGCATTGTACCGTTTGACTCGATAGAGGAAGTCGTCACATTGCTCCATGACCTCTCTATCCACCAAACGCGTAAACTCCTCCGACAATCGGTAGTCCGCAACGGCCTTCGCCTTCTCCTCTACCAGCTCCCTGGCATGCGACCGCTCGGCCGCCTCCATCGCCACCTCTACCGCTGCCTTCGCCTCATGGGCAGCCACCACGTCCAGCTCGGTCGCCACCAGCTTCGACGTGAGCTGAGCAATTTTGGCCGCATTCTCCTCGGCACGCTGGTCCGCCTCCTGCAGCATCTTTCGGCATCAGCGATCTTCGAACGGCCCTCTTCAAATCTCTTTTGGTACCGTTCAGCAGCATTCACAGCTCGCTTCGCGAGAGCCACATGTCCATATCAGCCTGCCACACCAACGGACACATTAATACATGCCGAATCAAAGTATCCTTAAGAAGCTACAAATCCTACACTTACCGCTGCTTAGAGGCGGAAGGCCCGACCGGTTTGTTCACGCAACGTCTTCGTCGCAGTTGCTCCAGCTCAGCCAGCTCCATCTGGGACACGTCAATCATACAGTTGATGACAAGCACAGCCTTCCGAGGACACGCGATGTTAACCGGTGCCTCCTCCCCTCCACCTCATCATCAGGGGTCGGCACCGATGTCCCCTCGTTCAGGCCCCTTGGCCGTTTCGGCAACGGCGTCACATCGATGGGACCCTCGATCTGCCGTTTGCCCGTCATTTGGAGGTGGGCCTCCCGAACGACCTCTGCCTCCGCCGCCCTCTTCTCCCTGCGGCGGTCAGCCACCGTCTGCTCATCAGCCGACGTCCTCCTCGGCTAGCCCTGCCGTCCTTCTCTTCTTCGGCCCGGGGACTGAACCTTCTTCGTCTTTGGCGCCCCTTGCCCCTCCAGATGCCTCCTCGTCGCCTCGCTCATAGGCCTCCCTCCTGCCACTGCAAAGCAGAAAAAACACGAAGTGGGGAAGGAAACGGCAGCATAGGGAAATGAAAAAACCGACCCTCCGAACGGCATCTCTTACTTTGCCTTTTTTCTTCTTCCTCTTCCTTCTTCACCCTCCGATCGTGTTCGGGCCTCCCGATCAGGCCTACCTTGAACAGATTCGGAAGTAGAGCAGCTCCTTACAAACCGATCTTCTTCGGCAATCTTCGCTCTCACCCTCTCGATTGCTTCAATCTCTCTGATCGGTGCGGCCGGCCGTTTCAAGGACACTGAAACCAAAATACCAACGGTCAGGTACCCAAAAAAAAAAAAAAAAAAAAAAAAAAAAAACACTATTAACCCTGCCGAACGGCAGGTTCTACCCTACCGACCTGTCTCGAAGGACATAGGAATCCTCCTCTCAACGATAACTCCGGTGCCGATTCCCAATCACCGGAGACAATCACTCGACGCTTGCGCCACGTCTTTTGAGAGCTCGGCACCCCCACCACAAAGTGCCCACGCTGCCCCCCGAGAGGGCAGTTGGGCTGACCACCCACCCTCCATGATCGGCACTCTTCGCCCTCGTCACACTGTACAGCTGGGCGAACTGTTCGTAGCTTGGCTCCCCCTCACCGGCCAGCTGAACGCCGTGATCGTCCCGAGAGCAGCGTAATCCAAAAATTTGGGTTATACTGCCCTAGCGCATAACCGATCGCGCCAGGATCTTCTGCACCGAATGCTTAACGGCAGCGAAGGCCATGCTTAAACACATCCGTGAAGAAGACCACCCCCTTGTCATTGTCACTAAGCGACTCTAAGGGCTCGGAAATCGCATCCCTACCGATTTCGGAATATTGTACTCCGACCGAATCTTCGCCAACTCGGATTCGGTCAGTGTGTTCCGGCTCTAAGTCATCTACTCGAACACAGGTTTCGTGGGCTTCGCCATCGGGATCCGTTGCCTACCCCTGACGACCCTCAGCACCCTCCCCTGGAACGGCAAGAGAGACACCACCCCATCGGCCTCACGACCCGAAGTCGAAGGCTCATCACCCCCAGGCACCCTCGTTGAAGTACCCCCAGCCTCGGCACGCTCTCATGCCCCCTCCACTATCTCACAGCTCGAAGAGCTCGGAGATTCAGAACTCCCACTCTCTTCGGCAGAACTCCCAGGAGGACGACTCATCCTCGTATGCCCTCGGACTACGCCTATGCTCGGATTCGGTATCTGACATCTACAAACAACACACGAACGTACACTAAGGGCTGTGCTAGAATCCAAATCCTATTCTACCTCCTAAAAACACTACGTTCATACGTGTTCATGCGTGTTCATGCTTGTTCATACATTGTTCAAACATAAATTCTTGCAATTCAACACCTTGATCCATGGGCATATGAAAACACGGCAACATACCTTGTTTGCACGGTGGCTCAAGTTCGCGGAAATCGCCTCCGCCTTGTTCAAACTGCCGGAAATCGCCTGCTCAAGCCTTAGCACGGTTGCCGGAAATCGTCTCTCACAAGCTCTCTTTGCTCTCAAAATTTCCAAGTATTTGCACTCTCGTCTTCTCCTCACATTTATAAGGCCGATTTAGCATCGGGAAGCGAAGCGACGCATCGGGATACGAAACGACGCGGCTCTTTCAGCCATGCCGACACGTGTCACGCATGCATGGCTGCAATCCTCTGGAGACGCTTCAACTTCCCGAACGTGGCAGATCTAGCTACCTTCGAGCACAACTCCACTAACCAACGGGAGGCGCACATTGATGAGTTCTCACTCACCTCTCGTGCCGAACGGCAGGCGCACATTAATGAGTTCTCACTCACCTCTCGTGCCGAACGGCAGCCGCATATTCATGAGTTTTCACTCACCCCTTGCAACAACCGGCACATCATGTCGTCTCCTATCCAAGCTCACTCCCTTGGGCACTTGGGGGACTACATACCACCATCGGCAATTATGAGACCATTGTGTCCGGGTCAGAATGCCGAATACACATTCAAGTCCCCAACCGAGAAGCTTCTCAATCGGCAACTTGGGGGACTCCTTTGTACCATATCTGACCCTCCACTCATACAACGACACGTGGATCTCATAAACTTTACCCAAGCACCCAAGGCCTCGGACAATCGGCATAGGCTCCTGATGATATTGTCTCGAAGCAGCAAAAGATCATTACAAGCCCAACACAGCCTACAATCGGGTATCCCCCATAATTCTGGAGAATCAACCTCGAAGCACCCGCCTCGAAATATCTAAGGACTCGTGTCAACCTCATAGGGCCCTCCCACGAGTCCCACATCGAAAATGAGCACTAAGAGCACACTAAATGCCCTCTATAAATATGCCCCTCCCACTACAATCCAGGGGTAAGACTTTTCAACTTGACTTTTATACTACTATATGGTCAACAGCAAGAGCTCTTAAAAACAATCTTACTTGAGCATCGGAGGGTCTTAGGCTGGTTCCACGGTTCCATAGACCTCACGAGCTTCGCTTATCTTCTATTCAGGATCGGCATCCAAGGGCAGGAAGAATCGGCATCCAACATCCAATCGATCTCTTGATCGTCCATCCCACTTGTAAGTTGCACTCATCTCCATCTGTTTCGAGTTTTTAGTGCCAACGGAATTAACCTAGGGCATTTCTGGTATTTTGAATGTTTCACCATTCTCTGTCTTTTGCTTTATATATATATATAAAACAAAAGGCAGAGAATGGTGAAACATTCAAAATACCAGAAAATGCCATTGGTTAATGCAAACATTAAGAATTGAAATTATTAATTAAATGAGGATAATTTGGTAAATTCACACTTTTCATATTAAAAAAATTAAAATCAAAAGAAAAATCATATAATAGATCCTATTTTTATGGAACACAACTACCCATGATCTTTTTTAATTCTAAAATAAATTTAATTTTTTTAAAAAAAGCCCTCGAGGCGCGGAAGCGCATGGAGAGAGGCTAGTATAGATATAAGGAAAAACTATAGTAAACCCCCAAACCTATAGGGTCACTTACGAGTTCATACTCGATTTTGGGGACATTTACGAGTACATACACAACGTCACGGAAAACCTCCAGATTGCCTCCTCGGTTAGCCAAACTGTTAGTGAATCTGTTAAATGCTGATGTGTCAAAAGTGGGATCCCTTTTTTTATGACGTGGACTTCCACATGGAAAACAAACTAATAAAAAATTATTTTACTGTTCAAATTATTTATTATTGTTAAATTAATTCAAATTATTTATTATTGTCTATACTTGATCTGTCTTGAAAGACCCATTCAACAGCTCCACAATCTCGGGTCCGGTCCACCATCATAATCGTACTTGTTCCAAACTTCCAAGTTCCCTATTTCCACTCCCTCTCTCTCTCTCTCTCTCTCTCTCTTCTGCAACTCAGGAGCTGATCTTTCTCTTCGAATCAGAAGGTACCCTTCTTCTTCTTTTTCGCCTCCAAAAATCAAACTAAATTTTCAATTTTTTTTTATCGATTTTATTTATTTATATTTCTGTGCAGGAAATTGAAGAGCTTTTTTATTCATTTCTATGTGAGTATCTCTGGGTTTATTAATCTTTGCGGGTTTTCCGATTTTGCTTTTTCACATGAATGTTAGGCATGGAGAAATTGAAATGTCGACACGAACATTGTGTATCAAGGGGTCAAAACTCCAAATTTTCATATTAATTTTCTCTTTCTCTTTGGATTGAAACCTAAAGCTTTTCTCTTTTTTGCTCATCGATCTTTTTACTTTCTCTACTAAGGGCGGATGAAGAACTCGTTGATCAGAAGAAGTATCTTGAGGAGTCTTGCCAGCCTAAATGTGTGAAGCCTCTGATTGAATATCAGGTAATGAAATTTATTTCCTAGGTTAATTTTAGATGCTGTTAATATGAACTTACAATTGGATCAGATTTTTTTTAAAATCTAATTACTAGAGAGAGAGTCGTATCAACTTATTGGTCTTTGTTGTACCTGTGTCCTTTATCCATATCCATGCTTCCTACTAGAGAGGTAAAGGGAATTACAACCTAGAAAAGCTCCCAAAATTAATTCTCCTATGAAATCTTGGAAGTTGGAACCATATATTTGCATGGTCCAACAAGTTAGAAATGCGTTCTCTATGTTTTTCCATAAGAAGAAGCAATTTGGGAATCATATATATATATATATCATCAAATGTGAAATTTAGTAATATAAAGTTATTAAGTTGGGTATGCCGTGCAGAACGTTATAGAGAGTAATTGTACAAAGGTTATAGCACAAAATAAGAGTATCAGAAGATCAGGATTCAGGATGTCATACCAAAGTGATTAAGCAAGCTCTTTTGACATATTTTAATGGGATTGTTGGGTTGGCCTACAAGGTTCATAACTACTACTCTTAGTATCGGCCGCTCGCCTAGACAACATCAAGATTCAGCTCTCTACCTTTACTTTCTTGGTTTACTCCAAGATTTCCCACTTGACCATATACTTACTGGAATTATAGAACAGGCTAAGAACAGGGAAAAATTATAGAACATATAATTACTGGGGTTTTTTTTTAATTATTATTTATTTTGGAGGAAGTGTTACACAGACTATGAAGTCTCAATCAAAATCTGTTGCACTTGAATCTGTTGAAATTTGGACTTGCTATGGAAAACAAATCTTACACTGTAGGTACTTATTCTGCTGTATGTAGCTCTATGAATATAATGCCATTTCTAATACCACAGTTATGTATTAAATGCAGCAGTTTAAAACCCACAGAATGACTCCTAACATCGCAAACTGTTGGGTCTCAATCGAATTTCCCCCACTTGAACTATTGTGCTAGATTTAATAAACTGCTTGAATCTTTTTACTTACAAAAGAGTAGATGATTAGGCAGCTACTTCTGCTGAGCATCTTGTTATAGTTCAACCTTAAAAGTTGTGGATACGTATGGCATTCCTATTGTCTTTATTTCTACTTTTTTGCAACCCCTTCCCTCCTGCCATAATTGTTGAGTAATAAAATTAAAATTTGAATCTTTTCTTCTATTTGAGCTGACACAAAAAGAGGGGATTTCACATTTGGTTTGAATGAATGTAATTTCGTATTTGTACTGAAATTGTTCAACTTTTTCATTTATTGTAGGCATGTGTTAAGAGGGTTGAAGGTGATAACAATGGCGAGAAGCATTGTACAGGCCAATACTTTGATTACATATCTTGTGTTGACAAATGTGTAAGTCTTCATTTTAATTCATTGTGCTGTATTAATTTTGTTCAGACTCATGTGTTGATCATTGCCTTATGGCGTGTAGGTTGCGCCGAAGTTATTTGGAGCACTCAAGTAGCTGAGTGGCAGTTTTAGGGTCTCGCATCCATTAATCGTTACTGTTTTACGGTGGATATTGTTTTTGAACTTGTGCCCTGATGTTCGTCGTTTTTGTTTTCAGCGACATGGTTAAGATGTTGTTGAGAGGTATTGAATTAGAATAAAAAGAAAAGGGTTTTTAACTCAAAGGTCCTCAAACTTATACCGGAGTTGTATTTTGATCCCTCAACTAAATTATTCGTTCAAATGGTCCACGAACTCTTTATTATTCGGTGCATTGGTCCTATTGTTATACTATTTCAATATTGCCGTTAATTTGAGGGTTAAAATTGTCAATTTATATTAGAATATTAATAAATTAATAAAAAATATTATAAAAATATTATAAAAATAAAAAAATAAAAAAAATAAAAAAATAAAAACTAAAATGCCCAATAATCATAAAAACAAAAACAAAAAAATAAATAAACCCCCCATAACCCTCCCCACACCTCCATCCATGCAACCCCCCCCAATCTTTCTTCCTTTTTTCAACAATCAAACATAGCTAAATTCTCAAATTAAACAAACAAAAAAAAAACCAAAAATTAAAATATTCGTTGCAAGCAATTAGGTACCTGGAGAACACGGCAATGAAGGTGATTGCAAAGGCGAAGGAGAGAAAGAAGATGTAGAGGAGTAGATGCTTCGAAGGCCAGAGGCTATTGGCGGTGAGGACAACGAAAAAGGAGGGGTTCTGGTATAGTGACAACTTGGAGGGCTACGATGCAGGTGAGGCTTTGTCTCTTGATTCCATGATTGGTCTGGTGCAATGGTTTATGATGTCGTTTAGGCGAGCACACATCTAGCAACCTCTGGAGGTATCAAAAAGAGAACGACCTTGTCAAAGCCTCCCGAGGTATGGAAAAGACGTATATACCCATCCTATACCCCCACCTGTAACATTGACTTGACTAAAACTCATAGAAAATGTAACGATAGGACCAATGCGCCAAATAATAAAGAATTGGCGGACCATTTGAATGAATAATTTAATTAATGGACCAAAATACAACTCGAGTATAAATTTGAGGACCATTTGAGTAAACCCAAAAGAAAATTTTGTGAGTTTGTTAATATTACATGTTGTTTTGGATTTAATGTAGTGAGCTAAATAAAGAGAATTTTGCTAGTCCAAGTCCAATAGCATTAAATTATTGTTATACTACTATAAACTTTACCATCAATTTACATCATGTGTATTATGGGTGGATTATGCAGCCTATTAGGGCATGTTAACGTATCAAGTAATGGAGAAAGTAAGGAATCAGAGAATTTAGGAATCGGGGAACTCCTGAATCGGTATGGGAAGAATCATTCCCATTAAACCTGTTTACTAAACATATGGAATTAGCAAAGGAATGTGGTTGATTCCCATTGTTATTGTTTACTCATTTTCATGAATCAGAATCCAAATTAATTTGATTACTAAAATGCCCTACATATTTTCACCACAGCACATATATAATTCTCAAATTGGCTAAGGAGACCAAACTAATCCAGCAAACCAATAAGGCAGTGTAAACATGAGGACTCAATATGCTGAACAAGATGAGCAAGAGCCCAGTTCAATGATAATGTTAATAACACCTTTTTCCAGAGCCAATTTCAAACGAAAAAATAAACTCCAATAAATATACATCTTTCACCTACGTAACTAGTAAACAAATCCAATAATAATAACTTGCATAATCTTTATACAATTAAATACATAATCTTCATACTACCAAAAAAAGATATATATAATCTCCACAAAAGTCTTCATCCATGACCGTACTTTGTTTTGTGATGAATGTGAAGACAAAAGATAGAAGAAGAAGAAGAAGATAGATAGATAGAATGACTTACATAGCATAAGGCGTTGTTGCTGCTTCTGAGAGGTTGTGTCTCCAACGCTAATGTGAAAAAGAAGTTGGACTGTCTTGGAACTTCTTGGAGTGAGTTATTTTTTTTTTAGGGTTTGGGGTGTTTTGGAATTATGATAAAGTGGTAAGGGTATTTTTGGAAGTTAATAAGAGAAAACAGGAATGGGAATCGTATCGACTACTCCCCCCTAGTTGATCTGATACCTAGTTTTGAGGGGATGTGATTACGGATTTTGAGGTGGGGCCCACTTATTTTTTCATTCCTGATTGCAAGTAAATGCAGGGGAAGTTAGGAATGGAAATCATTCCCTTTCTTTCCATACCCATTCCTGATACGTAAACATGCCCTTAGACTATTAGTATTGAGTCCAAGTTCCAATAGCATGGCGATTAGCATTCCACTTTGGACTTGAAGATTTTGCTAGTGGCGGCTGAGGGAGTCGCTACATGCGCGTGTATGATTGTTAGTAGTCAATGGGTGCGTGGAAGGCTATTGCTAGCCAATTGTTGATATATACCCGAGACTGACAATTGTCGATTGATTTGGTATTTGACGGAGCTAACAGTTTTGTTGCAAAAATTTTGACACCTGAAAATGTTTTGTTTGCTGTTACAGCTGAAAATATTATCTAGCTTTGCCCTGTAAATATAATTACTAAAGCTGCCTTGGAATGCTTTTAGTTGTGAAATTTTCTTTTTTTTATCTGTTGATATCTTCATTTGGGACAATCTCGTTGTTCTTGTTCATGTGATATCACAGATTAGTTTGTTTTTTTTAGCTTCCTTTCTCGGGTGCTTAGGCTTTTGTACCTTTTAGCCTTCACATGTGTTTTGCAGGGGAGGTTTTGTTCCTATTGAAGATTTGATCTTCTTGACCAAAAAAATAAAAAATAGAAAAACAAACAAACAAAAAACAAAATAAAACAGAACAAAAAAAAGCTGCCTTGGAATGCAGCAAAGCTAATGTAAGGCAAGAGGCCCCTTCGTCACAAGGCTGGATGAAACTTGATGAATTGTTTGTTTTCTTCTTGGGTAGTTGGGCCCCTTGTCGATTAAAAGAAAATGCATGTGAGGTCTAGTTGGGAGAAAAAGAACAAGCATAGATGGGAGAAAAAAACATAGTTTGTGTTACCTAAAATTACGGCAGGCAATGGGTCGTGTTATGTCATGATTATATATGTGTTAAGAGTAGTTCTAGCAACAAGGGCTAGGGGGGTTTAGGCCCAAAAACCGTTTCCAATAGCAAGGGCTGGCCAGGGCAACTGCTGGGGCCCACGAAACCAGGCCAGCCCTCAGGCAAGATGAGCCCGAGTTCAAGCCCAAGTTTGCTGACGTCAGTGATGATGTCAGCAACAAAATTTTTTATAAAAAAATCTACAAAAAATACAAAAAATTTCATATTTTTTTAAAAATAAATACTTAGTCATAGTTTTTACTTCCCACACCAAAACTCTATACAAATTTCTCTCCTCATATCTCATGTGAATAGTTGTTGACATGGCAATGGGTGGAAACACCACAACCTTTTGCAAGGGCAGCACTATTCATGTGAATAGTAGCTGCCATAACCCCCCTTGCCATGGTAAAGGGCAAACTGAAGGAAGTGCTCTAAGAATGCTCAACTCAAACCCGATCTGTTTAATAAACGTATTATTTACGAGTTGACCCGTTAATTTAACGTACGAATTTCGGGTTGTGTCGAGTTGACCCGCTAAGTGGTAGCAAATAAAAAAAAATTCAAAATTTTGATAATTTAATCAAGTAATTGCATTTTGTATTTTTTTTATATAAAATTGTGATTGCATTTTCTCTCTCTCTCTCTCTCTCTCTCTCTCTCTCTCTCTCTCTCTCTCTCTCTCTCTCTCTCTCTCTCTCTCTCTCTCTCGCTCTATGTAAGAAGATTGAGAAAGAGAAATAAAATAAATTTAAAAAATGAAGAAAATGAAGAAGAAACAAAGAAAGGGTTGGCGGGTTGACCCAAAACTCACCCGTTTATAAACAAGTCAGTGGAGGTTGACTTGAAAATGACCTAAAAATTTAATCGTGCGGGTTGACCAGCTAATTTTTCATGTGGGTTTAGAGTCGTGTATCGAGTTGTGTTGGAAATTGTCACCCCTACCTGAAACAAAATTTTATGGTTTGAGTGTTCACACGTGCTTCATTTGATGGATTTGTCCCAATCCGACCCATGCGTTACATTAACATTGCTCAAAATAGTCATTCCAATTCGACCTATTTAATTAAAAAAAAAAGAAGACCTATTTAACTAATCGCTTTAAATAACTCAACTTTAATGCAATTCATATATAAATGTGCATCTATTTGGACCAAACAAATATATATTTTTCCCAAAATTTGAAGTTCACAATTTGCCCCTAGAGAAAAAAAAAAAAAAAAAAAGGTGTGAGCTATCCGTTGCCTTTTGTGTCATCTGTTGCCGATAACTCCCTCGACACCCTAGGCCTCGTTTGGTGCATGGGAAAGGAGGCTTGGCGATGATAAATTAATTGCTTTCCCATGTTTGGTAAGTCCATGCATGAGAAATGGTTGTCCAGCACATGGGAAAGTAGGGGGGAAAGTGAAGCCCTCCTCCCAACTTGGGTTTTGTTTTCCATCCTCATGTGAAAGTTTGGAAAAATGAGTCAACATTAAATGCACATTTTTCATGACCATTTTGTCCCCATTAATAATTTAGAATTACAATATATCATTAAATGCATTCTTATTTTATTTGATTTAATATGGGTATAATTAAAAAATTATACAAATTTTGTTTTTCATTCATACTCAAAACAAACATGGGAAAGGAAATAAAGTGATATATCTAGGTTACTTTCCCAATATTACCAAACGTGAGAAATGAATCTTCCATTTCCCATCCCTTGGGAAATGACATGAGAAATGATTTTCCCTCAACTCCGTTCCGTGAACCAAACGGATTTCCCCTACTTCCCCAGTTTCCCCTCCCAACTCTCTCTCTCTCTCTCTCTCTCTCACCCATCTGGACGATGGTCGAGGAGGGGCATGCCTCCAGATCTAAAGCCAACAACCTTAAATTTGGAGCATGTCTCTGTGTTACTATCTCAATGAGAAAGAGAGGTTTTTCTTGGTTGGAACATAAACATTCGTTATAATCATGTGCGTTCAGGTTTACACATATAAATAAAGCTTCCGTTATTTCTAAAGCCTATTATACATTAGTTATAAAATCAAAATTCATGTTAATAGTTAGAATACCATAAAAATATTTATACAATACATGTTAATAAATGAAAATTTTAATTTTTTTTAGAAATGTCACATGAACTTATACCTTAATTTTAATTTGTCACCTGAAAAAAAAATTAAGAGAAATGTTACCTGAATTTTTCAAAATCTATAATTTGTCACCTGACTTTAACATCATCCAATTTTTCATCCATGATTAAGGGTATTTTAGTCTTTTTATTTTTAAAGGTGGTTTAAAAATGGAACAATTATTATACAAAATTGTATATATTTTAAATGAAAAGACTAAAATACCCTTAATCATGGATGAAAAATTGGATGATGTTAAAGTCAGGTGACAAATTATAGATTTTGAAAAATTCAGGTGACATTCTCTTAATTTTTTTTTTCAAGTGATAAATTGAAACTAAGGTAAAAGTTAGGTTACATTTTTACAAATATTCCTTTCTAATAATTCATTTTATTATTTTTAAATAATTTGTGGTATGCCACGACTTCGGTTCTCTTTACGACAAGAGTGTAAAGTTTGTGTATGAAAGTGTCCAAAAAAAAAAAAAAAAGTATAGGTAATGAAGGTAAAAATTGTCTGCAAAATCCATTATTCTCTTAAAAATATTTTTTGGACAAAGGCCCAAGGTCCTGGAAAATTATACGAAAGCCCAGAACCGCCTTTCCTCTCCAAGAAATCGAAGCCTACCCAACCCAACCCTAGAAACTTTAAAAGAGAACACGTTTGTTATTGTTGCTCTCCCTCTCTCTCTCTCTCTCAAGCTCGCTGTCTTCTTCCCTGTAATTCCAATCCATTCGAACAGTCATTTTCTTCTGCAACCCCTCGGTTCTATTGCTTCTGCTTTCTCCTCACCGCCTCAAGTGAGCTCTCTTTCTCTAATATATAATATACATACATACGTATATATATATATATATGTATGATATATGTGTGTTTTTTCTTATAAATATGATCAGATTCTTTTCCACTTTTCTGAAATGATTCTTGCGATTACTGCTTTCTGATTTTAAAAATTTAGATCTAATTCTTTAGCTTCTGAAACATACATAAACAAATACATTTCTGTATCTTTTTTTCTTGATTGTGTTTATTGATTTTGAAATTTAGGATTTTGGAGGGGCTTCGTTTCAATTGTTCCAAAAGATTGTATAATTAGTCGAAACCTCGATGGGTCGGAAGAAGCCGACTACTCGCGACGAAGAGAACCCGCAACCTGCAGGGTCGAAATCGAAGAAGAAGGCGCTGGTAATTGAAGATGATGAGTATTCAATCGGAACTGAGCTGTCCGAGGAGTCTCAAGTCCAAGAAGAGAAAGTTGCTGTTACTGGAAAGAAGGGCAAAAAGGGAAATTCAAAAGCTTCACAGCGCAGGGATGAGGACTTAGACGATGTGGGAAAGGTGGACGAGGGTGATGATGAGGTTCCCCAAGTCGCTTTCACTGGAAAGAAGAAGGGAAAGTCCAAGAAGAGTGGTGGGAATAGTGTGTTTAGCACTTCAAGTTTTGGGTTGCTTGGTGATGAAGATGAGGGTGTTGAGGATGATGAGAAATCTGGGTTAACAGGGGACGAGGAGGAGGATGCTCCGGTGGTGAGTTTTTCGGGCAAGAAGAAGGCTTCTAAATCGTCAAAGAAATCTGCTGGTAGTTTGTTTACAGGATCAGCTTTTGATGTCATTGGTGATGAGGGCGATAGTGATGGTGAGGTTGTTGATGATTCTGAGGGTAAGAGTAAAGAAGATGATGAAAATGAGCCTGTAATTGCGTTTACGGGGAAGAAGAAGCCGTCCAAGGGTGGAAAGATGGGGGGAGTGTGTTTGCAGCAGCTAGCTTTGATGCCCTCGATGATGCGGATGAGGATAAGGATGAAGAGAAAGATGCGGATGATGATGTTCCTCAGATTACTTTCTTTGGCAAAAAAAAGAAGTCATCAAAGGCTTCAAAGAAGAGTGGTGGTAATGCTTTTAGCGCAGCATTGCTTGACGAGGGAAATGATGAAAATACTTCTGTATCCGAATCAACTAGAGTTGGTGATGACGGAGTTGAGGACGAAGATGCATCTGTGATTGCATTCACAGGTAAGAAGAAGTCTTCCAAAAAGAAAGGTAATAGTGTTATTACTGCATCGAGTGAAGAAACTAAGGTTGGGGCTGAAAATACAGATGTAGTTGAACCAGAACAACCAAGTAAGGAAACTAGTAAAATTGAAGCTGACGATGCTAAAGTTAACAAGAGTAAAGAGGTTCCAGAAACTTCAAAAAGTAAGAAAAAGAAGAAGAAAAGTGGAAGGACTGCCCAGGAAGAGGATGATTTGGATATGATTCTTGCTGAGCTAGGTGAGGGGTCTTTTGCATCGAAACCTGCTGCTGCTCCTATGCAAGAGGAGAAAGTTGAGGTTCAACCTGATATAGTCGCCCCGGTTGATGGTTCAGGTGAAAAGGAAGGTGAAGAAGAGACTGTGGAGTCTGCTGCGGTGAAGAAGAAGAAAAAGAAGAAGGACAAGGAAAAGGAGAAAAAGGCAGCAGCTGCAGCAGCGGCTGCAGGGACTGCTACTGCTTCTGTGGCCATTGAGGATGAAAAACAAGAAGAAAAAAAAATTGAACCAAAAGAATCCAAGAAGAATGAAGTGAAAGGTAAAGCAGCAGACAAGAAAGTGCCAAAGCATGTTAGGGAGATGCAAGAGGCCCTCGCTAGGAGGAAGGAGCAGGAAGAGAGGAAGCAAAGGGAAGACGAGGAGAAACGGAGGAAAGAAGAAGAGGAGAGGCTTAGGCTGGAAGAACTTGAAAGGCAAAAGGAAGAGGCCAGGCGTAAGAAAAAAGAAAGAGAAAAGGAGAAGCTACAAAAGAAGAGACAGGAAGGCAAGCTTTTAAGTGCAAAGCAAAAAGAAGAAGCCCGTCGGCTGGAGGCAATGAGAAACCAGATACTTGCTAATGCAGCTAATGCATCAGGGAGTTTGCCTCTCCCTACCACAGACAATGAGAAAAAAGCTAAACGACCTTTGTATCAGAAAAAGAAGTCAAAAGCAGTACCCAATCATGCAAATGGTGTGGCTCCTGTGAACCCAGTGGAAAACATAGAAGAAGAGGAAAACCAGCAAGACACCGTTCCTGAGCTGTACTCTGTGGAATTTGACAAGGTTGAAGAGGTAGAATCAGTGGACCTAGAGGACAAATCAGAAGTTGCTGAATCTGTTAAAGAGAATGGAGTCGAAGAAGAAGAAGAAGATGATGATGAAGAATGGGATGCAAAGAGCTGGGATGACGCTGTTGTTAACCTTTCTCTTAAAAGTGGATTTTCTGATGAAGAGGTTGACTCTGAGCCTGAACCTGTCGTGAAAAAGGACATAAAGAGTGCAGGTTCCAAGTTGGCAGTTTATGCCCAGAGAAGCATTCCATCTCAACCAATAAAATCTCAGGATGCTGAGAATAAGAAAAAACAACCTGAGATTGACGCTGATAGAAGTAGGAAGAAAGAGGCTACTGCTAAAAAAGAAGCACCAAGTTCAGATTCTGCCACTAAAGAGGGTGAAGATAACCTTCGTTCTCCTATTTGCTGCATTATGGGCCATGTTGATACTGGTAAAACTAAGCTGCTGGATTGTATCCGAGGCACAAATGTTCAGGAAGGTGAGGCTGGAGGTATTACTCAGCAGATTGGCGCAACATATTTTCCTGCTGAGAACATCCGTGAGAGAACTAAGGAACTGAAAGCTGATGCAAAGCTGAAGGTCCCAGGTTTATTGGTAATTGATACCCCTGGGCACGAGTCATTCACTAATTTGCGGTCACGGGGTTCAGGTTTATGTGATATTGCCATTTTGGTTGTTGACATCATGCATGGCTTAGAGCCTCAAACAATAGAGTCACTCAATCTTTTGAAAATGAGGAATACGGAATTCATTGTTGCATTGAACAAGGTGAGCTTTATGGTTAAATCCACCCTCTGGATCCCTAGTAGTGTCTTATTGTCAATGTTTAATTAGTTTTTGCTTTTCTTGAATGTCCAATTTTTAGGTGGACAGACTCTATGGGTGGAAAACCTGCCGCAATGCACCAATTGTTAAGGCAATGAAGCAACAAACTAAGGATGTGCAAAATGAGTTCAATATGAGGCTCGTACAGGTCCTGTGTATTCCAACCTTGTCTTTTTGTGTCACTTTATTTAATTTGACTTTCTTGGTATTAAAAACCTTCAATTCTTGTATGGGTTGCCAGATTATCACTCAATTCAAGGAGCAGGGGTTAAATACTGAATTGTATTATAAGAATAAAGAAATGGGGGAAACATACAGTATTATACCTACAAGTGCCATTAGGTATGGCTTGTGGAATCTGGCCTTGTCTTTCTTCTTAGTCTCCACTTTGAAGGTTAGTTTTGTAAGTATCTTTTCTATATGTCCTGAAATTTGGATTGTGAATATTGCAGTGGTGAAGGGATTCCAGATATGCTATTACTGTTGGTTCAATGGACCCAGAAAACTATGGTTGAGAAACTTACTTACAGCAACGAAGTGCAGGTTTGATTTCTTTTGACCTTTTTTCCAGAAATGTAAAGGTTTTTATAACAGTTGAAATGTGAGTAATTTGGTGGGGGTTGATCTTGTGCACCAGTGTACTGTTTTGGAGGTTAAAGTTATTGAAGGCCTTGGGACAACAATTGATGTTGTATTGGTTAATGGTGTGCTTCATGAAGGAGATCAAATAGTTGTTTGCGGCATGCAGGCAAGTATCTAAAACCTTTTTTCACAAGACAATTTAATAAATTGTGACTTATAATTTTTACAAACTATTGTGATTATTTATTTTACAATTGGTGCATTCAGCATGTGAAGAAGTTTACATATGATTGCCATTATTGATATCATTTTCTTTTTCTCTCTTTTAGGGACCTATTGTTGCTTCAATTCGAGCTTTATTGACACCACATCCAATGAAAGAACTTCGTGTGAAGGTGAGTTTTCTTCCATGTCCTTTTTACTCGAATTTGCTTTCAGCTTTTTGGTGATTTGGTAAGAGAATGAAATCTGTTACTCCCAGTGAAAGTCCACTGAAGAATTGGTGGAGCAGCATCAGTATTGCTAAAAATGTTAAACGCACATTAAAGTAGATTTTTACTTTTATTTTTATTATTTTGATCTTTCAAATTTAAATTTAGTTGAAACTTCTTATGAGATTCATTTCTATGGAATGCATCGTCGAGTGTTTATTATCTGGCAGGTATTGGGATTCAATACAGCAGGTGTTGGGTTCAATCCAACACCTGCAAAGTTATTAAATATTGAATCTAACACCTGCAAAGTTAATATATATTTACCTTTTTAATCATTGAAGCCGTTGGATGGTGTCCTATGACTACTGGATGATAGATGTTAGCAGCGCCTATTTGTAGGTGCTTAGGTGAGCCTTTTTGCACTGTTTATATTATACAAATGGAAAAAACAGAAACTGCTGTTGGATTTTATGCTGAAATCACAAAAAGACGAACAGTAGGAGAAAAAACTGTAAGGTTAAACCATCACATCAATCCTCAAATTTTTGAAAATTTTAGAAATTCTAATGCACTCTGTTGATGTCAGTGTGTCAATAATTCTTCTGCTTCTGTCATGTTAGAACTTAGAACTTCAGATATAACAAGAATTAGCTATTTAACAGCCTATTGAGTGAATATCTGTTCATTTGTTATCAACTGGATTAGCTCCAAAAATTATATTGTTTTCTCATGTCTTGTATGTATGAACCCTTAATGTCTGAGACTAGGCAGTTGTCATCAGATGATGATTTAATGGTTCTTTATTTCAGGGAACTTATCTGCATCATAGTGAAATTAAGGCTGCACAAGGTATCAAGATTACAGCACAGGTAATTTTGGCTGAAATCAAGGCCAATTCAATTCTACTATTTGTAAACTCCTGTTGTGAGATTGTTTTGATTTTTGATGTTTGTTATCTGCAGGGTCTTGAACATGCTATTGCTGGCACTGCTCTACATGTGGTAGGGCCTCGTGATGACTTGGAAGAGGTGAAGGAAGCAGCTATGGAAGACATGAAGTCAGTCTTGAACAGGATTGACAAGAGTGGCGAGGGAGTTTGCGTACAAGCATCTACTCTAGGCTCCTTGGAAGCATTGCTAGAGTTTTTGAAGACCCCAGAAGTTAATATTCCTGTTAGTGGTATTAGCATAGGTCCCGTACATAAAAAGGACATCATGAAGGCCAGTGTAATGCTCGAAAAAGAAAAAGGAGTATGCCACCATCCTGGCATTTGATGTCAAAGTGACACCAGAGGCCCGGGAAATGGCAGATGATTTAGGTGTGAAGATTTTTATTGCCGATATCATCTATCACTTATTCGATCAATTTAAGGCCTATATTGACAATCTGAAGGAGGAAAAGAAAAAGGAATCTGCTGATGAAGCTGTCTTTCCCTGTGTGCTCAAGATTTTACCCAACTGTGTTTTCAACAAGAAGGATCCAATTGTGTTGGGAGTTGATGTTGTGGAAGGCATTGCGAAGGTACTATTATATACATTGAATTTGTTTCACCTTGTTCTCTTTAGTGGGATATACCGTCTGAAATTTAGGTTTATCGTGGCATGACATGTCAATACATTTGGGAAGAGCCCATTGTGTTTATTCTCAGAGTACTGTTTAGGAGTGTTTGGTTAATTTTTTACCATCTTAATTTGTGTCTGTCTCCTTTTATTTCTGTTCTAGATTCTTTTTTTCTTAGACTCAATGTTGAAAATTGCCCCAAGTAGAAGGATAGTCTGTAATTTTCACCGAATGAGTTATTAGAGTTGTTGAATGTTTAAAGTAGGTGGTGGAAACAATCTTGCTGAAAAAGCTCGAGTGTTCCTGTGGAACCTGCCAATGTTTTGCTGGTTCCCCTTTTCATTTTTTTGCGCTGCTAAGGATGTAACTCCTGAGCGGGAAAGCCCTTTTATTGCCGACTACTATCTTGGATTAAGTAGTGGAATTTCTCAGAAGGTTTCTCATGCACTTTCACATGCAATATATTTTGTTTAAACAATGTGCACTTAAAAAAACAATTAATTTTCGAAATTCATGAGAATTTTAGTTTGTGTGGTATTTATGCTTTATCATCCGAAATACCAGACAACTAGTACACATTCTAGGTATTGTTACACTGAAAGTTCATCCCCAGATGCTGGTAAATTATATTTGATGTTTCCAGAGCTAGCTCTTTTGGTTTTTCCTAATTTTTTCTCTTCATTTTATTAATACTAGTTCTTGAATCATGTATGATCAAAGTTTGCGAGTTTTTTTTGGTTTAATATGAATAAGTTCCACTCCTGTTATTATGTGTTTAATTCCTTCACCTTTCAAAGCATGTGTTACATTCCTCATCCTTTCAAAGCATATGTATTATGTTCCGGGGTGTAGATAGTGATCAGCGCCTTCACAGGAACTTTTTGAAAGTGTTATTTTATAAGATCAATTAAATGTTTGTTAATTAAATCTGGCTGTCTTTATATTATGTGATCTTTTTGCAGGTTGGGACTCCAATTTGTATTCCGCAAAGGGATTTTATTACTATTGGGCGAATTGCATCCATTGAAAATAACCACAAACCTGTTGATATAGCGAAGAAGGGGCTGAAGGTAGCCATTAAGGTATGATAACTTTTGACATTTGTATGTATACGTATACTCTCTCTCTCTCTCTCTCTCTCTCTCACACACACACACACACACACACACACACACGTGTCACTAGTCGGAAAAGTTCAATTTTGTAGCTGTTGCTGTTCTTGCCTCGGGTAAATATATGGAGTTGCCCTGTCAAAAATTATAGGGCTTTATGACTTTTGTTATGAATAGTGGGTTCTAGATAATAGGTTTTTGTTAGATCAATGCTCTTTTGTATGAGCAATGACGAAGCAAAGCTATACACAGATTGATACTTTTCGATATTATCATTGGAAGTGTAAGTGCTATTATTTGATGTATTACAAGTAACTGCTCACATATTTTCCGCGCAACTTAAATTTTTCACAGGGTTCAGTAGTCGTTTAATATTAGAATCTTAAGTAATTTGAAAATATAGAAAATATAGACTCCATGGTCATGGCTCATTGATTGGGGCTGTAGCTCAATGAAAAGGGAAACTCTTGTAAAAGAACTTTGCCTTTAGGAAGCTGTGTATGCCATTTGGAAGGAAAGGCATAAAAGAATTTCTAGACAACAGTTAAAAACTCCCTATGATCATCAAGCTAGTTGTTACTACTGTTTTGAGAGAAGGGGAGGGGGGTTTGATTTCATTGAGGTTAAGTCCTACTGAAGCACTATTCTGATTTTGCAACTAGTCCTTTGATGCATTACTGGCCTTCGCTTTTACTTTTATTTGTTGGCTTTTAGCATTTGACCCATGCTCATCTTTGCTTTATGGGTGATCTGGTTCCTGTCTGCTTCTGACTTTCCTTGGCATAGTGCTTATCGCAGTCTTTTCTTTGTGTTTTTGCAGATAGTTGGGACAAATTCTGATGAACAGCAAAAGATGTTTGGTAGGCATTTTGAAATTGAAGATGAACTTGTCAGTCATATCTCAAGGAGGTCGATTGATATACTAAAAGCGAATTACCGGGTAAGCTTAAATTTCATGTACAGTTCACTTTTCGGACTATGTCAACTGTGGCTCTTAATTGTACTTTTAAATATTCAGGATGAGCTATCAATTGACGAATGGAAGCTGGTTGTGAAATTGAAGAAACTTTTCGAGATACCATGAGTGAAGCTGACTGATGCGATACTTGAGCAGTTCTTTTATAACACAACACTTGCGGGCTTTACTGACTTCAGCGGCAATCAGAGAGAATGCCGAGATTCCTTGTGGAAAGATTTTTGATCTTTAAGCGACACCAATACATTTAGGCACTCTAAGTTCAAATGCCATATGTGGAGAGTGGAGAGGGAGCAAAAGTAGTTCCAGCTCGCGTTTCCATGAGGTCCTTTTTCCAAAGAGTCAAAAGCTGGGCCTGTTCTGATTTTTTATCATGTTAGGCTACACTACGTTGTTTTGTCCTTGTAGTTTGCACCCGTATCTTTTTGGAACTCTAGTCTCTATAGGTTATAATACCCGCCTTACAAGTCTGTTGATGGAAAATGTATTTTAGGTGCACGTGAGCTCGCTTTCGAAGAGTAATATTGAAATTTTCATGGCAAACCAGCTTAGTTGTGTCCTCTTCAAAACCCTACTGGGCTAGCAGGTAAAACTGGGGAAAGAGCTGAAAATCGACAGCGAAGAAGCTAGCAAAATGGCAAGAAAAGCATCTTATCCCGTGTTTTGCTGATGATAAAATACATATGCTTGAAGGAAACCTCAAGAGACATGACTATGTTTTATTTTTCATTTTTGCTCTATCGATGGCAAACCGTCTTATGAAAAGTTTTTGGCTGTTTGTTTCTATTTTCAGGTTGTTATTTTGATCCTCGTGACCATTTTAGATATAAGAAATGAAAATTAATAATCCAACATGAGGCTAAAACTGGTGTCAAATAGGCGGATAATGAGATTTGGCTCCATTTCTCTCTACTCTCACTTTGATATTTCCTCAAATGTTGGAAGATAGGCATAGGATATCCTTTTAGGAGAAAGACATTGTGTTTGTTCTTCTTATCAGTAGTGGTGCTAATTAGCGAGACCAAGTTGGATTTATAATTTGCATAGAGTTTTGATGCATTTGATGTACTAGGCTATAGAATGCAACACAATTCTCCAAGGAGATGTCAAATACCAAACAGTAAATTTAAATTTGATGGTTGATGTGACAATTTGACATCTTGCACAATTTTACACTCTACCAATATGTCAAATTAAAATATTATTTTATTATATTGGTATTGATTTATTTATTACTTTCTTAAATGAATGTATTTTTATATTTTATTATTAAGAGTAATTCATTAATCAAGTTAAAATATTTATAAATTAATTATGAAATGTAACATAAATATTATTAAACAAAAAAAATCATCCATCTCCAGGTGGTTGATGAAGAGCACATAAAAAAAGATCAACATAAATTTTCAATTGTAAAAAAAAGCTGCTAAATGAACCCTAAAATTAACTGAGTACACTCTAATATTAAAATCAAAATGTAAAATTAACTAAGTATACCCTCTTTCACTACCAAAAATACTCATGGTACACCCTAATACACTCTGTCACACAACACCAAACCCACCTTGCTGCTGATGGATTAAAGTGGAAGCCCCCAAGTATTTCAAACGCCAACTCCCAGTCCAGTACCCAACGAATTGGCTAAATCAACCACTTTACTTTCTTGAGTATTCATCCCTGCAATTGAAGACTATTGAAGACTAGGCCTTGTATCCAGCCCCGATTACAAAAAGATTGTTTCCTATTTTTCTTCTTTATTATTTTCCTATTTTTCTTGATGGCATATCTAGTTAAAAAAGTATTTGATTTATACATTTTGGACTGGAAAAAGGAATCGATTAACATACATGTCGTGCTTATAAAAAAACTCCACATCCATCACAATTTGGCACTTCTCTAAATATAAGTACTATAATAGCTATTGCTCTCCATATTTCCTTTGTAAAAGATGTCCTACTCATCAACTTCCTGGAAATAATTTTATATTGTTCAAAATGACAAGTTATATATGGGATATAGCAAGTATTTAAACTCAAAACAAGCAGCTATTATGTTTAGGTTTTTGGAAGTAGTGTTTTTCACTTACGTTTTGATTAGGGTTGGATATGGTCAGTATGATGTACTTTTTGAAATTACATTTGTTTCACATTTCAATATATATCATTTTTAGTCATTTTATACTATGTTAATTAGCAATTCAATAAATAGTTTGTTAACAGGATGTACTTAGGGGACGGATTTTAGGAAATTTTACTTTAAGGGGTCTAAATATGACACCTTTAAAAGATAAAAATTAAAAATATTGATGAGGACTCGAGATAATTCCGAAACCCTCTATAATTAATTCATTGGTAACAATTAACCCACCGAAATTTTTTTTTTTGTAAAAATGACGAAAAAAGAAGAGGCCAACCCTTTCCCGACATAGCATTGTTCTCGAAGTTGTTGCCTAAATGCAAGTAGAAAGGAAATCTAATTCGAAACTCATCGAAACAAAGTTTTTGTCGACTGGATCATCATCCCCGCACTTGAGAGCTCCGCCGCTCCCTTTCGAGATTTGGTCTCGCTTCCCAAATGTTGAAGGTTGGCTGAGACTCACTTACTCACTGAGATGCTGAATATAGCTGCTGCTTCTTTTTATTGCAGCAGTCGGAGATGGAGAGGTATACCTTGTCTTCACTCTAACTCCACTCTTGTTGTTTTCGACAACAATTACTTTGCTTTCTTTCACTCTCAACCTTCGAAACCAATCAAATCTGCAAGAACCCAACTAGACCAGCCAGTGAGAGACTCGCCCAAAATCACAAATGTTGAGGATGCTTTCAATGTGTTTGATAGAATGCTCCAAATGCGTCCTCGGCCTTCAGTTGTTCGTTTCACTCAAATATTGGGTCAAGTTGCAAAATTGAAACATTACTCGGCCGTCATCTCCCTGTATAACCAAATCGGTGTGTCGAGAATTGGACATGATGTTTATAACCTAACCATTGTCATTAATTGTTATTGTCATTTGAACCAAATGGGTTTTAGTTTATCTGTCTTGGGAAAATTCTTCAAAGTTGGTCTTGAACCAGATGTCTTTACTTTCAACACTTTAATCCGCGGCTATCTGCTCGAGAATAGAGTGGCGGAGGCGGCAGGAATTTTCAACAAAATGATTGCGGGAGATAATTGCCAGCCTAATGTGGTTACTTATGGCACACTAGTAAAGGGCTTTTGCATGAGGGGTAACAACCGTGCAGCGATTCAATTGCTTAGGACGATGGAGGAAGGGGTTTGCAAGCCTAACCTAGTTGTCTATAACACAATCATCGACAGTCTTTGTAAGGATACACTAGTTGATGATGCATTAAACCTCTTCTCAGAAATGATGTGCAAGGGTATTGCTCCAAATGTCATTACCTATACATCCTTGATTCATGGAGTTTGCAAATTAGGCGAGTGGAAAGAAGCTACAAGGTTGTTGAATGAAATGGTGAGTAAAAATATCTTTCCAAATGTGTTCACGTTCAGCATCTTGGTAGACACACTTTGTAAGGAGGGAATGGTCGTGGAAGCAGAAGGCGTGGTTGAGATGATGATTCAAAGAGATATTGATCCTAATACAGTTACGTACACTTCACTCATGGATGGTTACTGTTTGCGAGGAGAAATAGGCAAGGCACAAAATGTTTTTGAACTAATGCTTAGCAAGGGCTCCATGGTTAGTGTTGTTAGTTACAACACATTGATAAATGGATATTGTAAGCTTAAAAAAATAGATGAGGCCATGATGCTTTTTCTGGATATGTCTCATAAGGGACTAGTTGCAAATACCGTTACCTACAACACTCTTCTGGATGGTTTTGGCAAAGCAGGTAGAATACAGGATGCACAAAAGTTGTTCTCTGAGATGCAAGCTTGTGGCCAACTTCCAAATGTTCAAACTTATTCTATTTTACTGGATGGCCTGTGTAAAAACCAACAACTTTCTAGGGCAATGCAATTGTTTGGAGAGATGGAAGCGAAGAAGTTGGATATTAATATTGTGATTTACAATATTCTTATTGAAGGTTTGTGCATAGCTGGAAAAATTGAATCTGCAAGGGATCTCTTTTGTGGTTTATCATCAAAAGGACATCGACCTGATCTGAGGACATACAATATAATGATTAATGGACTCTGTATCGTGGGCCTAACAAGTGAAGCAGAAAAGTTTCTTATCCAAATGGAAGAGAAAGGCTGTTCTCCTGATGGTTGCACCTATAACACAATTATCCGAGGGTTCATCCATAATAAACAGACATCAACGGCGATGGTACTTATTCAAACAATGGTAGAGAAGGGTTTTTCTGCAGATGCATCAACAATGGAGTTGATAGTTAATTTACTGTCGAAGGATGAAGTAGATCCTGCTTTGTTGCCTTTGATAAAAAAATCACTGTGAAATTAATATGCATTTGTGGACAATGAAATTTGGAACCGCTGCACCTTCAACGACCATAAAGGTATTACAGTGGTTGTGCGTGTGGCAGGAGGTGAAAATGCCTTCTCACTTGCATCCTTAATTTCTGGTATTAATTCTGTTTAATGGGATATCTAGCACTCTTTCGAACTTTTCCCTTTATCTATGATGATTTATTTACTTTGTATTCCTATCACTTAGCATCTTGCAGTATATAGAAGGTCAAATATATAAATTTAGGTGTGCCTTCTCACGAATCTCCTAGCTTGAAATGTTTCTACAGATACTTGTCTACTGTTTCAGGTATCAGAGACCTTGACAAAACATAGACCATTATAGGTTAAGTCAATTGACATTGACTTCAAAATTAGTCATCTACAGAGGATCTTAAAAATCAAAGGTTGATTTGTCTCTCTTCCCACATAATGTATAATATATATACCAATGGCTTCTAGTTTGAGGATGAAATAATGAGCCTAAACTTTGGCAATTCATTGATGTTCTGGAGAGGAGTGTGTTATTTTGGGATAGTTCCTTGATTGAACTTGTGTTGAGTTTTATGTTAACTAAACTAATTTTCCAAGTTAAAACTCTTTTTGTTTCTTGTCTGGTTCATATATACCAGTCAAACTCTTTAGATGGTTTCCTTGGTTAGAAGATGGAACTAGTTAGCCATGATGGAAAATACTTGCCCCAATGCCAGGATTGGGATTGGAAGGGAAGGGAGAATTTTTACGAAGTGATTTTTGAATGTAGTGAACTATATATTTTCTATCAAAAAGAAAAATGACATGCTTTAATTTGCAGCTAGTTTATGTTTTCTTTTCATATTACCACCCATACAGTAAGTAAAACTCATGTGTGTTTGTAAAGGCCTATATTTGTACAATTTGTGTAATTTTGGCATTGGTTTAGGACAACTGTCATTTATTGAGTTTGATGGTGCAGTTGCAGTTATTGTGATTGAGTTTAAATGAAATAATAAAATTTGACAGCATTTAATAATAGTTTTGTAATTTTGAGGTTTTTTCGTTGCGTGATTGTAAAATTACATCCTATTTTTTAGGCATTGGCCTTATGTAAATTAGGTAAAATTCATAATATGAAAAATAATTTTACAATCACGTGTAAAAGCTCACATATTTTTTTAAGACCAAAAAGACCCTTAAAAAATAAATCGATAGTATTAGCATTCATAATTCATACAAACTACAATAGTCTACAACGATTTTTCATATTATGAAAACATCGTATTATAATTTGATTATCAATACAAGCAAAATCATATTTCTCAATATAAACAACCAAGCTAACACTCTATCATTGATATCTCATTTGGTTCCGCGCGGCGAAGCCTAAGCCTCGAGACATTGAGACGTAAGCTTTTTGGACAAATTATTTTAATTAAGAAAATATAAAACTGTCACACCCCAATTTATTTACTTATTTATTGAGAGTGTGAGGTAAAAGAAAAGAAAAGAAAAACTAAAATTACAAAATTTAAATAGCAAGAAACTTGAGAATTAAACATAAAACTTCTATTTAAACCAAAGTAATTTACATTGTAATTTTACAAGCAAAATTTAAGTAAAATACAGACTCTTAACAAAACATCCAAAACTATCTGCAACTCATTCTTCTTGTTTCCTTGTCACATCTAAACTTCAGATTCAAAACCTGCAATAAATTCATTAAGGGGTGAGCATTACATGCTCAGGAGGGGCCCTATATGATTAGTGAGATTTTTAATGTACAATTTATGCAATGTATGAATGAACTTCAATTCTACCAAACCCGTTAATTTATATAATAGGGCAAGCAAATCTGCATGTCCCATACCATGCATTTTACCACTGTGATTCCGAATGCCTCATTATATAAACTAACACCCATTTCAATCATCCCATAATTCCCCTTTTGCTAGTTATCTTGTCCATACCATTGATCTCCAAGCCCAAATCACCCAATTGACAATTATACCGCCGATTTCCTAATCTACTGTGCACACGGCGGGCTCGCCTGAACTTGGTCCCTACAATGGTTAGACTCAACTACACAAAAGATTCTTCCCATTATCCTCTTTTCCATAATTTCTTTATCAACCCAAAAATTCCAACCACCACCAACAACATATGAATATGTCAAGTTAATCAAATTATAATGATAATTAACAACACGTATACATCCAATATTAAGGATAACAATCAAATAATATAACCAAGCATAATATAGGATTTACAATATTTAATTAAATCAATTTATGCAAAACCTCTCCAAGAAAGAACCCTTACCTCAAATCCAAAGCTATTGTATAACTCCCAATTGTAAGCTCAAATACCTTGAATTTCTTCAAAACCTCACAATACTTAGTTCTCTTATTTTCTTTTGTCTACGATTTTTTTCAAGGAAACTACTATAACTTGAAGAACTTATGGTCTAAAGCTATTATGTAGGACTATTTATAGTAGTTAGAGTCGGTAAAGAAAATTTGGTTGAAACTTTAACATTGTGCCACATAACTAACCTAGGGATTTCTAGACTGCATCCTAGGATTTATAGATTACATGGGTGGCTTGAAGATAAAACTGCCACCCCATTTAGTCTTTAGGTGCTGGCTTCGGAGAGTGCTTAGTAAGCACTTTCCAATTACATTTATACATACAAGGCTTCCTATTATTCTTACACCTCAAGTTAATATTCACCACCTCATGCTATTGTGGTTTTTGAGGACTCTAAAAAGCAACACGTCAAACTTTTCTAAACACTTGTGTATAAATATTATATAAGATTGAAGTGAATTGGCATAGATAAAACCATATAATAGATTTGATAGGTTATAGCAAAAGCTTTCACGTGGCTTGCCATGCAACTTTTATATATATATATATATAGTATTAAAACTATTAATTTTAAATATTTAATTTCCATGAAATATTAGTGTACATATTTTTTTTAAAAAAAAAAAAAATATATATATATATATATATATGTAGGATTTCACAAAAACGACTAAAAAGGACTTTTTTATTATACAATATATATAAATAAAAATATACATATTTTGTGGTTAGAAATAAATCACCTCAGAAGTGACAAGGTTCAAAACATTCAAATACAGGCTAAGTGCAGTAATTCTATTGGGTGAATGAAAAGAAGATGGTAGGGATTATATGGAATTTAAAAGGCAGAGTTTTGGTCAAAATAGGGGAATTTACAAACCAAACGGTGGTGTCTTTATTGTATGAGCCAGACTACACGAAACACATCGTTTCATTAAAAAAACCCCACACATCTCAATCCAACGTCGTTCAAGGAAAACAAAAGTTGAGTTAGGGTTGGGTCTTCTTCCTCGCGAGGAATTAGCCATTGACGGCGCCAAACAAAGCTTACATTGCATGGCAACCATAGCTGCTGCGCCCGTTGGAGGGGTCAACAAATTTCGCTCAAGTGTCAAATTCCGGCATTATGGGGCTCAATTGACCACCTTTGCTCCAACGGGAGTCCGTCCCCTAGAGTGTACTCAGTTAATTTTAGGATTGGTTTAACAGCACTCATAAAAAATTCAATGATATTAATGATATTGTAGTGTCAAGTGACGAGAAAAAAGGACTCAGTTACCCATATAACAATTACCATCCTATATATATATGGAGGTGGCATGATTTTACAAATCGTTCCCAAATGTCCTATATAATCCATCAAAACAAAAGACTCGAGGCTTTCCCATACTGCAATAATGCAATTGGTGCTTTTTTGGTTATAGTCGAGTCATTACCTTTTCCCTACCCACTACGTCATATATATATACATCGTCATTATCAAAACTGTTGCGTTGTTGGCAACACTATGTACCGGATATCGTGATGATTATTTGTCCTATTGATTGAGACAAGTGGATATGGAAGAAGACGAAAAGAAATTTACAAAGTTTATAGATGTGTACTTGTAGTTTGAGTCAGAGGCATATCCCCTAAATTTTTCTAACAAAAACAATATGAAATAATTAAAAATACGAATTAGGTCTTAATTTAGTTGTACTTCCCAATATTAAAATACGTTCCAATTTAAAATTCCAAATTAAAAATACGAACATTCACCCTTCATCTGAGGGACATGATGATTGATAAAAATTTGAAGTTTTTGTTTTTGTTTTTTTACACACATTGAGTATGACAAAATTAAAAAGTTGGGTAACTTTATTGGTCATAATTTTTAAAGGGGAGCTAAGTCGGCAAACTTTCACTTCCTTAAAAGTAAGGCTACATACTTTTTTTTTAGTTATTTAACAATTTTTGTATATCCATAAATTTTGAACTCAGAACGTCCACAACATGTTAAATATATTATTTGAGTTTAATGTTATTTCTCTTTCTAAAATTGGAACTCATAACAACCTCCAACATATTAAACATATGACATTTTTTAGTGCTATTTTTCTTTCTAATGATTTTTTTTTTAATACAAAACGATAGTTTAAACTACAAAGAGGTCAACAGAATTTAGCTCAATGGCAAAGGGTACAGGATCCGTTGTCCCCATTTTTTCCATGTCCCTTCGTGTCCCATGCATAATTTTTTGACACGTGTCTATATTTAACCCCAACATAACATTGTTAACTTGAATAAAATTTTAAAAATAAAAACTTAATATTGAAATGAAAAAACAAAACAAACAAAAATAACCTAGCAGCCGCTAATCTCAACAGCCAACCCAACTCCTGACACCCACCCACATCCGCCGGTCAATATCCTGACATTTTCCCCAAGCCTTCCAAGATGGGAGACCTTTGAGCTTGCAATAGATAGGAGATTGAGAGAGACACAGGGGAGAGGGCTGGTCTGCAGTGAGGAGGACAAGGGGTTGTGGCGGGTGAGGTGGTGGGCGCTCGGACTGGTGGCTGTTTGGTTATATTTATTCTTTTAATGTTTAATTTTTATTTTTCTAATTTATTCAAGTTAACAGTGTTATATTAGGGTTAAGTTGTTGGACATGTGTCAAAAAATTATACAAGGGATATGACGGGACATGGAAAATGGAGACAGCAGATTCCATCCCAGGGAAAAGCGTCTTGATTTGCAGATAGTGTGTTAGAATAAGTTCTTTGTTGATTAAACTAAAGAGGCCTTGGGAAATCTCACTTACATTCCTCAAAATAAAATATATGATCAGTTACGTGCGTGATCTTTATAGTACTTTTATTCCCCAATAATACTATGGGTTTCCTTTCTTTTGAGACTCAACTTACACCAAGAAAATTAGCAAAACTCACTCCCTATACACATCTTGTCATCTTTCATTACCCAAAAACCAAAAGTAGAAAAAAGAGAACATAAAAAAGATGAAACATGTAATAACACAGTAACAATGGATACGAGATCAAGGTGTTTCACAGCCCACTAGAGCCAATCAACTTGGTTAACCCAAAGGTTATAGCCATGGCCATCCAACCTCCAACCAAAACCCTCATCATTGATCTCATAATTGGTGCCTTCCCCAATTTAGCCCCCAACCACCCAAACACCACCAAAGCCAAGCTCACAGCTGCAGCCACAACTCCTAACCTCACCTTATACTCCCTTATGAACGAAGCTGCTAGCAATGGGACCATTGCCCCTACTGAAAACGCAAGAGCTGAAGCAGCCGCAGCTTGCAAAGGGTTGGGCAGGCTCTCCTTTTCGTTGTCTCCCTCGCTATCACCATCTTCCGCCACGTGTGCCAGAGTCTTTTGCTTGTTCTGATTGTCCCTTTTCATTTGAGCCACCTCTATGTCCAACTGGGAGTACACAGAGACAAACTCTCCAATGGCCATGCTGCATGCCCCGGCAACTAGTCCGGCGAACCCAGTTAGGATCATGACCTTGATGTCTTCCTTGACAGCTCCTACGCCCATCATCAACGACGCTGTTGAGATTAGGCCATCATTGGCGCCTAGGACGGCGGCGCGAAGCCACTGGGAGCGTTTTGAGTAGTCGAACTCATTTTGATCTAGGGTTTGTTGGTGTTCTAGGTCGTTTGTGGTGATTGGGATGGCACACTTGCCTTCGTTAATGGATGTTTGGCTGTTTGGCGCCATGGAAAAATGAATGAGAAAAGTGGATAACAGGGAAGATTAAGGATTATGGGTGTGTTGTTCTGAAATGAGGGAGAGAGAGAGATTTGCTAAGTGTGGAGGACACACGCTCACAAGTAAGGTATATATGGTGGAAGAGGTTCAATTATGGAGGAGGCAAAGGTGGGGTATAGCCACTAATGGGAAAAAAAAGCAAAGAATAAGTGTGTTTTATTTTTGCTTCATTTTAAAAAGAATGTTTTGAACATTAAGCAGATGAATAAATTATCACGAAAATAATTAGTTAATTTGACTAATTGCCTTGGTGGTCAAATGGCGAGACTTGCGTCGTAGTTTGGTAGAAAGTGGAATTCATATGATATGTCCACTAATTCAGTACGAAAGTGAAACCCTATTAGCGTGAATTTAACTGAGATATCATCTGAGAAAGATGGAATAAATACAAGGGAAAACCATTCTAAAATAAAAAAGGGTGAAAGCAGAAATCATTAATTTAAGTTTTTGATTACATATGGGAATAAAACTTTTTGAGAGATAATTTAAAAGCAGATACCCTAAATACCTTGTTCTCTTATACCAGTGATATCCACGACAATGCTCAAAGTTTTAGTGATGCAAATCCTACTAGGTGTTGACCTTGAATGTATGAATGCTCTATATCTTCAGAGGATAAAAAGAAAAAAAGTAGCACCTAAAAAGAAAAAGAAAAAAGAAAAAAGAACAATTGTAATATAGAATAAAGTTGAGCTGAGATAGCTGGTGGATCTCGACCCAGCTTTGCTTCTGAGCCAATTGTACAATAAGCTTCTATAATATATGAAATTAAGAAGAAAAATTAAAGATACAGATGTGGGTTAGGCTCGTTGATCATGTTCAAATCTCCCTCTGTAGATTAATTTAGACTATCGCTTGTACCAAAATAAAGAAAATTAAGAAGAAATTCAAGATCGGAAATTAGAACAAACAGACGAATGTGATCAGAGGAAACGCAAAAGGAAATTAAAGACATATACTTTTAAGCAATTACACCTGAAAAAATAAAAAATAAACCCAGCTCGATCATGAGCAAAGCGTGACTATGGAACCAGACAAAAGCTGGAAAGACAAACTCTTATGCAATCTTTCGTACATGGTTATCAAAACGGATGCAATAATTCAAGGCTTTCCCTTCCCTTTATGACTTTTTCTAATTCTTTCGGTTATGGTCTTCTTATTATATAGTTTATATTTTGGTATATTAGCTTTGCTCATCTGAAAGAATCAAGTGGACGCGGTTTCTATGACTTGGTTTGCCAGAAGCAAATGTAATTGGACCCAATTTTCTGTGGATTCTAAACTACTTAAAACCTGATCCCATACACATCAAATCAGTGGGATTTGTACATTTTAACCCAAATTTGTGCGGCCAACCAAAAAGAAAGAAGCTCCAATCTGTTCATAAATACTAAAAACATTATATAGTATGCACACATAATGAAACAAATGATAATAAAAGAGTACATAGATTGAATGTTATACTATCAAATTTGTCAGTTTCATATGACTTATATGATAATATAATCATGAGTGTCCATTAGTAAAAGAGTTCATTATAAGGCTTTGCCAAATTAATCGAAATCCTCGATTATCGTAGTAGAAGTTCAACAAAATTTCATCGATCCCAATAAATTAAGAGTCACCAAATCTGCTCAAGAAAGATGTGTTAGTACACATGTCAGTGAGTGATAATGCCAGTGGGGTACAACACAATTGGTTGAGTTCTTCCATCTCCACCCATGTAGGCAGAGGTTCAAACCCAGGCACCCAATGATATTTGTGTAAACCCCCTTCCCCAAAATATCTTGTACTAATGAAAAAAAATGTTAGTATGCTTGTTAATAATAAATGAAATTCATAATTTATCTACACATGATAATAAGTGTAAAAACCGTCACACCTAGTTGTTGCATTTTTTTTTTGACAAGTTCAGCAGTATATTCATTATAGCTGGTTTGTAAGTCATTTCTTCATAAGAAAATTCATATTCTTTTACACCAACATTTGATTAATAAATTCCTATCAAATGTACGCCACAGAACACCAACTTATACTAAGTATGATTGCTGAAGAACCTGTATACTAAAAAAAGTTGAGCAATGGATTGCTGAAGAAGAAAGCACTGAGTGTCGATAAAGAAAGAGTGGGGATTGGATAATATAAGAAAATGGAAGGGAGTGTGCATTCCATACGAATGCCACCACCATCTTGATTTTATATTGAGTCAAAGAAATCGAATTAGGGTTCTTTATCTTCTCTCGTCCTTTCTTTTCAGCGTCCCACAATCCCACTCAAATGGCTTTTTATGGCTCTCTTTGGAGCAATAAATGACTTTTGTTTTGTGTACAGCCAACGTACCAAAGAAGCTTTTTTGAATGTCTGTGTTTTAATTCTTTTAGTGGACCGCCCAATTGTTTTCTCTACTTGAAGCCAAAATCTCTCCCTGATCATGGCCAAGCAACAACTTTGGATATTAGGTAGCAAAAAAAGTATATTTAAATCATTATCCCAAACAGTGGGTGAATGATATCAATCTAAATCTTTATATATATATATATATATGTAAGTATATACATACTCATAGAGTACGCTCTTTCTACCACATTATTTCTGAAATCAAACTTTCATTATGAAACCATGGATTTAATCTCGTTATAAATCATAGATTTAATTATGTATTCATTAAGTAGAATTTTATATAGAAATGTGGATCATATATTCGGTTTTTTCCTGCTTGGGTATGCTTGACTTTTTCTTTAATCATGCCTTATCATTTATAAATCATGCATGTATATTTTCCTTTGGGTCTTCTTTTCCCTTTTAGCATCAAAGAACCAAACTCTTTTTTCTCTCAAAATCAAAGCACCTCTTCTCCGTTCAATCACTCTTCTTCTCCAAACTTATATTTTGTGCATCTCTTTTCATCTTGTTAAACTATAAAATATTAAAAAATAAAACAAGATTATGTGTAGTTACTCATACTTTTTTGCATGGAATGGAAATAGTGAAAAATGGGATTCAGCTCTTACTTCGTGTAGGCTATAGTCTTTCGAGAGCACAACAAATTATCATGTGTCCCCAACTCGTTTTGTCCCACACTTATAACAATATAGAGAGTGCCCTTGTATTTGGTGGGACTCTCTATGTATCAACGTTTGGTTAAAGGCTTCGGTCGCACACAAAAATTTCTCCTCCTCCTCGTCGAGGGTTACATCGTCTAGACTTGAATCATAACATTAGTGTTATACTTAATACGAAGTCTTTCATTTTCGTTTCATTGTTTAGGTTATACTTAAAAAAGAAAGTCCTTTCCTTTGGGTGGTCGATTGTAGCAACATTATCGTAGCATTAGTGTTTCATGCGGTGGCCCACGTTGATCTGGAGCTGCACGTAGAACAAGTAATGGTAACATTGAGCTAATAGCATATGCAATATCTTGGACAAAAACAAAACCAACCTAATTCCTTTCACGTCTTTTTGTTGCCCCAATTCACCACTGTGTGAGTGAGTTTGCTGGGATGGGACTGCATTGCCTCCATAATATAATATGGAGACTACTGGTCATGGTGTGTGTGATGTTTTTGTGGGTTAGGCCTGTCATATCCATATCAAGTTCAATTGGATTATAGTGGAATACACCTTGAATTCAACAAGGGGATCAACTTCCAAAAAGGAGTTAGACAGTTTAACACACTTCTGTGTGTGCATGAGAGCTCATGTCTTCTTGTTTCAGCCCAAATCATGTCACAAAAAAATACAAAAGAAAAGTACATGCATCTCGTTACCAAAGGTAGATAATTTTAGGGCCGTTTAGAAGACACTTGTGCTCATATAAGTGATTTTTGTAGGAGCGTATTATAAAGGCTCGTTTGGGAGTGATTTTAGTTCTAAATAAGCCAATAATCACTTTAAGTGGTTTTAATTGATTTTATAGAGAAGCACATGGGAGGTGTTTCTCCCCATAATCGTTTAAACCCACTTAAAGTGATTATATGGAGACGCATGTGGGAGTTGCTTCTCCCCACAAGTGATTATGGTCCTCCGAAAATCACTCCTAAACAAGCCCTTAAACGGATATAAGGTGAAATGATTCTCCATAGCAGTGATTATTGGTCTCTCCAGAATCACTCCCCCAACGAGTCCTAAGTATGTTGAAATATTTATAAAAAAATTCCAAGTGTTTATTGGAAAGGGACTTGGAAATGATTTCTAAAAGAACACCTATAGAAAACGCTCTCATGTCCAAAAAATACTTTTAAAATTTTATGTCAAACACTTTCAAAAGTAGTACCAAATCAAAACTCGAATTTACTAGGGAGCTTCACTAATATACCCAAAATGGGTGCTGAAATTATAAAAAAAACCCCATATGGAAAACACTTTATAAACACACCCAAAATCCATTTATTAAATAACAAATTAGTGTTGAAGTTCCAATAAATTACAAGCACTGCCACTATCAAGCCCAACAGAAAAAAAACTCAAAAAGCACCCAAAACAATCCCAGCCCAAACTTATAAAAAAGCCCAAAGATTTTACCATCTCCAAAACCATAATTTCGTTCAAAAAAATGGAAAACAAAAACGTAACTTCCAGCCTGTGACTTCAATTAACCATCTCTGCCAACGTCCCTTCAGATCACCGTCTTCATCAAAGTGTCTTCTTCATCTCTCGAAATCGAAACTCCATAACCACCACCAAGCTTGATCTACTTTCAAAAACAAACACCACACACTGACCTCCACCTACAAAACCAAGACAAAATTTCAGAGAATAATTTCAACAAGAAAACGCTTCAAAGGTAAGACATTTACAAACCAAACCTACACTGTAATTTTGATTAATTGCTATAGAGTTCCAGTCTAGGGTAATAACGGTATTTTAGATTCGAATCAAGGACAAAATCTTGAAACTATATTGGATTTCACTATTGCATTGATTGCTTACTATCAGGTATTTTAGTCGCTAGTTTACTGTCATCTGATTAATGGCTGTAAAGTTCCAATATAGGGTAATAACACTGCTTGTTACCTCTGAAATCCTATTTTTGATGCATGTATACCACTGTAAAATTCCAGTATAGGGTATTAATCCTGCTTGATTCCTCTGAAATCCTATTTGTAATGCATGTCTACCACTGTATAGTTCCAGTATGTGGTAATAACATTGGTAGACGTGCATTAGAAATATGATTTCATAGCAAACAAGCAGTGTTATTACCCTATACCTGGAACTTTACAGTGGTAGACGTGCATTAGAAATAGGATTTTATAGCAAACAAGCAGTGTTATTACCCTAGACTGGAACTTTACAGTGGTAGACGTGCATTAGAAATAGGATTTCATAGCAAACAAGCAGTGTTATTACCCTAGACTGGAACTTAACAGTGGTAGACGTGCATTACAAATACGATTTCATAGCAAACAAGCAGTGTTATTACTCTATACTGGAACTTTACAGTGGTAGACATGCATTAGAAATAGGATTTCATAGCAAACAAGCAGTGTTATTACCCCATACCTGGAACTTTCAAGTGGTAGACGTGTGATTTCATAGCAAATAAGCAGTGTTATTACCCTAAACTGGAACTTAAAGTGGTAGACGTGCATTAGAAATAGGATTTCATAGCAATTAAGTAGTGTTATTACCCTATACCTGGAACTTTACAGTGGTAGACATGCATAAGAAATAGGATTTCATAGCAAACAAGCAGTGTTATTACCCTATACCTGGAACTTTACAAGTGGTATACATACATTAGAAATAGGATTTCATAGCAAACAAGCAGTGTTATTACCCTATCCTGGAACTTTATAGTGATAAACAGAAAAAACACGAATATACTCAAATTCAACTGAAAAAGCATACCTCAATTAGTATGAAAACCAAATCGAATATCACAAATTTCTAACCACATCTCAAACAGCAAATCCACAACCAAACATAATCTGAAATCAATCCAAATTATAAACAAAAAGAAATTAAAATCACAATTTAAAACTCAAACGAATATCTAAGTACAAATTAGAACGAAATCAGAAAATCCAATAAATTACCTCCAATTCAGCAATAACAAAAATAAACAGATAAAATCAAGAAGAATAGTATCTGCATGTCAAATTTAAACTCCAAGACTGAAAAAATTAAAAACGAAAATCTAATCAGCAACTTAATTAATCAAACATGAAATCACCATACAAGACTGAGAAGCATCCCAAGTAAAGCCAGGGTGATCAAGAATTGCCTTCACAGAATTGTATCTCTTCCTAGAACATCGAGGTGGTTCTTCAATTGTTGTTTATCAAACTTGAGACCAAGTCTGCCTATTGAATTCATCTCGGATAATCTTCCATGCTAACTTTGAAAAAGCACCGCTACTCCTATTTCCTTTCCGTATTTGCTCAACTAGCAAATCTGCAAATATTTTGGTACAAAATGTTGTCCATTTGGCCCTCGATTGGTCTTGATCGAACTGACACACAACCATTTATTCGATAAACACACCACTATCACTGTGATATATCAAAAGAAACTTCAGAACCAGAGCAAGACATCACTACCAATTAAACAAAGAAGATATACGGCATTTTGGAATATATCGTCGGTGGAAATTGGCGATTCGTCGGGATTGGTGCAGGTGAACGAGAAATCGTCTTCATCTTCGTTCTTCTCACAATCACCACCGGCGTCGGCGTTCTGAAAGCCTTCGTCCGGCAATTGACACCTCAAATCTCCAGAGTAGCCACAGAACTCCGCGAGCTTAACCATTAGCTCTGTTCATATCGAAAAAATGGAAATTAGCGCCAAATTCAACGAAGAAACTGAAATCGAGTCAAAATTCAAGTAAATTAAGCAAAAATCAAAAGGAAAATAACGAATTGAAGCAGATGGAACAAACCTGCAAAAGAAATGGAGGCATCGGCGGCGAGAACACGTGTGAGGCCACCGACGTAACGGAGATTGTCGTCGGTCTTATGTTGGTCCATGGCTTTGAGACTGTTTGGTTTACTTTGAAGGAGAGAGAGGGAAGAAGGGAGAGAACATAGGAGAGATGTGGGTTTGAAGGAGGAGAGGGGCTTGAGGCTTGAGACCTCAGGGAGTGGTTTTGTTGAATTTTAATGTTTTCTGCATTCTATAGATTCTAAACGAGATCCAAAACTAATTTAATGCTAAAAAGTGTAATAAAGGTATTTGATCTTATTAATTAAATTAAAAAATATACAATTGTTGATTTTTGGGTTTATTTTGGGTGTGTTTATATATAATGAATGGTATATGGTATATTTATAGTTTTATGTCTAGGAATGGGTATTTCACTAAATTTCTAAATTTACTATTCCTTTGAGTACAAATTGCAACGGCCTTTCCAGCACAGTAGAGAAAAAGCCTTGTAAATATGAATGGGCAGATGAGCCCAAACTAACTTATGATGATGGGTTTCAAGTAGTAGAATTCTATAACGAGTGCCTTATTTAAGGTCCTTAGATGAAGGCATATCTCTTAGTCGTTAGTTCAAATTGGTTAGTTTGATCTAACGATTAAGAGATAAAACTTCATTTAAGGTCCTTATATAATGCCCTCACTATAGAATGACTCGTTTCAAGCAACTTTGATTCTCGATTTGGGCTTCTTTTGTTTTGGAGTGTTTGAAATAGTTGTGCCACCCCATATCCCGTGGTCCTCCTCAAAGCCTCAAAACTGCGTGGTGTACCAAATGGAGGCTGAACTTTAAGATATTTTCCAACTAGGGGAAGACCTAAATGTCACTAGTCATTAACAATGAAACTAGAAATATTTCATGTCTACGTTACTTGAAAGGCCAATATATTGTCAAAATGTAAGCGCAAAGCAGGCCCCATTGAGGGCCTTCCCACAAAAATATAGGAATAAAGAATTAGAGCCTTGAATTTTCTTTCTACTCCACTAAAACCTTTGGGAAAAAGAAGAAAAAAAAGTAATATGTAGTTCAGTTCAGTAATCTGAAATATCTATTTTTGTATTTTCCATTTAGAAAGGGAGATGTTATGAGCAGTTCCTTTTTTTTTTGGTTGGATATTATGCACTCCTCTTTTTTAGTTAAAAAATAAAACATAAAGGAGTGCAAGATCACTATTTTGAAGTGCTAATATCAATTCCCTTCAGAAATCATCCCTAAAAAAGTCAGCTCACTAAAACTATTTAACTATTTTATCATTGTCATAGTATTACTTGTTTGATTCTAATTAATTATCCAAATGGGATCCTGAGTCTCTGCACATAGAGATTATGCCGTTAAACTGTACGCAAGAATATGCCATTAAAGATGGCATGAAAACTAAAGTACGTAGGGACCACATACGATGAAAAGAAGGCATTCAAGGGCTGATGTCCAGTCCTTTTCATGTAGTCCTAATTAATCACTAATGTCCTTGTTATGTTGCTCTCGCCACCATTTCCAGTCAAAAACTCAAACATTAAAGAATCAAATAACACTTCGAAGTTTTTGCAAGACTTTGAATTTTTGACATGCGAAAGCATAATCTATACATATATGCATATATCACAGGAAAATTATCCGAGAACTTCTCTGGTAACCATGTTCTAGTGGCATTCGGGAAGTGGAAAGGCTTGCAATTTATACATTATAGGGTTTACCTGCCAAGAAATTTACTCAATTAATTAAGATTTTATGTCAACATTTCCAGTAGCTTGTGGAGGTAGACATCTTTATTTATCCTCTATGGCAGCCATGAGTTTTACACGATATCATTTGTCTTTTCTTATGTTGTTTCTTGGTAGTTTGGTCATCACATTAATGTGTGTGTGTGTATATATATGTATATGTATACAAGCCTCTAAGCAATCTATATAACAAATATGGCAGTTCCACAAAGAACAAGCATGCTAGTTGAGCTTCATCAGTCAAAGCAATTTTGCTTCTTTTTAATTCTTGTATTCTCTAGCACCATATCTACGAACCATGCATGCAACCAAACTGAAAGCAGCTCTCTCCTGTCCTTGGCTCTCAATCTGTCTTCTCCTACTTTAAATTGGAATTCTGATAATTGTTGCTCTTGGGAAGGCATCACTTGTAAAGATGGCTGGGTAACCAATTGATCTTACCCTCCAAAGGGCTCAAAGGAGGTGAGTTTCCCTTTTCCCTTGGTTCTCTCACACATCTCACCCACCTCAATCTCTCAGACAACTCACTTTATGGTTCACTTGAAATCGGATTCCTCTTGTCATTGAATCGCCTTGAAATCCTTGATTTGAGCTATAACCTTCTTTTAAGAGAGCTTCCATTTTTTCTACCATCCAGTAGTAATATCCACGTCGTGGATTTGTCCAGCAATCGCTTCCACGGTGCAATCCCATCTTCGTTCTTCCAACATGCTTGGAACTTGACTAGTTTCAATGTTAGCGACAATACTTTCACCGGATTTATCCCGTCCTCTATTTGTCTTCGTTCTTCCCCTTCATTAGGGTACTAGATTTTTCCTTGAATAAATTTAGCGGCAAAACTACAGGTTTTTCGTGCTAGTTACAACAATATCTTTGGAGAACTTCCGGATGATATCTATAATGCAACAACACTTCAAGAAATTGCTTTACCGATGAATTCGCTTAACGGACCCGTTAGCGATAGAATTGTCAATTTCACCAACCTTGTAGTCCTCGACCTCTACCATAATAACTTGATTGGCAAGCTACCTAAAAATACTGGGAAACTCTCCACACTAAAACTCATGCTCCTTCATTTCAACAATCTAGAAGGTTCTCTGCCCCCATCTTTGATGAACTGCACAAGCCTTATAGAACTTAATCTGGGATTCAACAACTTCGAAGGAGAAATCTCCACCCTAAATTTCTCCAAACTTAGTCAACTTAGTAAACTTGACCTAGGAAGTAATTCCTTCAGTGGTCACTTGCCAATAAGCCTTTACTCAAGCAAGTCCCTGAAAGCAATTAGGCTAAGCTCGAACAATCCAGAGGGGCAAATAAAACCTGAGATACTTTCATTAAAATCCTTGTCCTACCTTTCGCTTGGTGCCAATTAACTGACCAATGTCACAGGGGCAATGAAGATATTAATGGGTTCCAAGAGTCTTGCGACCCTCCTTCCGTATAGTTTTGTAGGTGAGGAAATGCCCACTGATGAAGACATGGTTGGTTTCGAAGGATTCGAAAATCTTCGATTTTTAGCTTTGGGTGATTGTGATCTCACTGGTCAAATATCTATGTGGTTACATAAGCTCAAAAAGCTAGAGATCTTGGACATGCCTTTTAATAGAATCACAGGCTCAATCCCTAGTTGGTTGGGAACTCTTCCAAGGCTCTTTTATATAAACTTTGACTCCAACCTAATTTCTGGTGAATTTCCAAAGGAGCTATGCAAACTACCCATGTTGGTATCTGAACAAGCTGCAGCTCAAGTAGACCATAATTTTCTTGAACTGCCTATCTTCATCCAACCTGATGGTGCTCAAGCTTTACAATACACCTCTTTGTCTTTCTTGCCGCCATCGATATACCTACACAACAATAGCATCAATGGCAGCATACCTGTTGAGATTGGTGGACTACAGCTTCTTCATGCGTTGGATCTTAGCAACAACTTCTCCGGTGAAATTCCAAACCAAATATCCAGTCTAAAAAATATGGATACATTGGATCTCTCGCGAATCATTTGTCTGGAAAAATCCCAACATCATTGAGTCGTCTTAATTTCTTGTCATTTTTCAATGTCTCCTACAATAATCTTGAAGGACCAATACCAACAAGTACTCATCTCCAAGGCTTCAATGCCTCTGCATTTGAGGGGAACCAAAAACTTTGTGGTGCCCCCCTCCCAAATGAATGCCTGGGAACTAATGGGATTGATGCAGGTAATAAGAATAATCAAGATGTGGACAATGGGCATGAAATCCCATGGTTTTATATTTCCCTTGCGCTTGGATTCATTGTGGAATTTTGGGGATTTTATGGTCCTTTAATGTTTAAGAAGATATGGAGATATGCATATTTCCAATTTCTAGACAACGTACAAGACAGGCTCTATGTAATCATCACAGTATGTGTGACCAGGATGCAAAGAAGGGTTAGGATCTAGATTGTACTTTATCCTTTATGTATTTCAGCCTTCTTCTTTCTGTAATATAAGGAATGTTTTGTTGTTATATTTGTGTATTGAATCTCCTAATTCTTTTCAGCAATCAGGCTATTCTTTATGTTAATAAACAAAAAATAAAAAGAACAATAAAAACGGTAAGATACAGATAAAAACATGTTATAATCTCCTTATACCTTGATACTTACAATATATTTCACAAATGAAGGATCAATCAGAGCTAGGGGTGCCATTTCTTCACTCTTCCTTACATCTCCATAAACCTGCGAAACCCTCAGAGACTTGCATCTCTCCTAACTGTAATCCATGGCTTACCCCCCAAACTTATGTCTCAAAACCCATTCAGTTTATGACAAAGAAAGTGATGCAGAACAGCCCTTAGGTATTAGATTAAGCACTTAAACAATAGAACATAGAAGAATATAAGAGACCGAGGAGACGAAATATAGATCGAAGTGACGAGATAAAGGGCAGAAACAGTAGAACAAAGAAGAATGTCGGAGGTCGAGGAGACGAAAATATAGATCGTAGGGACGAAAGAAAGGACCGAAATCCGAGAAGGAAGGACAGAAATCACATAGTTTTAAGAGAAGGTTTACTCAATATCCAAATCTGAATTTTAAAGAACTACATGGGGGTATTTATAGCAAACTAAAACCTAGACATAATAGGATAAAAATCCCTTGCTTAAACAGAAATCCTAACCCAAATAAAATAGGAAACTTAAAACTAGAAATCTGGAAATCTGGAAAAGTAGAAATCCTACTAGAATTGGGAAAACTAGAGAATCTAGGAAACTAACAAATACATTAGGAAACTAATAAATTTAGGTCATATGCGTCCTGCATCAGAAAGACACACAATGAAAGACCCAGACAGCAAAATTCCTAAACACCATCTTTAGCTTTATACAAATTCTACCTCCAAGACTACCCTCTTTCTTATTTCTTCTGTCTTCTATGCAGCACTCCACCTGAACACGAGAGAACCATCTAGCTCAAACATACAAGCAAAAACCCATCACTCACTCGACCCAAACAAACATTCATTTGTCTATATCTTTGATTTTTTGATTACCCTTTCAAGTACCTAACCTAAACTTCAGTCAAGGCAGTACACAGTCCTGATTCAACATGATTCACAATGCATGTGGAGAGGAACCTTGATGCATTCTCTCCACACATACCACCTTACAACATCATCTACACACTATCAAACATGCACATGGTTCTAATCTACTTCCAATACGTTAAAATCTACTTCCGATATGTTAAAATCTACTAACAATACGTTATCAAAAATCTGCTTCCAATAAGCCATTAAGGCCTCATCAAGAAGTTCACAAAAATCTACCATACTTTTTGTTCATTTTTCGAAGACCAATTACCACTAAAAGAAGTATTAAGTATGCTTGGAGATAACAAGGAAGTCCCAACACATTCACCTCCTCTAAAAGTACACCCTACAACCTTATTCTTGTACTTCTGACCTCACAAATACTAAACCCTGAAAAACCATGCCCAATTGAATAGGGCTTTGGCACCACTTGTTATAAAAAAATAAAAAGATTAAGGAGAGGCACATATGCATCCAATATCAAGATCAATCACAAATACTAAGGAAATAAAATCTAATGTGGCGCAATGAAACTCCATCTACATACATAGTCCATAGGCAAAATGGATTATTCACTATCTAAAACCATAAAGATATAAAAATACGTACCAGAACATAAACACCAAATTCAATACCAAGCCTCAAACTATCCCCATTTCATTGCTTCCTGATGTCCCAAGCTATAGGACAAATTATGCCCCTTTGCTTCCCAAGATCTAGCCAAAAACCTCTCACTTGAAACATGAATGTAACAGGTAGTCATCTCATCTAAAAGAAATATATTTAACATATACATACTCTCTCAATGTACAGGAACAGGGAAACCAAATCTACCATGGAGGAAGACTTGTTTAGCAAACGTTTAGTCTCCCCACTACCCTCTCTGGTGATCAATAGTTATACCTTTCTCTTTGTAAAGCAAACACAAATACAACTGGGGTGATTGAAAAAACAAAAACAAAAACCCTTAGCATTTTGATAGCATATGTGACAACAAATATATATTTGTTTTACGTTCAAAAACTAGCATCAAATAGTCAAAACACTATGATGCATCAATGTTGCATCCTAAGGTACTTTTGAAAGCATTTTCTCCACTTGAGTTAAGCCACAGTAGCCATTGTACATGGAAAATGAAAAGGACAAGAATTTATTTGACACTACCCCAAAAAAAGAAAGTATGCATTTCCGACTTCTCAATATTTATCTGGATGAAAACTGTAATATATGCAATGTACACAAGCATTAGGCTTATACAATTAGCTACATTGAAATTGATCCAGAAAGAAGTTCCGGCAAAGTTCTACCCATCATGTGAACTTGGTGAAGCAGTATGCAAGAAAATCTACAAGTTGCACAAAATTAAGAAATTCAAAATATCGCTGACATATTGCATCTGTAAAGCACCACTCTTACATTCCTGTTTCTGTAAATCAAGATTCAAGAGAGATCATGCATAGATAGAAACCCATTCATGAAAAACACAATCTTACAACTGCAAAACCAAGAGATGCATTGTATACTCTAATCAACATGCATGGGTTCCGAGCCCGCACTTGCATCCTCCATTCCGTGTTTGTGCTCTTTCTCCTCAATCAAACTCTTCTGCTCTTCCTCTATGGTGTTCTGCAACTCATCCACCTGCAAAAACATCAAATACAACCAAAATTAAATCTAATTTCAAAAGGGTTCTACTGCTTAACGCAGGCAACATAATCGAAAATTGGGGAATTTAACAGAGCTGCATACCACATGCAACAGCAGAGCAAACTGCTTCTTTCGGAGCTCCAGCATCCTTGAACTTGCCGTATTTCTGGCGTCCAAAACGGCAATCTCTTTCTCCAAATCGGATATGATTTTGAGCGTTTCGGACCGAGGCGGTTGCGTAGCGATCATTTTCCTGATCGCCTCACACTCCTCCTTATGCCTTCTTTCGATTTTACTCTCCTCAAGCTGCTTCTTCAGCAATTCAATGTCGGTCTGCGCTTGCACTATCTGCCGATTGATCTCCTCCCTCAACTCGTCGAAATTGTGCTTCTCTCTGAGATTCGCATCCACAACCGCTTTGCTCTTGAGGAGCGGAATCTCGAAGGTCCTGAGCTCTTGGAGGAAAGCTTTGGCCAGCTTGTCGCAATCGCCATAGTTGTCCTCGTTCTTGTCGAGCTCGACGAACAGGGATGTGAACTTCTTCTGGAGCTTCTTCAATGGGGGTTCGCCTCTTGTGGTTGTGGTTCGAGTGAGAAGTCTGTGCTTGATGATTACGTCATCTTCGAGTGGCCCGAACGCGTAGTTCGCCGCCACGGCCTCTCCCCGCCCAGAAACCTTTCTTCCTTTTACCAGCATCGAAACAAACGTGGTGATTTTAGTGTCGGATAAATTCGATTTGCAATTCGCCGTCAATCCCTAATTCAAATCCTCAAAAACACAAATCCTAATTCTGTTTGTGGGATCCAACGGTGAAGGATGACGTTTGTTGTGTTTGCTCAAGGTTTATCGAACGGTAGTGTGTTAGTAGTGTGTTTCAAAGGAAAACACTTCTACACCTACACTGGATCCAGAATTTTAAGAGTTATGAAAATAAAATAAAATAAATTAAGACCAATAAATAAATAACTCAAACAAATAATGGAAGAGAAAAGGGAGGGCCCTTCAATTGGGATTGTTCGACGGGTTGTCTTTGTGGATTTTTAGAT